>OU452268.1:10436954-11096195 GCA_911728495.1 Furcula furcula | reverse complement strand
CAAACGTGGCCTACCCGGGCAGTGCCATAACTGCCAGCTGTACGGCCACTCCTCCCGCAACTGTTTCGCGCGGCCTCGCTGTGTGAAGTGCACAGGTGACCACGCGACGTCTCAGTGCGAGCGCGATAGGGAGACGGCGACCGAGCCTCCCGGATGCGTCCTCTGCAGGACCATCGGGCACACCGCGAACTATCGCGGCTGCCCGAGGGCCCCGAGGAGGAACCGCCGGGTGGCGAGGCGCAACAATCTCCGCGCTCCCCCCCCCCCCCCCCGCCCCTCGGTGCCAAGGGCCTCCGCCCCTCCACCCTTGGAGTCCTACCCGCCCGCGCCTTCAGCGCCTCAGGCCCCGGCGCCCTCAGCGCCTCTTACGCAGCCGCTTCCGGTCCCCCGCGACCCCGCGCCCTCTGCGCCGCGACCGCTCTCAGCGTCCTAGCCCTCAGTGCGTCCACCGAACGCGTGGAATAAGACACTGCCCTACGTCCGCCCCGCCGCTGCTCCTAAAGCAACGAGCGTCCCCGCCAAGCAACCGGCCGCGCCTGCGCCTTCAGCGCACGCGTCCAGCCTCGCTTCGGACTTCGAATTGGTCCGACGCTCTATCGATGGTATTAACATCGATAGAATCCGCCTTTTCGCGAGCCGCCTTCGGTGCGCACAGACCCCGGCGATAGAGTATTAGCTATCGCCGACTTCGAGGACGTGTACTACGCCCTGTCCCCCGTAAACTCAAACGTAGGCCCGTAAATGGATTTACACCAGAGTAGGCTGAAACCCCATTCCCTTTCCCTCGCATTTTTCAATGCGCATGGCCTCTCCCGACAAAGAGATCAGGTTGCTGACTTCCTGCGAAGTCACCAAGTTGATATCTTGCTGGTGCAGGAGACCCTCCTGAAACCCTCTCATAGGAGTCCGAATATCGCCAATTACCATCTTGTGCGAAATGACCGTGACATCTCCCTCGGAGGTGGCACTGCCATCTATTACAGAAGGGCCCTGTACTGCATCCCTATCGATCCCCCTGCGCTCACTAATATAGAGGCCTCGGTTTGCCGCCTCTCTCTTTCCGGCCATTCGGCTGTCACTATCGCCTCTATCTATCTTCCACCTGATAAGCGGCCCCTCAGGAGTGATATCGAGTCACTCCTTGACCTGGACAACGCGGTCATTCTGGCCGGCGACTTCAACTGCAAGCATGTCAGGTGGAATTGTAACGTCACCACCGGCAACGGCAGGTGCCTCGACGGCTTGGTCGACGTTCTCGACTTTGACGTCATCGCACCTATGCGTCCGACCCATTCTCCCAATAATGTCAATCACCGCCCCGATGTCTTAGACATGGCCCTCCTGAGGGGCGTGACCCTCCGGTTGCGCTCCTTAGAGGTTCTCCATGAGCTAGACTCTGACCACCGACCGGTCCTAATGGAACTAGGTCCGCCGCCCATTTCCCAGCCGGTCACTAAGACCGTTCTGGACTGGCACCAGCTAAACACCCGTTTAGCCGATGCCGACTCCCCGAATCTTGCCCGCTTCCCGGCGCAAATCTCGTCCCCTCAGGACACCGACCAAGCGATCGGCGCTTCCACCGATCATCTCAAATCGGCCATCAGCCAGTCCTCCCGGCAGGTTGAAGCGGACAACTTTTACGCTGTGCGCTTCAAGCTGCCCGATGACATTAAGGAATTAGTCCGCGCTAAAAACGCGGCTATTCGCGCGTACGACTCCTACCCCACCGATGCCAATCGGGTCCGCATGCGTGCTTTGCAGAGGGACGTGAAGCGCAGCATCGCGGAACTCAGGGAGGCTCGATGGGGAGGGTTTCTAGAGGAGATCTCGCCGTCACACCAGGCTTACTGGCGGCTCGCGAGATCCCTCAAAACCGACACCGTAGCTACCAAGCCTCCCTTGACCCGCCCTTCAGGCGACCCACCCGCGTTCTAGTACGACGAGAAGGCTGAGGTTCTCGCTGACTCTCTAGAGAGTCAGTGCACACCCAGCTCCGCTCCCGTCGATCCGGCGCACCTCGATCTTGTGGATAGGGAAGTAGAGCGCAGGTCCTCACTCCCTCTCCCCGGTCACGCAAACCGAGGTGGAAGACCTAATCAAAGGCCTTAAGCCGAAGAAAGCACCGGGCTCCGACGGCATCTCCAATCGCGTTCTCAAGGTTCTCCCTGTCCATCTGATATGTCTTTTAGTGACTATCTACAACGCAGCCATGTCCCACTGCGTCTTTCCTGCCGAATTTAAAGACGCGGATGTAGTAGGTATCCCTAAGCCGGGTAAGCCTCGCAGCAGCCCTGCGAGCTACCGGCCTATCAGTCTTCTCAAGTCTCTCGGCAAACTCTATGAGCGCTTGCTATTAGCGAGACTCAAAGACTTTGTCAGTTCTAATAATATCCTTATTGACGAGCAGTTTGGCTTTCGAACCAGACACTCTTGCGTCCACCAGGTGCACCGCCTCACGGAGCACATCCTGACCGGGCTCAACCAGCCCAAGCCCGTCTACACAGGCGCCCTATTCTTCGATGTTGCCAAGGCCTTCGACAAGGTCTGGCACAACGGCTTGATATACAAGCTCTTCCAGTTAGGAGTCCCCGATAGGCTCGTACTCATCATACGAGACTTTCTCTCGAATCGTACCTTTCGATACCGGGTCGAAGGTACGTTTTCTTCGCCCCATCCTATACAGGCCGGAGTCCCTCAGGGCTCCGTGCTCTCTCCCCTCTTGTTCAGCCTGTTCACGAACGACATTCCTCGTTCGAGCAGAGTCCAACTCGCCCTTTACGCGGATAACACCGCTCTCTATTATTCCCATAGGAACATGTCCTATTTAACGCGTGCTCCTCAAGCCGCAGTCGACGCCCTGGGTCAATGGTTCCGTACGTGGCGCATAGAGGTGAACCCGGAGAAGAGTGCTGCGGTGGTCTTCTCCCGGGGACCCGCCAATATGTTCTCCGCGCGGAGCCTTCGGCCCAACAGACGACTAGCCCCAATATCCCTATTCAATCGCCCTATCCCCTGGACTAGGAAGGTTAAGTACCTCGGAGTCACCTTGGACTCCGCCATGACTTTCGGCCCGCACATTAGGTCCGTCCGCAATCGAGCGGCTTTCGTATTAGGTCGCCTGTATCCCCTTCTCTGCAAGCGGAGTAAAATGTCGCTTAGAAATAAGTTGACATTATACAAAGCTTGCATTTGCCCTATCATGACTTACGCGAGTGTAGTTTTCGCGCACGCCGCCCGCACCCATATCGATAGCCTCCAGGTTATCCAGAATCGTTTCCTCCGTCGCGCCGTCGGTGCCCCGTGGTACATGCGGAACGTAGATCTGCATTCCGATTTCAAATTAGATCCCCTTCGTAAGTTCCTCAAAGAAGCGTCGAAACGCTACTTTGAATCCGCGTCCCGTCATGCGAACAGTTTAATCTATATAATAATAAAGGCTAGAGCGCTTCAAGCGCTCGCCTCCTATTGTCCGGTGAAGCTGCAATGGCCATCTGCGGCCAACAGCGTCTTGCCGGCAATGGTGAGTCAAGACCACGTGCCTCTGTTTGGTTTAGAAATCGTGCATTCAACGAAAAATAAATACACGTGATGTCTCATTATACCCCTCCCCCCTCCTGGTGATAGTTCGTGATTTTTTCGGAATCCCTCCCCCCCCCTTTCGAGCCTCACGTGATTAATGGACGACCCCTAGAGGGCATATTGGGTACCATGCCACATGGGCCTAATTTTTTACATTTATTGTAAATATTTATTATACTTTACTTTATTCCATTAGTTATATACACTCCTTTGCAAAATAAAATCTTTTTAAAAAAAAATTGAACCGACTTCAATATCACTGAAAAGTATAAAATAATTTAAATATTATTGAAGTTGGTGTTAGCTTACCGGCTGTGTATATTTGGCACCAACTTCAATAATATTTAAATTGTTTTATACTTTTCAGTGATATTGAAGTCGGTTCAATTTTTTTTGAAAAGATTTTATTTTAAACTTTTTAGTGATATTTTCATATATAAAGATTGAACCATCGAAAACCGTAAAATTATCTAGGTAGGTTATGATCACATTATCGTCTACATAGTTTTACATAATTCATGTTTCTTCAGAAAAAAATATCCGATCGTAATGAAATTTACATGTAATCATCATAGTAGTTTACTCTCTCGAATAAAAAAAGAATCATCGAAATCGGTTCATAATTGTCAGAGCAATGTAATGGAGAACATCAGTTTTATGGTTTTTACCAGATAAATTCCTCCACATCGTTCATGGTCCTCCAGGAAGTTCTTATCCGGTTGTAATAAAATTCATACAGATTCAATACAGTGGTTTCTTCTTTCGAATAAAAAAAGAATCATTGAAATTGGTAAATATTTGCCAGAGTTATGACTATTTTTGTCCGACCGAGCGAGTCCGAGCGACTAAAACGTCATCTATATAGGCTTTCTTGCAAGTCTCAGTGCGCAGTCACCATTCTTGTTTTTTCAAGAACTACTTATTACTAAGCAATAATTTTTTTATGGGACCCAATTAACGGATTAAAGAATGGATGGAAGAAAGATTTTTTCAGATCGGTTCATAATTGCCAGAGTTATGCGCGAACATACATAGAAAAAAAAAAAAAAAATATATACAGACGAATTGAGAACCTCCTCCTTTTTTTGAAGTCGGTTAAAAAACGGGCGATTTTGACTTTTGATTTTTCTACATTATTGGTAATAATTTAGTTCTAAGGAGGTTTTAATAGCCGAACTATGTTACTGGCACATAATAAACAGTCTGCGTATAAAAAAAAGTTCATTCCAAATTCGAAACCTTTGTTTTTAAAAATAATAATCCCTTTTTCAGTTTGTGAATTTTTACTTACTTTTCGCGGGTTTTTGGGTAAAAGGTTATAAGGTAACTAAAATTAACTTCTTGTTTTTTTAGTAGAATTATTTATGTGTGGCGCATAATCCTGCCTTTTTGTGACTTAAAACAAATATCTTTGTGTCTATTGCAATGGCAGAAAAAGCAATAAGAACTAGTATAAAATCTTTTTTTAAAAAAATTGAACCGATTTCAATATCACTGAAATGTATAAAATAATTTAAATATTATAGAAGTTGGTTTTAGCGTACCTGCTGTGTTGGTGCCAATTATAGCACCAACTTCAATAATATTTAAATTATTTTATACTTTTCAGTGATATTGAAGTCGGTTCAATTTTTTTTAAAAGGTCTTATTTTATACTTTTTTGTGATATTTTCATAAATAATGATTGAACCATCGAAGACGGTAAAATTATCTAGGTAGGTTATGATCACATTTTATCGTCTCCATAGTTTTACATAATTCATGTTTCTTCAGAAAATAATATCCCGTCGTAATGAAATTTCCATGGAATCATCATAGTAGTTTACTCTCTCGAATAAAAAAAGAATCATCGTAATCGGTTTATATTTGTCAGAGTAATGTAATGGAGAACATCAGTTTTATGGATTTTACCAGATAAATTCCTCCACATCGTTCATGGTCCTCCAGTAAGTTCCTAGCAGTTTGTGATAAAATTCGTACAGATTCATAATGATTTCTGATACTTACGCGAATATTACACATTGAAATGAAACTAATTTTACGGATTATATCGCGGTTTATTTTTGATTTTAATTTCCCGACGTTTCGAATACTTTACAGCATTCATGGTCACGGGCGGACTGAGGTGGTAGCTGTCCATATGTCATAGTTGTCTTAGGGTACCCTCAGGTCTTCTAATTATTATTGTTAGTCCGAACCACGCAGAAAGAGCTTACAGTATCTTGAGGTCTTGCAGTGGAATGCTTGTCTTTGGATTTGACTATGTTTATCACGGGATCCCAAGCTGGTGGTAGCACCCAGCCATCTTCTCTATTGAAATTTGGATGCTTTTTAATTTCAATAGCCTCACGAATCATCCTTGGTAGGTAGCGCAGTTCTTTTGCGAGGATTTGTGGTTTGTCAAATCTAATAGGTATAATGGCGGGTGCGATCCTGAACATGTTCACAGACTGCAGACTTCGTATAGCGTCGATGTTTAACGTCAGCTATATGTTCTTTTACACGGGTTTTTACCGATCTTTTTGTTTGCCCGATGTATGAGAGCCCACAGTCACAATCCAGTTTGTATACTCCTGCATCTTGTAGAGGTATATGGCACTTGACTGATGGTAGAAACTGACTAATCTTCTTTGGTGGCTTAAAAAATGTTTTAATTGAAGCTCGCTTTAAGATATAGCCAATCTTGTCTGTTACCCCTCTAACATATGGCAATACAGCAGGCATACGTTCGACTGTGGATGGCTTGACACGTTCACAGTGACGGCGGCGCGGAACTCGGAGCTTGTTATCATGCAGGACCTGCTTAACATGTTGAAGCTCGGCACCAAGATGTTCCTCGTCACAGATCCCGTGTGCTCTCTGAAACAACGATTTACCTACAGTAGCTAACTGCGTTGGGGGATGATAATCCGTAAAATTAGTTTCATTTCAATTCGTACAGATTCATTACAGTGGTTCAATCTTTCGAATAAAAAAAAGAATCATTGAAATTGGTAAATATTTGCCAGAGTTATGACCATTTTTGTCCGTAAAAAGCGACATATAGTCATCTATATAGGCATTCCTGCAGTTATCCTGCGCAGTCACCATTCTTATTTTTTCAGGAACTACTTATTCGTATGCAATAATTTTTTTATGGGACCCAATTAACGGATTAAAGAATGGATGGAAGAAAGATTTTTTCAAATCGGTTCATAATTGCCAGAGTTATGCGCGAATATACATAGAAAAAAATATATATATACAGACGAATTGACTACCTAAGTACTCCTTTTTTGAAGTCGGTTAAAAATTATAGCGCTGCTGGAAGAGGGGTGTAGCCAGTGTTACGTCTCACAGCGGTTAAACGTGAGTCGTTCAACCGTCCAAAGAACCTGGACTCGATACCAAGAGACAGGTTCCGTTCAGAGAAGGCAAGGTTCTGGGAGAAAACGTTGCACACAACCATGAGACGACCGCTTTTTAGTGACTCAGGCGCTGAGGAACCGCAAATGCAGTTACATAGACCTCAAAAGAAACCTTCAAGAGGTGCGAGGAACGCAAGTTAGCCTATGGACTGCGAGGAGGTGGCTTTTAGCAGCTATACGAAAATATTATTGAAGTTGGTGCAGAATATACACAGCAGGTACGCTAACACCAACTTCAATAATATTTTCGTTATTTTATGCTTTTTAGATAATTTACTTTGGAGTCGGTTTTTTTTTTTTTTTAAATAGTTTATTTAACACTTTTTAGTGACTTTTATTTTAGCAAGATAGGTATCATCACTATCACGCAACTCGAACGTCTACATTACAGTAACTTCATCACCAGCCGGAAGACGTCCACTGCTGAACATAGGCCTCCCCCTTAGACCGCCACAATGAACGACAATTTGCTATTTGCATCCACCGGTTGCCTGCGACGCGAACAATGTCGTCGGTCCACCTAGTGGGAGGCCTGCCTACGCTGCGTCTTCCGGTTCGTGGTCGCCACTCGAGAACCTTTCTTCCCCAACGGTTATCGGTTCTTCGAGCGATGTGGCCTGCCCACTGCCACTTCAACTTGCATATTCTACGAGCTATGTCGGTGGCCTTGGTTCTTCGGCGAATCTCCTCATTCCGGATTCTGTCGCGCAAAGAAACTCCGAGCATAGCTCTCTCCATAGCTCGTTGTGTGACTCTGAGCTTCTCCAAAAGGCCCGCTGTTAAAGACCACGTCTCAGTACCATAAGTCATCACTGGCAACACACACTGGTTAAAAACCTTTGTCTTCAGGCACTGCGGAATTTCTGATGAGAAGATGTCACGTAGTTTCCCGAACGCTGCCCATCCGAGTTGGATTCTTCGGGCGACCTCTTTGTCGAAGTTGGACCGACCTAACTGGATTGTTTGTCCTAGGTATACGTAGTGGTCAACAACTTCGATTGTATCGTTCCCAACAACTACCGGTACGGGTGCAACATGGACATTAGACATGATCTTCGTCTTGTCCATGTTCATTTTAAGACCCACCTGTTGGGAAACACTACTGAGGTCGCTGAGCATTGTATTGAGGTCCTCCAGCGACTCTGCCATAATGACTATATCATCGGCAAAACGAAGGTGAGTGATGTATTCGCCATTGATGTTGATGCCGAATTCGTACCAGTCCAAGAGCTTGAAAACGTCCTCCAATGCGTTAGTGAACAGTTTCGGAGAAATAACGTCTCCCTGTCTCACGCCTCGCTGCAATGGGATTGGTTTCGTGCTCTGGTCCTGTAGTCGGATCGACATGGTGGCGTTTCTGTACAAACACTTCAACAGTTCGATGGACCTATAGTCGATATGGCACCGCTGGAGGGACTGCAGTACCGCCCAGGTCTCGATTGAATCGAAGGCTTTTTCGTAGTCCACAAACGCTAGACATAATGGCCGATTATACTCCTCGGTCTTCTGTATAATCTGGCGGAGCGTATGTATGTGGTCTACGGTGCTAAAGCCTTTTCGGAACCCGGCTTGTTCGGGAGGCTGGAAGTCATCAAACCTGCGTTCGAGACGGTTCGTAATGACTCTCGAAAACAGCTTGTATACATGGCTCAGGAGTGAGATGGGTCTATAATTCTTCAACAAGGTGTTATCACCTTTTTTGAAGAAAAGAACCACCACACTCCCGTGCCATGCTTCTGGCGTAGTACCCTGGAGTAAGACGGAATTAAATAACTTCTGGAGGACTAATAGTACCGGTTTTCCACCCGCTCTCAGAAGTTCTGTTGTGATTCCGTCTTCACCTGGCGCCTTGTTGTTCTTAAGCTGTTTGAGAGCCATTCTAATCTCGTACAGGCTGATGTCTGGGATGTCCTCAGTGTAGTGTCGGGTTAATTTGGCTCTGGTGTCCTGAGCTGTTCTGGCAATGGGTTCCTGTGTTGAGGTGTATAGTACAGTAACTTACTGAAAACAGAATTAAATAAACTATTTTAAAAAAAATAAAAACCGACTTCAAAGTAAATTATCTAAAAAGCATAAAATAACGAAAATATTATTGAAGTTGGTGTTAGCGTCGTTATGCAGGCTGTACATATCACAGCCTGCTAAACGTCTAGCGACTGGGCGGGCGACGCTGACGAAGCTTTCGTCAGCGTTCATTGAATTGTTATGCGCTCGCGTCCGGTGCGTGGGCGCACATAGGAATTGTTGTGACTATATTATTTTGCTTTAGCCCTAAGATTGCTTGTAATAGTTAGTTCTCAATAAATGTTCGTTTGGTGAACAAGTCTTGTATCTTTTTAAAAACCCTCGGTGCTGCCCTGGAAATTTAAGTGGCGCAGCGGCGGTAGGATGCCTATAGTGTAACTCTCGTTTAAAGGACACTAAAATAGGTCTGTGCGCGAGTGCTGGGCATCTTCGAACCAATACAAATTTCTTAAATCCGGGCTCCGGGGGTTCCTGTTCATACTGCTGCAGCTCTACGCGAAGGCATGGGATCGAGTGGACTGTAAGTAGACCTTTTTACTATCCTATCTCACCCTAGTTATTTCCTGTGGTTGCATCCGTATAGCTCTATAATTATTACGAACTCTATAGTGATTTTCAAACTAAAATCGTTGAAAGTTATTTGACTTCTGCACGTAATTTGGCAGATTTATTATTAAGTGATATACCTAAGTTTAAATTTTAATAAAATAAAATATTATATAATAATAATTTAAAATATTAATTATTTAATTTAATATAAAGATTAAAGAAATATATTAATTCAATTGAGATTTTATAATTGAGAATTTTACTTTGTGCATTTATTTATTAAATAATTACGTTACGTAATTATATTTTTTATTTTTATATACCACATAAATAGTTACATTGAAAAATGGCACAAGCCGCGGAACCAGTCGCTGTGCAGATGATACCAAAGGATTTATTGAGCCTGATTCCTAAATTTGATGGTGACCAGAGTATATTAAATTTATTTATTACAAAGTGTGAGTATATTCTTAGAAATTTTAACGGGCCAAATAATCCGGTGCAATCTGCATATGTTTTTCATTGTATTACTAGTAGATTATGTGGTAGAGCTGCCGCTTTATTAAGCGAAAGGGCAGACCTGTCATCGTGGGATGACTTAAAAATTGTGTTTATCCAACATTTTGGGGACCCGCGAACAGAAGAGTGCGTCGCGATCGAATTGGATAATTTAAAAATCAGAGTCGGCGAAAGCTACTTGCAATTTTGTAATAGAATCCAACAGACTCGCAGTACTCTCTTTTCTAAGGTCAATCTTTTGACTGACGAAGGCGTTAAGGCCGCTAAGATGATTATTTATAATAAGGCGTCTCTTAACGTGTTTTTATATAACCTGCCAGAGGACTTAATCCGAATAGTACGATTACGGAACTCTACTACTTTAGAGTCCGCGCTCAGTGTTGTCATGGAAGTTTACCTCCTCCATGACAACACTGAGCGCGGACAAAGAAAAGTTACACTGGAAAGTTTACACTTCCAATATCAGTATAATGCCAAAAATAAAAATAGAGTTAATATTAATAATAAACCTATACAACAATTCACACCTACTTTACCGCAAAATCCCGGAGGTTTTAGATTTGCAACGCCATATAAACCGAGCTTCTTTTTACCTAATAATCAAAACTTTAAATTTGGAATCCCAAACCAGCCAGCGAATAACTTTAGACCAACCGCTTTTAACCCTCGATTTGGTACCCCGAATCAAAATATTCATGGTCAAACACCAGGGAATTTTAAATTCGGCATACCGAATCAACAAGGCTTTAGGCCCAATTTCGGAAACCCACAAAACTCAAATAATTTTAAATTCGGAATAACGCCCCTACAAGGTTATAAGCCCCAATTTAATAACGCACCGATGCGGCCTTTCGGACAGCAATTTAAATTCGGAATTCCGTCACAGAATACACCGCAGCATCAGAATACGGATGTGTCCATGCGCACTGCACGCCCACTCAGACAGAACATGTTATGTCATGAACTTGACAATGACGAAACGGCTTATTATTCGGCTCAGGAGGACCAAAAAATGTCTTATTCCCCGTATGATGGCGAACCAATAGACTATTACTCTTCACAGAATTACGAACAGACAGACTGTGACAATTTTTATTTAGAAAATGCAGATAATACAGTAGAAAATACCGATCAGGAGGATTTTCCTGTAGAGGCCTCGAAGAACGACCCACCGAAGTGATAAATATAAATTGTAGCGGTATCAATAGATTACCCCACATTTTTATTCCTGAAATTAATTCACGCTTTATGATAGACACAGGCAGTACCAGAAGCTTCATTAGCCCAGTTAAGGCCAATGAATATTTCTCCAATTGTAAATTTTACGAACCATTCGAAGTTATAAGTACCCATGCACGCAGTGTACATAACGAAGTTGTAGACATACCCCTCCTTAGCATCTTCCGTAGCACACTTAGACATAAATTTTACGTGTATGACGTTGACGGTCGATATGATGGTTTAATTGGTTCTGATTTGTTAAAAATGCTAGACGCGACTATAGACATGAAAAACCAAATTTTACGTACACGGGATACAGAAATACCTATAGTATATAACATGTCATACGAAATCACTCTCGAACCGCGATCTGAAACGAGAGTAAGGGTACCCATCGATCTAGATAATGGGGAAGCGATACTCGATGCTAGAGACTTCAGTAATTATGTGCGAATGCCTAGCGCTATAGTTACGTGTATAGATTCATACGCCATGACAGTTATTCAAAATGCCTCACAAGAAAGCGTCACATTGACCTTTACTAGGCCCTTGACTGTTACCAGACTGACTTTTAAGACAAACGACATAAATGTCTTGACCAGCGACTTAAATAATTACGAAATTGATGACTTACTGAAAAAGAACTTAACTAAATTACGACTTGACCATACAAACTCTGAAGAACGAGAAGCCATTACAAAACTTTGCCACGAGTATAGGGACATATTCTATTGTGATGAACTACCTCTTACCTTTACTAATCAGGTGAAACATCAAATTCGTACAAAAAATGAGGACCCTATTTACATTCGACCATACAGACTTCCACCAGTACAGAATTCTGAAGTTCAGAAACAAGTTGACAAATTGCTTAAGGATAATGTTATACAAGAATCTTTCTCACCCTGGAGTGCACCCGTGCATCTGGTACCCAAGAAACTGGATGCGTCTGGTGAACAGAAATTTAGAATGGTCATAGACTACCGGCGTTTGAATGACATAACGACTGATGACAAGTACCCGTTACCTAACATCAATGACTTATTTGACAAATTAGGGAAGTGCACCTACTTCAGCACACTAGATCTGGCCAGTGGCTACCACCAAATTGAGGTAGATGACCCCGATAGATCCAAAACCGCATTCTCCACCCCGTCCGGACACTATGAATTTACGAGAATGCCGTTCGGACTTAAAACGGCACCTGCAACTTTTCAACGCGCAATGGACAATGTGTTGAGAGGCTTGCAGGGCATACACTGCCTCGTATATTTAGACGACATTATAGTATATTCTAATAGCTTACAAGAACACATAGACAAACTCAGAAAAGTTTTTGACCGATTGAGACAGACTAATCTTAAAGTGACACTTGACAAATGTGAGTTCCTCAGAAAAGAAGTGCTTTACTTAGGCCACAAAATCACTAAGGACGGCCTAGAACCCAACGACGATAAAATAAAGGCAGTCCTTGACTTTCCACTTCCCCGGACAACGACTGAAATTAAAAGTTTTCTTGGACTAATCGGCTACTACCGAAAATTTATTAAAGATTTTTCTAAAATTACCCAGCCACTGACGTTCTGTCTTAAGAAAAGAAACAAAGTAAAAATTACGCAAGCTTATATAGATGCCTTTCAAAAGTGCAAAGAGCTTCTTGTAAATTCTCCCATACTACAGTTCCCCGATTTTTCCAAGCCTTTCGTTTTAACAACGGACGCGTCTGATTTTGCCTTAGGTGCAGTCCTCTCACAAGGACCTATCGGCAGTGATAAGCCCATTGCCTTTGCAAGCCGCACGTTAAACGATGCGGAAACCTACTACAGCCCTGTAGAAAAGGAAATGTTGGCCATCGTTTGGGCAACTAAACATTTCCGTCCGTACCTGTATGGACGTAGATTCACTATATATACAGATCACCGCCCTTTAGTATGGCTTAACTCATTTAAAGAACCTAATAGCAAACTTACCCGATGGAAACTTAGACTGGCCGAATTTGACTACGACGTAATTTATAAAAAGGGTAAACAGAATAGTAACGCGGACGCCCTGTCACGTATAAAAGTGAACGCACTAACTGATAATGACGATAGATCTATGAAAGTTAACGTAGAAAACACTGAAAATGACGACAATACTATAGTCATATCTGATTCCTCAGACACGGTAACGGTTCCATCACCCACTTCCTTCCCAATTCGCTCTCCATCTTCTAGTACCATCACAGCTTGTTCTTTACCAACTGAAACCATACACTCTGCCGAAGATATTGACACCAATGGTATTCCCATTTTAGATGAAGCCATAGATACGAAGCCTAATCAATTTCTCGTCTTTACCTGGAACAGAAATCAAATGTCAGTTAAAAATTTATCACGCGATAAACAAAAAGTTTTTGAAATACACTTACCTGTAGACAACCCCGACTTAGTCAAACGATTCCTTTTAGAGTATATAAAACCTAAAACTAAACATTTCATTTATTTCGTAGATGAAGTACATAGAAGTCAGTTCACGGACGCTATCATTAAACTATTTAAAAAGGATACAGTAAAAATTTACGAATGTACCAAAAGAGTCGTGTACGTAGAGGACGAAGAGGAACAGCGCGCAGTTATACTAGCCTACCACCGTGGTAAAACTTGCCACAGAGGCATCAAAGAAACCCTAATGAAACTAAAGCGGTATTATTTTTGGCAAAACATGGACATCACCGTCGCTTCCGTAATAAATTCCTGCGATATTTGCAAGAGGATGAAATATGATCGAAAGCCCCTTAAACCACAGTTACAGATAACACAAACACAAACTAAACCATTTGCCGAAATATTCATGGATCTATTTTCCATTGACGGAAAATATTTTCTTACCGTAGTCGATGCCTTCAGTAAGTTAGGTCAGGCATTTGAAATATCTAATCGTTCTACACCTGAAGTTGTTCGTGCCCTTATTAAGTACTTTTCATTTTATGGAATCCCAAATAAAATAAGCGCTGACCCCGGGTCTGAATTTAATAACGTTCTATTAAAAGAAACGCTACAATTCTATAAAGTTGATTTACATATAGGGACACCACATAATCCCAACTCTATGGGACTAATAGAGAGATTTCACTCTACTATTATAGAGATATATCGTATTGCTAAATATGAATATAAAATAACAGATGCCGCAAACATCATGACATATGCGATCATGTCTTACAATCAAACAATTCACTCCGCAACAGGCCTTACGCCGTTTGAGGTTGTTTTCGGGCATACCGATGCTAATAGTACTTTCGCGGTAGACTTTAATAAGAATTATACTCAACAGCTAGTAAATGACCACATGAAGCGCACGAAATATCTCTATAAGTATTTAACAGACAAAATAGTAGAAAATAAAGAAAAGGTACAGGTAAAACGAGGGGGAGAAACATCGTTTAATGTCCAGGAAGAGGATACTATCTATATAAAGGGCGTAAATATTAGAAGAAGCAAGGACAAGTCCCGCTATCAAGAGGCTCAAGTGATTGGACCAATTGATAGAAATACTTGTCCTGTTAGGATCAAACCCGCGAAACAAAAGTGCCTATTAAGGATATTAAACGTCCTTCACAGATACCTCCTCGCGCTCCTGGCCCTGACCACCAGGAGCCAGGCCCTTCAACTTCAAAGGATCGATAGGAATCCGGGTGTATCCCTTGTGAAGCAAGGTCAAGCTAGAGTAAGTTATGATAAGTGGAGTATAATTAAGACTTTAGATTTAAGCCCTATGAAAGAAGATTTAGAATTTAATATTAAAAGATATTTTATGTTTAATGACCAGGTTAATAATTATTTTGAGAATAAGACCCTTGACTCTCAGCTGCTTAGTGTAAAGCTTCAAACCGATTACGTTATGAACTCTACTATAGAAAAACTTCAGCAGCTGGCTCCATCATTCAGAACTAGACGGGCAATATTTAAGTCTCTAGGGTCTATAATTAAGATTATTAGTGGTAATTTAGACTATGACGACGCTATCAAGTATGACAATATGATTGGTCACATAAAAACACGCCAAGACTCGCTAATAAAGAAAGTAACTCTCCTTTCTGAAATGTCAGACTCTCTTATTAAATTTACTAATTCAACTAACAATAATTTTATACATATCGATGAAGAGTTATGGAAAATGGCAAAATCAATAGATATAACGGATACAAATTTAACTATACACACTTTTGCTAATATTTACAATTTATTTTTGCACAATTTCCAATTGCTCTACATACGATGGAATGAAATTGAAACATCAATTACATTCAGTAAATTGAAAATGTTACATCAGTCCCTTATAAACTCTAGTGAACTATTAAAATTACTCAAATCAATAGAAGAATCTAATAAACTTGTTTATCCAGTGACCTACGATAATTTGGTTAAAATAGAGCAATCTGTAGAAGTTAAAGCTTTTGCCAAAGGAAGTCAAATAACATTCATTTTAGATGTACCAATAGTAAGAGACGGAATTTATAATTATTATAGAGCTGTTCCAATTCCTATCACCACTCCTTTCAACCAAACTGCCTTGATTATACCCAAACACCCTTACCTGTTAGTAAAAGGGTCGAAAACAGTATCGCTCTCCCAGCCATGCAGCGAGCTCTACGAGGCTATGTTCTTGTGTACCGAGAACGTGTCATCGCTTCTGGAAGAAGATACCTGCATAACCGCATTGATGAAATTCTCTGATGACACCAGCTCCTGCCAACCGGTTCCAGTAGAGGTTAATGACCCGTTGATACAGCCAGTGGGAAAAGACCGATGGATCCTCAACAGCAAAACTGAAAGCGTAACTTCTAAAATTTGTGAAAATAATGAAATAACAAAAGATATAATAAAAGGCACTTACCTCCTTACATTAGATGACCACTGCAATATGCAAATTGGTGAGCTAACCCTGAAATCTCATTATGTCCTTACAAGTCCTGTGGATTATACGAAATTGCCCATGGTCAATCTGCGCCAGATAGCAGTCTCTGAATCTCTACTACGGCGGAAACCAATTAGCCTTGAAACCAGTGATCTAACGAATCTTCAACAGTTAAATAACTTACTAAAAATGAGTGAAAGTGAGGTAAAAGAAAGTGATGAAAATGTGTTAAATGTGAAAACTGTTAGCGTCGGTACTGTATTATTATATATAGTTTTATTTTTAATCATTTTTGTATTTTTAGGTTATAAGTATAATATTTTAAAACGCTTCAGACGTCAAAATAATCCGAGTGCAAACAACCCCTCGGATAATTTTGAATCTGCGGGGGGAGGCGTTATGCAGGCTGTACATATCACAGCCTGCTAAACGTCTAGCGACTGGGCGGGCGACGCTGACGAAGCTTTCGTCAGCGTTCATTGAATTGTTATGCGCTCGCGTCCGGTGCGTGGGCGCACATAGGAATTGTTGTGACTATATTATTTTGCTTTAGCCCTAAGATTGCTTGTAATAGTTAGTTCTCAATAAATGTTCGTTTGGTGAACAAGTCTTGTATCTTTTTAAAAACCCTCGGTGCTGCCCTGGAAATTTAAGTGCGTACCTGCTGTGTATATTCTGCACCAACTTCAATAATATTTTCGTTATTTTATGCTTTTTAGATAATTTACTTTGAAGTCGGTTTTTTTTTAAAATAGTTTATTTAACACTTTTTAGTGACTTATTTTACCAAGATAGGTATCAGCACTATCACGCAACTCGAACGTCTACATTACAATAACTTACTGAAAACATAAAAAGTTTATATCTCTTAAACTACTGGACCGATTTTGATGAAATTTGTACTCTACCCTAAGTTGAAAGATACTCTAACTATTGCAAAAAGAATTTTTGAAATCGGACTTGTAGTTTCTGAGAAATCCGCGGACAAACCTACATACATACATACAAACACTCGTGAAATTTGGTAAATTCGTTTAGAAGCCCACATAGACTAACATATATGAAAATTACGCATTTTTATTAATATTGCATACATACGCGTCGAATACAGAACCTCCTTTTTTGAAGTCGGTTAAAAAGTTTATATCTCTTAAACTACTGGACCGATTTTGATGAAACTTGTACTCTACCCTAAGTTGAAAAATACTCTAACTATTGCAAAAAGAATTTTCGAAATCGGACTTGTAGTTTCTGAGAAATCCGCGGACAAACCTACATACATACATACACTCGTGAAATTTGGTAAATTTGTTTAGAAGCCCACATAGACTAACATATATGAATATTACGCATTTCCATTAATATTACATACATACGCGTCGAATACAGAACCTCCTTTTTTGAAGTCGGTTAAAAATGGTGATCAGGGTCTGATGGAGCCACGGGATTTCTGCACCATTTATCTATACTTATAATAAAACTGTAACAGGTCCAATTCTGTACATTGAAGATATTTTGAAAATTATGTTTGGAGGGCATTCTATAACCGATACTAAAGCCAAAAATGTATTTTTTTATTTTTGTCTGTCTGTATCTCGGCTGAGCATCACGCCGAAACTACTGGATGGATTGAAACGAAACTTGGCATGATTTGAGTTGATTTGATGATTAACTCAATTTTTTAAATCGGAGCAAGCGTATACGCTTGCTCCGATTTTAAAATTTTTTCGTTATAATTATCTATACTTATAATAAAACTGTAACAGGTCCAATTCTGTACATTGAAGATATTTTGAAAATTATATTTGGAGGGCATTCTATAACCGATACTGAGGCCGAAAATGTAATTTTTTTAATTTTTGTCTGTCTGTCTGTCTGTCTGTATCACGGCTGAGCATCACGCCGAAACTACTGAATGGATTCAAATGAAACTTGGCATGATTTGAGATCTAACTACGAGGTAGGACATAGGATACTTTTTATCCCGTAATCTAGCACGGTTCTTTTGGGAGAGGGTATTAAAGTCGAAATGGGTAGTTGGTTATACCCTTGGTCCGATTTTATAAATTTTTCTTTATAATATAATAAATATCAGTAAGGTAACACTCATAGAGAGTTGTTATCAAGGTTTTGTAATCGATCAGGTTAAGCAACGTTAGGTAAGGTCATTAAATAGATGGGTGACCGTTTAATGCCATTTGAACTAAACGGGTCCGTGCTTCGGAGAGCAAGTACAAAGTGGGTCCAATTTTTTAACCGATTTTAAAAAAGGAGGTTTTGTGTTCTATGCGAATGTATATTATTGAAAGCTTAGTTAACGTAAACACAGCGCGGGCGGGGCTGCGTGGGTCAACTAGTAATAAATAAACGTAAACCCACCGAATTTGGTCTCGTTGGATAGGTTGCTACGAGCAGTAGGTAGACAAATTATGATCAGAGTCTGGTGATGGGAGCAAACAGGAAGATGGTAAGAGGAACGCGGATCCATTAAATGTAGGACCCACCGAATTTTAAATCTATGGTTAATAAACAGATACTGATCAGGGTCTTATAATGGCACAGGAAAGTTATTTTAAGAGTTCGTTCGCCATCGAAATGTCTGCATGTGGTGGCTTCGTGTGGCGGGTCACCCCCTTCCCTCTAATATGGTTGAGGGGAGTGATGGCTCCTGCTCGAGTCATCTCGTGCGCGGGTGCTGCTTGGGGGTACTGGTCCGACTACTATCCTTTTGGCCTTTTAGTTTGTTGTAATTTCGTCGATCAGCGTTTCGGCGTTCAGCGATAGTGTGTCTGACACTATCGCTAATGCTGATCTAATTGTAACATGACAGTAATACAGTTTAAAAAAGTTAAAAAATGTGAGCCCGCTTTTTTTTATTTTTGACGCGGGGAAGAGATCTTCAAAAGATCACCCCTCAGTGCCTTGCCTTTGAGCCCGCCGCCGGGGGGCGCATTGTAGCCCCCCGGAACCAGACACGGTACTCACGGGGACGGGGGTCGCAACCCCGACGTCGTCCTCCTCGGAGTCACCGCCGTACTCAATGGACGTTCAAAGGGCCCACACCCCGAACGTCCAGCGACTCCCGAAGAGTGATCCGGTGGCCTATGTTAAGCCTATCTATACTATAATAAAACTCAAAGAGCACTTTTTCTGTAGTATCGACATAGAGGCCAAAACAATTTTTTTTGGAATTATTGTCTGTCTGTCTGTCGTTCTGTTTGTCCAGGTATCATTTGAAAACCCGTGGATGGATTTTGATAGGACTTTCACTGATGTGTTGTGTAGAAGTCAAGGTATAAATTGGTATATAAAACATCACGCTATGTTTCATAGGGGCTAAGCAGTGAAACATTACTTGCACATATTACCACGTAATTTCCTTTGTATGTGAATAGGGCAATTATACACAGGCTCTTGAGTGGATACTGGAACTAATTCCACTACACACTCATATCCAAACAGAGGCAAGGAAGTCTCTATACAGACTTGCAAAAGCAGGAGCTTGGAATCGTAACAAGCCCTGTACAAAACACACTTTATTGGATCCCGTGAAAGAACTGGATGATCTAATGGACATGCCCTGTGATAAGATAAATCCAGTGTTCATGTTTAATAAGAGGTACCGAGTACACATACCATCAAGGGATGAGTGGACGCGGGGACTCAAACCGGTTGGTGAAACGCACCTCATATGGTACACTGACGGCTCAAAAATGGAGTCAGGTACTGGGGCAGGAATTTATTCCAAGGACTGCAGGGTCAGTCAGAGCATGGGGCAATATGCATCGGTTTTCCAAGCGGAGACCTATGCCATAATTGCCAGCATTAAAGAAATGCAAAGGAGAAATGTTAAAGGTAAAACCATTTACATTCTCAGTGACAGTCAAGCAGCTCTGAAGGCTCTAAACTCCTTCCGAGTTGACTCTAAACTGGTTAAAGAAGGTGTTACAGGTTTGAATGACCTGGGAAGACACAACAACGTCAGCCTCATCTGGGTACCTGGACACGAAGGTGTCGAGGGCAATGAGAAGGCGGACAGACTAGCAAGGGCCGGCTCGCAAAGACAGCTGGTGGGTCCTGAACCATTTGTGGGGATTCCGTATGGAACGTACCACCAAGCATTATATGCGCATGCTAGGAATGAACACTTAAAGGAATGGAGGGAAGCGTCAGGCCTAAACCACTCCAAAACTTTCTCTAGCACAAGGGTGGACTGTGGGGTTAAATTATTGAAACTTAACAGATCACAGATAAGGCACCTGATAGGTGCACTCACGGGACATTTTGGTACCAATGAGCACCTTCACAGAATGAGGCTAAGTACTACTGATACTTGCAGATTTTGTAAAGGTGAAAAAGAGTCAATGCGACACATTTTGTGTGGCTGCGACGCTCTTGCGAGACGTAGGTTGTGTCATCTGGGAGTAGCTTATCCTACACCAGATGATTATGCACAGCTCCAAGCTGGCGCAATCGTTGCGTACCTGAGGGAACTCTTCGACACGCCAGAAACAGAGTAAGGGCTAGGGCATGCACAATGGATCCAACAGGGTCGAAGTGCGCTCCGGTGGTCACCGGGCCCAACTTATAGCCACCAAGAATAGAATAGGGCAATTATAGACTGATCAGTTAATCATTAAAATATGTATTATTACGCTATGGTTCATGAAATTTTTATGAAACTCCCCAAGTCCAGGTAGTAGTGTATAGATATTGTATTACAGTCGCAACAAAAAAAGATGCGAAAAACTTAGAACTTTCATTATCGAATATCATTAGACAGTAATTTACGATGTTAGCGTGATTTACATTATGTACAGCGCCATCTATCGGTGAAATTGAACATACAATCACTATGGAATATATAAAAGAAAGTCGTGTTAGTTACACTATTTATAGCTCAAGAAGGGCCTAACCGATTCGGCTGAAAATTGGTGGGGAGGTAGCTTAAAATCAGGAAACGGACATAGGATACTTTTTATCCCGGTAGGTTAAGGTTAAGCAACGTTAGGTAAGATCATTAAATAGATGGGTGAACCGATTTGTATGGCAGTGTGCACATCGGGTAGGTCTGAGAATAGGTCATACAGTATATTTCATACAACTAGGTTAAGGTTAAGCAACATAAGGCAAGGTCATTAAATAGATGGGTGAACCGATTTGTATGAAATTTTGTGTGCATATCGGGTAGGTCTGAAAATAGGCCGTAAAGGTATATTTCATGCCACTAGGTTAAGGTTAAGCAACATAAGGAAAGGTCACTAAATAGATGGGTGAACCGATATGTATGAAATTTTATGTGCATATCGGTGAGGTCTGAGAATAGGTCATAATGTATATTTAATGCCGCTGATACCATGATTGACGAGGATATATAGAACGAGAGGAGGGTGCAAGAGAGGAGAAAGAGGGAGAGGGGATTCGAGGAGGGGGTGATGGGGTGAGGGATCGGGGGAGTTAGGTGGAGTAAAGGGGGAGTGAGAAGGAGCAAGTTCGTAGAAGCGAGGGGGAGAGGGCTCAGAGAGGGGACAACTGGGAGAGGAAGATGTGAAGTGTGACGGAAACCGAAGCGGGAGGGGGAAAGAGAAGAGAGAAAGAGCATATAATTAGATTTTTTTTATAAGAGAGGGAGAAATAGAGAGAGATAAATCTAGGGACGAGGGAGAAAAGGGGAGCAAAATGTAATAAAAGCGCGGGCGGAGCTGCACGGGTCAGCTAATAAATATATTTGAATTTGACCTATGCCGGGGATTTCAATCATTTGGGCAGGGTACCTACCGTGTGCTAATTTCACTCCGTTTAATCTTTCTTGGTGTTTAACCTTTACAGTGTTTCTTTTTTGTTGTAGAACCTCCCGATGAGAGCGAGTTTACTACATCACAAACTTACAGTGAACTTGAAAATTTTCCTAAAGGGAAAACTGAAATTGAAGGACAATTAAGTGTTTCAGGCACTCCTAATGTGACCGAACATACATCATCCCAGACTTATAGTGTGCTTACAAACTTTACTAAAGGGAAAACTGAAGTTAGGAAAGAATGTAGTGTTTTATGCACTCCTGATGCGACCAAGCTTACTCCGTCACAAACTTATTGCGAACTTACAGATTCTAAGACAGGGAAAACTGAAATTAGAGGTCAACGTAGTGTTTTAGGTATTCCTAATGTGACCGAACATACTCCAGCACAAACTTATGGCGAACTTACAAATTTTACAAAAGTGCAAAGTGAAATGATTAAGGAATTTAGTGTTTTAGACACTAGGGCTGCGGATAATATATCACAAACCTCTTATCAACTTACAAATTACACAAACACTGAAATCAAAGAAGAAGTTGATCTTGAAAAGACTGAAAAGTCTATTAAAGAATATAACATTCCCTTTGTAAATATATCAGCTAACTGTGATAGTGACAATGAATATGTGATCATAATCACACCCAAGGGTTACACAAATAATTCTGTAACAACAGTACAAGAACCAACAGATACAGCGCCAACGACTCCCCATGACCCAAAGAACTTATATTCTAGTAAACATTTACCGAAACCTTTCGCATGTAAGTTATGCCCAAGCAAATATACTGACGATCATAAATTGAAAGAACATTACAAATACATACATAGCGGTCTGTCTAGCGACCCGCCCACGTGTGAAATTTGCAATAAACAATTCTCTTCCAACCAAAGTTTGAAATCACATCTCAAACTCCACAGTGGGGAAAAGCCTTACAAATGCGACATATGCCACAGAACCTTTTCGCGCAAAGATTATTTGAAAACGCATCGAAAATTGCATAGTGACTACAGGCCATACGTTTGTTGCTTTTGCCAAAAACGCTTCACGGAGAGGTCGCATTTGAACATACATGCTCGGAAGCACACCAACGTGAGGGCCTTTGTCTGCGATATATGTCAAAAAGGTTTCTATTGTAAATCCATGTTGAAATACCATATTAAAGTCCATGGCGAGCAGAAACAGGCGTACATATGTGACATTTGTCAAAAGAGTTATAAACGGAAAAGGAGTTTTAATACCCATTTGGCATCGCATAACCCATTCACTTGTCATATATGCCAAAAGGAATATAAAACGAAAGCATATTTGACCAAACATATACAGAGACACGGTCTTGATAAAAGATTGACTGCCAAACCTACAAACGTCAATTAAAGTTAATAATGATTAATCCATTTTTTGAAATCTGATTATTTCGGTACTCTAAGCCAATTAATACTTAATACGCTTATAGTGAGTAGAGATAACAATTATCTCGTATTCAATAATCGAAATTAATCATAAATGGGTCCGACATACAAAATAAATGGATTTTAAAAATTACTTAATTAGAATTAAAGTTAATTGGGGTTTGTGAGTGCGGCAGTTAGCCGGCAAGCATACGCTGAAATTTGAAGGGCACTATCATCATCATCATCAGCCGGAAGACGTCCACTGCTGAACATAGGCCTCCCCCTTAGAACGCCACAATGAACGACAATTGGCTATTTGCATCCACCTGTTACCTGCGACGCGCACAATGTCGTCTGTCCACCTAGTGGGAGGCCTGCCAAGCGGAGTCTTCCGGTTCGTGGTCGCCACTCGAGAACCTTTCTTCCCCAACGGTTATCGGTTCTTCGAGCGATGGGGCCTGCCCATTGCCACTTCAACTTGCAGATTCTGAGAGCTATGTTGGTAACCTTAGTTCTTCGGCGAATCTCCACATTTCGGATTCTGTCGCGCAAAGAAACTCCGAGCATAACTCTCTCCATGGCTCGTTGTGTGACTCTGAACTTTTCTAAGAGGCCAGCCGGAAGGGCACTATAGCTGTTGAAATTACCGGCCACAAGAGACTTAATAACTAATGTCTCATGTGACGAGCGGCAATGCAATGCAGCTGTCTATAGGCAGGCGTGGCGCGCGACCATCAGGCGAACGTCTTGCGTATTAGGTTAAAAAAATATGTAGTGTGTACTCTAAATGTATTTACACTCGCCTATGTAATGTGTGCGTAATATATAAGCATGTTTATTAGCAATAAATACTCAGTTGTTATCCAGCAGTCAGATCGTTTTATTCCATCTCAGCTTCTAACCTTTACAGTATACTTTGGCCCATAAACAATTTGCCTGTTCTGTGGAGACGCGTGTAATGTAAAATAAGATTGTGTTTGTTCCGGGTATTAACACCATGAATCTCACTATACTTTTTAAAAGATCCAATATTTTTCTGAATATAAACTAAATTTTCAAATATGAATTGCGAAACAACCGTTAGAATATCTAAAAGATTGTCGCGCATACGGCCTGTTAAAATTCACGAAACGTCGCCGGCCACGCAGAATTCATCTTTTAAATTTTGATAGGCACGTGCATGGCATGTCCGGATACGCGACGGTCTAATCGGCAGTTTTTCATGCAAAAAAATATTTGATGTGAAAATATGTGATCTGTTCATAGCCCATTTCCTCCCGTTCGGGTCGGGTGTTGTAATAGACTACTAAGGAAAAACAAAAAAGACCATCTAATTCCATTCTTTGGGATGGAGAAATTAAATCAACAAGACTTGGACCATTTGCGACATAATGGTGCTGATTCTGTTGTCACACACTAGACTAAATTTTAGTTTAGTCGTGTCTTTCCTATTCAGAGAGCCATGAATTATTATTTTTTTATTTTATTTATTTGAGCACAAAACAGAATACAATCAAACTAATTATGTTCTTAAAGTAATGGTTCTTAAAGCTAGATTGTCTTCCTTGACATGTGCCCTAACATATACAGTGCGAGAATTTTTAAAATTAACTATTCTTTGAAACTGTACTTGTTACAATGTAAGAAATAAAAAGAAGAAACAAAATGATACTTTGAAAAATTAACAAAAGAAAATAAAACAAGGCTGCTTCCCAAAAAATAAAATGAAAACAAAACCAAAAATTAAACTAAATTAGGTATATTTTGATAGAATATAATGGTTTTAGTTACTCAACTTAGTATTTCTGTTGTGCACAGTTTACGTCATTTATGCCTAATATTAGAAAAAGTCGATTAAAATAAAATAGAATGAAATAAATATTAGAATAAATATTAATATAAATAATAAAATAAGAATTAAATATTTATTATTAATAAATAAAATAAATATTAATAACGATTAAAAAAATATATAAATAATAAAATAAATGTTAATAAATGAAAAAAAAATTAACATAAATATTAAAATAAAATAAATATTAATAAAAATTAAAATAAGTATTAATAAATATTAAAATAAATATAAAAAATATTTAAATAAATATTAGTATATAAATATATTAAAATAAAATTAATATTAAAATTAATATAAGTATCGTAACCGGAGAATTATTTTAGTTTAGATAAAATAAAATTAATATAAGAATCATAACCGGATAATTATTTTAGTTTAGTGTAATCAGATGAACAAGAGAATTGTTTTCAACTAACATGATTTGACCAATGAAAACCTCACTATCAACTCAATTTAGTAGCTGTCGAAATCAAATTTAGCTCTTAATCATCGTTTGACACCACTAAACTAAAATTTAGTCTAGTTTAGTGTAATGGTGACAACAGAATCGGCACCAATGTTTCCTTACCACTATGAATTCTAATGTGTTTATCTAAACAACTTTTATATTGATATCTTTTTATACACTTTATAAATGTAAATATCCTCGCCAGTGTGAATTATCAAATATGCTATTTAGAGTATTTTGATATCTTAACACTTTTTACAGACATTATAAAAATATAAGGATGAACACTGGTGTGGGAAAATTTATTTATTACATATATAACAGTACATACATAGGCAATTAATTATTATTATTTTAGAAAATTATCTTAGTGTAATCCTTGACATCTTAACTTACAATTCTATTTTATTTTTTACTAGCGGCCCGGTACGTGCTTCGCTACGTATAAAGTGAAATATTAAAAAAAAAATTGGAACATCAAATTGAGAACAATAAATATAAACATAAAGCAATAATTATCGCTGACAGTTTGCTTTCCAATTCCAATTTAAATTATGGCTTCCATCGTTTACCGATGATTCTGCCAACGACAAGTTTATAAAAAACGGAAGTATTTGCTTTAATCGAAGCACGTCCAAAATGAAATGACCGCATGAATGACATAACAACATGCTTTTACTGTCAACACTGAAAAAAGTTTTAATTCTGAAAAAAGGTTCAATTTGACAGCAAAATCCCCATTTACAAAATGATCCGCCATTTATTGAATTCATTTGTTACAAAAAATGTGATATAGAACAGCTCTACCGATTTTGTGCAAACTTCACAAACCATCTACTAAATAGTCCGAACAAAGCTTAAACATTTGGTTTGGATAGGTGAGCCCGTTCTTGAGTACAAATTATAACGAAAAGTGGCATTGATTTTTATAGATATAGATTATAAATATAAGTTATTTATTTGCCATTAAATTTAGGTATATAAAAAGAAATATATCATGACGGGCCCGTTGGTCTAGTGGTTAGACACCCTGTCCGCTAACCGATGGATCGTGGGTTCGATTCCTACCAAGTGTCTGGGTGTTATTTATCTATCTAAATATGTATTTACAAAAAAAAATGTATATATGTATTAGTATCAGTTGTCTAGTTTCCATAGTACAGGCTCTGCCTAGTTTGGGATCAGATAACCGTGTGTGAATTGTCCCAAGATATTATTATTATTAGTTATATAACAATGTTAATTATAATTTTATTTACATTTTGCTGTGCCCTACAGGGTCCATAATTGTACTTAGTTCTAAGCCACTAATTTAAGACCTTGTAAATATTATGGAATGCAATAAATGATATGAATATGCTCAAAAATTTACAAATTGTCATTTTCCATAATGGTTTCTGTAATGTTGTAACGGACGTTTTATTTGAAATCTTATAAAAAAATCGGTACGTGGTCCCTTACACCCAGTATTTTGTTGTTTTTCTGATTTGATCAATTCTGGGTTTACGTTTGGGATTTCTTTAAAATCAAAATCAAATCAAATAAATTTATTCATATTAAATGGGGTACAAAATAAGATCTAGTATAAAGCCATGATGTGAATATAATGGTGAAATTAACAATTTTCTAATTTATTAAAACAAGTTTGTCATAATCATAACAAAAAATTGACCTTATTGAGTAATATAATCCAAATGTCAAAAAAATATGTCACAATGTATAGTAATATTTAATTATTATTTTATTTTATTTAAAAGTATTTTCTTTGTATTCCATGCCACTAACACTATCATCAACAATTGGATTACATAGTTTAAGTTGTCTTTATTCAGATTTTCTGATGTCTGTATCTATGTTAGTGGTAAAGGGATACAACGATATCGGTTACAACGTCGGATCGGTTATAACGACTAAATGACAAGGTCCCGGACGAATCCCTGTTTAAGTACCTATGTAAACATATCGCTTATAACAACATCGGGTAAAACGACATATCTGTTAAAGCGACATACTACCATCCGAATACATTGGCTATAACAACAAAACAACAGTTTAGATTCCTAACAATAATAACGATTTGGAAGAATAAAAAACAAAATCAAAGGTCATTTGCAAAACCTTTGTAAATTAAGCAGTTAACAACCTTTGTAATATGCGTTTCAACTAAGAAGGTGGCCGCCATCTTGCCATTTCAAATATATAATTACTAAAAATGATGGTTTAACAAAAATAGATAGCAATGTCTGTATGTAATGTCTTACATTACAATAAATAATCAAAACCGAGGCAAATTTTTGAAGTGAAACTTCTTATGCGACTTCCAAAAATGTTATTAACGCGTTAGACGTTAAGCGTTGTATGTTAAGCGTTAGACGTCAAGCGTTAAATTTGTTGCGGTTATGAAAGCTCTCATGTGACGCCGTCACTGAGTGAGTGAGTGAGTGTTTGGGTGTTTGAGTGAGTGAGTAAGGGAGTCAGCGAGCAAGTGAGTGAGTGAGTGAGTTGACTTCGTTGACTTCAGACGCGGGTAGATGGAATAGAAAGAGACAGAGCGAGAATGAAGTTTTACTTCTTCCGCGCGGAGGGACTCCACGCACGCAATTATTTCCATTTTGTGTTTACTCACCTGCCGGTACAAAAATCGTAAAAAACGAGTAGTCGCGATCATCATGGCGGCCACATTCTTAGTTGAAACACAGAGTACATAAAATTATAGAAGGTGATTGATTAACGTGGTTTAAATACCTAAAAGCTAACAAAGTGCTAATAAATGGTCCGATCCTTCAGAAAAAAAAATTTCGCTCTACGTAGCTATGGGAAACGAAGATTTCGCGTGCATTTTTTTTCGATATCTTGGGTACAAATTTTTTTTTTGTGGCAATTCCTTGCTGGTCATATTGTGGCTGGAAAAGTAGTGGTGAGGCTGCAGACATTTCTGAAGGTGTGTCAGACGAGTGTTAAATTTTTTCGGCAAATGAAACGTAAGATACAACACAATTTTCTGATACAAATAAAAAAGAAACAGACCAAAAATTACTGATTATATTATAAACTTATTAAAACAAAAAAAATGTATATTCTTTATAACGACTATCGGATATAGCGTCCTTAGTTATACGGTCCCTTCAGTGTCGTTATATCCGACTGTAATTGTCTTTTCATTAGGATATTATGTAAGTTCATATTTATTGGTACAAGATTAGTCTCTCTCGAGTCGAGATAGGTCCTGAAACAAAAAAAAACTAGGTGGTAGGTCCTTGTGCAAGGTACCGTCTAGGTCCATAGTGTTAGATATTCTTCAGCGTGTAATATTCCGGTGTGAAGAGCACTGTAGCTGGTTATATCACCGCGCTCAAGAGGCTGAAAAACATCGATATAATATATAAACTAGATTTGGTGTCACGGTTCAAAAAGTGGTAGCGGCGACCAGTCCGTTGCGCGCCCCGATCCCGATCGGTCGTGCGCTGCCAGTTCCCGATTAATTCGTGTGCTTGTGTTTCCAGAATCCGCCGCGTGGTGTCGACACCAGTCGCCCGCGTGCTGCGAGATCACTCCGTCTCCCTCGCACCGTCTACGACGTCTGCGAGTATTCTTCGCGTCCGTATTTTTGATCTGCGATTGTCGTTTTCACGACAAAAGCACATCCTCCTGTTTCCTAGAGATTTTAGCTTCACGGGTTGCTAAATCCACCGGTTTACGTGGTCGCCAAGGGTACCCTACGGTGACAACTGCCTTGGCGGAGCGGGACCCGAGCGCTCGCGCGGTTCGTCCCGGAACCGCGCAACTCGGACGGGATCAGGTTCACCGGCCCTGGGAGTGACCCCCTAGTCGACCCTGATCGTCTCCCTCCCACCCTCCTCTTCCTGAACCTATCCTTCGGGTGCTGTTTGGCACCAAGTCGGCTCCGGTCGGCTTGCTGTCTCTGCCCCGGAGCAGCTAGGGCTACTCACCTCTCGCACATTGAGATTGGCGAGAGACGCACGTTAGGGCCTACACGTTAGGCACTCACCCTTCCCCCACCTTCACCCGGTGGGGGGAGCCATTCAGTACACACCGACTGGGGTGTCCCCCCCAGTCGTGCGTTCCCCCGTACTATCGAGCAGTATGGACCGTCATCCGGGCATGGAGTTCTTTCGCGAATTCTTTGAGTTCGCGAAAGCGCGCTGGCCCGAGATGGTAAACGACTTCACGTCCCATACCGCGCCCTCCGCGATGCCTTCAGCAGCCGCGCCCTCCGTATCCGCGATCCCCGCGACCGCGTCTTGCCCCGCGTCGACCGCGCCCGCCGCGTCCGCGACTCCGTTGCCGCCCGCCCTCCGTGCGGAGCCCGAGACGGACTCTGAGTCTGCCTCGGGCTCCGACATGGAGGTCGAGCTCATAAACTCGCCTCGTCCCACTACGCCTGCTGACGGTTTCACGTTAGTCAGCAGGAAGAAACGCGCGCTCAAGTCCCGCGACCTTCCACCGACCAAGTACATATGTACTGAGTCGGAAAGCCCGGAGTCTCCACCTCGCGTGACCCCCCCGATCCGTTCGACCCCGCCGCCGACGTACTTTTCGCCGATGGCTTCACCGGCTCCCGTACCCCGCAAGTCCCCTACGCCCTCGCGGCCGCCGCGTAGGTCCCCCCCGCCCCCGCCCATTGTCGTCCAAGACAAGGCCGCGTGGGAGCGCGTTAATAAGGCGATCTACGCCCGAAACATCATCTATACCAAGGCGATGAACACGCCCCTTGGTATCAAGGTCATCCTGCCCACCGCGGACCAACACCGCGAACTCACAAAGTTTCTCCGAGCCGAGAAAATAGGTTTCCACACCTACACTCTCGACGAGGACCGAGTCATCCGCGCCGTAATCCGCGGAGTCCCTACCCAACTCAGCAATGAGTATATAAAAGACGACCTTCTGTCGCAGTCCCTCCCGGTACTGGAGGTGCACCGTATGCACCCCGGCAACCGCCCGCTTCAACCGTACGAGTTGGTCCTAGTCCATCTCATCCGTTCAGACGAGGGCAGGCAGATCTTCAATTTGAAGACTGTTTGCGGTCTTACCGGCTTCGCCGTAGAAGCCCCCCACAAACGTGGCCTACCCGGGCAGTGTCACAACTGCCAGCTGTATGGCCACTCCTCCCGCAACTGTTTCGCGCGGCCTCGCTGTGTGAAGTGCACAGGAGACCACGGGACGTCTCAATGCGAGCGCGATAGGGAGACGGCGACCGAGCCTCCCGGATGCGTCCTCTGCGGGACCATCGGGCACACCGCGAACTATCGCGGCTGCCCGAGGGCCCCGAGGAGGAACCGCCGGGTGGCGAGGCGCAACAATCTCCGCGCTCCCCCCCGCCCCTCGGTGCCCTATGCACCAAGGGCCTCCGCCCCTCCACCCTTGGAGTCCTACCCGCCCGCGCCTTCAGCGCCTCAGGCCCAGGCGCCCTCAGCGCCTCTTACGCAGCCGCTTCCGGCCCCCCGCGTCCCCGCACCCTCTGCGCCGCGACCGCTCTCATCGTCCCAGCCCGCAGTGCGTCCACCGAATGCGTGGGATAAGACACTGCCATACGTCCGCCCCGCCGCTGCTCCTAAAGCAACGAGCGTCCCCGCCAAGCAACCGGCCGCGCCTGCGCCTTCAGCGCACGCGTCCAGCCTCGCTTCGGACTTCGAATTGGTCCGACGCTCTATCGATGGTATTAACATCGATAGAATCCGCCTTTTCGCGAGCCGCCTTCGGTGCGCACAGAACCCCTGCGATAGAGTACAAGCTATCGCCGAATTCGAGGACGTGTACTACGCCCTGTCCCCCGTAAACTCAAATGTAGGCCCGTAAATGGATTTACACCAGAGTAGGCAAAAACCCCATTCCCTTTCCCTCGCATTTTTCAATGCGCATGGCCTCTCCCGACAAAGAGATCAGGTTGCTGACTTCCTGCGAAGTCACCAAGTTGATATCTTGCTGGTGCAGGAGACCCTCCTGAAACCCTCTCATAGGAGTCCGAATATCGCCAACTACCATCTCGTGCGAAATGACCGTGACACCTCCCTCGGAGGTGGCACTGCCATCTATTACAGAAGGGCCCTGCACTGCATCCCTATCGATCCCCCTGCGCTCACTAATATAGAGGCCTCGGTTTGCCGCCTCTCTCTTTCCGGCCATTCGGCTGTCACTATCGCCTCTATCTATCTTCCACCTGATAAGCGGCCCCTCAGGAGTGATATCGAGTCACTCCTTGACCTGGACAACGCGGTCATTCTGGCCGGCGACTTCAACTGCAAGCATGTCAGGTGGAATTGTAACGTCACCACCGGCAACGGCAGGTGCCTCGACGGCTTGGTCGACGTTCTCGACTTTGACGTCATCGCACCTATGCGCCCGACCCATTATCCCAATAATGTCAATCATCGCCCCGATATCTTAGACATGGCCCTCCTGAAGGGCGTGACCCTCCGGTTGCGCTCCTTAGAGGTTCTCCATGAGCTAGATTCTGACCACCGACCGGTCCTAATGGAACTAGGTCCGCCACCCATTTCCCAGCCGGTCACTAGGACCGTTCTGGACTGGCATCAGCTAAACACCTGTTTAGCCGATGCCGACTCTCCGAATCTTGCCCGCTTCCCGGCGCAAATCTCGTCCCCTCAGGACACCGACCAAGCGATCGGCGCTTTCACCGATCATCTCAAATCGGCCATCAGCCAGTCCTCCCGGCAGGTTGAAGCGGACAACTTTTACGCTGTGCGCTTCAAGCTGCCCGATGACATTAGGGAATTAGTCCGCGCTAAAAACGCGGCTATTCGCGCGTACGACTCCTACCCCACCGATGCCAATCGGGTCCGCATGCGTGCTTTGCAGAGGGACGTGAAGCGCAGCATCGCGGAACTCAGGGAGGCTCGATGGGGAGGGTTTCTAGAGGAGATCTCGCCGTCACACCAGGCTTACTGGCGGCTCGCGAGATCCCTCAAAACCGACACCGTAGCTACCATGCCCCCCTTGACCCGCCCTTCAGGCGACCCACCCGCGTTCGAGGACGACGAGAAGGCTGAGGTTCTCGCTGACTCTCTAGAGAGTCAGTGCACACCCAGCTCCGCTCCCGTCGATCCGGCGCACCTCGATCTTGTGGATAGGGAAGTAGAGCGCAGGTCCTCACTCCCTCCCACCGAATCCCTCTCCCCGGTCACGCAAACCGAGGTGGAAGACCTGATCAAAGGCCTTAAGCCGAAGAAAGCACCGGGCTCCGACGGCATCTCCAATCGCGTTCTCAAGGTTCTCCCTGTCCATCTGATATGTCTTTTAGTGACTATCTTCAACGCAGCCATGTCCCACTGCGTCTTTCCTGCCGAATGGAAAGACGCGGATGTAGTAGGTATCCCTAAGCCGGGTAAGCCTCGCAGCAGCCCTGCGAGCTACCGGCCTATCAGTCTTCTCAAGTCTCTCGGCAAACTCTATGAGCGCTTGCTATTAGCGAGACTCAAAGACTTTGTCAGTTCTAATAACATCCTTATTGACGAGCAGTTTGGCTTTCGAACCAGACGCTCTTGCGTCCACCAGGTGCACCGCCTCACGGAGCACATCCTGACCGGGCTCAACCAGCCCAAGCCCGTCTACACAGGCGCCCTATTCTTCGATGTTGCCAAGGCCTTCGACAAGGTCTGGCACAACGGCTTGATATACAAGCTCTTCCAGTTAGGAGTCCCCGATAGGCTCGTACTCATCATACGAGACTTTCTCTCGAATCGTACCTTTCGATACCGGGTCGAAGGTACGTTTTCTTCGCCTCATCCTATACAGGCCGGAGTCCCTCAGGGCTCCGTGCTCTCTCCCCTCTTGTTCAGCCTGTTCACGAACGACATTCCTCGTTCGAGCAGAGTCCAACTCGCCCTTTACGCGGATGACACCGCTCTCTACTATTCCCATAGGAACATGTCCTTTTTAACGCGTGCTCTTCAAGCCGCAGTCGACGCCCTGGGTCAATGGTTCCGTACGTGGCGCATAGAGGTGAACCCGGAGAAGAGTGCCGCGGTGGTCTTCTCCCGGGGACCCGCCAATATGTTCTCCGCGCGGAGCCTTCGGCCCAACAGACGACTAGCTCCAATATCCCTATTCAATCGCCCTATCCCCTGGACTAGGAAGGTTAAATACCTCGGAGTCACCTTGGACTCCCGCATGACTTTCGGCCCGCACATTAGGTCCGTCCGCAATCGAGCGGCTTTCGTATTAGGTCGCCTGTATCCCCTTCTCTGCAAGCGGAGTAAAATGTCGCTTAGAAATAAGTTGACATTATACAAAGCTTGCATTCGCCCTATCATGACTTACGCGAGTGTAGTTTTCGCGCACGCCGCCCGCACCCATATAGATAGCCTCCAGGTTATCCAGAATCGTTTCCTCCGTCGCGCCGTCGGTGCCCCGTGGTACATGCGGAACGTAGATCTGCATTCCGATTTCAAATTAGATCCCCTTCGTAAGTTCCTCAAAGAAGCGTCGAAACGCTACTTTGAATCCGCGTCCCGTCACGCGAACAGTTTAATCCGCGCCACCGCCGATTACGCCGCTAGTCCTTCTGACTCGCGCCGCAGACCACGGCACGTACTGCTCGACCCTCCTGACCCCATGACGGTCCTATTGGACCGGGATGCGCCGACCCCTCCCCGACAACCGTATGCTACACTAGCTATCAGACACCGGTCTCGCCGGCGAGGCCGAAGGGTCGTACGTATGCGACCGCAACGACGTGCATCACCCCACTGAGTTTCTTGCCGGTTCTTCTCAGTGGGGGCGCGTTGTGAACCGGTGGTAAACTCAGCCCTCTCTTAAGCGACAGCCCAAGCCGAGGCCGTGCCTCCCTGAGGTGCCCTTGTGCTCGTCGCTACTTCTGCCGTAAAGGCTAGAGCGCTTCAAGCGCTCGCCTCCTATTGTCCGGTGAAGCTGCAATAGCCATCTGCGGTTAACAGCGTCTATCATTCCCAAAAAAAAAAAAAAAAAAAAAAAAAAAAAAAAAAAAAAAAAAAAAAAAAAAAAAAAAGTGGTAGCGAGAAATAGCGCCCTTGTGTCGCTATTTATTTACAAGTCACATCCTGACAAATTTATTTTTGCCGATAGGAGTGTCGCTACTATCTATATGAAACTGTCAAACTACAAGTCATTATCATTATAAAATCGTTAGTTCACGTTTCCGCCACCAGCACAGATAAGTTTGCAACCTACGCGACCACATTTTAGATGTCATTTTATTCGTGCATGTTTATCTAGTTTATATATTATATCGATGCTTAAAAACGATTGTCAGACGACGACGATCACCAGGATCAATAAAAAAATGAATAAATGTAACTTTTTTATTTTATTTTCTTAATAGTTTCCTGGGTCAGTTCAGAAGGCCCTCCAGACAATGTATTATTCTACAAGAGAGTATAAAAATATATGAGAATGACATACACTTCTTTTTTTTCTCAGGGGAAACCTTCAAAAGGTCCTCGGGAGCTGTGGGGCTCGACCGGGGTATGATTCGATGTGGGATTCTTACACACTAAAACCCCCGCGGCTGTCGCATCGGCACATTAGACCCCAGGGCTCTCCGGTGGGACCTGCACCAAGGACTCCTCAGTTTTTGCCTTTGAGCCCGCCGCCGGGGGGCGCATTGTAGCCCCGCGGGAACCTGTCACGGTGCTCACGGGGACGGGGGTCGCAACCCCGCCGCCGTCCTCCTCGGAGTCACCGCCGTACTCAATGGACGTCCTAGGGCCCACATCACGAACGTCCAGCAACTCCGACCGAAGAAGACATTTGAAACATATACCATGTGTAGACACATGGTATATGTTTGAATGAATTCGAGTGAGACATAGACACTAGAATAACAGGCTTGCAAGTTCATTTGAAACATATACCATGTGTAGACACATGGTATATGTTTGAATGAATTCGAGTGAGACATAGACACTAGAATAACAGGCTTGCAAGTTCATTTGAAACATATACCATGTGTAGACACATGGTATATGTTTGAATGTATTCGAGTGAGACATAGACACTAGAACAACAGGCTTGCAAGTTAATTTGAAACATATACCATGTGTAGACACATGGTATATGTTTGAATGAATTCGAGTGAGACATAGACACTAGAACAACAGGCTTGCAAGTTCATTTGAAACATATACCATGTGTAGACACATGGTATATGTTTGAACATGAGACATATTAAAACAGGGCACTCAGTACTCGATTCCCATCCTAAATATAACGGGTGTAAGGGACATCGTACCGAAAATCGATACCAGGGATCCAGTACATGATTCTGAACATTCTAGTGCTGAAATTTTTCATCGGCTTTTCCATGAATTTCCAAAAAAAAAAACGCTTTTTTTAAATAAAATTAGTATAACATCATTATTGGTATAATAGTAAAGCCTAATTTTAAAACAATAAATTAATTATTTGTGGAAAATTTATTTATTCTTTATGCACTAAAACAGTTCATAAGCAATTAATTAATAGGCAATTAAATATTATTTTTGAAAATCAAAAATATAATTTTAAAAATAAATATTATTTCGCATATATTCATTGCATGCTCGAAAATTAATAAGTTAGTCATTTTGTCATTTTCCATATAAATGGTTTCTGTAATGTTCTAATGGACATTATTTGAAATCTTATAAAAAAAAATCAGTACGTAGTCCCTTACACCCTGTGTAATTAAAATAATTATTTAATATTTGTCCCAATTATCCATCGATATAATATTTAAACTAGATTAGGTGTAACGGTCCAAAAAGTGGTAGACAGAAATAGCGCCCTTGTCTCGCTATTTCTTTACAAGCCATAGCCTGACAAAATTATTTTTGCCAATTGGAGTGTCGCTACTGTCGTATATGAAACTGTCCAACTACACGTCATTATCATAATAAAAACGTTAGTTCACATGTCCGCCACCAGCACAGATAAGTTCGCAAACTCCGCGACCACATTTTAGATGTCATTTTGTTAGTGAATGTTTATCTAGTTAATATATTATATCGATGCAATTATCAATCAAAACTGGACACTCACCCGCGCGCGCCTCTAACTAAACAGATTTTCAGTATGCACAGAAGTTTTAAAACTTATTTGTTTACTCAAGCAGCTATCTCTTTCTTTGTAAGAAGATGCGTGACAACGAAGATAGCCATTTCTACATAGTACTTGCTTCATGTATATCCTCCGTCTCACCTGGCTCATATTTTATGTCCTGTTTACACACTACAACATCCGCGTCACAGTCAATATTATTATGTTCTACTGCAGCTAGACTGAATTTTGAAGTGTTTACACACCTTATATCTGTAGCTGGTTTTTGGTCTACCTAAAAGCATAATATCCTGAGATTATCCACACATAACATTAAGCTGTAACAGCTCAGTGGGCCAGCGCTTGCCTTGGAAACAAGGTGCGCAGGTTCGAACCCCGGCTCGTACCTCTGATTTATTTAATTAATCATGTGCGAATCGTCTTTGTGCGATTGTTACTAGCTTTCGGTGAAGGAAACCATCGTGATGCAACCTGCATGTCTGAGAAAACCTCACTAGCTTTCGAATGACGTGTGAAGTCTGCCAACCCGCACTTGGCCAGCGTGGTGGACTATGGCCTAAGCCCCTTCAACTTGAAGGGAGGCCCGTGCCCAGCAGTGGGACATAAACCAGGGCTGGTATTATTTATTATTATTATTGTCCACACATGGTAAACTGATCTTAAACTAAGCAGAGCCTGTACTATGGAAACCATCACGTTGTCATCATCATCAACAAACGAAATATGTCCACTGCTGAACATAAGGCCTCAAAGGCCATAAGGCGGGGTTGCCATAATCCCCAAGCTTGGCAGTCGTCTTGGGGATCCCAGTACATATAGTTGGAAGATAAATCCAAAAGAAAGACGCTGCTGCCCGTCTTCCCGTTCTCGCTTAGTCGCCTCTTACGACACCCAACGAGAGGAGATGAGGGGGTGCAATTCTAAACAGCACCCCACGGATACTTTTTCTAAATACATACATATAATACGCAACAGTTTGACATGGCCATCGGGGTATAAGTTGAGAAGCGGGGAGGGGATGGCCACCCCGCATACCCAACACGCGCAAAACCTTACGTGAGCGTGCGTGTGCGGGTTGTCCCCTCCCCGATTGCCATATCAACCTGTCACATACTGTAAATAAATAAACACCACACCACAGATATAGATTTACAAAGATAACGCATGTACTTCGCGTGTCCGAACCCCGACGAAACGTCGGGGTTGGTCGCCGCTAACTTACAGTCCACGCGGGTCTGTTGGTGCAGCCTTGCAGCCGGTCGGCCGCAAAAATTAAAAAATATCGGCGGCATCGGTGTCTTTGAATCGGTTTGGATTTCCCGTCACTAAATTTCGGCCGTGACGTCACAGAAAGTGTTAAAAAGTCGACACGCTTGGTTTCAATACAAATCGAAACACTTGCGTTATCTATATAAATCTATATCTGTGCACCACACTCAGACATTTGGTGGGAATCGAACCCACCTACTGGGTGGTGGTAGGTGATCTAATAGAAAGATGCTGCTGCCTGACTTTTTTTTCCTGTTGCCTTTTATGATACCCAAGGAGAGGAGATGGGTGGGTTAGTACCCAATTTTTTTTTTAAGTAATTATGTAGCAAGCAAGGACTCCAAATTCTGTAATGAAGTTGTTTATTTCAAATAGGCAAAAGTTAGCACTTTCGAATTGTCAAACATTACTTGTCCTGACTGACTGATTCATCAACGCACAGACCAAACCGCTGGACCTAGAAAACTGACATTTGGACAGTAGGTTCTTCTTATGATGTAAGCATCCACTAAGGGTTTTTGAAAATTCTACTCCTAAAGGGGTTAAATGCGGTGGAAAAAAATAATAGCGGGCGTAGCCACAGGTAATTGCTAGTATTTTATAGAAAAAGACTACACCGGATCACAATGCAGCCTTAACTGAGAAGATCCGGCAAGAAACTCAGTGGGCTTGTAATTTTTTAATCTATTTCATGTATTTTTTCTTTTCAACATAGTATGTACATCTGGTTCACACAAACATAATCAGTGCCAATGTGCTGTTATCGGAATTTTAAACAGAATTAATTTAAAAAAGAAAGAAAAGGACAGTGGCCGAACCAGACCAAGCAGCACCCACGCATGAGTTGACTTGAACAGCAGCCATTCTAATAAACATTACCTCTCGTTTCCAGTCCGGTTGTTGATTGACCGTTTGCGTCAGACCATTCTTAACCTTCAGGCATGTCAGCATGAACTTGTGCGTTTTTTGTAGGTGTGCATAACATATGTGGCACACGGACCGTGGTCTCATGTCACTTGTCTGCAACTAATAACAACATTGTGTTCATTGGAGATCTTTGTGCGATAAAATCCGGAATTAGGAGAATTCATGTATAATAATAATAATATCTTGGGACAATCCACATACGGTCATCTGATCCCAAACTAGGCAGAGCCTGTACTATGGAAACCAGACAACTGATACTAATACTTATATACATTTTTTTTGTTGTAAATACATAATTAAATAGATAAATAACACCCAGACACTTGGAAATCGAACCCACAACCCATCGGTTAGCGGACAGGGTGTCTAACCACTAGACCAACGGGCCCGTCTAAGAATTCAAATGTAATAATTCAAATTCAAAAATAATTATTTCAAATAGGCTTAACACTAGCACTTTTGAATCAATTTTTTTAAAAGCTACCCCCGGATCACAATGCAACCTTAACTGAGAAGATCTGGCAAAAAATTTTGCAGGCTTGTAGTTTTTTCACTCTTTTTTAAACAGTGTTAGTCTTGTCTTGATTATATATTTTGTATTCAGGTAAATAAATAAATTTGTATTTGTTACAATTGGATCAGCATCAGCAGTAGTGTGTCCTGTCGAACGAAAAATAAAACACTAAAAGACCAAAGGTATAGTAGCTCGACCAGTTCCCCCCCCCCCCCCATAAGCAGCCCCACACACGAGAGCAGCAGCCATCACTCCCATCAACCATATTGGAACTAAAGTCATAACACCAACAGAGCTCTCAGAATGGCAGGCCAAATCGCTCAAAGAACCAATAACTGAAGGGGAAGAAAGATTCTCGAGTGGCGACTACGAACCGGAAGACGCAGCATAGGCAGGCCTCCCACTAGGTGGACAGACGACATTGTGCGCATCACAGGTGACTGGTAAATGCAAATAGCAAATTGTCGTTCATTGTAGCGTTCTAAGGACGAGGCCTATGTTCAGCAGTGGACGTCGTCCGCCTGATTATGAGTCGTCCATAAATACAAAAAAAAAAAACTAAAATCCCTACGTCGGTTTTCCCGCCGAATATAATGTGGGTGTCTTCAAGACTAGAGTGAATAGGCTTTTAATAAGCTAGTGTGCTTTACCTCCTCAATTGCGTCGCCGCTTTCCATCAGGTGGGACTGCAATCAAGCACTAGCAATGTAGTAAATAAAAAAACATACTATGGAATCTTGTTCTTACCGGTATGGAAGTCAGTTTTTCGTATACATTTTGGAGCTGCGTATTTTCAATGAGATATTTAACGTTTTCATTCAAACAAACACGACATACCGGCAATTTTTCCATTATACTTTTAAAAGTAAGGTTAGAAATACAGATTTAACTTTAAATTACCTACGAGTAAAAAAAAACCATTACATTTCTTCAACTGTACAAAAACAGCAGTTCATTGAAAGTTCGTTTAGGAAATTATCAAAGAGGATGTAATAGATAAGAGTCGGGACTTCTATACATCGTAACTATGGACTTGACTATGTCCGACGCGAACAGTATATACAACAACACAAAAAAAAATATTGACAGTTTCCAGTAGGGCCAACTTAAATGTTGGCGATTGCAGCGCTACGCCGGTAATAAGGGGAATTAAAAATCGTCAGTCGCATCGCGCCCTCAAAACTTTTTCTTTTTTTCTTAACTTCTTATTTTAGAGGTTTTAAACCGTTTTTTTACTGAATTTATGAAATAATAAATAGGAAAATAAGTAAGAATAATTTAAAAATAATAAACAATAAATAAACCCAACTACCAAGATTCGAACCCACGACTACGATCTTGTAATCCGAGCTCTTTACCACTGAGCTATTTATACTTGACAGACAATTTCGAAAAACAGGTGTACTTATTTACTTTCTCGATAGAAAGTGACGGAGATAATACACTAAACGCTATCCGGAATCCAAAAAATAAAATGTAAACAAATCGTAAAAAGGGTTCTTGGGGTGTCGTTTTTACAGTTACTAGGACGTTTAGGGAACATTTTTAAACTAAATTAAATTGAACCTTTATTGACAATGATTTCAAGTTCGAAATGGAATTTTAAGTTAACAATTTTTAAGAGTACTGCACACGTGAATATTTTACATGATAGGTAGTGTTTTGTAATTCGGTCGAATGATACTCGCCATGTTTCTTTCTCGTGTTTGTGGTTAAGTTTCTGGTGTGTCGTGTTTTCTTTTCATTGTTTTTGTTAGATATTTAATTGCTTTTCAATAACATATCTTTGAAGTTATTATTTTACTAGGTGAGTTCTTCGGAATTAGAATAACTTGAAGCATACTTTGAGAACTATTGGTTTTGTTTTATTTTCTTGGTATTCCGGACACAGAACACAAATCGGTACAAGTACTATAGAATGCTTAATTCAAGTAAGAACTAGTAGGCACGGGTAAGAACATGAAAACTATAAATAGCGCGAAATTTGCGCTTGACAGATCAAACTCATCACTACATAACACTTACTTAACAATATAACTCTTATATTATATCTTTAAATAGTTCAATTTACCTGCCTCGTCTGCCTACGCTTTGCTTAAAGGGACCATAGACAAACGCGTACTCTATTCTTAATATATAAACTCTATGGTATAGGTATATTGACTATAGGTATATTGTAAAGTAAGATTATAGTAAAACTTCTTTTAGAGTTGGTAGACCGATCAGGGCTTAACAACGTTACTACAACGTATTAGAACGGTACCAAAGGTAATTCATTGAGCGTTTAGTTAGTTTCTCTCTAAATCTCAGTAGTCTGGTATCTGAAGTTCCGCTCGCAGAGCTGGCCAGTTTGTGTTTGGCTTCGCAACATCGCCAAATAGAATTATATAATTACATGATAATTACCGGTTAAAAGTAAGTATCCAAATGAGAACTAAAGTTGGTTAAAAATTAATAAGGCTGTATGGTTTTAATACCTTTGCCTGCCTTGCGGCAAAGTGGATAAAAACAACGTGTGAAAGAGACCCCATTGCGCGCGAGCGTGCGTACATTGGTGCGAGCAAGATGGATGGAGTAGCCATCTTGTCGGCCATATTGGCTGCCATATTGACTGCCATAGAAATGAGCGTCGGAGGTCTTTCTACGCTTCTAGGGAAGTTTCGCCTACCTGGAAATTATTGTGAAAATAAATTCGAGCGAAAATACAATATAAAATGACAACCACATGACAACCACGCCCGGTAATGTATGAACAAAAGAATTGGTCCGTATAGATTGACAGTGCAGGCATTCATATAGACGTTCCGCGTCCCTCTCTCATCTGCTTCACCCCCGGGAACACCAGGCGCCATTTTTTAATGTTTGACAGCTAAATCGCCGGTCCTTCCCGTCCGTCCGCCATTGCTTATTTCGTGTTGATGAGAAGTGTTTGCGTCGATTAAATTCCGCCTCTTTAAATCCACAAATACAGCGATATCGGGTTAAACTTCGGCATTTTTAACAATGTTTCGAAAGTGTTGTATACCCAAGTGCAAAAGTTTACGACAGGACGTTAAATTGCATCAATTTCCTGCAAAGGAAGAAAATAGGATGCGGTGGTTACAGTGCATAGGTTTTGGAAATAGTGAAGTCACCGAGAACAAGTTTGTGTGTCGCAAACATTTTGAGAAAAAGTTTGTCAACACGGCGACAAATCGTCTCAAGAGTGACGCCTATCCAAGTTTGTTTACAGACATGGAGATTTCTTCAGGAAACCCAACATCGGTCAGAACAGAAACGGGTAAGTTATCCTTGAATGAAACTAAATTATGTTTTGACCCATAGCCAACAAAAAAATAATATTTCTATTTGTTTCTAGTTTCCAAGAAGACACACTTTGATCACACTTATGCACGTAAGCGCCATATTGATCATTCATATTCAAAACCTATGGACTGCACACCTCATAAAGTGGCCCGCTCTGAAGTGAATGGTATGTAGTATTAAAAATATATAATTTTGCTCAAAGACCTCCTTTTCCTTCCATTGCACTGGAGTATATTATTGTAGTCTATAATACTAATTAAACTATTTTACTAGGTGGTAGATTCCTTGTACAAGTAACCGTCCAGGTAGGTACCATTGCAGTGTCAGATATTCTGCCGCCAAGCAGCAGTGTGGTGAAATTACCGGACACAAAGACTTAATATCTAATGTTTTAAGGGTCGGCAGTGATTATTCTGGTATTGCTAGCGTCTATAGGCTGCGGTGACTGTTTAAATAAGGCCGCACGCTTGCTTGCCACCTTGGTAGTATAAAAAAGAATCCTTATGTACGCTGTCATTTTATTTTGAATAAATAGTTAATATTTGTATTAATGTAGTTTTTGATTCACTATCAGCAAGATAATTGTAGATTTTTTCCCTGCAATATAACTTAAATGTTATAAGATGTATGTATCTTGTCTGGAAGAAATCGCAACTAGCTATAAGACTGCCCAATGTATAAAATGTTTGTAATTTGTATTTCCTGTTCTTTTTAGTGTGGAATTAAGAGTGGTTTATCTATCTTTATTATTATTAGTATGTAACCATGTTTATATCACTGACTACCAAGAGACAATGTTATTTATTCATGTATCACTAAAGAATTCAATTAGTTACTTAATTTCTTTTTCAGTTACTTTTAACGTAACTACAATGGAACCTGCTAATGCAACTACCAGCACTGGAATCCCTGATACACAAGGTAATAATTAATCAACACTGTATTATGAACTGCTTGAAGTTATTTCTGTATATTGATAATAAGTAATATTTTTATGTTCACTTAATATTTTTTTGTTTACAGTTTCATCTATTAAAACCCCTAGAAAGTTGGTTAGAAGGAGATTAATAAGAAACATAAACGCATTATCTCCAAGATGCCAGTTATTTTATAAAGAATATAAAAAAGCAAAACGAGAAAACAATTATAAATCTAGGGCCAAAAAGGCATTGAAGTTTAGTAATGAAAAATCTTTAGAGGAGTTAACTAAAAATATGAATCCTCTGACAAAGAAAGTTTTGTGGATGCAAATTAAAATGTGTTCGAAAAACAAAAAGGCCCGCAGATTTACAAGAGAGGAGAAAATTATTGCCCTTGCCATATATAAACAAGGCCCTAAATCATATAAGTTTCTCCAAAACATATTTATTCTTCCGTCAAAGACTACATTAAAGAAAATGATAAGCCAGTTAAATATTGACACTGGGATCAACACCAAAATTTTTGAACATATCAGACAACAGGTAAAATACATTTTTAATAACTTTTAATTCTTTATATGGGAAATGAATATTCTTTATTGTTTAATTAATTTAATATAATAATGTCATTAATGTAGTAATGGTGCCAATTCTGTTGTCACCACTACACTAAACTAGACTAAATTTTAGTTTAGTGGTATCAACAGATGATTAAGTGCTTAATTTGATTTCGACAGCTACTAAATTGAGTTGATAGTGAGGTTTTCATTGGTCAAATCATGTTAGTTGAAAACAATTCTCTTGTTCATCTGATTACACTAAACTAAAATAATTCTCCGGCTACGATACTTATATTAATTTTAATATTTGTTTAAATATTTATTTTAATATTTGTTTAAATATTTATTTTAATATTTGTTTAAATATTTATTTTAATATTTGTTTAAATATTTATTTTAATATTTATTAATATTTATTTTAATTTTTATTAATATTTATATTATTTTAATATTTGTTAATATATATTTTTTATTTATTAATATTTAATTTATTATCTATATTTTTTTAATCGTTATTAATATTTATTTTATTGTAATATTTATTGTTATTAATAAAAAATATTTAATTTTTATTTTATTATTTATATTAATATTTATTCTAATATTAATTTTAATATTTATTTCATTCTATATTAGTCTATTCTATTTTATTTTAATCGACATCTTTTAGATGCCGACTATTTTGATCTTATTTTAGTTTGAAGTTTCTAATATTAGGCATAAATGACGTAAACTGTGCACAACAGAATAGCAAAATACGTTTAAAACTAAGTTGAGTAACTAAAACCATTATATTCTATCAAACTATACCTAATTTAGTTTAATTCATGGATCTCTGAATAGGAAAGACACGACTAAACTAAAATTTAGTCTAGTGTGTGACAACAGAATCGGCAGCATTGTAATACAAAACACAAAATGAATACTAACTGTAATTCAATTACATCAAATGCATATACAGTTAGTATATTTTTATTACTTTATTTTATTTTACTTTATTGATATCAAAGCAAGTAATAATTAAACTTTTTGAGGGAAATTAAACGTAAAAAATACATTTCATTGTGTTATTGTGAAAATTATTTATGTGTTATTTTACATATGTATTTAAAATTTCTACATTATGTGGGAATCTTTATTTATACTAAGTAGACAGCTCTTAAGATCTTAGTATGCTCTCATATATTCATCCCTATTTGTTATCTACAGTGAGTAATAAAAGAACACTAGCTTAAAGTCACTGATATCGCAGAATAATAAAGTCGATACCACTACCTTTTTTGTATAAGTGCACTACTCTAGACGATAATTTGAAGAATTATTATGTATGTTACAGGTAACACAGTGGGATAGCAGAAAAAAAATATGTACAGTTGTATATGATGAAATGACAATTGAAACAGCACTAACCTATGCCGCCAATAAAGACAACATTGTGGGCTTTGTTGATTTAAATAAAAAGATCAACCAGTTCGCTGATCATGCCCTCGTATTCATGTTACGGGGTGCTGTTTTTAAATGGCAGCAACCAGTCGCTTTCTATTTCTGTGAAGGTGCTACTTAAAGCTTGCAATTAAAAGGAATAATAAAAGCTATTTTAGCTGCAGTGGCAGACACGGGGCTTATACCAATTGCCCTAGTGTCAGATCAAGGATCAAGTTTTCAATCTGCTATAAACAGTTAATTAGATGATACCAAAAAAGAACAATTACGTGCAGGAGACTCCATTGGTAAGTTGAAATTGAGTAGTAGATATGTGTAATGATATAACTTGATTTAGTGCTAAATTAAGCTAAGTATATTATTTTATTGTTTCAGATGACACTATTCATTTATATGGCAGTTCCTTAAGCGTGATATACGATCCACCTCACTTGCTTAAAGGTATTAGAAACAATCTGTTAACAAAAGATATGATGTTCGAGGGAAAGAGGGTGACATGGAATGATATTCTTGACGTTTACAATGCTGACTGTAAACATGGCGAATCGCGAATCCTACACAAATTGACAGATCAACATGTTATTCCAGAAAAAATAAAGAAAATGAAGGTAAATATTGACCTTAACTTATAACTATTATATGAAAAAATATTTTAGTTATGTACTCTGGTGGTCACGAACGTTGTACCACCTTAAGGACGACAATCGCTTGCACGAGCGGCCCAAAATGCACGAGGGCGGGGTAAGCGCACATAATGGTATTCAAACGATTTTGATTGAAAACTGATACACCATTCGTGTCCGCTATAGTACACATATAACAAAAATATTATTTGGTTTGAACTTTCTGTCTGTACTGGGTACCAATCTTGGCACCACCTAGAGAAATGTTTATTGACCGAATGCCCCAAGAAGAGTACTATGTTGGTATATCTCTGGCATGGCCTACAGCCTAAATGGCTTGATGGACTGTGACTTACAATACATGGTTAAATTCGATTAAGTTGTGGGAGTGACATTTATATTTTTTAACAAAATCTAATATGGCGGCTGCCATTTTTTACTTTTTCTTCCGAAAACATCACTAAAACATCAACTTTCATTTGATACCCATATCAAATGAAATGTCTTAACGAGACCAGCTGAAATATATAGGAATTTATTCAATGTATGTATAATTTTATCTAAGCCCACTTTTTTTGTTCGCAGTCGGGCTTTTTGTACTTTCTTAATGATATAATAATATGCTGTTTAAAATGTTGATGAATGCAGATAAATAATATTTGATTCTGGCACTTAAGATATAAGCATTTCCTCATTTGGAATTATGACTATGAGTACTTACTGTTTACTTATTGTTATGCTTTGTTTTAGGTTAAGAATTGTGTACGTGTTTTGAGCAAGTCAGTGTCAGCAGCATTATCATACACTGCCGCTTTTCGTAAGTACTTACAGAATATATTAATATAACATTTCAGAACATGTGGACGAAATTGGCATGTTATTTTTTTTTAATATTCAGTTAATTGCTTAAAAATAGTGGTAAGTTACTATGAAACAGTAACTGTATTTAATAATTACCATAGAAAAGAATATATATTCATCTACTCATTGTATATTCCATAAAGATGCTTATGTGTCCGTTCACATAGACCAGACACAGATATTGATTGCAATTAAAATAGTGTTCGGACCCTAAGACAGATAAGTGAGTATGACATCACTATGACGTAGTATTTCAAATTTTGGTATAAGGAATGACGTTTCAGTGTTGAAAACAACGTCATCCTCCAGACTGACCTGGGGAGTTCCTGTCGTACTCCATAAATATATTTATTTATGTCACTCTATTCTTCGCCTTTTTGTGTCTAATGATTTATTCATGTAATATTAGTCAGTGGAATTACTAGTCAGTCAATAAAATCTGAGGCTGGTTTTCCTTGGCGCACCCGTCGAACATTTTTCAACATTCGAGGAGTCTCTTTCCATGTAAACCCTCTACGTCCTAAACGTTTATACTTATATTTTATATTTATACTGTACTTTTTTATTTTAGCTGTATATCCTGATGGAAGGCCTGTAAGTGAGACTATGAAGAACACAGCAGAAGCAGTGTCGTTTTTCGACGACTTATTTGACAGTGTCAATGGTGCAAATAGTAATGAAAGGGCATTAAAAGGCAAAAAATTACGTAAAGCTGTAACATCAAAATCAGCACATCATGAATTTTGGAACAAAGCCATAAAAATTTTGGAGAATATAAAGTTTATTGCCAAGGATGGGACACTTAAAAGTGTACCCTCTATTAAAAATTGGATCATTACTCTAAAAAGCCTTAAAAGAGTGTGGCAATTGTTGGCCTCAAAAAACATTAAAATTATGAGGCCCAGATACTTCAACTCAGATATAATTGAAAATTTTTTTGGCCAAGTACGTGCTTATAATTATAGGAGTAATGATCCAACTGCTTATGCATTTATAAATACGTTTAAATCATTATTAGTGACGAGATTCATAAATTTTCATTCTGAAAGTTATAATTGTGAGGAAGATGCCAGCCAAGGCATATTAAACATACAATCCCTTTTTGAAAATGTAAACACTGCACCAATATCTCAACCTATACCAGAGGAAATACCTGTTTTAAAAGATATTGAATTTAATGAAGAAAATATTCAAGAACAGGCAAGACGAGAACGCCTTAACATTCATTCAAGGGCGTATACGGCTGGATGGGTAACACGCAAAATACTTAACAAAATTAATTGTAAAGAATGCAGAAATAATTTACTTACAAAAGATATCAGTATTCACGACTTTATTAAACAAAAAGAATATAAAACAAAAACCCTTAGAAAATTAAACTATCCATCCGAATGTATAGTTACCAGTTTTGGAAATATTATTAAAACTACAAATGAATATTTGGAACAAAAAGGTCATGAAACTAATGTAGGTGAAAAAATTAAACAAGAAATAAGTTCCAAATATTCATTTGCGTTTCTTGATTGCCAAATTCATAAAAAAATTGTTCTTGAATATTTCTTGAAAATATCTATCAAACTCTGCATCTTTAATTGGTGCAATGTAATTAATAAAATATTAAAAGGGATTGATGTTATTAGGGCCGAGAATAAGGCACTACATAAGTAAGATAAGTAAGAAAAAATATAAAAATAAAAAGAAGTAATTATTAAAAGGCTGTTTTATTTATTTTTTAGATTCTACCTAGTTCCTAAGTCATAAAATTAAAATAATAAAAGAAGATGGAACCTAACCCGATAAAATAATTAGGCTGTATGATCGTTAAACCTTTGCCCTAGCTAAACGTGCAGAAAGAAAAAAAAAACAAATGTCAAATTGAAGTTTAAATGCCTGCATTACGGTTCAAAGGCAATGTACCCGACATGGCGGTCTGAACGTAGTTCTTACTGAGTAGTCTGTGATGACAACCAACCAAGCACAGACTAGCATAGATAATGCCTGATTTACACGTATTAAGTTGTCAAGTAGGTAACTAAATTTTAAGTGACTTAATTATAAGTATGCGTTTACACGTAGTGTTTACTAAATTTTAGTTAAAATCTTTAGTTCTTTAGTTCGCCCCAATGGACGGTCGCACGCTCCGTGACGATTTTATAGTACTTTGTAGCGACGGACAACTAATTTATTTTAGGGTTAAATTATGTAGACAACTAATACAGATTATTATATTAGAATTTCCTTTTTATAATATATATATATATATATATATATATATATATATATATATATATATATGTACTATAATTATAATATTAGATATAGAAAAGTAAACGACGTCGTGTCTTTCTTGATTACTGAATTTGTGTTTGATGTAAATATTTAACCATTTTACTTGTTTATTGCCTTCCATTCCCGTAAGCACCGTGTCTGGTTCCCGGGGGACTACAATGCACCCCCAGTGGCAGGCTCCGAAGGAAACGCACTGAAGGACTCCTGGTACAGATTCCACAGGAGAGCCCAGGTTTCCCCTCATGTGTCGATGTGATGGGATTGGGAAAGAATCCCATTTACCCCGGTTGACCTACACAGGCCCTGGGACCCATTGAACAATTCGCCGCTAGAAAAAAAGGATGCGAGATAGACTTAAATTACCCCAAAATTTCTCCGTTGATCTAAAAATTCCCGAGACTATTAGCCAAATAGCTCTCGAATCACTTAATTATACGGCAGTAAGAATACTAGGAAAAGTAAAAAAAAAAAATATTGCAAATATTAATAATACCTACAGTGTCGTAGGTATTTAATAATTCCAGGACAATACAAGTTCTGGAACAATCCCGTACTTCTGGCAACCCTAAATATACGTTGGTACAACGAAAACGTGACGAAAACGACTTTGCTCCTATTGTATTTGTATATTATCTATTGTACGATCTATGGCTATACCTTTGCACGCACATCTGCAAACGTGCTGTATACATGTGTGTGTGTCCAAACGTATCAAGAATAAACCACGCCTGTCATAGTGTATGATTTATAATCTAATATCTTTGATTTATGTGAAATTATCTGTCTATGTGATCATAATCTATGGTAGAGGTGTGTGGGGGTATTGTAAGATCTTGAATAAAAGATGTCGGACACAGTGACAAACACTTTGTTTTATTAAATATATTACACAAGAAATATTAAACAAAACTTAAGTTAACATGGCGCAGTCGCCAAATAAGAATATTGATGATAAAATGAGGCATAATTTTACGCCCGCCCCAACCTCTAAGTTTCGAAGGTGATATTGCAAAAAATTACAAAGCTTGGATAAGGCAAGTGGAATTTTATCTAACGGCAAACGAATGTGAAAATAAAAGAGACGAAGTGAAGGTAGCAATATTATTAAGTTTGCTAGGAGAAGAGGGTGTCGATAGATTCGAAACATTTGATCTAAGTAGCGAGGAGCGAAAAAATTTTGTAAAAGTAAAAAATGCCCTTGAAAAACATTGTATGCCAAAAACAAACGAAACCGTCAATAGGTTCATGTTTTTTCAAAGAAATCAACAAAAGGAAGAAAATTTTGAAAATTACTTAGTACAATTAAAAAAAATGGCATCTGCATGTAATTTTGGACAACTAAAGGAAAGTCTACTAAGGGATAAAATAATACTAGGTATTACAAGTCAAACTCTTAAAGATCGATTACTGAGAGAGGAACATTTGGACTTAGAAAAATGCATACAGATATGCAAAGCAGCGGAATTAACTAACATTCATATGGAACAAATTGCTGAGAAAAGCTCTGATAGATTAAGCATGGCTGTGGATAATATAAAAAATAATAATGACAGGAAATTTATCAAAAAATTTAAATGTGGAAGCTGTGGCTATGAGCATGCTCCCCGGAAATGCCCTGCTTATAATCAAACATGCTCCTATTGCAGAAAAAAGAACCATTTTGCCCAAGTGTGTAGGAATAGACAGCACAAGGTTAAAGAAATACAAGAGCAACCACAAGAAGAAAAGGAGGAGTTCATACTTGGTTTAGTGGATATGGAAAACAAAGATTGGACTGTTCAGGTAACTTTGTTGAATGCTAACAAGACTTGTAAAATGAAATTAGACACAGGAGCTGGATGTAATGTTCTGAGTTACAAAACATTCCAAAAATTAGGTATTAAAATGAATATTGTTAGTTCAAGATCTATCTTAAAAAAATATAATAATTCTATAATAGATTTGATTGGTACTGTTGATTTATTATGTGAGATAAATAATAAAAAAGAAATAATTAGATTTCATATTGTTAATTGTGATTCATCGCCACTTATAGGTTTACCAACCATAAAAAAACTTAATATAATAATACCAATATATAACATAAGCAAAACTGATTTAATTCACAAATATCCGTCTTTATTTTCAGGAATAGGTGAAATTAAGGATTATGTATATAGTTTCAAACTTATTTCTAATTATACAGGGAAAGTAATACCTTGTCGACCTGTGCCCATGAAGCTTTTAGATGCATACAAAAAGGAGCTACAAGATATGGAAAATAACAACATTATTAGCAAAATAGAAGAACCAACTGACTTTGTAAATGCAGTAGTAATTGTACGTAAGAATGATAATACTTTACGCATTTGTTTAGACCCACAGTATCTCAATTCTTGTCTTTTAAGGGAACATTATAAGCTCCCTACCTTTGAAGAAATATCAGCAAAGATGGCAAATGCTAAAATATTCTCAAAATTAGATTGCTCCAAAGCAATCTATCAAATCAAATTAAGTGAGGAAAGCTCCAAGCTAACCACCTTTCAAACACCTTTTGGTAGGTATAGGTTTTTAAGAATGCCATATGGAGTAGAAGTAGCATCAGAAGTTTATCATAAACAATTCTCCCGTTTGTTCGAAGGCATTCCTAACGTAGAAATATTTATTGATGATTTAATTTTGTGGGCTGAAAATGAAGAACAACATGAGAGAATTTTAAATATGGTATTAGAAAGAGCATTGGATAATCACATAACCTTCAATGCAGATAAATGCATAATAGGTCACAAATCTTTAAAGTTTCTGGGGCATATATTTACAGATAAAGGTATTTTAATGGATGAGGATAAAATTGAAAGTATTATAAAAATGGAAGAACCTAAAGACATTAACGGGGTCCAAAAACTACTTGGAGTCATAACATATATTTCTAAGTTTATTCCACATGTATCAGAATTAACAGCTCCATTAAGAATATTATTGAAAAAAGACAAGAAATGGGAATGGGGTGTAGAACAAAATAAATCATTTCAGGAAATTAAAAAATATTTAATGACGTCACCTATATTACAGTTTTATGATCCTAACATACCTTGTCTATTAAGTGTTGATGCCAGTGCAAATGGTGTAGGTGCTGTGCTTTTACAAAAGGGATTACCGGTAGCGTATGCATCTAAAGCATTTACAGAAACTCAAAAAGCATGGGCACAGATTGAAAAGGAAATGTATTCCATTGTTTTCGCATGTGAAAAATTTCATTACTATATTATGGGTAGGAAGATTGTAGTGGAGAATGATCATAAACCACTTATACCAATAATGAAAAAATCATTAGCAGAAATACCCATTAGGTTACAAAAAATGAGGTTACGTTTGCAACCCTATGATATAGATCTGATATATAAACCAGGTAAATTCCTTCATCTTGCTGATTATTTATCTAGAAATTATTTGAAAGAATTATGTAAAGAAGATGATGATTTTGACTGTAGTATACTATTAGTTCAAGTAAAGGAAAAGATGAGTGTTGAAAGGTATGAAGAATTTAAAAAGGAAACTGACCAAGACCACGAGTTAAATCTTATTAAACAGTACATTAAAAGTGGATGGCCAGAACACAAAAGTAAATTACCAGATAAATTAAGGCCTTATCATAACTTTCACACGAATCTTCACTTAATGGATGGATTAGTTTTTATGAATAATTGTTTGGTGGTGCCTAAAACTCTACAACAAGAAATGTTGGGAAAACTTCACTTTAATCACATGGGTGTAGAAAAAACTAAAGCGAGGGGTAGAGAAATTTTATTTTGGTTAGGTATGTCTAAAGATATAGAAGACTACATAAAGAACTGTAATATTTGCATAAAATTTAGTAATGCCAACCCAAAAGAGCCCCTAATACCTCATCAAATACCCTTTAAACCGTGGCAAAAACTAGGTGTAGATTTATTTCATTTATATAATAAAGATTACTTATTACTGATTGATTATTTTTCAAAATATGTAGAAGTTGTAGAATTAACATCTCTGACATCTGAAACAGTTATAAAAGTCCTAAAACAATGTTTTGCAAGGTTTGGTATTCCCAATGAATTACACAGTGATGGTGGACCACAGTTCCAGGCCAGCATTTTTAAAGAATTTTCTAAACAGTGGAGTTTTAAACATATCATATCTTCAGCATATTACCCAAGGAGTAACGGTATGGTAGAAAGGCACATCCAAACAATTAAAAAAATGATTAAGAAATGTATAGAGGATAAGAAGGATCTACATTTAGCTCTCCTGGAATATAGAAACTATCCAGTATCATCATCAATAGAATCGCCAAACAAAATTTTGTTAGGTAAAAATGTTAAAGGTCTTTTCCCCATAGAATCAGAAAAAATACAGAAAAATTGTAAAATATTCAAGGAATTACAAAAAAGGCAACAAATACAGGAAAAATATTATAATAGAAATGTAAAACCGCTTAAACAGTTTGAAATAGGTGATAAGATTGTAGTAAGAAATAATGATACAGGGCAATTTGATAAATCAGGTATTATTAGGGAAACTCAAGATCAACCAAGGTCATATAAAATTATGTTAGAAACAGGAAACATTATTAACAGGAATAGAATAAGTTTAAAAAAAGGTAGTAGTCATTCTAAATTTGTTAAAAAAGGAGAAATTAATATAGATAGCTATGACCCGTGTTCATATAATAGTACAAATACAAGTCAATTGGACCATCATAATAGTCCATCACAAGAAGATACAAATCAAGATAATCTAACTAATAATTTAGAACTTAGAAATACTAATGTTACAGCAACCAGAAGTGGAAGAGTTGTAAAACCTCCTGATTACTTAAGAGATTATTATACAAGTACATTGTAATTATTTTTGTAGTCTAACATGATTAGAAAAGCATTATAAATTAGTGCTTACAATTTTGTTACTTTTTTTAAAAAAAGGATAGATGTCATAGTGTATGATTTATAATCTAATATCTTTGATTTATGTGAAATTATCTGTCTATGTGATCATAATCTATGGTAGAGGTGTGTGGGGGTATTGTAAGATCTTGAATAAAAGATGTCGGACACAGTGACAAACACTTTGTTTTATTAAATATATTACACAAGAAATATTAAACAAAACTTAAGTTAACAACGCCCACCTACTTACCCGAAAAATAGAAAAGTTTCTATTCTACTTTATAACTTGCGTACTAAATTTTAACTTGGGACTTTCTACTAAAGTGATTGTTTACACGTAATAATTTACTAAAATTTAGTAAAGATTTAGTTACCAACTTAATACGTGTAAACGAAAAATTTTACTTATTCACTTGTGTACTAAATTTTAACTTGGAACTTACTACTAAAGTGTTTGTTTACACGCAATAATTTACTCAAACTTTAGTAAAGATTTAGTTACCAACTTGTAACTTAATACGTGTAAATCAGGCATGAGTATATTACTAGTAAGAGAGATAGACTCCAAGCAAGTCTTTGGTTGGTATTTGTTTACAGGTTTACATAAATAGAACGCGTTCCACTTGGCAAGTTGGCACCCACAACGATCACGCTCACGACCGCAGTTTTTCCCAATAATTCCCATTCCACTTGCTTGTAGCGTAAAGTAGGGTTTATACGAAGTCAGTGCGCTGGCGCCAGTCTTTCAGACCAGCCACCGCTGGCTTGGCTCGTGTTGTTTAGATGTAGCCAATTCAGCCTGGATTTTATTTGCGGTGTGCACACGTTTGACATTTAAAAATAATATTTCCGCGGCAAACCCGTCACTTAAAAAATAAATATTAAGAGAAAGTCTGCATTATTATTAGAAGAGTTGACTAATATATTAGAGAAAGAAATTATGAAGAAAGAACAACTCTGGACAAGAAAATGGCTAAGCAATAGATCCATAAATAGAGCTCTGTTGCTAAAACAACTAAGATACTCTTGATTTTCGCTTTAACTTCATCAATAGTCAGTCCTTCTATATTAATTCCTACACGAAGTTGTTCTAGTGCCGAAGCGCGCATTTCTTTAATTTTGAATGCATCACAACGCTTATCCCACAAGCAATCGTGCTCTCTATAAAATTGTACGAATTAAAGGTATCGTCTTCGTTAAATTTTCTCGGCATATTGTCACGAAAATTCTCAACAAAAACAAACGCACATGCATCCTACAGACATCCACCAGCGACTGGCGCGATGCGTCTATAAGTGACCGCAACGCTGGCGCATGAGTTGAAGGGTATGCGGGCGGAGATAACTGGCTTGAAAAATAGACGGGCGCTCTATTCTCGCCAGCGCTGGCTTGGCTTGAAAAACTGTTGTTTGTACAAGGCAATAGCAAGACAATACTGGCTGCTAGTATCACTGGCAGCCAGCATTGGCTTCGTATAAACAAGCCTTTACCGTCGTAAATGTAAGTGGAACGATCACTACGACCCACCTTTTTAAATGGGTCGTTGTGTGAGCGTAAGTCATGACGTTTTCGCCGCGACAACAACGACCGCGGTCGCTATGTGGAACGATTAAAGGAGCGTTTTGATCGTCGTGGGCCCCAAGTGGAACGCAGCCAGCCATAAAAAATGCTTAGAAATTATAATTTCTTGTCGATCATATTTTAATGATAGATAGAACAATAGACTAAAATAAGGTGTTGCAATCTTTTGAAAAAAAAACCCTTAGACTAGACTGAAGTGAGAATACCACTAAAAGATCAATGGTTGTCAAAGACCACCGAACAAAATGACTTCAACAAAGTCAGTCGGAGGGGGTGTTGGCTTTTTTCCTTTGGATCGCTTTTCGGTCAGCAATCCTGGTAGCACATTGCTGATTCAGACTTTAGATAAGGGGATTTTTTTATGATAGCAACACCTTGCTTTACTCTATGGTTCAATCATTAAAATAGATGGCCCATTATTTAATTATCATTCATTCATAATAAATTAATCATTCACAAATCATTCATTATTTTCTATTTACGTTCTTTCTCCTGTTATAATCGTTATAATTTGTTTTGTTTGGATGTGTGATGGAAAATTAAACCTATGATGGTTTTTTGATTACTAAAACTTGGAAAAATTTAACATAAACTCATACAATATTATATTCATTGGATTACTGCATTACCGAAGATTAAAAAGTACAAATTCACTGACTGAGTTAAAAATGGACAAATTAGCTTTATGCCGTGTCTGCTTGAGTGAAAATTTCGACTATACGATAGAAAACACGCAACTACAAGGTGTTTATGAAAGACTGACTGCAACACCGGTAAGACATCGCTACTTTGAAACCGCGTCCCGGCACCCGAACCATTTAATTGGCGCCACCGCTGAGTACCTAGTCCTTCAGATTCGCGCTGCAAACCACGGCACGTATTGCTCGACCCCCTGACCCAATTTCGGTCCTCGCATCGCATCCCCCCGACAACCGTATGCTACACTATCAATCAGACACCGGTCTCGCCGGCGAGGCCGAAGGGTAGTACGCATGCGACCTCAACAACGTGCATCACCTCACTGAGTTTCTTGCCGGTTCTTCTCAGTGGTGGCGCGTTGTGAACCGGTGGTAGAATCAGCCCTCTCTATGCGGCAGCCAAGCCCTTGAGCTCGTCACTCCTTCATGCCCTTAAGGCTAGAGTGCTATAAGCACTCGCCTCTTATATTATCCGGTGATGCTGTAATGAAACAGCTGACAGCGTCTATAATTCCCAAACAAAAAAAACGATAAGACATTATCAGTCAATAAGAGAGATTCAGCAAATATATACTAGGTCTACACTAAATACTGCTGAAGCTGACAGCCGCAGGGGTTTTAGTAAGAACCCCACATACCTGAGTTGAGCTCCACAGCTCCTGGGACTTTTTTTGCCCCGTGAAAAAAACAGGCAGTGCTGCCATCTAGAGGTCGCCATCAGGCAAATATCTTGCTTATCTCCTCACTAAGTCATATATTATTATTATTTAGTAAGCACACTAGCAGCTTATAAAGCTGATGCATAATATCATTATATATTGCTTGAAGTATTTTGTCCAGTCTATTCTTGAAAGTATTTAACGTTGGAGCCATCACAACATTTTCTGGTAGTTTGTCCCATTCAGCTACAACACGGTTTGATAAAAAATGTTTCAAAGGTTTGCAAAAAATGTTTAAAAAAAATGTTTGTATGGTAATGGCCATAATTTCAAAGGATGCCCATGAAGGTGGGTATTTTTATCCCGTACATAGATGTCCTTCATACCTGGGACGTCATAGTGGTCATAGTAGTATATATACTTCAGACACCGGTCTCGCCGGCGAGGCCGAAGGGTTGTACGCATGCAATCTCAACGACGTGCATCACCCCACTGAGTTTCTTGCCGGTTCTTCTCAGTGGGGGCGCGTTGTGAACTGCCCAAGCCGAGGCCGTGCCTCCCTGAGGTGCCCTTGAGCTCGTCGCTACTTCTGCCGTTAAGGCTAGAGCGCTTTAAGCCTCCTATTGACCGGTGAAGCTGTAATGGCCATCTGCGGCCAACAGCGTCTATCATTCCCGAAAAAAAAAATGTATATATATATACACAGGGTGTCCCAAAACTCAACGATAACCTGGTACCGGGCGAGAGGCCAAGGTATAGGTTATGAAAAAAATAAGAAAAAAATCTATGTCACTTAGTCAAGCAATGATAGACATTTTTCGAAAAAGTAAAAAATTTGACACCCTTGGTCGCATTTTTAGGTACTGTGTTCACAATTTTCACAATTTTACAGTGATTTTTTTTAATAATGTTATCTCAAATAACAGTGCTATTAATCGTAACCACAAATGAAAGTAATAATCATTGTTAACTAAGTAAAATAAATTAAATTTTGACGAGCTATGGTTTATAAAATTTATGTCAGTCAACTTTGACACTCTACGTTGGAAAAAAAATGTACTACACTACCTATGGCAAGTTTTTTTAAAAGATGGCCCATTTAGTCTAGATTTCAAAATAGTACAACACTTGCCACTTTTCTTGCCAATAAAACTGCTATTTCGTATGCTATGCATAGGGATCCCTCATTTAAAAAAAATACCTGATATTCTTTTATTTGAAAAGTTCGAAGTCTCCATTGTTTGTAATGAACAAAAGTGATAAAAAGAAATGGATAGTAGTTATGGTTTTTGTCAAAACGAGGCGTCACTATCAGTCTCACTCACAACGACTCATCAGTCAATTTAAACAATAACATTTAGTACGCATCGTTTCTTCCTTTACTGCGCATCTCTCGTAATCGTGTTACTTTCGTACTATCGACGACGATATATATTTTATAATATTTATGATACATTCAGTCTTCAGGACTATGATCAGATGTGTTCTAATTAGGCGACTTGTAGAGCTAATTCTCCATTAAGATGTGCTCTGTACTATTTTACCAGGCGTGCTATTCTGAGTTGGGTAGCCTGCACCTCTTGTGGCGTTGTACATAGTCTGTAAACGATCTAGCGGCACAAGGTCATATATAAAAAAAATTAGTTGCAGACTAACGACTTGAGACCGCGGGCAGTGTGCTACATATGCTATGGACAGCTGAAAACAATACGCACATTCATGATGAAATGTGTGACCACTGAAAAAATACTGACACAGATGATGAATCAGTTACAGAGCAGTGATGATAAGGTGGGTATATTAATATCCCTTTGGCTTTTTAGTTTGTTGTACTTTCGTCATATTTTTTTTTCTGTCTTTGTTGCTTTTGTTATTTGCTTGCTCTGATCTAATTGTAACATGACACACTGTTTAAAAAAAAAATAGTAGTAGTTAGTAGACCTTTCAAAAGTGCTAGCGATAAGCCTATTTGAAATAAACTACTTTTGACTTTATTATCCACATTACCCGTGGAATGTCGAGTTAGAATTGCATCCCCCATCTCCTCTTGTTGGGTGTCTTAAGAGGCGACTAAGCGAGAATGGGAAGACGGGCAGCAGCGTCTTTCTTTTGGATTTATCTTCCAGCTATACTGCGATCCCCAAGCCGCCTGCCAAGCGTGGGGATTATGGCAACCCCTCCATTCTAAGAGAGGCTTTATGTTCAGCAGTGGACGTGTTTTGGCTGCTGATGATGATGATGATAATAAGGTGATGTATGTACAGTTATTGGTAATATTTATTACCTTTAATTTAACTTTACAAATATGTAACAGTGATTGGAACATTACTTAAATGTAGTATTTGTATATTGGATTTCGGGTAATAAATAGTTAGGATCGATGTGATGCAACATTGAGAGAACATTATCAGCACTGAACAAAGGCCTCCCCCTTAGAAGGGAGGGGATACCATAATCCCCATGCTTGGCAGGCGGCGTGGGGACTGCAGTACAGGTGGAAGATAAATCTAAAAGAAAGATGCTAATGCCCCTCTTCTGATTTTCCCTTAATAATAATAATGTCACCATGTCACCTTGCAACTTTTAGTTTTACCTCGGAATGGTAATTAGTCTAGGGGTACCATGTAACGGTATTATACTTGTGAGACCCTATAACATTATATATTTTAATGTTACTTGTTATCTTATTAAACGTCAGGTAATGTTATTTATTGTGAGACTTAGTAACGTTTCCAAATCTTGAGGCACTTCTCCAGGTGGGCGGCTCAAATATGTTTAACTTATTAGAAATATAGACTGGCCATAGCAAGCAAAATGATCAATTACTTGTTACATGTGTAATAAGTCAGTAAAATCAAGCAGAGTATAGATAACAAAAATATGTTGGTGTATTCATCGACTTGGAAAAAGCCTTTGACACAAAAAGTCACAGTTTGTTACTAAAAAAATTAGAGAGTATCGGTATTAAAGGAACTACACCTAAACCTACCTACACCTAAAATGTTTAATTGATATTTAACAAACACGTTCCAAATAGTAAAATTAGAAATCGACCAAAGTGAAAAGCTACCAATAACATGCAGTGTCCCACAAGGGTCCATTTTAGGCCCACTTCTCTTTCTCATCTACGTTCGAGCTCCACAGCTCCCGGGGACCTTATGAAGGTTTCCCCCGCGATTATTATATTTCGCGGTTATTTAATCTCTTCGGGCGGGCCCATTATTTGAAGAAACAAATTTCGTCTGTGCTATTACTTAATTAAACATTTATATTGTAGGAACACCTGCAAGCAACTTTAATAAATACATTCAGCCGGAAATCGTCGCATATGTCTGTAACTGCTATAGAACAGAATATTATAAAGAGTAATGAAGATGTTGCTATCATTAAGCGGGAAATTATATTTGAGCCGGAAGATGAAACAGGTATGTAAAGTACTAGATCTAGATGTCCATCGAGTACGGCGGCGCAGATGCGACCCGGGTCCCCGAGAGCACCGTGACGGGTTCCCAAGGGCTCAAAGGCAAGGCATTGAGGGGTTTCTGGTGCAATGTGATCCCAGCGGAGAACCCAGGTTCCCCTTATCTTGGCCCAAGTCTGCCAAAAATATTGATTGAAATTAGTTGTTGGTAATAGGGTGGGCTTCCTACCCGTTACGTTTGATCCATTATTTACGGGACACCCTGTATATCAATACCAATGAGCCGACACTCAATCGACACATAACTGAGATGCCATTATGGTTTTAGCAGAATACCAAATCTGTCAAAATCGTTATGGAATCTCAATAGTTTTTCGCAGGAAGTTTATGTTATTTTATTAAAATCAGCAACCTTGGGGCCCTGGCTACATGCCTGCACTACCTACATACGTACTTTCCGGTTGGTTAATGAACCAACGACCTGTATAGTGGTTTTTTGTTTTAGGAGAACGTCCTGATGGTACTGAGCTTTCACAACTATCACAAAATTTAACTGAAATGATAAAAAAATCTGACCTTATAGATATGGACGAAGAGGAATTATATTATATCGAACCCATAGTCAATATATCTACTGATGAAGATGGCCGTGACACCGACAATCAGTATATAAAAACCGTTAACCCGAACACTAAGACAAGTAAATCTACTAAAATAACGGTAAAACAAATATTAAACAAAGTGCCACCATTGATATCCAAGAAAACACAAAACAGTAATTCCAAGGATGGTGTAAATAGGCCATTCTCATGTAAAATTAGCCCAAAGACATCTGTGACTACACGGAGTCAAACGGTTCATACTAGAAATAACAAAAAAACATATACATGTGATGTATGTAATAAGAACTTCTCTAAAATCAATAATTTGAAGACGCATCTAAAAACTCACACTGAGGACAAGCCTTACAATTGTGAAGTGTGCAATAAAAAGTTTTCGCTGAAACGGTATTTGTATAAGCATTCTCATGTGCACAGAGAGGACAGGCGTTACAATTGTAAGGTGTGCAATAAAAACTTTTCCCAGAAACGGTATTTGCAAAAGCATTCTAATGTACACATAAAGGGTAGGCCTTACAATTGCGAGGTGTGTGATAAAAACTTTTCCCAGAAACGGTATTTGCATGTGCATTCTAAAAAACACATAGAGGACAAGCATTTCGCTTGCAATATATGCAATAAACGCTTCAGCGAGAGATTTCTTTTAAAATATCATTTGCGTACGCATGAATAGGCGTACAATTGTGAAGTGTGTCATAAGGTTTTCAGTCTGAAATCTAGTTTAGATAATAATGGCTTAGTGTAATGAAAAACCGCCGTATACGTGGGATGTTTGTCAAAAGATCTATCTTCAGAAAGAGGAATTAACGAAACATTACGAGCAGCACACGCGCAGAATGTACTCTTGTGACATATGTCAAAAGGAATATAAAACGAAAATATCTTTGGCCCTACATATGTTGTGTCTTGGAGGAAGGAATAAAATTATTATTACTCTATTATTACTCTGTGTGTTGTGTAATAAAAAGAAATAATAAAATGATATCATAGAAGAATAGTGTGGCGACGCGACATAACGTAAGAGATGGCGCCACCGATTTCTAAATCGTGCAAGCAAAGTTTCAATGTTCGATAACAATATTACTGGTTATATAAAAGTACACAATATTTTACTACGGTGTAAATAAAAATAACATAATATTGCTGGTAAACTTAGGTCTAGATTTTCAGTGTATCAACGATATGTAAAATTTTATTCTATGATGGGTATGTAGTTCTTTTTCATTCTCGATTGTGTATACCACTTAGAAGTCAAAAAAGTTTAAAAATAAAATATACATAGGAAACAGATGTTTATATGAAATAAATAAAACAGAAATAAAGTAAATAAATAAGTGTAACAGGCTGTAAAAGATTTGTTTGATTTTGTAATATACTATAAATTAAACACAAGTATCGATTACTTAAACACCATCTTTAATCACAGTTCACACACCATAATCTCTATAGGACCATAGATCACACATTGACATAGATAATAACCTATAAAGAGAATCATAATCACAATCAACAACAATAAATTCTTTATTTACCACAAGAACACCGGAATATTAACAAAAAGATGTTACATGTTTTACATAGTGCAGTACACAATACAATGGGGAACTTGCACAAGTTTTGTTTTTTAGTATTTAATAAAGATTTTAGACTTGCTTAGAGATACCAAAAACAATTAAAATTAGCCCAAATTATCTAGATATTGCAAATCAAAAGTTGACTTTTCCACATTGGCGCGAAAACGCTTATTGACAGCCGTGACGTCATTTCTTTGGTTTGACGTACGAGTTAGTAAATTTTCATGGCAATTGGCGAGTGAATAAAGAAACTACCAGTATATTAATATGTTCTCATTAGACTTTTGACGACTAATATAATCAGAATGATAAAATGATCCCTTAAAGTTATCAGTTTAGAGAAAATTAATATTATCCATAAACAAAATATGTTGCACCAGTCATGCAGTAGGAGAGGCCCGTTGGTCTAGTGGTAAGACACACTGGTTACGGTACCTACTGTATCGTTGGTTTGATTCCCACCTTGTGTTATTTATCAATGTATTTACAGAAAAGTACTAAAAGTATTTGTTTCAGTTGTATGGCCACCTTAATACAGACTGCCTAGTTTAGTTTCAGATAACCATGTGTGGATTATCCGAGGATATTAATATCCTTAGTACTTACTTACATTTTGTAAATAATCATGCTTATATGTTTATCATAAAATGAATAAATCCCGCTATAATTAAACCTTTCTTAATTTTATATAAAAAAAATCTGTTTAGATAGAGATTTTCCCTTGAAAATTGATTTGCATGGCCGTCTAGTCGAGGTATGACATCACGCGCGATTGGTGTTTCAAATTGCGTTCCATTTTACGTAACTTAAAGTTGAAATATTTCGTAAAATAATAATAATTTTAGAAAAAATCTTTTAGCGATGTTCTTTTTATAACTATTTTTAACCGACTTCAAAAAAGGAGGAGGTTCTCAATTAGCCTGTATATATATATCTTTTTTTATGTATGTTCGCGCATAACTCTGTCAATTATGAACCGATTTGAAAAAATCTTTCTTCCATCCATTCTTCAATCCGTTGATTGGGTCCCATAAAAAAAATATTGCTTAGTAATAAGTAGTTCCTGAAAAAACAAGAATGGTGACCGCGCTGGAAAGCTGCAGGAAAGCCTATATAGATGACTTTATGTCGCTTTTTAAGAACAAAAATGGTCATAACTCTGGCAAATATTTACTGATTTCAATGATTCTTTTTTTATTCGAAAGAAGAAACCACTGTATTGAATCTGTATGAATTTTATCACAACCGGATAAGAACTTCCTGGAGGACCATGAACGATGTGGAGGAATTTATCTGGTAAAAACCATAAAACTGATGTTCTCCATTACATTGCTCTGACAATTATGAACCGTTTTCGATGATTCTTTTTTTATTCGAGAGAGTAAACTACTATGATGATTCCATGCACATTTCATTACGACCGGATATTTTTTTCTGAAGAAACATGAATTATGTAAAACTATGTAGACGATAATGTGATCATAACCTACCTATAGATCATTTTACGGTCATCGATGGTTCAATCTTTATATACTTATAAAAATATCACTAAAAAGTTTAAAATAAAATCTTTTTAAAAAAAAAAATTTAACCGACTTCAATATCACTGAAAAGTATAAAATAATTTAAATATTATTGAAGTTGGTGCCAAATATTACACAGCCGGTAAGCTAACACCAACTTCAATAATATTTAAATTATTTTATACTTTTCAGTGATATTCAAGTCGGTTCAATTAAAAAAAAAAAAAGATTTTTATTAAATTATAATCATAATTTATCATTATAATTTTTATGCAAGTTCCCCATTAACTTTATTATAACCTATAGCCCTCACACTAAGCTCAAAATACAAATGGACAAAGGCACTATTTATTTCTAAAAACTCTTCTCCAGTAGGTCTACGAGATGAAAAAAGGAGGTATTATTAATTTGTGGTATGACGGGCCTGTTGGTCTAGTGGTTAGTCACCCTGGCCGCTACGCAATAGGTCGTGGGTTTGATTCCCACCAAGTATCTGGGTGTTATATCTATATAAGTATGGGATCAGATGACCGTGTGTGGATTGTCCCAGAATATTATTATTAGTGGAAATACACTACACACAGTAAAAGTAAAATAATAAGTGTGTGTGAGGATTGAGTGAGCACCATCTGAAAAGTCTCAAAAAAATCTAGTGTTTCGGTAAAAGTTGTAAAATAATTGTAAATCCTCGCAACTTGTAAAAAGATAAAACAAAGGATATATTCAATAATGTGTGCTCACTCATTTCTCACAGATCTTCAAGTGTACATCAAATATTTGATTACGAGGTTTTCAATGATATTATAAGTAATAGTGGTAATAGATACGTTACCGGGATTACAGCACACACACGTATTGGACACTAATGAATATTATTCTATAAAAAAAATTGTGTATATGGATAATTTATACATAATATTTCCATCACACTTTCTCGATAAGTGAGCCTTATTACATCTGTTTAAGGGCCATAAACCGGGCTATAACAGACGCGTGCGGAATAAAGACATTACGCACTAGTGCGTAATTTGCGTAATAGAATTATCCCTACAAAGTTAAATGCGAGTAAACAGAGCACTCTTAATTTAACCGGGTAATACAGTTATTTTCAGTTGTAACAACAAAGAGGTCTTGTCCCGCTGATAATCCATATACTATGCGTTTCAACTAAGAATGTGGCCGCCATGACGATCGCGACTGCGGAAATTCACTCGTTTTTTACGATTTTTGTACCGGCAGCAGAGTAAACACAAAATGAAATATACGAAATATGTTTTGATTATTTATTGTATAATGTCTTATTTTGCTATCTATTTTTGTTAAAACAACATTTTTAGTAATTTTATATTTGAAATGGCAAGATGGCGGCCACATTCTTAGTTGAAACGCATAGTACATTTTTAGTATAAATAAATGTGTACGTCCTTAAAGTCAAACAAACATTTAGTATTATCAAAGTATTCATAATTAACAATAATTTGCATTTTATCACTTAAAGTTATAATTTTGAAGTAGGGTGTATGTTCAGACATTGTTATATTGAGAGCGTGAAAAATATATATAATATCTTGGGACAATCCACACACGGTCATCTGATCCCAAACTAGGCAGAGCCTGTACTATGGAAACCAGACAACTGATACTAATACTTATATAAGTATTTTTTTTAAAATACATACCTACTTAAATAGATAAATAACACCCAAACACTTGGTGGGAATAGAACCCACGACCGCAGCAGCCAGCAGCAGCCAGGGTGTCTAACCACTAGACCAACGGGCCCGTCAAATGCGCGCCATTTTCATATTTTGTTTTTATCGTATTTGTCGCTGTTTGGTAAATTATTTTGATTTTTTCTCTCGTGTGTTGAAAACTTTGAGTATTACTCCAAGTTGGATTAATACTCAAAGGTTGAAAAACGTCGTATGAAACTTGTGAGCTCTGCTCATTACACACAGCTGAATTCCGCTCGCCTGCGGCTCGGGCTAGTTTTGCTGTTTAAATTATTATAGATTTGCGCAGGCGAAATATTATTTATTTATTTATACTCTTTATTGTACACACATAAAAATAAAATAAAAAGGACTTGAAGAAATTTGTACAAAGGGCGGCCTTATCGCTATCCGCAATTTCTTACAGGCAAACTTGGGATGGAAAAAAGATTGCATGGAATACGAAAAGTGGGGTAGTTAATATTAATAGTAAATAATATATAAATAATATAGTATATAAATAAATAATAAAAAAGAAATAAATAGTAATAATATATAAATATAGTATACTAGCGACCCGCCCCGGCTTCGCACGGGTGTAATTGAGAAAAAAAAAGTGCGTGCGTGGAGTCCCTCCGCGCGGAAGAACTGAAACTTCACTCTCGCTCTGTACTGTACGACACTGTACGATACCGTCCGACACCGTACGACACCGTGCCACTCACTCGCTCACCCACTATCACCTACTATCACTCACTATCATTCACTATCACTCACTAACACTCACTATCACTCACTATCACCCACTATCACTCACTATCACCCACTATCACTCACTATCATTCACTATGACTCACTATCACTCATTATCACTCACTATCACTCACTATCGTTCACTATTACTACTTTCATAACCTTAACAATTTTAACGCTTAACGTCTAACGCATAATGTCTAACGCATAACTTCTAACGCGTTAAATGATAACATTTTTGGAAGTCGCATAAGATGTTTCACTTCAAAAAAAAAAATGTGCGGGCGTGGAGAGGCACATTATAGTTCCCCGGGACCCTGTCACGGTGCTCACGGTTACAGGGTCACGGGGGAAGCCTTTAATGAGATTTACGGGACACTGTTGGTGGTCAACCGGGTATATAGGATTCTAAACCCCCAACGGCCGTGCAATCACCACATAAGAACCCCTTCTTGGGCTATCCGGTAGGATCTGCACCATGATACCCTCAGTGGCTTGCCTTTGACCCCGCCACCGGGGGCACAATAAAGCCACCCGGGAACCTGTCACCGTGCTCACGGTTACAGGGGTCACGGGGGAAAAGCCTTCAATAGGTCCCCGGGACCTTATTGGCAGTCAACCGGGTTATGTAGGATTCTTATACACTAAACCCCCAACGGCCGTTAAATCAGTACATAAGAGGGAGACCTGGACCTGAGACCTTTATCCGGTGGGATCTGCACCAAGATCCCACAGTGGCTTGCCTTTGAGCTCGCCACCGGAGGGCACAATAAAGCCACCTGGGAAACTATCATCGTGCTCAAAGATACGGGGATCGCGGGGAAACTTCCAATAGGCCCCTGATCCTGCGGGTGATCGACTGCGGTATGTGTCCCCCACAGCTGTCCACACAAAAGAGGAGGGCTGCACCGTGTACCCCTCAGTGCAAGGCAAGGGCCTTTGAAGCCGCTGTTGGGGGCGCATTATAGCCCCCCGGGAATCTGTCACCGTTGTCACAGTTAAGGGGTTGGCGGGGAAACATCCAATATGTCCACGGGATCCCGTGGGGAAGTCAACCTGGATATTTGGGATTTTTACCCACTAAAACTCCCGTGGCTGTCACATCGGCACATGAGAGGGAAACCTGGGTTCTCGGGTGGGATCTGCACCAGGTGTCCCTCAGTGCCTGGCCTTTAAGTCCGCCGCCGGGGGGCAAGCATATTATATCCCAGATTAACCGTATATTATATGGAATGAATGATATATAGAATGTCTAGTACCTACTTGATTGTTAAGTATGTAGGTACCTCTTTAGGTTTAGTCAACGTAAGTTAATTAAATTTATTTACTTAGATAAAACTTCTAAATAAATTCAGTAAAAAACCTTCAGTGAAAAATTAAAAAAATAACAAAATGATCAAAAATAAAATGATTAAAAATACACAAAAAAAATCCCAAAGGGAGATTTGAACCCGGACCCTGCTGTGCTTAGAAGACGCTTCTGTAACCTCCAGACCACGGCTGCTCTCTATTATTCGAATTACTTGATCATATTCTTGTTATAATGTCTGCTCAATCCCTAATGCATATAGCGTGATATTTTACCTTAGATCCAATTGTACAAAAATTAAGTTTCCACTAATAACTAAATCATAACATTAGAGAGAAACTAACCACGTATGCATGATTTTAAATAAAAAAAGTATTAAATATAAAAAATCTATTAGAGATAAAAAGTGCTGGAGTTAATATGAGTTAAATATTTAAATCATCGAATCTTAATATAGATAAAAACAAAGTTTAAAAATACAAAAAAAAACAGCACGCGGGTAGCGAACCCGGACAGTCCGTACTTAGAGGACGCTTCCGTAACCACTTGGCCAAGGAACTTTTATTTAACATTTCAAATTATCGTATCTTATTGTTGTAATATATTTGTACTGCCATCGGTTGAGTATAATACTTCTTTTTTACCCTGTAAAGGGATAAATTATAAAAAATATGAAATACTAATTCAATTAATTTTCTTAACGAATGTCTGTGCAAAATTTCAAGTCAATAGAACCAAGGAATCGCGTTCTCCCATACAAACTTTGCCCCCCTGTTTGACCCCCTTAGAGGTTGAATTTCCCAAAATCCAGTCTTAGTGAGCACCAACGTCTTAAAAGGAACCCCCATGCAAAGTTTGAGACTCCTAGCACTTGTAGTTTCTGAGATTTCGTGATGAGTGGGTTTTTGTCTACTCTTTTATATAATAAGATAATATAGTATATTAATAGTGTTAGACTCCAAAACTGATATTAAATAAATTGTAGGTAGGATAGCCGAACGCGCTCAGCGAACGCATATATAAGTCACTGCTCTAGCGGTGCCGCGGTCATTCGTTTCTCAGATCTCGTACAGTGCGGAAGTCTCAGTGAAGTTGCTGCGTCTCATGGTGATTACAATGTATTCCTGCTGCAGGAGTGTGGTAATAATTCTTCAGTGGTATGTTCAGTTTTTATTTTACTAAGGTGGTCCAGGGACAATGGTTTCTGGACAGATTCTCTTTTTTTAAATAATCTTCTTTAGGATTTCTAATAATAGTATATTTATGTGTAGATGCAGATGCACCTCCCTGAAAGTAATCCTGGCGGCGCCAATGGCAATAATAAAATCAGTATTTGTCTTTAGAGTGGCACTAGAAATAGAAACTGTGAAAATTTCAACTCTCTCTACCTATTATGGTTCATGAGATACAGCACGCTGACAGCGGACAACGGAGGCTTAGTAATAGATGGTAATAGGATCCCGTTGGCACCGTTCGGGTATCTAAAAAAGATTTCAGCATGGTTGATGTGTGTAGGAACCGTAGACAGAATATAAAAATGTGCGTGCGTGGAGTCCCTCCGCGCGGAAGAAGTGAAACTGAAAGATCAAAGGCCTTAAGCCGAAGAAAGCACCGGGCTCCGACGGCATCTCCAATCGCGTTCTCAAGGTTCTCCCTGTCCATCTGATATGTCTTTTAGTGACTATCTTCAACGCAGCCATGTCCCACTGCGTCTTTCCTGTCGAATGGAAAGACGCGGATGTAGTAGGTATCCCTAAGCCGGGTAAGCCTCGCAGCAGCCCTGCGAGCTACCGGCCTATCAGTCTTCTCAAGTCTCTCGGCAAACTCTATGAGCGCTTGCTATTAGCGAGACTCAAAGACTTTGTCAGTTCTAATAATATCCTTATTGACGAGCAGTTTGGCTTTCGAACCAGACACTCTTGCGTCCACCAGGTGCACCGCCTCACGGAGCACATCCTGACCGGGCTCAACCAGCCCAAGCCCGTCTACACAGGCGCCCTATTCTTCGATGTTGCCAAGGCCTTCGACAAGGTCTGGCACAACGGCTTGATATACAAGCTCTTCCAGTTAGGAGTCCCCGATAGGCTCGTACTCATCATACGAGACTTTCTCTCGAATCGTACCTTTCGATACCGGGTAGAAGGTACGTTTTCTTCGCCCCATCCTATACAGGCCGGAGTCCCTCAGGGCTCCGTGCTCTCTCCCCTCTTGTTCAGCCTGTTCACGAACGACATTCCTCGTTCGAGCAGAGTCCAACTCGCCCTTTACGCGGATGACACCGCTCTCTACTATTCCCATAGGAACATGTCCTTTTTAACGCGTGTTCTTCAAGCCGCAGTCGACGCCCTGGGTCAATGGTTCCGTACGTGGCGCATAGAGGTGAACCCGGAGAAGAGTGCCGCGGTGGTCTTCTCCCGGGGACCCGCCAATATGTTCTCCGCGCGGAGCCTTCGGCCCAACAGACGACTAGCTCCAATATCCCTATTCAATCGCCCTATCCCCTGGACTAGGAAGGTTAAGTACCTCGGAGTCACCTTGGACTCCCGCATGACTTTCGGCCCGCACATTAGGTCCGTCCGCAATCGAGCGGCTTTCGTATTAGGTCGCCTGTATCCCCTTCTCTGCAAGCGGAGTAAAATGTCGCTTAGAAATAAGTTGACATTATACAAAGCTTGCATTCGCCCTATCATGACTTACGCGAGTGTAGTTTTCGCGCACGCCGCCCGCACCCATATCGATAGCCTCCAGGTTATCCAGAATCGTTTCCTCCGTCGCGCCGTCGGTGCCCCGTGGTACATGCGGAACGTAGATCTGCATTCCGATTTCAAATTAGATCCCCTTCGTAAGTTCCTCAAAGAAGCGTCGAAACGCTACTTTGAATCCGCGTCCCGTCACGCGAACAGTTTAATCCGCGCCGCCGCCGATTACGCCGCTAGTCCTTCTGACTCGCGCCGCAGACCACGGCACGTACTGCTCGACCCTCCTGACCCCATGACGGTCCTATTGGACCGGGATGCGCCGACCCCTCCCCGACAACCGTATGCTACACTAGCTATCAGACACCGGTCTCGCCGGCGAGGCCGAAGGGTCGTACGTATGCGACCGCAACGACGTGCATCACCCCACTGAGTTTCTTGCCGGTTCTTCTCAGTGGGGGCGCGTTGTGAACCGGTGGTAAACTCAGCCCTCTCTTAAGCGACAGCCCAAGCCGAGGCCGTGCCTCCCTGAGGTGCCCTTGTGCTCGTCGCTACTTCTGCCGTAAAGGCTAGAGCGCTTCAAGCGCTCGCCTCCTATTGTCCGGTGAAGCTGCAATAGCCATCTGCGGTTAACAGCGTCTATCATTCCCAAAAAAAAAAAAAAAAAAAAGAAGTGAAACTTCATTCTCGCTCAGTTGATCGGTCGGTCGGTCAGTCGGTCCCTCACTCACTCACTCACACACACACACACACACACACACACACTAACTCAACTCAACCCCACTGAAACCCACTGAAACCCACCGAAACCCACTCACTCAGTGACGGCGTCACATGAGCGCTTTCATAACCTTAACAAATTTACGCCTATCGCCTATCGTTTAACACCTATCACTTAACGCGTTAAGGTGCTTCATTTAACGCTTGACGCGTTATGTGATAACATTTTTGGAAGTCGCATAAGAAGTTTCACTTCAACAAGACATCTAGCTAGCGTGCCGCCGATAAGGACAGAAAGTAATCATTCGTACACCGTTATGGATATTTATTCAAATGCGCCTATTATGTAGTTTAAACCTTTGATTATATACGTCTAGATACCTAATAGTCTTGCAACGTTACGTTCATAAGCATCACAACCTCATAATTCGTGTGTGCGTGCAGGCCTCGTTGTACACTCGCGTCATCTGTGGTTGTGTGCGTGTTTGGGGATCTCCAGTTATAAATATTTTTCCCATAAATAGCGATAGCGTTGTGGGCTATGCATTGATATGAACTGTGTAAATGTGTAATAATAAAATGAAATTGAAATGGAAATTGAAATTAAACTAAATTAAATTAAATGGCGTGTCCCTTACCATCAGGTGGACGTCTTATTTGCCTTAATTTATAAAAAAAAATATAAATTATTTTAATTGATTTATTTAATGTTTTAGTCAGTACCGTATTACGTTTCATTGAATTCATTTTTGTTAAAAGAAAAAATACCCCAGACTTAAGATATATTCCCCCATTATTACCTAGCAACACCAGTCTAGTCGGACAATGTACAAATTGTCGTAAAAAACAATCGAGTTTTTATAATAGGATTATTATAAAAACTCGATTGTTTTTTACAGAATCTTAAGACTTATGAATGGAAAATTAAGTTAGGATCTTTATTAATTTTACTTAGTTAATGTTTTCACGATTTGATTACACAATTCGGCATAATGTTTTTTTTTTTGCGAGCACAAACCATCGGTACAGTTCAAGTGATACTAAACAACCAAGTATACCAATTTGATGTTTTGGTGTACTTGATATTGTCAAGTGTTTGAACATCGAACACGCTATCTAGACGTATATATAATCAAAGGTTTAAACGATATTTCATAATGCAATTCAATTTAAAACTCCAAAGCTAGATCGTGAACTAAAAAATTTCATGAGTACTCGAAGAAAACCGCACTGGCGCGGCGGTGCGCCCGGTGCTGAACAAAAAATCATAAATGCTCTTTTCTTTCTATCACATATAATCTATTTAAATTCATTCTTTTCTTGCGCGAATGAGAAAGAAAGTGCCAGCTACCTTAGAGAAAGAAACCAATAGAGAGCTGTATACTTTCTTATTCACACAAGAACAGAATTCGTAATTCCATAATTTTATTGTTGTCCCATGTAATCCGGTCCCTGACAATCCTAAAGAAAGAAACCATTAATAAACAAACTAGGCATGGGGCGGGCGATCTGTCATTCTTATCTATGGATCTATCTATCTGTGATTATTGAATTGAAGTATCGATTTCTTGGAGATAAAATATTCTGAATCCGTATTTCTCCATAGATAGAAAATCAAGGTTCTTTTTTTTTCTATTTTGTTTTACGGATTTAAATAACACCACCATCACAGGCTAGATATACTTTGTATCTCTAGTATCGGTATCACCATTCAACTCGATTCTTCAATGAATTGATATCAGATTATCAGAGCGCCGCGCCCGTGTCAAAGTCAAATCGGATCATCAATGTATTGTGCCATTTTTAATGCTCTATCTAAGGCAGCCATCAGCCATGCTCAACCTTCTTTCCTCTGGGCCACATAGTCGCTTCTGCTTAACCCTGCGGGCCGCAATAATCTAGCCTAAATTGTACGTTTAATTATAACTACCCTAAGTATATTAAATTACAATAGATAACATATTAAAATTTGAAATATAGCATTTATTAAAAATGAAGGGATTTTCCACGAATAGAAGACATTTCTTTACTTAAATTCTGTGTGCGCGCTATTTTATGAGAGTAAGCGAGTGAAATGAACATTTATTCATTCGAACGACATTCTTTGCGTTAATTTTATACACATATTAATCTAATAATACTGTAATATACTTCGGGCCGCATAGAAAAGGCTAGCGGGCCGCAGGTTGAGTATGACTGTTCTATGGCAATTTGCGTGCAGAGCAAGAAGTTAATTAAGCTTCTTGGTGCAGATGCGTGAGCTGAGAAGTCGTGTAACCCACAGATAACTGTATCACTCACACATAATTATCATTCATTCGCAAATCTTTGAATAAATTTCAAAGATTATATTCTATTTACGTTTTTTCTATGGATGGTTATAATTTGTAAATTACACACACTCACACAACTTGCGTTGCGCATTTATAATTCCAATATTAATAAGATTTTCATTCGACTTTTTTTTATTACAATACTTTTTTTCATTTGTATAATTCGAATAGCTCCTTTCTACCATCGAATAATTCCATTATTTTTTTTGGTTCTATTACTGCAAATCCGTAATGTGATTTTTCCTCTAGAGCAGTTCACCGTCTGTTGCTTAGCCTCCCTAATACGTCTGTGAATAATTCGAATGACTACCTACCTTTTCGAATAATTCATTCGCATTCGCCCATCACTATTAATTTGTTTGTTTCACATCATAGTAGTCTGTGGTTTGTTTTCATTTGATGTTTGATGGAATTGAACTTTTGATGGTTTTTTATTACTAAAACTTAGTGATTATATACTCATTGTTTACTATAATAACTTGGGAAAATTGAAAATACGGTCATACAATGTTATATTCATATGCATTTCTGCATTAACAGAGATTAAAAAGTACAAATTCACTGACTGAGATAAAAATGGACAAATTAGCTTTCTGCCGTGTCTGCTTGAGTGAAAATTTCGACTTTATGATTGAAAACACGCAGCTACAAGATGTTTATGAAAGACTGACTGCAATACCGGTAAGACAACGCTACTTTGAAACCGCGTCACGACACCCGAACCCTTTAAAGTTTGTGTATTCCATATTTAAAATGAATTGTTTAATTCAATTTACATAACTAGATGTCGCTAAGTCAATTATAAACATGCAAGTGAAATGTTTTTGTATGTTCTATATATCAAATGGATTCTTTATGTAATTTGTCCGAAAAAAGAACAGTATTCAAATATATAACAAGCGGCACAGGAATTGTCGTTTCATTGACTTCCTAGCACCCTCCGAGGACCGGCACTAGTTGGCTGTACAGTACATATTAATCGCCGCCGCCGCCGGGTACGCTCCTAGTCCTTCAGATTCGCGACGCAGACCACGGCACGACCCAATCTCGGTCCTATTGGACCACGATGCGCCTACCAAAGCATTGCCAAGGCAGAGCAGCCGTCTAGGTCTCTCCATCAGGCAAATATCTTGCTTGTCTCCTCACTAGGTCTCTATTCTGTGACTAGGTCATATATAAAAAAAATTAGTTACAGACTAACGACTTGAGACCGCGGGCAGTGTGCTACATATGCTATGGGCAGCTGAGAACAATACGCAAGTTCATGATGAAATGTGTGACCACTGAAAAAATACTGACACAGATGATGAATCAATTACAGAACAATGATAATAAGGTGGGTATATTATCCACATAATAAGATGGGTATGTATACGTGAACAGTGGTAAGGTGGTAATATACCTGGGGGTGCCGGGTAGAATTGCATTCCCTCTCGTTAAGTGTCGTAAGAGGCGACTAAGCGAAAACAGGAAGACAGGCAGTAGCATCTTTCTTTTGGATTTATCTTCCACCTATACTGCAATCCCCAAGCCGCCTGTCAAGCTTGGGGATTATGGCAACCCCTTCCTTCTACAGGGAGGCTTTTTGTTTAGCAGTGGACGTGTTTTGGCTGCTGATGATGTTCTGTCAATGCTGCATCGCATCTATCCTCACTATTCATCTTCGGCGCCTTGGGGATCTCAGTACAAGTGGTAGGTAATCCAGTAGAAATATGCTGCTGCCCGTCTTCTTGTTTTCTCTTAGTCGCCTCTTATGGATACACAATGGGAAGAGATGGGTCAGTGCTATTTTTACCCAGACACCCCACAGGCTATTGACAAAACACACATAGAAAATGACAACATTACTCACAACATACTCAAGTTCGTAATGGAAACAGTTTGACCATCGAGGGCACATTAAATAATCAGACTTGCAGTTTGACAATAGACACTGGAGCGTCGCGGACTATAGTCAGACCAGAGCTACTGAAACGCACAGTTATGTAGAAAAGGCGATCCCCACCAGGTCGCCTCCAGACAGCAACCGGCCAGTAATAACGTCACCATGTCACCTTGCAACTCTTGGTACCACATTACGGAATTATACTTGTATTGAGATCCTATAACATTAAATATTTTAATGTTACATGTTATCTTATCAAACGTCAGGCAATGTTGTTTATAGTACTTATTTTTATATTTAATAAAATACCTCAATGTAGCACAATTTAAATTATTTTTAGTTGAAAAATGTTATTACACAGTTGAAGAATTCCTAAATACCTAATATAAATTGTAACGTAGACATTATTTCCTTTGACATGTCTATTTTTAATGTATAAATTTTACATATTTACAATTAATCTATATTATTATTCTTTGACATTTAAAGCAGCAACATTTGTAATATTAAATTTCAATTATTTTAATCAATTTCCTAACCTAACAATAATAATATTTAATTAATTAGTTACTAACAACACTTTTGTACGCCGTCTGGCATAACATAGCGTTTCACTTGCATTCATGAAGACCTATATCATATTTATACCTATGTTATACAAATGAATAAATGACTTATGAGGAAACATATTTCCTCTGTGCTCTTCCTTAATTAAACATTTATATTGTAGGAAGACCTGCAAGCAACGTTAATAAATACATTCAGACCGAAATCAGCGCATCTGTCTGTAGCTGCTGTAGAACAGAATAATATAGAGAGTGATGAAGATATCATTCAGGTGGAAATTAAATCCGAGTCGATAGATGAAACAGGTATGTTAGTACTAGGCCAACGTCTCCACGTAGGCCGACCAACTTATCTTTGCTAGTGGCGCAACGAGCATTTAACTGTAATTGTATTAGTACTACGTGTAGTTTGAGAGTTTTGTTTAGACAGTAGCGGCAAACTTAATTTGGTCGGCCGGTAACTTGGCGGTTGGTGGACTATTATCAGAAATATTTAGTGTTTTAGTGATATCTTACTGATATCTATAATTTAATTTAATACTATTAATTACTAATAATGGAAAATAGATGTTCCAACTGAAATTTTACTGTTGCAACGTGTATTAAGGCACTTTTTAGACGCAAATGAGGCATTTTGATACGTCCTTACGCTAGCTGTGATCGGCTCGAACTAATTTGAAATAGCGACACAACCGTCAGCGTGGCTCTATTTCTGTAACCATTTTTTGGGCCGTAACAGCATAATATTGATGATTCCTGGTGCAATGTGATCCCACCGGAGAACCAAGTTTCCTCTTACCATGGCCCTGAGTCTGCTAATATACAAACACTGCAATGGAGTGTCAATAGTGTGTCAGACGGATGGTTTTACACATTTTGGTAGTCTACTAATTTTATAAGACCAGTGGCATGTCAGTGGCTTGTCACTGCCCTGTCATTCAACAGGGCCCCAAGTCTGCTAAATACAAACGCTTCAATTGAGTGTCGATAGTGTGTCAGTTGAATGGTTTTACACATTTGGTAGTCTACTAATATAAAACATATAAATAAAATGACATACAATTACCATTTCAACGACACACTGAAACCATAATAGTGTCTGAGTGGTGTGACACCACTTGTTATTGTTATTTTAGCAAAATACCGAACTTGTCACAATCCTAATGGTGTGTCGCTGGAATGGCAATTGTATGTCATTTTATTAAAATTAGCAGACTTGGGGCCCTTATTTGATTGAAAAGAATGCAACTTATTGTAGATTTTAATAGGCAACACAAGTTTATACCTACAACGCGTTACAAAATACCCCGTAAAAAATCATTAAAAAAATATTATTATTTTCACTGACGTGCAAACCCTATTTCACTAAAATTAAAAAGTAAACTCCGCAGATTGTACCTACATTTACACCTACCTAATTCGCGGAACGACAAAAATGGTAAAAGACCTAACCCTGCCAGGGTTGACAAAATTTTTGGCTTTGATAATTAATTATATTTTTACGGGGTATTTTGTAACACGTTGTATAGCGTTTAAGGCCAGTGGCGTGTAAGTGGCTTGTCACTGGCCTGGGCCTCAAGTCTGCTAATTTACAAACGCTTCAATAGAGTGTCGCTGGCCGGTCAAAACGACAATTTTACAGATTTGGTAGTCTACTAATTTTATAAAACCGAGTGGCGTGTCAGTGGCTTATCACTGTCCCTCATTCAACCGCCATAGCAATATTTCGTAGTCTGCACCTAAAAAATGTATCACTGGAATTGCAATGGCTTAAGTAATGGTAGCCTACTAATTATTTGACGTTTCTCTCAATGGCCTTAGAATGTTATTTTAGTAATTGAGCCACCATTATACAAACACACCTTTTGTGGACATGTTGCATAATTACACATACTTGTAATTGTTAAATATTATCTAAAAAAACGTGTTTCAAATAAGGCCGCCCGTGTCAAGATTACGTTGGCGTATTTTAGAAACGCCGACACCTTTAGCGTCGTCAATTCCGTGCCCTAATCGTGCATATACAGATGGTGATGTGGATCCTTTTCGAAGCGGAATTACTGAAGACTTCGGTCTCAAACTCATCGGTGAGTTAGGACCTTACATTACAAGACCTCGGAGATGTGACGGAATATCACAGGAATGGAGGTTAGTAAAAATTAAATTTCTTATTTATTAACTACGTGATATCTTCTCATCTAACATTCCGCAGTGCCTGAAGACGAAGGTTTTTAACCACTGAGTAGTGGTCTTTACTGGAGAGGCTCTGTCACGCAACGGGCTATAAAAAGAGCTATGCTCCATGTTTCTTTGCGGACAGAGTTACCGGCATAGCTCTGACGATTTGCAAGTTTAAGTAGCAATCAGCAAGCCTCATTACTCGAAAAAAACAATAACCGATGGGAAAGAAAGGTTCTCGAGTGGCGACCACCAACCGGTAAACTTAGCGCAGGCAGTCCTCCCACTGAGTGGACAATATTCAAAGCCTACGTCCAACGAGGAGCATATTATAGTCGAAAAGAGTTCCATTCCCTTAATGTAATGATTTCAAGTACTTTATAAAATGGTTTGTTATTGCTTTACCAGGATTAAATGCTTAAAAGCTTTCAAAAATAATATAAGTAATAATATCCTGGAAAAATCCACACATGGTCCCAAACTAGACAAAGCCGGTACAATTGTAACCAGACATAATAACTACATAATGTTCTTACTAAACCCATGTTTCAAACCTATTACAGATATGTGGTGCAGAAGTTAACGTTTAATAGATGCAAGCAGCCCCGGTTCAAACCATGATAATTATATGGCAAAACCATCCACTGACTTGTCTAATGTTGGACAACAAGTCCTATTGTTAGGTAAGCAAGACAAATGATATGTACTTTCATGTAAGTTGACTTAGAGAACTACATTTTGATTACATAGAACCTTTGCATTATTTTCCTATGTGGTAGGTCTCTTGTGCAGTAGGTAGGTACCACCACAGTGTCAGATATTTAGCCTCCAAATAACAGTGTGTAGGCATTGCTGTGTGAAGGGCACTGTAGCTGATGAAATTACCGGACACAAGAGACTTAATAACTGATGTCTCGGGTGACGAGCGGCAGTGCTATGGATCTGTCTATAGGCGGGCGGGTCGCTTACCATCAAGCGAACGTCATTGATAGCCGACGGCTTGTTACAGGTTTGGTCTTTAAATAAATGTAGACTGATAATCAAAATTCTTTAATATAAACTTTTAACTAATTCAATATTTAAAGTAAATGTTAACAAATTTAAACTAAAATCACATACACACATATAGAAACAATCATGTTTATTATCAATACGAGTAAAAACTGTATTTGCTACTTGCACTAGAATAAAAACCACTTGAAAGTTTTAAGATTTTGGATTTTTTGTAAAGAAAATTGTATGTTTTCAGATGTTTTCTCCCAGTGCATGCTTTTTATTGCAATCCCGTCACAGCAGGGCAAGTTGTGAGTCCATGCAGCTTTTCAACCATGTCAACCCAGAGTTACAGCGAAGCTAGGCATTGTAACAGGCTCTCGATAGACTGTGGAGAGGAAGATAAAAAAAATTTAAGGAAGACATATTAATAGTTGTGTTTATGTTGATATTATTTAACATAATAAACATTGTCATTTAAGATTTCTGTATTTTTATGAATATTGACATTCATTGGTTAGACATTTTGCTAATACCTAATTGGTAGTGGGTTTGATTCCCACCTTGTTTCAGAAACAAGTATGTACTTCAAATGTATATGAATGTTTGTATCAGTTGTCTGGTTACTGTAATACAGGCTCTGTCAAATTTGTGATCAGACGACCATGTGTGGATTGTACAATTTTGTATTGATGCTTTGTACTTTTTCTTCAACACCTAAAATACACAGGATACTAATGTTCTAATAGTTGTGAATCTCAATCCCATATTCCTTAATATGTTCCAGCACCAGACGTCTACTTATTACTCATTTTGTCTACTTCTCAAAGTGACTACTTCACCCCGGTGTCTATTTAGCAAAGAGCCAATTTTTATTTAATTTCACCTGGCGCAGGAACCACTTACTTGACCCTATTAAATAATCCTGCAGTATCGAATCTTTAGAAAACTACAAGATTCCATAGAACGACATTGAATACTTACTCTAGCTCGTAGTAAACTTTACAATGCGATCACAATGGGCCCCTGCAGCACAGTCGCTTGCTGTTGGCTTCACTGACTGTGTGTAACTATTAAGTTGATTAGTTGAATAAGTTGGTCGCTGCGTGGCTGCGGCACTCGTCAGCTCAAGACTTTCCAACCAAGCCGTAGCCTCATACATTTCAGAGGATGGCGTCAGTCATTGTTCACTTGGTTAGTGCGGAGTAAAACAAACACGAAAAGATACTTTAATTTATTAATTTACGCGAAACAAATTGAAACAATATTTATTATATTTAGTAAGCTCAGCTAATTCCAGGGTTGCAAACTGCTTTAAAAGTCTCCCCCCGAACTCAAGTCAGAATATATATTCTCGTTAGAGTTAATGCTACAACTGCTAAATCCCTGCAAAATTGGAACTTACAGTCTATTCCGAAGTTTATTTTTAACATAACAGTACACACATAACTTCAAAGAAAATTACTTAATAATAAAATATTTAAAAAAAATGTACTGACTTCAAAAACACTAAAAAGTATAAAGTAATTTAAATCTTATCGAAGTTGGTGTTGGCGTACCTACTATGTATATTTAGCACCAACTTCAATAATTTTTAAATTATTTTAAACTTTTTAGTGATATTTTCATTCATAAAGATTGACCCATCGAACATCACCACCATACTAGTGCGAATTATTCAAATGTAACATATCGGTTTTTAAAATAATTTAAAATCTGATATTTTAAGTATTCAGAATACCAACTACCAAACCCCTATAAAAAAATATTTTCCCCCTAAATCTAGGGAGATAAACCCCAAGTTGGGAACCCTGGCTAATAAACCTGTCATCGCCGGCTGACTTGGCTTTATTCTTTTTAATTTTGTGCCATTAATATTGTTCCTTTAAGCCGTTTTAATTATTTATTATAACATTTTTGTCACTCAGCTCACGTTAGTATCAAAAATAAATATAATTTGTCAACGTTATCGTTTTTTAGTGTCAATTTATAATAAATTCAAAGATTTTGTGGATGAAAAACGAAAAAAATATTTATTGAAAATAAAACAACATATGGTAGAATTTAATAGGCAACACCAAATTAATCTACCAAATAATTCAACTGAGACTCATGCGACACTCCATTGGTATGGTACTACCGATTTAGCAGAATGCCTAATTTGTTACAATCCTAATGGTAGTGTCATCAGCAAGTCGTTAGAATGGCAATTATATGTAATTTTATTACAATTAGCAGACTTGAGGCCCTGGTCTTTAAGGCTGCTAATTCCAATAAAAGGGCATACAATTGCCATTCTAGTGACACATTATTGAGAATTTGTCACAGTAGTTTGTCTACCCTATCATTAACGCCACTGTGTCAGGTGGATAGTTACACATGTGGTAGTCAATTAACTTTATAGAACCATTGGCGTGTAAGTCGCTTGCCACTGACCTGTTCTTCAACCGCTCATTTGATTGAAAATAATGCAACCCATGGTAGATTGGCAACACCAATTTATATACAAATACCATTGAACCGACATACAACACAACTGAGACGCCATTAAGGTTTTTGCAGAATATTGTCTCTCAAATATATCAAAATAATTTTTTGCTGGAATTTTATGTTATTTTATGAAAATTAGAAGCCTTGGAGCCCTGACTATACCTTCTTATAAATATAATATTTTTTATTGATTCTTGTAGTATACAGGGTGTCCCAAAAATGGGGTATCAAGCCGGTAATGACTTAACTGTGTAACCCACAAGCAATCAATTTGTGAAAGAAAATAATGAAAAAGTCAACAGTTTTAGTGCAGTGAGCTCAAAATTTTTGTCGTTATTTACCCGAAAATGTATGAATTTCCTAAAGGCAGGCACGCAATTAATAAAAAGCAGTCTCTCCATAGGAGATGGCAAAATGACACAGGGTTGCTTAGAAACAGTTTTAAGACGATATCAATATGTTTTTATGTAATTCAAAATATCAATATTTGCCGTATTTGACATCTTTTTCGGAGTCTTTATTATCAATACTATACATACCCTTTGGCTTGATATACCCTTACTGGGACACCCCCAGTATTTAATTGATATTACATACATACCTCTGGTTAAATTTGGTATTTAATGAACCAACGACCTGTATAGTGGTTTATTGTTTTAGGAGATCCTCCTGATGGTAGTGAACTTTCACAATTATCACAAACAAATACAGAACTTACTAACAGCACAAAATATACCACTGAAATCAAAATAGAAGCTAATCTTATAGACATGGACGAAGAGGAATTATATAATAAGGGACCCATTCCCATAATAAATATATCTACTGACAAAAACAGCCGTGAAACCGACAATCAGTATATAAAAACTGGTAACCCGAACACAGAGACAAGTAATTCTACTAAAATAACGGTAGATCAACTAGTAAATAAAGTGCCACCATTGATATCCAAGAAAACACAAAACTCTAATTCCGAGGATGGTGTAAATAGGCCATTCTCGTGTAAAATTAGCCCAAAGACATATATGACTACACGGAATCAAATGGTTCATACCAGAAATAAGCACATAATTAAGATTGATATGACACATTTGAAAACATATACATGTGATGTATGTAACAAGAACTTCCCTAAAATCACAGCTTTGAAGATGCATCTAAAAACTCACAGTAAGGACAAGCCTTACAATTGTGAAGTGTGCAATAAAAACTTTTCTCTGAAACGGTATTTGGATAAGCATTCTGATGTGCACAGAGAGGACAGGCTTTACAATTGTAAGGTGTGCGATAAAAACTTTTCCCAGAAACGGTATTTGTATAAGCATTCTGATGTGCACAGAGAGGGTAGGTTCTACAATTGCGAGGTGTGTGATAAAAGCTTTTCCCAGAAACGGTATTTGCATGTGCATTCTAAAAAACACATTAAGGAGAAGCATTTCGTTTGCAACTTTTGCAATAAACGCTTCAGCGAGAGATATCTTTTAAAATATCATTTGCGTACGCATGAATAGGCGTACAATTGTGAAGTGTGTCATAAGGTTTTCAGTCTGAAATCTAGTTTAGATTATCATGGCTTAGTGTACAGGAATGGAGGACCGACGTATACGTGCGATGTCTGTCAAAAGATCTATCTTCAGAAAGAGGAATTTACGAAACATTACAAGCAGACCACGCGCAGAATGTACTCTTGTGAAATATTTCAAAAGGAATATAAAACGAAAATATATTGGCCCTACATATGTTGTGTCACAGAAATAATAAAATGACATCATAGAAGAATAGTTTGGCAACGCAACATAACCTAAGAGATGACAATGACCACATACAATAAGACAGATGGCGCCACCGATTTCTAAATCGTGCAAGCAAAGTTTCAATCAGGGGGATGCAACTCTAATACATTGGTGGTTATTAAAATGTAAATAGAAGCTACTGCCATCTGTGTTACGGTGTCCAAAAATATAGTTTTATCTAAACGCCGTTAGAAGGAGCTAGTGTGTAATTATATCTCGCAAGTAAAGTTTAACAGTGGATGCGTTTATATCCAGAGTACATTTGCAAGCAGTATTTATGTCTTTTCAATAATATTTTTTGTTGTCACTGGAATATTAGAATTTCCTAAGGAATTTTGAAAATTATACTTAATTACACTATGTAACGTTCAAGAAATATAAATAATTATTGGCAAGGCAGCGCCATCTAGCGAGCTAAAGGTATAACGTGCTAGATGGCGTTGCTTACAACGCCATCTAGCAAACAGACCTTCAATTATAAAATTGAAAACTAGAGTTGCGCATCTATCTTAGTATATTAAGTATCATCTATGGTTTCAATGTTCGATAGCAATATTACTGGTTATATAAAAGTACACAATATTTTACAACAGTGTAAATAAAAATAACATAACATTGCTGGTAAACTTAGGTCAAGATTTTCAGCGTACCAACGATATGTACAATTTTATTCTATGATGGGTATGTAGTTCTTTTTCATTCTCGATTATGTATACCACTTAGGCCCAATTCACACCAGAAGAGCAGCGGACGGAAGCGGCGCGGCGCGCACTTTCACTGTGAAAGAATTTTAAACTTTATCTACAATAATACGTAAAAGACCAGTATCGTTTGAAAAGCTCAAAGAAGCCGCGCGAAGACTCATCAAAGCGGCCGCCCGCGGCTGCTCGAGCGGCCGCGCGACCGCGCGGGCATCCGTGCGGCCGCGCGGGCATCCGTGCGGCTACGGGGACTCGCGCCGCACAGTGGACGGAAAAACGAGGTTCCCTTTCATAGGATTTTTGAAAAATTATAATAGTAGTGTATGATTTCTTGGTAAACCGTACAATATTAAAGTTTTGGAAATGATAAGCTTAGTTAAGATAACAACTGAATTTATTATATAACTTAACTAAATTAATGAATTGTATGAATAAAATGAAATAAAATGAATTAGTGAGAACGCGCGGTTTTCTTGCCACCGATATATTATTATGCGAACTGATGAAGAGTTTAATTAGGCTAACCTTGTTCTAGGTTCCTCAGAAGAAAGTAGATACAGTGGAAGTAATAACTTACCTAAGGCAGACGGATAATCGTTCTTCCACAGAAATAGGCATTCTGTAATTGTTTTCTTTTCTTCTAAGATGGGGCTCCAAAATTTTCACTAACTCTGTAAATTGGTCGTAGTTCATTTTATAATAATCATAATACACGTCTGGGTATGAATGCAAGCCTATACAAAATGTTTGAAATTCTCCAAACAGTCGTCGTTTCTTCCATAAGTCATGGGTCCACATATTCCTTTTTCTTTTTCTGCTTTTGCTTTCCTTTTCTTTCTTCTTCTTCTTCTTGTTCAGAAAGAAGTGCTATGATAACCAATTCCATTTTAAAAAGTTTTTTACTTTTAGTTTATTTACTCCAAAACAAAAAAAAAACACACCGTGTGTCGAACGAATCTACAAACTAGACTGAGCCAGCGGCGGCCGGTAGCGGCGCGAGGCGGCTGCGAGCGGCCGGGCGCGGCCTCTTGCGCCTGCTCTGCCGGCCGCGTCGCGCCGCTGCCGGCCGCTTCCGTCCGCTGCTCTTCTGGTGTGAATTGGGCCTTAGAAGTAGTTTAAAAATAAAATATACATAATAGGAAACAGATGTTTATATGAAATAAATAAAACAGAAATAAAGTAAATAAATAAATTCTTTATTCACCACAAGTACACCGAAATATTAACAAAAAGATGTTACATGTTTTACATAGTGCAATATGTATGTACTTAGATACAATTAACTTTATTACATATGGCCCTCACACTAAGCACAAAACACAAATGTACAGCAAAATGTACAAAGGCACTGTTTATTTCTACAAAACCTCTTCCAGTAGATCTACAAGAAGAAAATAAGAGGTATTAATAGTATGACGGGCCTGTTGGTCTAGAGGTTAGACACCCTGGCCACTACCCAATGGCCAAAGGCCCATGGTGTACAGAAATGATGAGATATGGCCGGATTTAAAGGAAAATGTTGATACTTCACAATGACATCTGGCGCATCACTGTAGGCGATGGGAATTATGAAACAAAAACCAATATATTTTAGTGCAGAATATTTGTCCCAACAAAGTTTGAAAATCATCTTTATACCTTGTGGGCACTATTTTATCATCAGCAGCCGAAAGCCACTGCTGAACTAAGGACTCCCCTTGGAAGGGACGTCTTGGGGATCGCAGTATAGGTGGTAGGTAATCCAATAGAAGGACGCTGCTGCCCGTCTTCTTGTTTATCCTTAGTCGCCTTTGACGGATACCCAGAAGGAGGAGATGGGAGGGAGGGTACTTTTTTATAGAGAGCAACAAAAAAAAATATTTTTACGAGAATGATTCACCTAGGGGGTCGTGCATTAATCACGTGATGTTTTTTAGCAACTTTTTAACCCCTCCCCCCCCTCCTGGTGATATGTGGTGAGGTTTTTAAACTACCCCCCCCCCCCCCTATCCAAAATCACGTGTATTTTTTTGTACAAAATTTCAATATAGTTTATATTGAAATTTTCGGAATATTTTCTTTAAATACAGGTACTTAACTGATTAAATGTTGAAGGGGAAGTCGTTGCCGGCAACGGTGAGTCAAGGCCACGTGCCGCTGTTTGGTTTAGAAATCGTGCATTCAACGAAAAATAAATACACGTGATGTCTCATTATACCCCTCCCCTCTCCTGGTGATATTTCGTGACTTTTTCGGAACCACCTCCCCCCCCCCCTTTCGAGCCTCACGTAATTAATGAACGACCCCTAGAGAACGATTTCGACGGCAAGGTGAATAGTGCTCGAATGCATCAATAACTATGTGCGCGACAGAGATAGACGATCTGTCTCTGTCACACAGACCGTGTACTCTCGCGGTCACGAACGGTGTACCACCTTTAAGACTGCAATCGCATGCACGCCCTTTAATATTTATGTGTTCTGTGCATGCACGAGCCGGCCCAAAATACCCGCGGGCGGGGTAAGCGCACCTAAGGTTGTTCAAACTATTTTGATTGAAACCTGGTAAATCGTTCGTGGCCGCAATAGTACCTGTACAGCACAGGGTTTCATACGAGTGTAACAATATTTATTTGACAGAATGTTTTAATTATATATTATAACTAGCTGACCCACGCAGCTCCGCCTGCGCTATTTTTACGTTAACTAAACTTTTAATAACAAACATTCGCATCGAATACATAACCTCCTTTTTTATAGTCGGTTAAAAACTGGGACCCACTTTTTACTTGCTCTCCGAAGCACGGACCCGTTTAGTTCAAATGGCGTTCAACGGTCACCCATCTATTTAATGACCTTACCTAACGTTGCTTAACCGGATCGATTACAAAACCTTGATAACAACTCTCTATGAGTGTTCCCTTACTAATATTTATTATACACACATCAAAAGTGTCTAGGGATCAAGCATTTTTGGGCAAAAAAATGGGCAGAAGAACAATGGCGTTTCGTGTGCTTTTCTGATGAGTCTCGTTTTGGTATGAGACCGGATACAAGACGTATACGACACTGGAAACCCCTGGACGCCAACAGCGATTAAAATCCTGCCAGGAAGTCCATCCTTATAGTGGTGGAACCATCATGGTATGGGCGGGTATTTGGATCGGCGGAAGAACTGAGTTGATTTGGATCAGAGGCAACCTCAACGCTCAAATTTATGCTGAGACGATTGTATCAGATGTCATCGTTCCTCTACAAGTGCAAATCGGTCCCTTATTTCAGTTAATGCATGATAATGCACGACCGCACACCGCAAGAGTTGTAAGACAGACTCTCGCCGCAGCTAACATCAATGTCCTGCCCTGGCCTGCTCAGTCGCCAGACTTGAACCCGATTGAGCATGCATGGGATATGCTACAGAGAAGAGCTCTGCCGAATATGGAGGGTATCCAGTCGCAAGAAGACCTTTTTTTGTTGTTGCAACGAACATGGGCGGCCATTCCACAGCGTGATTTGGATGAACTCATTTTGAGTATGCCAAACCGATGTTCTTGTGTTGTTAGTGTTCGCGGTAGAAACACGGATTATTAAATGTTTAAGTTACCCAATAAAATTTTAAAAAAAACTGTTATTTCAGTCTTTTTTTCGAACTTTTGTGTTAGTGGTTCAAATGTCAAAAATCCCTTTATTAGGAAAATGGCAAATTTCTTTATTAATGCAAAGGTGACTTGGTTTATCGTTACTGTGACAAACGAAAACACTTTATTTGATGAATCCTTAAAGAAAATTTTAATTAATATCAATCAGGAGAAAAGTTATTGCAAAAATATATGTTGATCCCTAGACACTTTTGATGTGTGTATTATAAAGAAAAATTGATACAATCTGACCAAGCGTATAACCAAGTACCCATTTTGACTTTAATCCCCTCTCCCAAAAGAACCGTCCTACCTCGTAGTAGATCTCAAATCATGACAAGTTTCATTTGAATCCATTCAGTAGTTTAGGCGTGATGCTCAGCCGTGATACAGACAGACAGACAGACAAAAATAAAAAAAAAATACATTTTCGGCCTCAGTATCGGTTATAGAATGCCCTCCAAAAATAATTTTAAAAATATCTTCAATGTACAGAATTGGACCTGTTACAGTTTTATTATAAGTATAGATTCGATTTTAACACAGTTAAAGATGTGTTTAATATCCAATCTTGTTGAGCATTTACGCGTTAACTCCATGGTTTTGTAATATGTTTTTTACATAAATCAAAAATATATGTCAAATATATTTGATGGGCCCGTTGGTCTAGTGGTTAGACACCCTGTCCGCTAACCGATTGGTCGTGGGTTCGATTCCCACTAAGTGTCTGGGTGTTATTTAATTATCTATATAAGTGTGTACATTTTATTTACAAAAAAAATGTATATAAGTATTAGTATCAGTTGTCTGGTTTCCATAGTACAGGCTCTGCCTAGTTTGGGATCAGATGACCGTGTGTGGATTGTCCCAAGATAAAAAAAAAAACTAATATATATAACTAAATAATATAACACTAATTTGGTTTTTGTACGCTTAAACACTTATTAACCTGGTCAGCTTATGGGCCATGTCCTTTGCATATAAAATAACATTATGAAAAAGTAGAAAATTATTAAATTGATTTAAATAAAAATATATATTATTATAGTATTATATTATGATGTAGCTTCCCCGGTACGTCTACTATAAACATGTTAGCTCTAAACCATATTCATATGCTCACACAAGACAAGGCACAAGATTATGCAACTCCTGTGTGTTCATTTTAAAATAACAATAAAGTAACAAAGTGTATTGTACAATTTTATTCTTAATATTACAAACCGAACTGTTGCTACTAAAGAGTATCAGTAGTCCGGTGCTATATTTCAACCGAACTACAGCTACTGATAAGTTGCACTAGTCCAATCAACCGGACTAACAACCGGACTACTGCTACTAAAGAGTATCAGTAGTCCGGTGCTATATTTCAACCGAACTACTGCTACTGAAAAGTTGCACTAGTCCGGTCAACCGGACTAACAACCGGACTACTGCTACTAGAGGAACCGAGCTATAACAAACGCGTGCGTACGGCTGCCTGTCCACCGAAGCGGAGCGAGGCAGCGGAGCGGAGCGACGGAGTAAGGCGGAGCGGAGTTGCGTACTGTGTCTGTCCACCGGAGCGGAGTGAGGCTGCGGAGCGGAGCGAGAAAGTAATGCGGAGCGGAGTTTAGTACCTACGACACACTGCGGGCGCGCCTTGCGCCCGCGCCCGCACTCGCTTCCCCGCTCCGCTATACCGCTCCGCTTACCGGTTTTGTATGAATTTTTAAATTAGTTCGCAACTCCCTGTCCACTAAAAAGAAGCGGAGATTTTGTGCAATCTTATTGGTTAATATTTCTACTTTTCTCCGCTCCACTGCCTCGCTCCGCTCCGGTAGACAGGCAGCCTAATAATGGCATTACGCACTAGCGCGTAATTTGTGTAATAGAATTACGATTCGCACATGATTCATTAAAGAAATCAGATGCGCACCTTGTTTTCAAGATCACTGCTTTTTTAGCTGATGATTCACTCTAAGGTGAGTATTTAAATATTTTTTATCATGAAATGTTTTTTGACATAAATTACACGGGTAAGGTTTCTCACCAGTATGAATTCTAATGTGTCTATTTAAACGAGATCTATCTTGAAATCTTTTTCCACACACATAACAACCGTGACCTATCCCACCCATGACATGGAAATCAGTATGATTAATTAAATCCCATTTATTGCCAAAATTCCTTTGACAAACATCACACGTGTAAATTACCCCACCATTGATGGTGTGATAATTTTTATTGTGTCTCTCTAAAGAACATTTATGGCTAAAGGTTATTTTGCATAAATCACATTCGGGTTTACCGAGCCTGTGAGTGTTGATGTGTGCAATAAAATAATATTTGCTACCGAATCTTTTAGAGCACATCGGGCAAACATAATCGGTTTTCTCCGTTCTGGGAGCAATGTGAACTTTGCTGTGCTGTACTAAACTTTCAGAATCACCAATTTTATGTTGTTTTTCTAAAGTTGTGTTTAATTGTGTTTCGTTTATGTCTTTTTGTTTTATTTTATTGGTAATGTTACCACTATCATTCAATATAATTGTGCTGACGTCATCGTTTATGTCTTCTTGTTTTATTGTATTGGTAATGTCATCATTCAATATAATTGTGCTGACGTCATCGTTTATGTCTTCTTGTTTTATTGTATTTGTAATGTTTCCACGATCGTCAGTATTGCTGTCCGGATATATAATTGGAACAAGATATTCATTGGGTGCTTTATCTTCTTTTGTCTCAGCGGTATTTATGTATGTATCTATATCAGCAGTATCATCACTGGAATGTATGCCTTCACGTTTTTTAATTTGTATCACTGGATCAATCTCGATCGCGATGGATTCTGAAGCGAATAATCAGTCTATATCTCATTGGCGTTCAGTCCATATAGGCAAAAAGACTTTGCCCACCCTACTACTCCATATGTACTATAGCGGACACGAACGGTGCAGGTGTTTTCAATCAAATCGTTTGAACGACGTTAAGTGCGCTTACCTCGTCCGCACGTATTTTGGACCGGCTAATGCAAGCGATTATCGTCTTAAAGGTGATACCACCACTCGTGGCCGCGAAAGTTCATAATATAATTAGTAAATAATGTTAGAAATTTGCTTTTTTGCCTACCATTTTATAAAAATGTGTGCACGCCACTGCTATATATCTATCTCTATACTTATAATATTGTACCAGTTCCAATAGGCTAGATGACTAATCCGTCATTGAATGACGTCAATCTAAATTTAAGATCATCAAAAAATATTGGACATGTATTTTATCTTTTGATACAAAAAATGACAAAGATATAGGGCGTTGAAGTTCCGCGTGACGTCACGAGTGTATACAACTTTTACTGAGGCGTGACCTCACGAGCCCCCACTCCCGAATTTTGATGCTGTATATCTTTGGCAATTTCTATTGATTTGTTAAATAAAAAAATACGTGTCCAATATTTTTTGATAATCTAACTGACGGAAATAGAATTTTTTTTTTTCACCCAGACATCATCCCCATTCTGCTCTCGAATAATCTTGATTCTAAACAGATTACTGTATGTAGTGGTATTCTGTATCAAATTCTTTCAACGTATCATATCTCACCGCGAATTTAGCTTTCGAGTTTGTTAAATTTTCTTACAGAAAACCACAGTGATAGGTTTTTTCTGTTAATTCGCAGTGACGTGCACAAAAAGTAGGCAAACATTTATCTAAGCTATTTGTTATTGTGTCACCACAAATATCCTTAAATGAACATTACACACGTATCCATGAACATTTAAAAACATCATGTCAAATACCATGTCAGTACAAAATATTATTCAATTAAAATTATTTAGAGAAATCGTAGGGTAGGCAAAGTCTTTTTATGTGTATGGACCCTCTGAATACTCTTATTACAATTTCTTAAACGCAAATTAATATGTCTATAGAATCTGCTAGCTTATGGATATTTAAAATGGTATACTAATAATATACATATAATAGGTTGAACATGCCGAATACGTTTCTTTGCCTACCCTTCAGCGGCGTAGCTACCGCCGTATCAATGATACGGGGCCCCGGGCAACAGGGGCCCCGAACATGTGTACGCAACAATTCGTAAAATTTATGTTCTTACATAATCTCTCCATGATTTGGCCCCCCCAACAAATATTGTAACGGGGCCCATCTAAAGGAAGCTACGCCACTGTTAATTTGTTAACACATTTTTATATCTGCAAATACATACCTGGTTCATATATGTCTTGCATCTCATCATCTGGCTCACGTTTTATCTCCTGTATAATGACGTCATCATCCTCGTCACTCTCTATATTATTCTGTTCTATAACAGTGGTACGCATTCGATGCGAAGTTGGAATCAATATATAAGTTTTTCCTTCTATCTGTAATATGATTGCAAGTTTTGTAATAAACATGGATATGGACTATGTTCAAATGTGACATTTGAACTGATCGTCTCAGTGCTTCGGAGGGCACGTTAAAAGTCGGTCCCGGCTGTTGTCATCTAGAACAGTCGTTAAGCTGAGTCAGTGGGCTAAGGGCAGCTTGAAAACTGTGACACCAGGTTGGCCACTAACCATACGACAAAAAAAAATACCGGTCAAGTGCGAGTCAGACTCACCCGCCGAGGGTTCCATACCATCTTTGGACGTATTAAAGTTATTTTACTATTCGTCTAACACCTCAGATAGCAAAAAAAAACAAACCGCAAACTAAGTTTCTTTGTCGAGGTTTTTTTACTAAAAAACTGTATTACTTAGAAAGATCATTTTATTTTTCCTAAACAATATAGATGGACATGTATTACGCATAATTATTTCAGATTTTTCCCTCCACAAACTTCGGAGATAAGAGGGGGGAACGGTATTTCTTTTGACATTTTCGATTATCAGTCAAAAACTGGTTGACATAAACCAAAATAAAAATCTGTTTTGAGATGTGCAAATAAAGCCCTTTCATATGATACCCCACTCGATATGGTAGTCTCACTTTGAAATTTTGATGACCCATTTCGACCCCCATTATAAAAAAAGTAGAAGATTTTTTTTTTAAGTAGTAGTTAAGTTTAGTAAGTAGGTAAGTAAGATCTAAAACTATTCCAAGTTTCAAATTGATAGCATTAGTGGTTCCTGAAATATATGTAGGTGTGTCAGACAGACAGGCAGACAAAGTCAGACCATAAGGGTTCCTTTTTTACCTTTAAGGTATGGATCCCTAAAAACAGCCAGAAGACGTCCACTGCTAAACATAGGCCTCCCACTTCGAACGCCACAATGAACGATAATTGGCTCCTGGTTGCCTGCAACCACCTAGGAGGCCTGCCTATGCTGCGGCTTCCGGTTCATGGTCGCCAAGAGTGAACCTTTCTTCTTCGTCGGTTTTCGAGCAATATTGCCTGCTCATTGCCACTTCAACTTGCAAATTTTGAGAGCTGTGGCAGTGACCTTGGTTATCTCCTCATTATGACTGTCACTCAAAGAAACTCCAAGCGTAGCTCTCTCCATAGCTCGTTGTGTGACTCTTAGCATCTCGAAAAGGTGTTACAATTAACAAATCAATTTAACAAATTAATTATCAATTGTATTCTTAAGATTTCATACTACAATATAATTGATGTGTTGGCCCAACTCCGTTGTACTGTTACGGTCACAAATGCTTGACCACTTTTTTCAATCAAAATGTTTTGAACGATGCAGAGGTTACGAACGCAAGTCATTATCATTCTAAAGTTGATCAACCAGAAGTGTCTCTCACTGTACATACCTCATTTTTGCTGTTCAGCAATTGTGTCAGAACTTTTTCAGACTTTACACTTTGTTTCATGAACATATATATTGTTCTCAGCTTCGCGTAGCATATGTAACATAACATCCGTGGCCTCAAGTCATCTGTCTGGAACTAATGTATAGAACTAGGTGATAGTCATCCAGGTAGGTACCACCGCAGTGTCAGATATTCTGCCTTCAAGCAGCAGTGTGTAAACATTGCGGTTCCGTTGTGAATGGCACTGTAGCTGGTGATGTTACCGGACACAAAAGACTTAATACAACATGCTAGTGATTCTTCTGGTGTTGCTAACGTGTATAGGCTGCGGTGACTGCTTACCATCAGGCGGACGGTATGCTTGCTTGCCACCTTGAAAAATAGTGCACTCTTCCCGCACTCCTGGGTGGTCGCAAATACGCAGGGCCTATATTGCGGCATCGCCTGCCTTGGGGGTCTTATTTAGTAGGGGCGTAAAGGAAACACGTACATATCACCCTGTCTTAAATTGTTTAGAAATTTTTTGGCTTACCGGTATGGAAGTTAGTTTTTCGAATACATTTTCAAGCTGCGTGTTTTCAATAAGGTAATGAACATCGTCAATCAAGCAAACACGGCATAGCTGTAACTTTTCCATTTTATTTCAACTATTATATTCTGTCTACTAGACCTGAGTCGATCACGATTGATAGAATCACTTTGATTCGATCCCTACCCAAACGCGAGCGATCGAGTCTTGAAGCATTGAAAGATTCAATCATTTGGGTACTCGTAATCTTAAAGAGAATTGAACTGTATGCGGTATTATTTAGATTACACTCTAGTACGCTTACAAAATGACCCAAACTACCGAACTTCTACCGGCGACCCAAATACGGGATGGCGCGCTAGAAATGTGTTATTTTCTCACTCTAGTGTGGATCGCGCGCGAACCGCAGAGCCGGGACCTATAACGGCGACCCAAATACGGGATGGCGCGCTAGAAATGTGTTACTTTCTCACTCTAGTATGGGTCGCGCGAAGTTGCGCGCGAACCACAGAGCCGGGACCAATCGATGATCGAGTGATTGAATTTTGTATGAAGAGATCCAATCAGCTGGGTTCAGCATTCGTTCGTCATGACGAACTGCGACCCAAATGATCGATATGATTGAATCTTTATAACCCGATCACCATACGAATGGGTCGTGATCGACCCGGGTTACGACAAATGATTGATCGACACAGGTCTACTGTCTACGCTTCGTATCGTATCATAATCAAAGAGGATGTAATAGATATATAGGTAGTGTTTTCTTCCTCTAACAAAGTTCCTCTAAGATATATAGAGATCATAACTAAGGATCATAATAAACAACCACCACAGACTACTCAGTAAGAACTACGACAACCACAGAGACCATAGAGAAAAGTAATACCTTGGAAGACAATGAGTACCTATATAATCACTACGTTATTTGGAAGAGACCACAGGTACCTACCTATATTTTTGTAAACAACTCGGAAAACACAAAAAAAAAAAACTAGGCATGGGGCGCGGGCACGAAGATATAGGGTCAAAGTGGAGGCAACACTCCCAAATACATGCCTGAGGTCAACGCTATCCCTTTCATGGAGGTCGGATCTCTCGTTCTAAGAGGGTAACCTTGATGTTTCATGAAAAATCAGGACATCATCTTAATTTAGTCGCATACGACTTACTTGGTTTGTTTAAGCTTTAGGTTTAAACCGATTAAATATGTCTAGTTGCTTCCGTTTACCTCTCAAAATACGACGGGACGAAAAACCGACACGACCGTTGAGAGACCAGGCGCAGGACCTACATTTTACATATATATCTGACGCATGGAGCATCTTACTTTACAGACAATCAAGTAATAAATAAATAATAAGTTAATGGTTGTGAAAATAAAAGCATATGAAGTTATGATAAAAAGAAATTGTATTACAAGATCATTTATTCAGTACGTTTAACGATCTCCAATTAATCACAAGATATTGAATAGCAATTTCCATTATATGCAAACAACTAAAACAGCTTGTAACCCACACATTAGACGATAGAAAAAGCATTTGCAGTAAATTTAGGTTTCCATTGGACCAACTGCAGATCATTGCAGCTTCATAAAATTTCTTTTCGAATGGATAGTCATAATATTCCTTCGCTCAATATCTTTAGGAAATCTACAAGAATATAAAAAATGTATTAATATTGACCACGGGTAAATAAAACAGTATGTATAGTGACAGATATAGTGACAGGTTAAGAAATAGTGACATAAGGAAACGTTGTGGTATGAAAGAAGATGTTGTGACAAAAATTGAGGTATGCTGAGATGGTTTGGTCATGTCGAGAGAATGAATGAGGAACGATTGACGAAAATAGTGTATAAGGCGGGTGTGAATGAAAGTGTTGGAAGGGGTAGACTTAGGCGGACGTTTCAAGACCAAATCAGGGACGTCTTGAAAAAAGGCCAGGTCAAGAGTACCCTAAATCGAAGAGCATGTATGAAGGGAATAATGAAAGTGGACGAAGCGAAACAAGTATGTAAGGATCGTAGCAAGTGGAAAGAAGTGGTCTCTGCCTACCCCTACGGGAAAGAGGCGTGATTATATGTATATTTATAGAATGATATAGGTACTCTCGCCGATACGACCACAGCGGCCAATCTTTCGCAAGATCAGCCATCAGCCAGTGCACAAATGCTTGCGTAGCCACAAGTGCACGCTTTCTTCCTTTTACCTCTCACAATTTAGTGATACGAAAGATCAACACGACCGGGGAGAGGTCAGGCGCAGGAACGAATTTTATATGCCTATCCGACGCATGGATCATCTTACTTTACAGACAATCAGATGACCAGCCTGCATTGTCCTAGCCAGTAAGGAACAAATATACAAAGTTGTTGCTCCCCGCAGGATTCGAACCTGCGACCCCCGGTACGCAAGCAAGCGGTTTCCCACTGCGCCACGGAGGCTACTAGACGCAACAGGACTAGGAGGCGACAAGAATAAATATATTATAATAATATGTTTAAAACTACATACACACTTGAACATACAATATTTTTACCATATCAATCCTTTGAACTAAATACCTACATCGTATATTTTTTATCATAAAGTGGCGGTAAAAAAATCCCCAAAATGGAAAGTCTTCAAAAAATCTTTACCATGGTTACTCTATGAAAACAATGTAAAATATTTTACATTAGATAATTCAACTACAAATTAATAGAAAGTTAAACCCAATACTAACAAACGAACTGAAAACGTGTTATGTGCCTATCGAAAGAAGAACTGATCGAAAATATGGTGCATAATCCAAAGGGATCATCGGTAGGTACATTATTGAACAAATCGGACTTACGAGTGATATTCGGTATCATCTAAGGGGTACAACATATTTTTGCAACTAAGTACTACACATTTTATCACCATTCTTATTAGTTTAATTCACTTTATCTTGAAATTATGGTATTTAAATGTTGGATCGATTTAAATGACAGACAGTTTCATGCTGACAATAAGTGCCAGTGTTGCCACAAAATACGAACCCTTAAAATCGGTATTTAAAATTGCATTTGAGTACAATTGGCGAAAACACAATAGAGCATTATTCTAATCGTACTCGCAGAACAATACCAAAAAAAAACATTATTAGACATGATTGTCATCGTATTTTATGTTTTCGGGTGGAAAACAATCTTTTGATGTTGAAGTAGAGCATTTCTATATTAGGGTATCCATTTCTCGGGTAATTTAAATTATTACATGGACCACACATTGGACCACTTAGAAAGAGAGAACCGGCCTCAATGTAAGGGATAGCGTATGCCTCAATCAACTATTTGGAGTTTGGACTCCACTTTGACCCTATATCTTCGTGGGCGCGGGCGGGCGCGTAGACAGATTTCTCCATCACAGATTATAGGATATGGAGATACCACTGGAGAGAGCATGATGCGCTCACGAATTTATATTTACTTCGTGGATGCGCTAACCCCTCTGCCAACTTTTTGTTCATATGTTCAGGTCATTCTTTATTTGTGAGCGTATCTTTTTGAATGTGTTGCGAGATTATTATAGTGTGGGTTCATAGAAACATGCAGAGTTTGCATTAAACATTTGCAAGAGTATGCGTGAAATTGTATCTGTGTGTGTTTACTTCAAAGATATTATATTTAGAAGGTCCGATAAAAAATGAAACCAAAAAAGAAAAACCTATGTGTGAGTGAATTGTTTATGTGTAAAGGAAAAAAAGTGTTGTTATTCGCTAAGGATCAGTTACATAATGGTCTTAGAATAACAATAAGTAAGTACATAATGTTAAAAAGTACTACTTACATACGTAATCGATATCGATGATATTTTGTGTGAAGATATACACGATTATCTGTATAATTTAAAATTGATGTTGATTTATAACAAGTAAACTTAAGTAAAGTAAACTTTAGTATTGCAGGCCCGTTGGTGCGGAGCGCACCATTATAACGCAAACTCGCTATTCCGTCAGAGACCGTTGGTGCTATATGCACCAAGGGTTTGATACCGGTTTTTTACCGGTTTAACTGTCTCCATGTTTGGTTACTCTGAGATTTATGCGTAGACAGAATATAATACAGACATATACCAAGCGTGCCGCCGATAAGGACAGAAAAATAAGTACATACTAAATTTAGAGTTGCCACGTAAGGGAAATTTTACCCTTTGTGTAAAGCAAATACGGAGGTTGTTGTAAATTATATTTTCTTTCCTAACCAAAAACCACTTTTTTGACACAACATTTACTTTTCTTACATTATATCGTCTTAATCTATGACAGTCTGCAAAAAGTACGAAAGTGATTGTTATAATAATGTCCTCCTAGCCGAAACGACCACAGCGGCCAATCTTTCACAAGATCAGCCATGTACGCAGGAGATATTATAGTGCACAAGTGCTTGCGTAGACACAAGTGCACTCTCTCTTCCTTTATATAATAGGTACCTCTCATAATCCGATGGGACGGAAGACCGACACGACTGGGGAGCAGTTAAGCGCAGGACCGACTTTTTACATGCCCATCCGACGCATGTGTGGCGTATCTCGGATCACGGTTTCGGAACGCCAAAGGGGCTGTCAAAAAGATGACAGTGCGCTAGTATCTATGGCAGAGACATGTTTTAATTATTACGATTACTCCACTGTATTATAAGTTGTTCTCTCTCAATTTGATTATAAGTGTTTATTACCAAAGCTCGGTGTTTTAATTTGACGGACAGGAGTCGGGCATGCGTCCTATCGCAAATTCCGACACATGGATCATCTTACTTTACAGACAATCAGGTCATCGGCCTGCATTGTCCTAGCCAGTAAGGAACAACTACTCAAATTTGTTGCCCTTCGCAGGATTCGAACCCACGACGGAGGCTACAAAGTGAATGTACACTTAATATCATATATGCTGTAGCTAAGGTCTATTCCACATTGTTCACCTGGGTGATATCACGTGGTGATTAAAGTGGCTAAGAGCTGTAGATAATTATTAGCCTCATACAAAAAAGTTAAGAGATAAAAACAATAATATGCTATTTCCCAGAGAGGTAGGCAAAAATTGGCTTTCTTATAAATTAATATAATACATACTATGGCCATTTACCGGGTAAGTTTTAGTAAATTTCTCCAATATACAAATCTATAGTACTAGTATCTTGGGACAATCTACGCTTGACCAATGACCACCTGATCTCAATCTACGCAGATCCTTTAGTAAGGTAACCAGATAAATGATTACAAATACTTGTAAACTGTATAAATACATATTTAAATAGATAAATAACACCCAGACAATAGTTCGGAATCGAACCCATGTCCTATAGGGCAGCGGCCAGGTCCCTCAGATCGTCGAACAGCCGTACATCGCCGCCGTCCGCGGCATGTACTGCTCGACCCACCCGACCCGATTTCCGTCCTCCTGGACCATGACACAACACCGACAACGATGTCAAGAGTCCGAAGAGATCCGTACGCATGCGAACTCGACATGCATCCCCTCGCTGAGTTTCTTGCCGGTTCTTCTCAGCGGGGGCGCGTTGTGAACCGGTGGTAAACTCATTTTCTCTAAGCGGCAGCCCAAGCCGAGGCCGTGCCTCCCTGAGGTGCCCCTGTGCTAGTCGCTACCCAAACCCTTCTGGCTGGAGCGCTTTAAGCGCTCGCCCTCTTGTCCGGTGAAACAGTACTATTCCTACAAAAAAAAAGTGATGATCAATAAAGCAAAGTGACTATCAAGCTTCAGTTGTCCACCAAACTTTGATGTCTACTGAAAGTGTGTTTGGTATTTATTGGTGATTCAAGTTAGGCAATGCCAAATGAATCATTTGATAGTTATTTAATAGTCACTTTGCTTTATTGATCATCACTTTAGTTGTCAAACGAGATAGGTACATAATAGGGGGGCAAATGAAACAAACTATTCAACGTCGGTACTATTTATTTATAATTCAGACAAATTTACCAATAAATTGTAACCAACAACATACATACATATATTTAAACAACATGCATATAGTAAAAGCACGATTATATGTACAATGACCATTGTGCCTATAAATAACGAATGAATACGTCCTGCGCAGCCTTGGACGAATTAATTGAGCGCTTACGTTATTTCTGAATAATTAAGCATTCGGGAATAACTTTTAGCAACCTAATTAATTATTTTTGTTGCTGCTATCCACAGTATACAAATATCCATATTTTCAGGAAATCATAAAAATAAATTCGGGAAATCTGAGAAATTCTTCGATGCACCCAGCATGTGGGATCGTGTATGATGCACTTAATAATAATTTACCACTTATTTATGGTAGTCTCTCTTTTATACACTGGCAACACTGATAATGGCGATCAATACTGCTGAAAATTTTAGGTTATGGATGAAAAACAAGAATTTATCGATCTTACACGTAACTTTCAAGTAAAATAGTAACTAATTTAGAGCAATAAGATCTAAATAAGTCGTTTACATGTATTAGTTTCTAAATGTAATCTCTAAATTGGCCATAATAATTCACGTTTACCTGTGAAACGATACTCCACTAATTTTACGTTCACTGTCACTTTTACAGCCTATAATACTGCACTGCACGATTCTTATAGGATTTCCACAACACACAGTAATGTCACAGTTAGTTTTTTATTGAATTTTAAGTTTTTTATTTATTATTAAAACCACGATAAAATTGTCACGGAGCAAAGTGGGAGCAAACGTCAAATATGTTTCGCACCCACGGCGCGGAAAAATCGAACACATGCTGAGGGACAAAAAATCATATACACTGTTTCTTTCTATCACACGTAACCTACATAAACGCATTCTTTTCTTGCGTGAATGAGAAAGAAAGTGTCCAGCCCTCTATTGTTTTCTTCCTCTAAGACTTCGAGGCTGTGGTTTTTGCTCTATGGGAGTGCCCTGTCTGATGCGTAGCATCATCAGTGTTGCCAGATCGGCCCCTGGGGGGCCGATTCTCGGCCTTTTCGAAACTATGTCGGCCTTTGGCTGCCATCGGCCCTTCATCGGCCTTTATGCCTCCGACAGCCAATCCATCGAAATCAGTTCGATTTCTGAGGTTTGGATGACCAATTCCTATTGTAAAAGCATAGTACTTTATATAAAAAGAAATAAGACATGTCATACGTTCAAAACAAAATTAAAGATGAAGGATGGGCTCTTGTAAAACAGAAAAACTAATTTTTATTTCCAATTCCTAGCTTCGACATCGCTTTTTTCCTGATTTCTAGTACCGTTTCTGATGGTGAGGGCTCCCCCCTTTTCCCCAAAAACAAGGGCGGTTCTTCCCCTTCTTTTTTACGCACGTTAGTCACATGTTTTAATTCATAAAATGAGGAAAATTTCCTCAGAATTAAAGACTAAAAAAATCTCGAAAATGGGGGGGGGGGGCAACTTTTCTTTTTAAAGGGGGGGGGGTAGTACCTCCCCCGCCTCTCCCAAACCCCTTCCCCCCCTCAATTCGACGGACGTCAATGGAAAGTCGTACTTCGGCCTTTACTGCCTAAAATCGGCCCCTGCCAGCACTGCTTTCGGCCCATTCTTAAATTGTCTGCTGGCAACACTGAGCATCATAGTAGTCACAGACTACTCAGTAAGAACTACGTTCAGACCGCCATGTCGGGTACATTGCCTTTGAACCGTAATGCAGGCATTTAAACTTCAATTTGACATTTGTTTTTTTTTTCTTTCTGCACGTTTAGCTAGGGCAAAGGTTTAACGATCATACAGCCTAATTATTTTATCGGGTTAGGTTCCATCTTCTTTTATTATTTTAATTTTATGACTTAGGAACTAGGTAGAATCTAAAAAATAAATAAAACAGCCTTTTAATAATTACTTCTTTTTATTTTTATATTTTTTCTTAAACTTATGTAGTGCCTTATTTTGCATTGGTTGCAATTTACATTTCTCGGCCCTAATAACATCAATCCCTTTTAATATTTTATTAATTACATTGCACCAATTAAAGATGCAGAGTTTGATAGATATTTTCAAGAAATATTCAAGAACAATTTTTTTATGAATTTGGCAATCAAGAAACGCAAATGAATATTTGGAACTTATTTCTTGTTTAATTTTTTCACCTACATTAGTTTCATGACCTTTTTGTTCCAAATATTCATTTGTAGTTTTAATAATATTTCCAAAACTGGTAACTATACATTCGGATGGATAGTTTAATTTTCTAAGGGTTTTTGTTTTATATTCTTTTTGTTTAATAAAGTCGTGAATACTGCTATCTTTTGTAAGTAAATTATTTCTGCATTCTTTACAATTAATTTTGTTAAGTATTTTGCGTGTTACCCATCCAGCCGTATACGCCCTTGAATGAATGTTAAGGCGTTCTCGTCTTGCCTGTTCTTGAATATTTTCTTCATTAAATTCAATATCTTTTAAAACAGGTATTTCCTCTGGTATAGGTTGAGATATTGGTGCAGTGTTTACATTTTCAAAAAGGGATTGTATGTTTAATATGCCTTGGCTGGCATCTTCCTCACAATTATAACTTTCAGAATGAAAATTTATGAATCTCGTCACTAATAATGATTTAAACGTATTTATAAATGCATAAGCAGTTGGATCATTACTCCTATAATTATAAGCACGTACTTGGCCAAAAAAATTTTCAATTATATCTGAGTTGAAGTATCTGGGCCTCATAATTTTAATGTTTTTTGAGGCCAACAATTGCCACACTCTTTTAAGGCTTTTTAGAGTAATGATCCAATTTTTAATAGAGGGTACACTTTTAAGTGTCCCATCCTTGGCAATAAACTTTATATTCTCCAAAATTTTTATGGCTTTGTTCCAAAATTCATGATGTGCTGATTTTGATGTTACAGCTTTACGTAATTTTTTGCCTTTTAATGCCCTTTCATTACTATTTGCACCATTGACACTGTCAAATAAGTCGTCGAAAAACGACACTGCTTCTGCTGTGTTCTTCATAGTCTCACTTACAGGCCTTCCATCAGGATATACAGCTAAAATAAAAAAGTACAGTATAAATATAAAATATAAGTATAAACGTTTAGGACGTAGAGGGTTTACATGGAAAGAGACTCCTCGAATGTTGAAAAATGTTCGACGGGTGCGCCAAGGAAAACCAGCCTCAGATTTTATTGACTGACTAGTAATTCCACTGACTAATATTACATGAATAAATCATTAGACACAAAAAGGCGAAGAATAGAGTGACATAAATAAATATATTTATGGAGTACGACAGGAACTCCCCAGGTCATTCTGGAGGATGACGTTGTTTTCAACACTGAAACGTCATTCCTTATACCAAAATTTGAAATACTACGTCATAGTGATGTCATACTCACTTATCTGTCTTAGGGTCCGAACACTATTTTAATTGCAATCAATATCTGTGTCTGGTCTATGTGAACGGACACATAAGCATCTTTATGGAATATACAATGAGTAGATGAATATATATTCTTTTCTATGGTAATTATTAAATACAGTTACTGTTTCATAGTAACTTACCACTATTTTTAAGCAATTAACTGAATATTAAAAAAAAATAACATGCCACATGTTCTGAAATGTTATATTAATATATTCTGTAAGTACTTACGAAAAGCGGCAGTGTATGATAATGCTGCTGACACTGACTTGCTCAAAACACGTACACAATTCTTAACCTAAAACAAAGCATAACAATAAGTAAACAGTAAGTACTCATAGTCATAATTCCAAATGAGGAAATGCTTATATCTTAAGTGCCAGAATCAAATATTATTTATCTGCATTCATCAACATTTTAAACAGCATATTATTATATCATTAAGAAAGTACAAAAAGCCCGACTGCGAACAAAAAAAGTGGGCTTAGATAAAATTATACATACATTGAATAAATTCCTATATATTTCAGCTGGTCTCGTTAAGACATTTCATTTGATATGGGTATCAAATGAAAGTTGATGTTTTAGTGATGTTTTCGGAAGAAAAAGTAAAAAATGGCAGCCGCCATATTAGTTTTTGTTAAAAAATATAAATGTCACTCCCACAACTTAATCGAATTTAACCATGTATTGTAAGTCACAGTCCATCAAGCCATTTAGGCTGTAGGCCATGCCAGAGATATACCAACATAGTACTCTTCTTGGGGCATTCGGTCAATAAACATTTCTCTAGGTGGTGCCAAGATTGGTACCCAGTACAGACAGAAAGTTCAAACCAAATAATATTTTTGTTATATGTGTACTATAGCGGACACGAATGGTGTATCAGTTTTCAATCAAAATCGTTTGAATACCATTATGTGCGCTTACCCCGCCCTCGTGCATTTTGGGCCGCTCGTGCAAGCGATTGTCGTCCTTAAGGTGGTACAACGTTCGTGACCACCAGAGTACATAACTAAAATATTTTTTCATATAATAGTTATAAGTTAAGGTCAATATTTACCTTCATTTTCTTTATTTTTTCTGGAATAACATGTTGATCTGTCAATTTGTGTAGGATTCGCGATTCGCCATGTTTACAGTCAGCATGGTAAACGTCAAGAATATCATTCCATGTCACCCTCTTTCCCTCGAACATCATATCTTTTGTTAACAGATTGTTTCTAATACCTTTAAGCAAGTGAGGTGGATCGTATATCACGCTTAAGGAACTGCCATATAAATGAATAGTGTCATCTGAAACAATAAAATAATATACTTAGCTTAATTTAGCACTAAATCAAGTTATATCATTACACATATCTACTACTCAATTTCAACTTACCAATGGAGTCTCCTGCACGTAATTGTTCTTTTTTGGTATCATCTAATAAACTGTTTATAGCAGATTGAAAACTTGATCCTTGATCTGACACTAGGGCAATTGGTATAAGCCCCGTGTCTGCCACTGCAGCTAAAATAGCTTTTATTATTCCTTTTAATTGCAAGCTTGAAGTAGCACCTTCACAGAAATAGAAAGCGACTGGTTGCTGCCATTTAAAAACAGCACCCCGTAACATGAATACGAGGGCATGATCAGCGAACTGGTTGATCTTTTTATTTAAATCAACAAAGCCCACAATGTTGTCTTTATTGGCGGCATAGGTTAGTGCTGTTTCAATTGTCATTTCATCATATACAACTGTACATAATTTTTTTCTGCTATCCCACTGTGTTACCTGTAACATACATAATAATTCTTCAAATTATCGTCTAGAGTAGTGCACTTATACAAAAAAGGTAGTGGTATCAACTTTATTATTCTGCGATATCAGTGACTTTAAGCTAGTGTTCTTTTATTACTCACTGTAGATAACAAATAGGGATGAATATATGAGAGCATACTAAGATCTTAAGAGCTGTCTACTTAGTATAAATAAAGATTCCCACATAATGTAGAAATTTTAAATACATATGTAAAATAACACAAATAATTTTCACAATAACACAATGAAATGTATTTTTTACGTTTAATTTCCCTCAAAAAGTTTAATTATTACTTGCTTTGATATCAATAAAGTAAAATAAAATAAAGTAATAAAAATATACTAACTGTATATGCATTTGATGTAATTGAATTACAGTTAGTATTCATTTTGTGTTTTGTATTACAATGCTGCCGATTCTGTTGTCACACACTAGACTAAATTTTAGTTTAGTCGTGTCTTTCCTATTCAGAGATCCATGAATTAAACTAAATTAGGTATAGTTTGATAGAATATAATGGTTTTAGTTACTCAACTTAGTTTTAAACGTATTTTGCTATTCTGTTGTGCACAGTTTACGTCATTTATGCCTAATATTAGAAACTTCAAACTAAAATAAGATCAAAATAGTCGGCATCTAAAAGATGTCGATTAAAATAAAATAGAATAGACTAATATAGAATGAAATAAATATTAAAATTAATATTAGAATAAATATTAATATAAATAATAAAATAAAAATTAAATATTTTTTATTAATAACAATAAATATTACAATAAAATAAATATTAATAACGATAAAAAAAATATAAATAATAAATTAAATATTAATAAATAAAAAATATATATTAACATAAATATTAAAATAATATAAATATTAATAAAAATTAAAATAAATATTAAAATAAATATTTAAACAAATATTAAAATAAATATTTAAACAAATATTAAAATAAATATTTAAACAAATATTAAAATTAATATAAGTATCGTAGCCGGAGAATTATTTTAGTTTAGTGTAATCAGATGAACAAGAGAATTGTTTTCAACTAACATGATTTGACCAATGAAAACCTCACTATCAACTCAATTTAGTAGCTGTCGAAATCAAATTAAGCACTTAATCATCTGTTGATACCACTAAACTAAAATTTAGTCTAGTTTAGTGTAGTGGTGACAACAGAATTGGCACCATTACTACATTAATGACATTATTATATTAAATTAATTAAACAATAAAGAATATTCATTTCCCATATAAAGAATTAAAAGTTATTAAAAATGTATTTTACCTGTTGTCTGATATGTTCAAAAATGTTGGTGTTGATCCCAGTGTCAATATTTAACTGGCTTATCATTTTCTTTAATGTAGTCTTTGACGGAAGAATAAATATTTTTTGGAGAAACTTATATGATTTAGGGCCTTGTTTATATATGGCAAGGGCAATAATTTTCTCCTCTCTTGTAAATCTGCGGGCCTTTTTGTTTTTCGAACACATTTTAATTTGCATCCACAAAACTTTCTTTGTCAGAGGATTCATATTTTTAGTTAACTCCTCTAAAGATTTTTCATTACTAAACTTCAATGCCTTTTTGGCCCTAGATTTATAATTGTTTTCTCGTTTTGCTTTTTTATATTCTTTATAAAATAACTGGCATCTTGGAGATAATGCGTTTATGTTTCTTATTAATCTCCTTCTAACCAACTTTCTAGGGGTTTTAATAGATGAAACTGTAAACAAAAAAATATTAAGTGAACATAAAAATATTACTTATTATCAATATACAGAAATAACTTCAAGCAGTTCATAATACAGTGTTGATTAATTATTACCTTGTGTATCAGGGATTCCAGTGCTGGTAGTTGCATTAGCAGGTTCCATTGTAGTTACGTTAAAAGTAACTGAAAAAGAAATTAAGTAACTAATTGAATTCTTTAGTGATACATGAATAAATAACATTGTCTCTTGGTAGTCAGTGATATAAACATGGTTACATACTAATAATAATAAAGATAGATAAACCACTCTTAATTCCACACTAAAAAGAACAGGAAATACAAATTACAAACATTTTATACATTGGGCAGTCTTATAGCTAGTTGCGATTTCTTCCAGACAAGATACATACATCTTATAACATTTAAGTTATATTGCAGGGAAAAAATCTACAATTATCTTGCTGATAGTGAATCAAAAACTACATTAATACAAATATTAACTATTTATTCAAAATAAAATGACAGCGTACATAAGGATTCTTTTTTATACTACCAAGGTGGCAAGCAAGCGTGCGGCCTTATTTAAACAGTCACCGCAGCCTATAGACGCTAGCAATACCAGAATAATCACTGCCGACCCTTAAAACATTAGATATTAAGTCTTTGTGTCCGGTAATTTCACCACACTGCTGCTTGGCGGCAGAATATCTGACACTGCAATGGTACCTACCTGGACGGTTACTTGTACAAGGAATCTACCACCTAGTAAAATAGTTTAATTAGTATTATAGACTACAATAATATACTCCAGTGCAATGGAAGGAAAAGGAGGTCTTTGAGCAAAATTATATATTTTTAATACTACATACCATTCACTTCAGAGCGGGCCACTTTATGAGGTGTGCAGTCCATAGGTTTTGAATATGAATGATCAATATGGCGCTTACGTGCATAAGTGTGATCAAAGTGTGTCTTCTTGGAAACTAGAAACAAATAGAAATATTATTTTTTTGTTGGCTATGGGTCAAAACATAATTTAGTTTCATTCAAGGATAACTTACCCGTTTCTGTTCTGACCGATGTTGGGTTTCCTGAAGAAATCTCCATGTCTGTAAACAAACTTGGATAGGCGTCACTCTTGAGACGATTTGTCGCCGTGTTGACAAACTTTTTCTCAAAATGTTTGCGACACACAAACTTGTTCTCGGTGACTTCACTATTTCCAAAACCTATGCACTGTAACCTATTTTCTTCCTTTGCAGGAAATTGATGCAATTTAACGTCCTGTCGTAAACTTTTGCACTTGGGTATACAACACTTTCGAAACATTGTTAAAAATGCCGAAGTTTAACCCGATATCGCTGTATTTGTGGATTTAAAGAGGCGGAATTTAATCGACGCAAACACTTCTCATCAACACGAAATAAGCAATGGCGGACGGACGGGAAGGACCGGCGATTTAGCTGTCAAACATTAAAAAATGGCGCCTGGTGTTCCCGGGGGTGAAGCAGATGAGAGAGGGACGCGGAACGTCTATATGAATGCCTGCACTGTCAATCTATACGGACCAATTCTTTTGTTCATACATTACCGGGCGTGATAGTAGTCTGTGTATTCATTTGTTTTGTAGTTTTGTGAAATTATTTACTCAGTGTTTTGTTGTTTATTTACTAGAAATCCAAACGAGAAAACTCTTGTGCGCTTGTTTGTTAATGCTGGAAAGCACTAGTTTGTGTTAATAAAATGGAAAAATTACCATTATGCCGTATTTGCTTGATAGACGATATTGATTATCTTATTGAACCCACGCAGCTTCAAAATGTTTATGAAAAACTGACTTCAATACCGGTGAGAGCACAGCTATCCTATTACTAATCACTATAATTGGGATATTTCTTAATTCTTCGTAATAAATCAATATTGACTCATTTGTAGTATGATTGTACCACCAATAAATTCCTGCAAGGAACCGTCCAGGTAGGTACTATCGCAGTGTCAGTTATTCTGCCGCCAAGCAGCAGTGTGTAAACATTGCTGTGTTCCGGTGTGAAGGGCACTGTAGCTGGTGATATTACGGACACTCCAATGTCTTAAGGGTCGTCATTGCACCAGTGATTCTTCTGGTATTGCTAGCGTCTACAGGTTGAAGTGACTGCTTACTATCAGGCGGCTCGTATGCTTGCCTGCCACCTTGGTAGTATAAAAAAAGAAAGTAGTACATATAGCAAATAAATTTATTTCAACCCTGACTTTGCACAAGTGTAATTTAGGTAATGGTTGCAAAATATTGTTTTTTTTTTCTAATTACATAAAAACATACAGCACATAAAAATTTGGTTCTGGATGTCGCCAACTTGACAGCGGTTGTTATGCCAAGTTAGAGGCCTAAGGACAGCTTGAACATGACAAAAAAAAACTAAAGACTCTATACATCAGTTTCAGACTAATGACTTGAGACCACAGACGATGTGCTACATATGCTACGGGAAGCTGCAAGCGATAAATAGGTTCATGCTCAAATGTCTGAAAGCCGAAACACTTTTGTCGCAAATGTTGAACTGTGATAATGAGGTAATGTATGTCATCTGATCCCAAACTAGGCAGAGCCTGTACGATGCAAGCCAGACAACTGATACTATTACTTTTATTTTATAATAAATACTAAAATAGATAAAACAGCCAAACATTTGGTCGAAATCAAACCCCACAACTATTGGCTAGCAGCCATAGTGTCTAGTTAGACCAACAGGCCTGTCAAAAATAAACAAAATGTTATGTGAATGTCTGAACTATATATACAAATCTCAGAGAAAGTACCAAAGGAGTTAATATCGCGTCGATTCTCCGAACAAATTTTTCGTGGCACTTTTGTGGGGTGCGGGAGGCGAAGTAAACACACACAGATACACTTTCACGCATACCCACACTATAGTAAACTCGCAACACATTCAAAAATACACGCACACAAATAAAGAATGACCTGACCATATGAACAAAAATTTGGCAGAGGGGGTTAGCACATCATGCTCTCTCCAGTGGTATCTCCTCTAAGATACAAATTGTTGCTCCTATCGGCATTTGAACCTGCAATCATATTACAGGTAGACCTGCAAGCAAAAATAAAACGATTGATCCCTAAATCGTACCAAATGCATACCACTGTTATAGAACAGAATAATATAGAGAGTGACATCGATGATGACGTCATTAAACATGACATAAAACATGAGCCAGATGATGAGATGCAAGACATATATGAAACAGGTATGTAGAAATGCACATTATCAAAAAATATTAGATAAGTACATATTTATTTAACAAATGAATAGAAATTGCTAAAGATTGGCCTTTGTTCAACAGTAGATGTTTCGATTGCTGATGATAACAAATTATTTGCTTCAGAATTCGTCGCGATTGAGACTGATCTAGTATCCCAACTTAAAGAATTTAAAGTTATACACATGAATGAAGATATTGATGCCCCTATTAGGGGCATCAATATAAATGAAAATATTGATGATGATGATAAAAATACGTACATCAGGACGTCTGACGCCAACGACAATCAACAAGACAATGAGAGGTATGCAAGTAGTCTTTGTGCAGTTGTTGTCGAAGACATCGGCTTTCGAATGACGTGTGAAGTCCACCAACCTGCACTTGGCCAGCGTGTGTGGACTATGGACAAAGCCCCTTCACGTCAGGCCCGTGCCCAACAGGGGAAAAAGCAAGGGCTGTTAAAAAATAAAAAGCCGGTCAAGTGAGAGTCGGACTTGTGCACCGAGGGTGGCATACCTTCTTTGGACCTATTAGTTATTTTACTATACGTCTAACACCTCAACTAGCAAAAAAAAAACAGACCACAAACCTAAGTTTGTTGGTCAAGGTTTTTTTAGGATTACTAAAAAACTGTACTACTTAGATAGTGCTTTGCAGCCTTACCATACTCTTATGAGCCTTACGCCGTACCTTTTACGTTACGTGCTGTGTCCTCGTAAAATTCGTGTTTATAAAGTGTTTAAAATATGTAAATTAAATAAAGTGCATCTATTAATGAAAAAAGTGACGAAGAAAAAGCGAAAGAAAAGGAGTGAGTACTATCTAAATATACTAGATGAAAACCCGGCTTCGCACGGGTGAAATGTGACTCCTCACATGTAGGTACACATGTAGGTATAAAATATAGGTAGATATTTTTGTAGGTATCGGTTCTCAAGGAATATTAAAGGCAAAGCAAGGCTTAGATTTGTATAAAGTATGGTCGCCGAGCAGGAAGAATTTGGTCCGTTGACCTGTCATTACCTGTCTGTTGCTCTCGGGCAAAATACATTGCGTCACGCTCGCACAGATGCAATGACCGCGCGGCTGCATCTGTGCAAGCGTGACCCATAACACATTACATCCAGGAGCGACAGAGACAGGTAATGACAGGTCAACGTACCAAATTCTTCCCGCTCGGCGACCGTACTTTAGCATCGTTCATTGTGTTTAGTAAACATATGAAATTGAAACTGCAAAAGTCAAGATGTCATCCGGTGTCAGCATAGTTCGTTTTTACTGTGTTGTTTTTTCTGTGTGTCGTGTGTAATACTTCAGGTAATCAGGATGGTCACAATAATCAACACATAAGCATTTGACGGTCAATTATATTTTATAAACAATCGTGCAGAGTTTCCACTTACAATTGTTCTCAACGACGGTGACAGAATGAGTATCTCGAACGTTGTGACACATCAGTTTATATAGACAAACACATAAGCTAATCAAGAGTCATACATATACAAAACTATTACATACCTATTTAACATTCATTAATACTATTTAGATTGGAGATTTAATTAGGAGAATTATCAATCAATAATACATATAAACCGCAACTAATGTAAATATTACTCAATCAGTATTTTGTTACGCCGGAAGCTGTCAAGCGGACGGCGACATAATTATATTTCATTTAGTAGGTAGTTACAAACAAGTATTTAAACACAAATCAAAATAATGTCATGCTATAGAACAAATTAAATCACAAATATAATCAATATATATTTATCTAGGTGCACAAAGTTGAGCAGGGACCGGAAGTCTGTAACACGTGTCACAAATAAATGTTTTTCTTCTTCTTCTTCTTCATAGATAAAAAAATATGTCAATGGGTGTCAGTTTCTTTTTTTAATTAATATAATTTTATTATTATTCAGGTTAGGTTTCGATCATGTCTACCGTACTGCTTGACGAAATTATTAAAATAGATACATATGTACTTACACATTATAGATGTAATATTTGTAATATGTTTATACTATATAGCATTAACCTACATTTTCATAACATCATGATAGGCACATGTGCGGTGTAGGTTTACCTAACAAATAAATTCGAATGAAAATAAATAATAATAATAAATAATCTTCGTTTTTCAGAGAAAGAAAAGGTAAAATAAAAGAACGAAATCGAGAAAATCAAAGGACATGGCGACAGCGTCAAAAAGATTTGAAGAAAAAAGATTCGAAGGAAGGAAAAGAAGAAGAAAAAAAAAGAAAAGAACGAAATCGAGAATACCAAAGGACATGGCGTCAGCGGCAAAAAGATTTGAAGAAAAAAGATTCGAAGGAAGGAATAGAAGAAGAAAAAAAAAGAAAAGTACGAAATCGAGAATACCAAAGGACTTGGCGTCAGCGTCAAAAAGATTTGAAGAAAAAAGATTCGAAGGAAGGAAAAGAAGAAGAAAAAAAAAGAAAAGAACGAAATCGAGAATACAACAGGGCATGGCGTCAGCGTAAAAAAGATTTGATGAAAAAAAATTCGAAGGAAGAAAAAGAAGTAAAAAAAAAAACGTGAGAATCAAAGGGCATATTATCAACGTACAAAAGATTTGAAGGAAAATGACATAAATGTAGAAGAATTGTTCCAAAAGAATTTGGGTGATTTGCAAATGTAATTTAATTTCATATTTTAAATATTGTAATATATATATGATTTATATTGTTATTATTTTATTTTATGATTGCTTTGTTTTTTTCGCAGCAAAAGAGAAAAATAGGACAGTAATGAAGACCAAGAGAATGTTGTGCAATTCAGGGCTTCTCAAAATTTAGTAAATGTAAAGCTCGAACAAAATCAATTCCTCACCCAACAACTTGGTATATATGAAGAGAGTCACGAATGCATTACCCCCGAAGTCATTTTACACAGAAACAAAGATATTCCAGGCGATGGTAATTGTCTATTCCACTCATACGTGTTCTGCAACTTCAAATTTCGACTTGTGATTTGAGAAGACAGTTACGTGATTCACCTTATTTAAACTCCTGCCACAGTCCACAGGAAGCATATAAAATACTCTCAAGTAACAATGAATATGGAGACTTGGATTGTTTATACTTGTTTGCAAACATTTACAATCAAAATATTTGTGTGCATTACCAATATTTCAACGTAATTTCAAAAGATGAAGACACTCGCTTCTGTCATTTTAATGCAAATGATACACATAATTGGATTCATCTTGATCTTCGTGAGCTGCACTTTACACCTTACTTCACTGATGATGAAAAGATGCAAGAAGATGAACGAAAACAAAAGCAGAAAAATAGAGAATATTCTAAGCGGTATCGAGATAAAAAAGACATCAAATTTACAAACAGACCCTTCCGCCAGAGATGTGTTAGATGTACAACCAGTCATTCATACTTCACAATCTGCAGGCTCGTCCACCGGAGGTGTGCCATATGTTCCACCAGTCTGTAGTTCTCAAATTGCAGATTTATTGTCGAGAGATGTACCTTCAAGTCTGAGCCATGACCTCGATGCACGCAGAAGAGATTTTTTTAATTTCTCTGTATTGACAACTTTTTCAACACTTAAATATGCTTAAAAAATAAAGTTACATTTTCACCTCGGTGTTTAAACTCACTTCTCAACTCGGCAACCTTTTTTGACCGTAACTACCTCGTGAACTATCCATTTTTAAATTGAATAATATCACTGTGTAAAATTCAAGCAATAACTTTGATTCTCAAGTTCGAACAAAGTTATCCGTTCTAACAGCTCGCGTCCATCATAAAGCACTACCATAACCTCAGTGGTGCCAACTGGTGGCGCAAATTTTCCTGAACTCCTTAGGTCTCTGCATTCACTCATAGATAGCGCTTTGCTAAACCTAATACTACTATCGAAGCGAATTATTATTGATACAGCCTTACCATACTCTTATCTATGAGCCTTACGCCGTGACTTTTACGTACAATTCGTGTATATAAAGTGTTTAAAATATGGAAATAAAACAAAGTGCATCTATTAATGAAAAAAGTGATGAAGGAATAGCGAAAGAAAATGAGTGAGTACTATCTAAATACACTAGATGAAAACCCGGCTTCGCACGGGTGAAATGTGACTCAATAATACACATGTAGGTACAAAATGTAGGTAGATATTTCTGTAGTTATCGGTTCTCAAGGAATATTAAAGGCAAAGCAAGGCATAGATTTGTATAAAGTACGGTCGCCGAGCAGGAAGAATTTGGTTCGTTGACCTGCTATTACCTGTCTCTGTTGCTCTCGGGCAAAATACATTGCGTCACGCTCGCACAGATGCAATGACCGCGCGGCTGCATCTGTGCAAGCGTGACGCAACAACACATCCCACCCAGGAGCGACAGAGACAGGTAATGACAGGTCAACGTACCAAATTCTTCCTGCTCTTCGACCGTACTTTAGCATCATTCATTTTGTTTAATATATATAGGAAATTAAAACTGCAAAAGCCAAGATGTCATCCGGTGTCAGCATAGATAAAAAATATGTCAATGGGTGTCAGTATCATCTTTTAATGAATATAATTTTATAATTTGTAATTCAGGTTAGGTTTCGATCGAGTCTACCGTACTGGTTGGCGAAATTATTAAAATAGAGACTCATGTACTTACACATTAAAGATGTAATATATTTATATTTTATAATAAGCACATGTGGGATGTAGGTTTACCTAACAAATAATTTCGAATGAAAATATTATTAAATAATCTTCGTTTTTCAGAGAAAGAATAGAAAAAAGAAAACAACGAAATCGAGAATACCAAAGAGCATGGCGTCGGCGTCAAAGAGATTTGAAGAAAAAAGTTTCGAAGGAAGAAAGAGAAGAAGAAAGAAGAAAAAGACATCGTGAGAATCAAAGGGCATATTATCAACGTACGAAAGATTTGAAGGAAAAAGACAAAAATGTAGAATTGTTCCAAAAGAAATTGGATGATTTGCAAATGTAATTTAATTTCATATTTTAAATATTGTAATATATATATATACATATATATCTATAATAATAATAATACTATCTTGGGACAATCGACACACGGTCATTCGATCCCAAACTAGGCAGAGCCTGTACTATGGAAACCGGACAAGTGATACTAATACTTACATTTTTTTTTGTAAATACATACTTCAATAGATTAATAACACCCAGACACTTGGTGGGAATCGAACCCACGACCCATCGGGTAGCAGCCAGGATGTCTAACCACTAGACCAACAGGCCCGTCTGTATATATATATGTCGCAAAAGGAAAGGGGGCTTTTATACTTTTTGCATTTTCTTCGAAATCGTATCAGCGATTAGCAAAAAGAATGAGACCTCTACTGAGCCCCGTTTATGAGAACTGCGCGGCCACGCGGCCGCGCAGTTCTCCAACGGTCGACTGCGCGGCTACGGTTATGCCTTCATAACTCTCTGAATATTGGGTCTGCGAATTTGCGACCTTCATCATTAGTGTTTAGCAAATTCCTTCGTAATATTGACGTAATCGTTTTTTTTCTACGACACTGGCCGAGCAGTCGAAACGGACACCGATACGCGACACACTTGCTAGTGCATCTAGGCCTTTAACAAAGCTTTACTCGAACGAACCAGGGATCGTGGAGCAGGCTCCACGAGGGTAACAATCAGATAAGGATCGGAGACGGGCATTGAAGCCCTGCCTACCTAACGACTGGCCTCCTGCATTTCCCCTCATAGCCAACCCTGACCAACCAGCTTCCTATCATGACCTTCTAACAGCATGGGAACCAGACGGAGGCTACACAAGCCAGTAAGACTATCACCTACGAACGCATGTTCACATTACACATCAACCGTCACAAGTATCTACATAGAAATACACCAAGACCTACACTACATTAATATCACACGGGAGCAGAAACAATACTTTCTAGAATAGTAAAGAACTTAGCCCTGAACACTCATTCGATTCACTACTACACAGGAAATATCGCGATAGAATGCTAATGATGATCACGATAGAATGCTAATGATGATCACGATAGAATGCCTTTGCAACGCCTATTTCGATTCTTATAAAGGCGCTAGACCTTTGTGCTACCCAACATAATTGGTAAAGATGACTAACCTACCTTCAACCTAAAATATCAAATAATACTTGCGTTTCGTTGTCAATTATTAATCTGTACTAATGACATTGCTACGACATATACGGGGTGTAAGGGACATCGTACCGAAAACCGATACCAGGGATCCAGTACGTGATTCTGAACACTCTAGTGTTGAAATTTTTCATCGGCTTTTTCATGATCTTCCTAAAAAAAAAAACATTTTTTTAAATGAAATTAGTATAACATCATTATTGGTATAATAATAAAGCATAATTTTAATTTAAAAACAATAAATTACTTATTTGTGGAAAATTTATTTAATTATTTATTCTTTATCCACTGCAGCGCCAGCTCCTCCGACTAATGTAATTCGACACGCCCGAGTTTTCGCGAAAAAAATGTGTTGTGTGGTTATGCACTAAAACAGTACATACATATTAATTATTATTATTTTAGATTAGCAATGTAATTTGAGAAATAAATATTATTCCGCATATATTCATTACATGCTCGAAAATTAATAAGTTAGTCATTTGTCATTTTCCATATAAGTAAATGGTTTCTGTAAAGTTGTAACGGACATTAATTGACATCTTATAAAAAAAATCGGTATATGGTCCCTTACACCCTTTATATATATTATTCATATTGTTATTATTTTATTTTATGATTGCTTTGTTTTTTTCGCAGCAAAAGAGAGATATTGGACAGTAATGAAGACCAAGATAATATTGTACAATTCAGGGCTTCTCAAAATTTAGTAAATGTAAAGCTCGAACAAAATCAATTCCTCACCCAACAACTTGGTATATATGAGGAGAGTCACGAATGCATTACCCCAGACGTCATTCTACACAGAAACAAAGATATTCCAGGCGATGGTAATTGTCTGTTCCACTCACTCATATGTGTTCTGCAACTTCAAATTTCGACTTGTGATTTGAGAAGACAGTTACGTGATTCACCTTATTTAAACTCCTGTCAGAATCCACAGGAAGCATACGAGGGTGAATCAAAAAATTCTTGGAATCAATATTAAATAATGCAAAGATTTAAATAATAATATTTTATTTTTCTACATAATCTCCCTCCAATGCAATGCATTTAGAATAACGCGTTTCTAACTTCCTTATTCCTTGTGAAAAAAAAATATTTTCTTGACTCTCGAAAAAGTCCTCTACGGCAGCTATAACCGCGTCATTATCGTGAAATTTTGTTCCACGAATTTCCTCTTTTAATTTTGGAAATAAGTGAAAATCACTTGGGGCTAAGTCCGGAGAATATGGTGGGTGGTCAAGGAGATTGAAGCCAGCACAGCGGATTGCGTTGAGCGCAACTTCCGATCGATGAGCAGGAGCGTTATCTTGAAGGAACAACACGCCCAACGACAGTTTTCCACGACGTTTTTCTTTAATCGCTTCACGCACTTTCGGGATTAAATTTGCATAATAGGGTCCAGTAATCGTCTGGCCTTTTGGCATGTAATCAATAAAAAGGATTCCTTCACTATCCCAGAACACAGAGGCCATAACTTTGCCAGCGGTAGGAGCAACTCGAAATTTCTTAATGGATGGAGAGGATGGTCGTTTCCAAGACATGCTTTGTCTTTTAGTTTCAGGATCAAAATGGTGGACCCACGTTTCATCCATGGTGACAAGACGACGGCAAAAATTATCCGAATCACGCTGGAACATTTCGAGATTACGCTTGGAAATTTCCAAACGTCGCTTTTTGTTTTCGTCGGTTAACATTCGTGGCACCCATCTTGCAGACACTTTTTTGAACCCCAGTGAATCAATTAAAATGGATTGAACGCTACCAAAAGATATCTTTAGGATCTCAGCTATATGTTTTATAGTCATTCTTCTGTCTTCCAAAACCAGATTCTCAACCTTTTTGACATTTTCTTCTGTAACGGAGGTTGAAGGCCGCCCAGAACGCGGGTCATCTTTACAGCTTGATCTACCTCTTTTAAATTCAGCCACCCAGTACGCAACCGTAGAATAGGGTACAGCATCACCCCCTAATGTCTGCTGAATGTCCAAAAAAATTTCCTTCGTAGACATTTTTTTCAAACTGAGATATTTTATCACCGCACGTAACTCACTTTTATCCATAATTTTGACTTTTTAGCAACTCGTTGCACAAAAAAAATTATTACATGCGAACGAACTGACAAAAACAAGTGACAGTCTGCATAAATATAGTGTGATAGACACTCTTTAATTTGAATATCGAACTTGATCCAAAAAGGTTTCATATATATGCACTTCTAAGAACTTTTTGATTCACCCTCGTATAAAATACTCTCAAGTAACAATGAATATGGAGACTTGGATTGTTTATACTTGTTTGCAAAACTTTACAATCAAAATATTTGTGTGCATTACCAATATTTCAACGTAATTTCAAAAGATGAAGACACTCGCTTCTGTCATTTTAATGCAAATGATACACATAATTGGATTCATCTTGATCTTCGTGAGCTGCACTTTACGCCTTACATCACTGATGATGAAAAGATGGAAGAAGATGAAAGAAAACAAAAGCAGAAAAATAGAGAATATTCTAAGCGGTATCGAGATAAAAAAAAACATCAAATGGGGAACTTGCACAATTTTAGTTTAGTATGTAATAAAGATTTTAGACTCGCTTAGAGATACCAAAAACAAAAAAGTTTAAATATGCACAAATTATCCAGATGTTGCAAATCGAAGGTTGACTTTTCCACGTTGGCGCGAAAACGCTCATTGACAGCTGTGACGTCATTTCTTTGGTTTGACGTACGAGTTAGTAAATTTTCATGGCGATTGGCGAGTGAATAAAGAAACTAATATTAATATGTTCTCATTAGACTTTTGACGACTAATATAATCAGAAAGATAAAATGATCCTCTAGAGTAGTCTAGAGTTATCAGAAAATTAATATTATCCATAAACAAAATAGTGTCCGTTTCGACTGCTCGGCCACAGTGTCGTAGAAAAAAAACGACCACGTCCATATGACGAAGGAATTTCCTAAATACTAACAATGAAGGTCGCAAATTCGCAGAACCAATATTCAGAGAGTTATGAAGGGATAACCGTGGCCGCGCAGTCGACCGATGGAGAACTGCGCGGTCACGCAGTTCTCATAAACGGGGCTTAATAGAGGTCTCATTCTTTTTGCTAATCGGTGATACGATTTCGAAGAAAATGCAGACAGTATAAAAACTCCCCAAGCGTTTGGACTTTACGACCTACGGTACTTAAATCTCTTCGTGTTAAAAACGCCTATAATTTAAGAAAAGGCAATAAATGCATGATCCTGCAATGATTGCTTACCTTAGTTTCATCGGCACTGAGATAACTAAGTTACTTTTGCTAATACAATAGGTAGGTACCTACATGAGTACCTGGTACCTAAGATATTTAGTTCTCTAATATTCAACTAGATATCATTGTGTGAAATAAAATAATGTAGACGAAACCTTTCGTGTCAAATATTATTTATAATGCAAGTTAGAAGAAGGGTGACCAAGGTTTGCGGTGGTTAATGTATTTGTCAGAAATACAAAAGTGTCAATCTCGTGATGATCAAGAAGGTAGGTAGTAGCTAAATAAAACAAAATTATTATTTATATATCTTAAGACGTTGCATAACTAATTCCAAGAAATATAAATGAGTGTCTGATTAAATTAGGGTTTTCTTTAGCAAAATGTTTATACTTTATATGATAACGGTTTTACTATTTTCGTACAAGTACTTCTCTATCCAATTAAACATACTTTTAAAATGGGACACCTACGTGATGTCAAAACAACGCTTAATTTTGGAAATGTCCTATTGACGCACCATAAACCTTGGTCATCTTTCCTCTAACTTGCATTATAAATAATATTTAACATGAAACGTTTCGTCTAAATTATTTTATTACACACAATGATATCTAGTTGAATATTAGAGAACTAAAGAAATTAGGTACCAGGTATGTATGTAGGTACCTATTGTATTAGCAAAAGTAACTTATATACCTATCTCAGTGCCGATGAAACTGAGGTAAGCAATCACTGCAGGGTCATACTTTTATTGCCTTTTCTTAACTTATAGGCGTTTTTAACACAAAGAGATGAAGTACCGTAGGTCATTTTCTTCGAAATCGTATCAGCGATTAGCAAAAAGAATGAGACCTCTACTAAGCCTCGTTTATGAGAACTGCGTGGCCGCGCAGTTCTCCATCGGTCGACTGCTAGGCCACGGTTATCCCTTCATAACTCTCTGAATATTGGTTCTGCGAATTTGCGACCTTCATTTCAGTGTTTAGCAAATTCCTTCGTAATATTGACGTACTTAGTCGTTTCTTTTCTACGACACTGTGGCCGTAACGAGAGTACAACAAACTAGGCGGCCAAAGGGATAGTTGTCTTACCCGTCCCCCGCCGCGCACGAGTTGCCTGTTCGCAGCAGCCATCACTCCCCTCAACCATATTGGAGGGAATGGGGTGACCCGCCACACAAAGCCGCAACAAGCAAAGACTTTTCGATGGCATCACTTTTTCGGTACTGGTCCCTAAACCAGGAAGCGATGCGCTGGGCGGGCGAGTTGTCGGGCCCGTGCAGGCCTGAGTGCGGTCTTCGGTCTGTACGTACGGTCTGATCGAGGAACTCAGCAGTACCCATGTCAACTATTTTATCGACTGGGTGTGTTTTAACAACATCGATATATTATAGGTACCAATTTAACTTTGTAGGAATAATTCTATTACACACTAGGACTAGTGCGGTAATGTCATTATACCTACGCAGTACGCACGTGTTTGTAATAGCTCGGATCGAAGTTGATTTTTCTGCGAGATAAACTTTTTAATCTATACTTATAATAAAACTGTAACAGGTCCAATTCTGTACATTGAAGATATTTTGAAAATTATATTTGGAGGGCATTCTATAACTGATACTGAGGCCGAAAATGTAATTTTATTAATTTTTGTCTGTCTGTCTGTCTGTATCACGGCTGCGCATCACGCCGAAACTACTGAATGGATTCAAATGAAACTTGGCATGATTCGAGATCTTACTACGAGGTAGGACATAGGATACTTTTTATCTAGCACGGTTCTTTTGAGAGAGGGGATTAAAGTCAAAATGGGTACTTGGTTATACGCTTTGTCCGATTTTATCAATTTTTCTTTATAATATAATAAATATTAGTAAGGGAACACTCATAGAGAGTTGTTGTCAAGGTTTTGTAATCGATCGGGTTAAGCAACGTTAGGTAAGGTCATTAAATAGATGGGTGACCGTTTAACGACATTTGAACTAAACGGGTCCGTTCTTCGGAGAGCAAGTAAAAAGTAGGTCCCAGTTTTTAACCGACTATAAAAAAGGAGGTTATGTATTCGATGCGAATGTCTGTTATTAAAAGTTTAGTTAACGTAAAAATAGCGCATGCGGAGCTGCGTGGGTCAGCTAGTGTAAAATAATTGTAATAGTTCTGAAGTGTTAAATTTTTAATGTAATATAAATTGTCATGTTTCTGTACGATAGCTCAATAAATGAATATTGTATTTTACCACATAAATGATAGTACTTAATTAAAACAATTCGTGCAAAATTATTCGTTTGTTGTTCCCTAACCATTCCTAAATATCAAAAATGCACAACGTTAATATTCAAGTTTTCAATGGGTATGATGACTGGGTAATAAAATAATAATTAGTCCGTCAGTTAGATTATCAAAAAATATAGAACACATAGAAATTGCCAAAGATATAGAGAGTTCGGGAGTGGGGGCTTGAGACGTACACAAAAAAAAAAATACCGACATGACGTCACGGGACATTTCAAAGCACTATAAATTTTCGTCATTGTTTTTTTAATCGACAAAAGAAAAAAAAACGTGTCCAATATTTTTTGATAATCTAAATGATGGACAAAAACTTTTTTTTAGTATTGTGCTATTCTGCCGGCAGTATTTTGTTGTTTTTTTTTTATTTTATTTTAGTAGGTGGTAGGTTCCGTGTGCAAGAAACCTTCCAAGGTAGGTACCACCGCAGTGTCAGATATTCTGCTTCCAAGTAGCAGTGTGTAAGCATGCTGTTTTACCCACTGTAGCTGGTGATATTACCGGACACAAAGACTTAATATCTAATGTGTAATGGCAACGCGCTAGTGATTATCCTGTTGTTGCTAGCGTGTATAGGCTGCGGTGACTGCTTACCATCAGGCGGGCCGCATGCTTGCTTGCCACCACGGTGCTATAAAAAAAAAATACCGACACGACTGGACAGAGGTCAGCCGTAGGAGCGACTTGTTACATGCCCATCCGACGCATGAAGCATCTCACTTTACATACAATCAGGTGATCGGCCTGCATTGTCCTAGCCAGTAAGGAACAATTACATTTGTGTTGTTGCTCCCCGGATGATTCGAACCCGCGACCTCCGGTTTTCCTAGCAAGCGGCCATGGAGGCGGAAGATGTCCACTGCTGAACATAGGCCTCCCACTTCGAACGCCACAATGAACGACAATTGGCTATTTGCATTTACCAGTCACCTGCGACGCGCACAATGTCGTCTGTCCACCTACTGGGAGGCCTGTCTACGCTGTGGCCTAATATCAGAATTAAATATACAGCGCTCTTTATACAATAAACTACTTCCCCGTGGGGTGTCCGGGTAAGAATAACACCCTCCCATCTCCTCCCGTTGTGTGTCCGTAAGAGGCGACTAAGGGAAAACAAGAAGACGGGCAGCAGCGTCTTTCTATTGGATTACCTTCCACCTATACTGCGATCACCAAGACGCCTGCTAACCGTGGGGATTATGGCAACCCCTCCCTTCTAAGGGGGAGGCCTTAGTTCAGCTGTGGACGTCTTTCGGCTATGCTGATAAACGAACAGGAATTTTGACATAAAAAAAAATTCCCATCTGTCCGATGATCGGACTACGAGGAATAAACGGGTTTTTTTTTTCAGGAATTTGTTTAGAAGGGGAAAAATGCCTTACAAATATTGCTCAGTGCCTCAATGTAGAAACACAACAATAAAAACTCCTAACAAACTGTTTGTCAGTGTACCAAAACATGCTGATGTTAGGAAAAAGTGGATGCAACTTGCTCGGAAAAACCCTGATGATGTATCGACCAATTCAAACATATTCTTTTGTGAGGACCATTTTGACGTAAGTAAACAATATGAGCGTTCCACTTGGGGCCCACAACGATCACGCTCACGACCGCAGTTTTCCCCGTTCCACTTGCTTGTGAGCGTTACCTTCGTAAACTCAAGTGGAACGCTCACTACGACCCACCTTCTTAGATCGGTCGTCGTGAGCGTTGTCATGACGTCATGAGTGACGTATTCGCCGCGACCACAACGACCGCGGTCGCTATGTGGAACGACAAACGGAGCGTTTTGATCGTTGTGGGCCCCAAGTGGAACGCGCTCTATAGGGTGTGTGTGAGGACTGAGTCTACACCTGCTAAAAAAAAATGCTAGTCATTTAATGATATCTGATATTTACGCGAATAAAGAAGACTTCATTTAACTGAAACATAAATTGAAATGAAACTAATTTTACGGATTATTTATGATTTTAATTACCGGACGTTTCGAATACTTTACAGCATTCATGGTCACGGGCGGACTGAGTAATAAAAATCATAAATAAACCGCGATATAAGCCGTAAAATTAGTTTCATTTCAATGCTAGTTATTTAAACAATTGTAAAACCAATCTCGCAATTTGTAAAAAGATATCCAATAATGTATGCTCACAGTTCTCACAGACGACCACTCGGATCTCCAAATGTATTATGTTTACATAAAATATTTGAATACTACGATTTAGTAAAAGTTTTGTTAAGTATCGACCTTTAATTACAGATAGCCTATAGTGCCGTATTTAAAAATTAACAAATATTTGCATAAAGTTCTCGATTGGGGACCACGAGCCGGAAGAATCCGCGTAGACAGGCCTCCCACTAGGTGGACAGACGACATTGTGCGCGTCGCAGGTAACCGGTGGATGCAAATAGCCAATTGCCGTTCATTGTGGCGTTCGAAGGGGGAGGCCTATGTTCAGCAGTGGACGTCTGCTGATGATGATGATGATGAATAGCTTTATATATATATTTTTTAAATTTACTTAGGTAGGTATATAAAATTTTTATATTTTAATTTTATACTTTTGTTTTTATTCAGTAAAAGTTATTTTTTAAACAGATGCAGAAAGATATCGCAAATTACACGCGTTACAAAATGGGATTTAGCCAGAGACTGTTATTAGTGAACGGACTTATGCCTTCAAAATTTAATTGTCAGGAATACCACAGAAAAATATTGTGCAAGGATAGTTTTTATCAAACTGGTCAGAAAAAGATGCAATTTATCCATGGAGGTTACGATGATAATATTACTGCGGGGAATTTGACTAAAAGAAGATACCACGAACAAGCGAACAAGGTGAATAAAGCTAATAACTGATTTATTATAATAATAAGTTATTGCCTGAATGCCCCAGCAGGCTTAGCACGATGTACCAATCTTGACAGATAAGTGTGAGTATGCATCGATATAATATATAAACTAGATAAACTATCAGACACCGGTCTCGCCGGCGAGGCCGAAGGGTCGTACGTATGCGACCTCAACGACGTGCATCACCCCACTGAGTTTCTTGCCGGTTCTTCTCAGTGGGGGCGCGTTGTGAACCGGTGGTAAACTCAGCCCTCTCTTAAGCGACAGCCCAAGCCGAGGCCGTGCCTCCCTGAGGTGCCCTTGAGCTCGTCGCTACTTCTGCCGTTAAGACTAGAGCGCTTTAAGCGCTCGCCTCCTATTGTCCGGTGAAGCTGTAATGGCCATCTGCGGCCAACAGCGTCTATCATTCCCAAAAAAAAACTAGATAAACATTCACGAACAAAATGACATCTAAAATGTGGTCGCGGAGGTTGCAAACTTAACTGTGCTGGTGGCGGAAACGTGAACTAACGATCTTATAATGATAATGACTTGTAGTTTGACAGTTTCATATAGACAGTAGCGACACTGCTATCGGCAAAAATAAATTAGTCAGGATGTGGCTTGTAAAGAAATAGCGACACAAGGGCGCTATTTCTCGCTACCACTTTTTGAACCGTGACACCAAATCTAGTTTATATATTAGGTATATCGATGTGAGTAGGCGTCAATTCACACTAAGATGGCAGCGGCCGGCAGCGCACTGTTAGTGTGAAAGAATTTTAAACTTTATCTACAACACGTAACGCAACAGTATCGCTTGAAAAATGAGGCGCGCGGGCGGCCACAGGAGGCCGCGAGCGGCCTCAAGCGTGCTTTTCAAGCGATACTGGTCTGTTACGTATTGTAGATAAAGTTTAAAATTCTTTCACACTGAAAGTGCGCTGCCGGCCGCTGCCATCTTGGTATAAATTGAGCCTATGACGTCACTATGACGTAGTATTTCACACTTTTGTATAGAGAACTGACGTTTCTGTGTTGAAAACTACGTCATACTCCACACTAATCTGTCAAGACTGCAAGTCGTGCTAGACCTGCAGGAAGAGATATGTATGTAAGTATGTATGTCTTTGGCTCGGCCTACAGCCTAAATGGCTTAATGGCCTGCGAGTCGAGGACATTGTGTCCGGTAATATCACCAGCTACAGTGCCCTTCACGCCGGAACACAGCAATGTTTACACACTGCTGCTAGGCGGCAGAATATCTGACACCGCACCTACCTGGAAGTTACCTTGTAAAAGTAGCCTACCTAGTACTGTCATGTTGATTATCAATATTATACAAGATGTTACCGAATTAACTCGAAACTATTTCGTTGAGAATCGAAAGCAGTATTAATTACATAAGTTTTTAATATAAGTTCATTTATACTATTTGGGAGAAACGGCAAGTACAAACGGGAGGATCTTCCAACCGAGCGAGGTGTGATGCTCGATCAGGGCCTAAGGCTGCCTGTCCACCGGAGCGGAGCGAGGCAGTGGAGCGGAGAAACGGAGGAATATTAACCAATAAGATTGCACAAAATCTCCGCTCCAAAATCTTATTGGTTAATATTTCTCCGCTCCACTGCCTCGCTCCGCTCCGGTGGACAGGCAGCCTAAGCCCTCAACAGCTGATTTTGGGATGTTGTTTTAGCAAACATGGAAACTTCGCTTGCGAGATTCAGGATATACGGTGGTGGCGCCATCTATTTCGTTAGATGTGAAACTGTTCGCTTTTGTACCACATGTGGCGCCATGTACAGAGACGCCAAACTATATTTATCATGCCGAGTCTAAAGTTTCAGTAACACAAGCAGTGACAGCTCAGTGGGTTTGGAAACATGGTGCGCAGATTCGAACCCCGGCTTGCACATCTGATTTCTTTAATTAATCATGCGTGAATCGTCTTTGTGCGATTGTTACTGGCTTTCGGTGAAGTAAAACATCGTGAGGAAACCTGCATGTCTGAGAAAGCCTAACTAGCTTTCGAATAACGTGTGAAGTCTGCCAACCCGCACTTGGCCAGCGTGGTGGGCTATGGCCCAAGCCCCTTCATCTTAAGGGGAGGCCCGTGTACAACAGTGGGATAAAAACTAGTTTATAAAATAAATATATTTTTCTTTCAGAAGCGCCACAAATACATCAAGAAAAAGAGAAATAACTGACCATATTACAATTTTATTGCAGAAAAATCAATTTAAACTATGTACCTCATTATCTTAAACCTCCTACAATGGATGTACTAGAATCAAAAAGTACTAAATAAATAAATGTAACTAAATAATTATCTATGGGCTCATTTCATCCGAAGCTTTGGACTCTGTTAGTGTTAATTAAAAAAGAAACAATCTATAAGAAATAAGTTTTAAGGAACATTTAATAACCGTAGAGTACAGTGGGACTACGAGAAATAGTTCTCCCACTTGGACCCACTGGTGGGACAAAATAGTGGGTCCAAGAGAAAACACCCTCATAGTAAAATTTTATTGAGCTAGCAACACAAGCAACAAAACTTTGACATTGGCATTACACACGTGTGAAGCTCTTGGAATTACTCTGAAGTGAAGCCAGAAAAAAAAACTTATCGTATCTTACAATAAGTTTTTTTATACATAGAAGAAGGATCTCTTGACATTTTCTTTCTCATTCGCACAAGAAAGTAGGTTACATGTGATAGAAAGAAACAGAGCATATGATTGTTGTGCTTCAGCTTCTGTCATGGACTTCAAGAAAAAACACCATTGGTGCCTATCACTTTTGAAGTTTTTTTGGCCACGATCTAGCTTTGGTGTTTTTAAATTGAATTAAATTAAACATTAATAGATATTGTTAAACTACATTATAGCCGTATTTGAACAAATATCCTTATCGTGTGTTTCGTGTATGAATGCGGATTTTCTGTCCTTATCGGCGGCACGCTAGCTAAATGTATATTTTTGGGAGTAATGTAAAAATTGCACTTTATTACAAGAACAATGGATGAACGTAAGATACAGTTTCACCCACGCACACTACCACAAGTACCTACTACAGTACGGTACGCACAATACGACGTAGCTGTCATCTCTTTCGTTGTAGAAATGCATTGCAACTGTCTGTCTCTTTCTATCTCAGTTCGGCTCAGGATGATTGCTCATTGCACCGAAATTGTCTATCCGCAAAATGGATCTTAATCATTAGGATATAGAGATATGATTGTTACACAAGTGAGATGAAGACAAATTAGCTCTGATACATATATTTTTTAACTTTCGCTCGCGTGCTACACAAGTCTACTTCTCTCATCGTGTCGCTGGTCGCTGTACCACATGTGGCGCCATCTGGTTATGTCCAGTCGCCACACTTAAGAATTTTTAATTAATAGCCAAATGATGCTTAGTACTGGTGAAATTAGCATAGGACATTATTTAGAAAGAGTAAAGAATTAAGACTTAGTTATTATTTTAAAGTTTAGTTATTATTTTTATTAGTGACTGTACTTTTGTTGAAAGGCTAAGTGGTAAAACAAAAAAAAAAGCAATCGGAGCAGTGGGAAAAAATATTCCCGTTCCTCCTACCAATCGGAGTTCCGATCGGAGCACTGGGAATAACCCACTTAAATGATATTTAAAGTCACCGCCTTGTTTTGTCAGTAACGCTAAAAATCATTTATGCTCGCAAGCTGCAAGCAAAGATGTGCCTAGTAGTTCCATTTATAATCAGTAAAAGATTAACTTTACCAAATGTTGGTGTACAAATATCGCAATAACATATAATGAACTAACAAAATGACAAAATTATAACAGAAATTACTAAAATAGATCAGACATTTATTTATATTTACAGTTTATTTACAAATATACTTAAAACTAAGTAATTACTAAGATAATACAATTTCTACATGTATAAGTACCTAATTCTAAACATTTTATGATTAAGAAAATCATATATAGTTTAATAACAATTGAAATAATCTTTCCTTTTTTTAAATAAGTTAACACTAAATTGTTTCATATCTTTGGGTAATTTATTAGCCATTCAGTATGAGTTTCTACTGAAATAAATATAGTGGTACTCCTACCTACGCTGCGTCTTCCGGTTCGTGGTCGCCACTCGAGAACCTTTCTTTGCGCGACAGAATCCGGAATGAGGAGAGTCATTAACCAAGGTCACCGACATAGCTCTTAAAATCTGCAAGTTGAAGTGGCAATGGGCAGGCCATATCGTTTGGAGAACCGATAACCACTAGGTGGACAGATGACATTGTGCGCGTCGCAGGTAACCGGTGGATGCAAATAGCCAATTGTCGTTCATTGTGGCGTTCTAAGGCCTTAAGTTCAGCTGTGGACGTCTTCCGGCTGGTTATAGTTTTTTTTTTGGTAGTTTTTACGACAAATGATGACAATTGGAAAATAAAATTTTTGGCCTATTTGATATATTCTATTTCATTTTTTAACCCCCGACCAAAAACGAGGGGAGTTATAAGTTCGACGCCTATGTCCGGAAGTCTGTCTGTGGCATCGTAGCGCTCCAACCAATGGATGGATTTTTTTCATTAAGCGTCGGATTTATGTATCCTCGCGACAGAGTCTGTGGCTCGGGGATTGACTTCTGGGGTAAATTTAGGAGAGAGCGGATTATTGGCGCCCTATCGGTTGTTTCCGGCTGCTTCGGCTCAGACGCGAGAGTCGAAAGGGCTTTAAGGTCTTCCGGACTGGACGCATCTCCATCATTCGACACACTAGGCTTCGCGTTCTCCTCAGAACAGCGTTTGCGGCGTCGCCGTTTGCCTCTGGGAACGGTCCCCCCTGTCGCCGCAGCCAAAGCTTCCATGTACCGTACGCACTTTTTCTTAATCCTGCGGAGAAGACCGCTTTTAGTGAGGCGTACCCCAAGGCGACGGTCTAGGACCGCTTTTTATTAGCATCGACGCTGTTTTGGGAATTTGATTTCTTGATACAAAATGGCGAGGCTGCCATTTTTAGGGTTCCATGTCTAAAAGGTAAAAAAGAAACCCTTATGGTCTGACTTCATCTGTCTGTCCGTCTGTCTGTCACACCTATATATTTCAGGAACCACTGATGCTATCGATTCGAAACTTGGAATAGTTTTAGATCTTACTTACTCCACCTCATCGCAAATGAAAAAATATATTTTTTCTATTATACTTTTTTTTATAATGGGGGTCGAAATGTGTCATCAAAATTTCAAAGTGAGACTACTATATTGAGTGGGTTATCATATGAAAGGGCTTCATTTGCACATCTCAAAACAGATTTTTATTTTGGTTTATGTCACGTAGTTTTTGGCTGATAATCAAAAATGTCAAAAAAATACCGCCGGTTTTTTTTTAAGTAAAACTTCTTTACAGACGCTTCACTTGGGTAGTAAGCTGGTGAATACATGACGAGAGCGTTACGAAAAGTGTGATCGGGCGAGGCGAACGGAAGCCAGTTCGGAAGTTTTAATTCAGTCGTGTGGTTTAAAGCAAACTCGATTTTTTGCTTGAAAAAATTTATAATCTATGTCACTCTCACAACTAAGACGAATCCAACGACATATTATAAGTCACTGTCCATCATCGATATACTATAAACAAGATAAGCAGTCACGAACAAAATGTCATCGAAAATGTGGTCGCGATTATATAATACGTTAAGACGTGTAGTTTGACAGTTTCGTATAGACAGTGGCGACACTCCTATCGGCAATATTAATTTTGTCAGTCTCGGGCATGGCAGTTGCGAACTACTAGTGGAGAAAATAACAAATAAATAATTGTTATTTCGTATTATAATGATACCTTTCTTATATTTATTATTTAAACTAGTAGTACTATGAATACTAAACGAAAAAAAGGTTTTTCCATCTGCAATTTTAGTATTCCGATAAGTATTTGGAGAGTTTTTAAACGCGCAATAAGGCATTTCGATACGTCCTTACGCTAGCTGTTGTCGGCTCGTACTAATTTGAAATAGCGACACAACCGTCCCCGTGGCGCTATTTTCGTGACCACTTTTCGGGCCGTGACAGCTAATCTAGTGGGTATAGTATATATCCTTCTGGGGCATTCAGGCAAAAATATAGATGATACTTACTAGTTGGTTGGTTCCTTGTGCAAGGAACCGTCCAGGTAGGTACCACCGCAGTGTCAGATATCCTACCGCCAAGCAGCAGTGTGTAAACATTGCTGTGTTCGCGCATGAAGGGCACTGTAGCTGGTGATATTACCGGACACAAGAGACTTAATATCTAATGTGTTTAGTGTCTGCAACGCGCTAGTGATTGTTCTGTTGTAGCTAGCGTGTATAGGCTGCGGTGACTGCTTACCATCAGGCGGGCCGCACGCTTGCTGCCACCTTGGTAGTAGACAAAACACTCACCTGCACGGCTTACACCACAGGTTCACTTGTTCGAGGCCGTACCTCGCTCGACACTTCTTGAACTCGAATCCTGAAAGAGAACCCCGCGGGGTGTCCGGGTTAGAATCGCACCCTCCCATCTCCTTCCGTTGGGTGTACGTAAGAGGCGGCTAAGGGAAAACAAGAAGACGGGCAGCAGCGTCTTTCTATTGGATTACCTACCACCTATACCGCGATCACCAAGCTGCCTGCCAAGCGTGGAGATTATGGCAACCCCTCTCTTCCTCCCTTCCAAGAACCTTTTGTTCAGCTGTGGACGTGTTTTGTCTGCTCATGATGACTTAGGGGTCGTCCATTAATCACGTGATGTTTTTTTTAGCAACTTTTTAACCACCCCCCCTGGTGATAAGTGGTGAGGTTTTAAACTACCCCTATCCAAAATCACGTGTATTTTTTGTACAAAATTTCAATATAAGTAGTTTATATTGAAATTTTCGGAATATTGTCTTTAAATACAGGAACGTCGTTGCCGGCAATGGTGAGTCAAGACCACGTGCCTCTGTTTGGTTTAGAAATCGTGCATTCAACGAAAAAGAAATACACATGATGTCTCATTATACCCCTCCCCCCTCCTGGTGATATTTCGTGATTTTTTCCGAACACCTCCACCCCCCTTTCGAGCCTCACGTGATTAATGGACGACCCCTTAAGAGAATATCCTTGATTTCTCAATAAAAATATGTTTTGTTCTATACATTGAGAATAATGTTATATATGTTGCAAACGAATAATGTTAAACATGGTGTCCCAAAAATGGGGTATCAAGCCGGTAATGACGCATTGTGTAATCCACAAGCAATCGATATGTGAAAGAAAATAATAAAAAAATCAAAAGTTTTAGAACAGTGAGCTCAAAATTTTGTTTGTTATTTAATTGAAAATTGATGAATTCCTAATTAAATAAGGCAGGCACACAATAGGCATGATGACTGCAACACAATATCAATAAATCTGTGGTTTTAAATAATAGAACAGATTGCACTGATTCCAAAAATGCTTCTCATTTTCATAATAACAGAGAGATTTTCGTGATATTTAAGCAAACAAATTACTCAAATACAGCTAATCGCCATTTTGTAATAAACGCTGATCAGAGTGAATGACGTCAATCCTGTGTAAATAAACAACTGTCAAACTGTCATCTCAACTTTTTCTTTCATACAATGATTCACTTTTATACCGAGACAGATGTTTATTTACACCTTAGTGACGTCACAACATGGCGCCATGCACCGGCCATCGTTTTGGAATGAAATTCAAACACAATTTTAAAAATTTAAAATTTTGCTGTTAATTGAAAATTTAATACAAAAATATTATTATTTTCGGCAATAGTAGACCCGTAAGTACATTATAGAGCATTTATTCAAAATTAGTCATCATGCCTATTAATAAAGAACAGTGGCTTGAGTAGGCACGATTACACTACGTCGCTTAGAAATAGTTTTAGGAGGATATAAATATTTTTTTATGTTATTCAATATATCAATTTTTGCCATATTTTACATGTTTTTCGGGGTCTTTACTATCAATACTATACATACCCTTTGGCTTGATATACCCTTTCCGGGACACCCAGTATATAATAAACAAATAATGTATAATGTTGTCTTTTACTTACGCGAATATTACACATTGAAATCAAACTACTTTTACGGATTTTATTGCGCTTTATTTTTTGATTTTACTATCCCGACGTTGCGAATGCTTTGCAGCACCCATGGTCACGGGAGGACTGAGATGTTGAACGTCCTTATGTCACAATTATGCCGGTGTACCCTCAGGTCTTCTTAGTTATTATTGTTGGTCCGATCTACGCAGTGTGTCTGTTGTCGCCAAGGGAGAACCTTTCTTCCCCATCGGTTATCAGTTCTTCGATGTGGTCTGCCCATTGCCACATCAATTTGGAGATCTTGAGAGCTATGTCGGTGAGGTTGGTTCTTCGGTGAATCTCCTCATTACGGATTCTGTCGCGCAAAGAAACTCCGAGTATAGCTCTCTCCATAGCTCGCTGTGTGACTCTGAGTTCATTTAAAAGGTTTAAGTTATACACCTTGCCAAAGAAATATACATACGTATCTACATACACTCTAAACATACTTCTCCTGGGGCATTTGGGAAAAAATAAATACCTAATAAAAACTACGCTTAGGTGATCGTTTCGGACGCACGTCGACGTATTTTATACCCTATCCGGAATACCAAAAAAATAAATATAAACAAATCGTAAAAAGGGTTCTTGGTGTGTCGTTTTTACTAACAGTAAGACGTATATGGAACATTTTTACACTAAATTAAATTGTTTAGTGGAAATACATTTTAGTCAAACATATAATAATGAAAAAACATCGTGAGGAAACCTGCATGTCTGAGAAAGCCTAACTAGCTTTCGAATGACGTGTGAAGTCCGCCAACCCGCACTTGGCCAGCGTGGTGGACTATGGCCTAAGCCCCTTCATCTTGAGGGGAGGCCCGTGCCCAGCAGTGGGACATAAACAATGGCTGGTATTATTATTATTATTTATATAATAATGTATTATTTGCTCAACTATAAATTGACAACAATAGTAATAGATTTCAAATGTTTTTACCGACAATTACTACAATTATTTTATTAATGTAAGTAGCTTACATCATAAAGAACCTAAAATGACAGTGATTTCAAGTTCGCAATGGAATTTTACGTTTAAAATTTATAAGAGTACTGCAAACGTGAATATTTTACATGACCGGGAGTGTTTCATAATTCGGTCGGATTATACCCGCCATGTTTCGTTCACTTGTTTGTGGTTAAGTTTTTGATGTATCGTATTTGTTTTTCATTGTTTTTGTTAAATATTCAATTGCTTTTCATTAACATTTGTTTAAAGTTATTACATATTTTATTAGGTGAGTTCTTCGGAATCAGAATATCTCGAAGCGCAGTTTGAGAACTATCGGTTTCTTTGTTTACATTTTATTTTTTGGTATTCCAGATAGATAAAGTATAGTTGATCATAAAGTCAAAATATCTTTTTTATGCATAGGTCTAACGACTTTGAATTTATTTATTGGTAGGTCATATATGTGTCAGGTACAACATATGTGTTTTTATGTGTCTTTGTGTTAATGTTACCTATTCATGTCTAGTGCGCGCAACCTCTGCTCTTTGTAACTTCTTTATTTTCCTCTCCATCCAAAGGTTGCCTGGAAGAGATCGCTTTTAGCGATAAGGCCGCCCATTGTTGCATGTTTTATTAATTTGTGTCTAATTCTTCTAGTATCTGTTTGTTTGTGCGCAATAAAGAATTGTCTATCTATCTATCTATAGAAACGGATACCTTGGCCCATGAACGAATTGCTAATTCTGTGGAGACGCGTGGAGCATATCTTTGAGATTGTGATCGGACGCTCGTCGACGAAGTAAAAGGCGTTACCTTCATCAGTAGGATCCGGTCTTGTCCGTTTCCTCCGGCGAGGTTCCCTACGACGCGACGCCCAACCGGGGTAACGCTGCATATGTAATTGCCGTTCCCGCTTCGCCATCGCGAAATATTTGTCTTTTTCCTCTCTGCTAAGCTGATGCCACTGTGCGATCGAAAGAGATTCAATCAATGATATTTTACTAACGATATGTTATATCCCTACTAACGCACGATAAAAGTTGTGTCACTTGTAGTTAGCTATACCTAGCTATACATTTTCCTACCTATAGTCTGACAAGGACAGATGCATAACAACAAAAGTAAGAGAATACGAGATGGCAATATTTTGTGCGTTCCGTTGTCAGCATTGGTTAAACGCTTGTCAGTGTCATCTTGTCAAGTGATACATTCAATTTTCGGATTATTTCTTACAATATTATTATGAGAATTGAAATACTATACAAAATCAAATAATTTTTTTCAAAGTTACATGTGCTATATTATCCCTGACTGTTTATTTACTTTTGCCTGGTAATTTGTGCACATATTAAATACGCAGAACGGCATTTTCATTTTTTTATGATAGACGTCACGATTAGGGATTGCAATCCGGAAAACCGGATCCAGTAATTTGCCGGATCCGGCATCATTTGACGTTCACCGGATCCGGTACTAATATACCGGATCCGGCGACCGGATCCGGTTTTAGCGATTTTTGGCAAAATAATAGAGTTGTTGCATGAGAAGGTATTTAAATGCGTTGCGCGTACAAGCAGATGACACAATTAACACTATTTGTTTTCTACGAACCTTTTTCCATAATAAAAATTGATTTTCTTATAGTATGTAATGAATACTAAGACAATTATTACTTAAAAATTCTATTTAAAATAATTATTTATCGTAAGTTGATTAAACTAAAGAGTTGTAATTATAAGACAAACTCATTATTGTGATAATTGTGCTATTCATTAGACAGATTCATTAAATCATGATGGTATCTTATGTTACCATCATGATAAAGACGACAAATATAAGACTTGTTTGTTAGCAATAGTTAACATTCTCATATACTTTAATAATTATTGTGATCCCATTTCAGTTAATTACGCAAGGTTAATTTATATTAGATTTTATAAAGTTACTTACTAAAATAATTGATTAATCTGTGAAAGTGAAATCTAGGAAGACTGAGCTAATCGTTATATCGTTAAAATTTTACTAGTCACCTACACAACTAGATTTTATTTGTTTGCTCGTTAGTTGTCTAATCTTAACTTTATTATAAACTACTAAACTACCTATACTCGTATTAAGTATAATGACACTTGATTAACTTACTAACAGTTTATTTTGAACCGAAAAGCGAAAATTATCATGTTTTGATCAATGGGAATTCGGCCGGATCCGGCCGGAATGAAAATGACACCGGATTGCAATCCCTAGTCACGATGTTGCATTAACGACGCGGGACGACGTGCGACTAACTGCTACAAAACCCAGTTGGGGGATACTCGCTGAACGTCTGGCGAGCGCTAATGACATATCTATTGTATATAATATCATTGGATTCAATATTAAGTAGATGCCTTATCGAACAGTGATTACACCAAAAAATTATTACACATAATATTTCACTAATGCCCGGTTTCTGAAGATCTCAGTTAACTGTTCATTAGCTATTGGTTCAAAAAGCTATAGGTCCAAAAAAAAAAAAGAGAAAAGAGATAAAAGAGAAAAAAAGAAAAAAAAGAGATAAAAGAAAAAAAAAAAAGAGATGTATAAAAGAGATAAAAGAATAGAAAAAAAATAATTAATTAGAATTAGGGAGTATAAAAGAGATGTTCCAAAATGTATGGAGCCTGGGCTAGGACTGGTACACTGTACTCTAAAATAGGGTAACACACTTATAACAGTTTTTAACTATCCATTTACTTTCATTCGGCTACAACACGTAACGCAACAGTATCGCTTGAAAAATGAGGCGCGCGGGCGGCCACAGGAGGCCGCGAGCGGCCTCAAGCGTGCTTTTCAAGCGATACTGGTCTGTTACGTATTGTAGATAAAGTTTAAAATTCTTTCACACTGAAAGTGCGCTGCCGGCCGCTGCCATCTTGGTATAAATTGAGCCTATGACGTCACTATGACGTAGTATTTCACACTTTTGTATAGAGAACTGACGTTTCTGTGTTGAAAACTACGTCATACTCCACACTAATCTGTCAAGACTGCAAGTCGTGCTAGACCTGCAGGAAGAGATATGTATGTAAGTATGTATGTCTTTGGCTCGGCCTACAGCCTAAATGGCTTAATGGCCTGCGAGTCGAGGACATTGTGTCCGGTAATATCACCAGCTACAGTGCCCTTCACGCCGGAACACAGCAATGTTTACACACTGCTGCTAGGCGGCAGAATATCTGACACCGCACCTACCTGGAAGTTACCTTGTAAAAGTAGCCTACCTAGTACTGTCATGTTGATTATCAATATTATACAAGATGTTACCGAATTAACTCGAAACTATTTCGTTGAGAATCGAAAGCAGTATTAATTACATAAGTTTTTAATATAAGTTCATTTATACTATTTGGGAGAAACGGCAAGTACAAACGGGAGGATCTTCCAACCGAGCGAGGTGTGATGCTCGATCAGGGCCTAAGGCTGCCTGTCCACCGGAGCGGAGCGAGGCAGTGGAGCGGAGAAACGGAGGAATATTAACCAATAAGATTGCACAAAATCTCCGCTCCAAAATCTTATTGGTTAATATTTCTCCGCTCCACTGCCTCGCTCCGCTCCGGTGGACAGGCAGCCTAAGCCCTCAACAGCTGATTTTGGGATGTTGTTTTAGCAAACATGGAAACTTCGCTTGCGAGATTCAGGATATACGGTGGTGGCGCCATCTATTTCGTTAGATGTGAAACTGTTCGCTTTTGTACCACATGTGGCGCCATGTACAGAGACGCCAAACTATATTTATCATGCCGAGTCTAAAGTTTCAGTAACACAAGCAGTGACAGCTCAGTGGGTTTGGAAACATGGTGCGCAGATTCGAACCCCGGCTTGCACATCTGATTTCTTTAATTAATCATGCGTGAATCGTCTTTGTGCGATTGTTACTGGCTTTCGGTGAAGTAAAACATCGTGAGGAAACCTGCATGTCTGAGAAAGCCTAACTAGCTTTCGAATAACGTGTGAAGTCTGCCAACCCGCACTTGGCCAGCGTGGTGGGCTATGGCCCAAGCCCCTTCATCTTAAGGGGAGGCCCGTGTACAACAGTGGGATAAAAACTAGTTTATAAAATAAATATATTTTTCTTTCAGAAGCGCCACAAATACATCAAGAAAAAGAGAAATAACTGACCATATTACAATTTTATTGCAGAAAAATCAATTTAAACTATGTACCTCATTATCTTAAACCTCCTACAATGGATGTACTAGAATCAAAAAGTACTAAATAAATAAATGTAACTAAATAATTATCTATGGGCTCATTTCATCCGAAGCTTTGGACTCTGTTAGTGTTAATTAAAAAAGAAACAATCTATAAGAAATAAGTTTTAAGGAACATTTAATAACCGTAGAGTACAGTGGGACTACGAGAAATAGTTCTCCCACTTGGACCCACTGGTGGGACAAAATAGTGGGTCCAAGAGAAAACACCCTCATAGTAAAATTTTATTGAGCTAGCAACACAAGCAACAAAACTTTGACATTGGCATTACACACGTGTGAAGCTCTTGGAATTACTCTGAAGTGAAGCCAGAAAAAAAAACTTATCGTATCTTACAATAAGTTTTTTTATACATAGAAGAAGGATCTCTTGACATTTTCTTTCTCATTCGCACAAGAAAGTAGGTTACATGTGATAGAAAGAAACAGAGCATATGATTGTTGTGCTTCAGCTTCTGTCATGGACTTCAAGAAAAAACACCATTGGTGCCTATCACTTTTGAAGTTTTTTTGGCCACGATCTAGCTTTGGTGTTTTTAAATTGAATTAAATTAAACATTAATAGATATTGTTAAACTACATTATAGCCGTATTTGAACAAATATCCTTATCGTGTGTTTCGTGTATGAATGCGGATTTTCTGTCCTTATCGGCGGCACGCTAGCTAAATGTATATTTTTGGGAGTAATGTAAAAATTGCACTTTATTACAAGAACAATGGATGAACGTAAGATACAGTTTCACCCACGCACACTACCACAAGTACCTACTACAGTACGGTACGCACAATACGACGTAGCTGTCATCTCTTTCGTTGTAGAAATGCATTGCAACTGTCTGTCTCTTTCTATCTCAGTTCGGCTCAGGATGATTGCTCATTGCACCGAAATTGTCTATCCGCAAAATGGATCTTAATCATTAGGATATAGAGATATGATTGTTACACAAGTGAGATGAAGACAAATTAGCTCTGATACATATATTTTTTAACTTTCGCTCGCGTGCTACACAAGTCTACTTCTCTCATCGTGTCGCTGGTCGCTGTACCACATGTGGCGCCATCTGGTTATGTCCAGTCGCCACACTTAAGAATTTTTAATTAATAGCCAAATGATGCTTAGTACTGGTGAAATTAGCATAGGACATTATTTAGAAAGAGTAAAGAATTAAGACTTAGTTATTATTTTAAAGTTTAGTTATTATTTTTATTAGTGACTGTACTTTTGTTGAAAGGCTAAGTGGTAAAACAAAAAAAAAAGCAATCGGAGCAGTGGGAAAAAATATTCCCGTTCCTCCTACCAATCGGAGTTCCGATCGGAGCACTGGGAATAACCCACTTAAATGATATTTAAAGTCACCGCCTTGTTTTGTCAGTAACGCTAAAAATCATTTATGCTCGCAAGCTGCAAGCAAAGATGTGCCTAGTAGTTCCATTTATAATCAGTAAAAGATTAACTTTACCAAATGTTGGTGTACAAATATCGCAATAACATATAATGAACTAACAAAATGACAAAATTATAACAGAAATTACTAAAATAGATCAGACATTTATTTATATTTACAGTTTATTTACAAATATACTTAAAACTAAGTAATTACTAAGATAATACAATTTCTACATGTATAAGTACCTAATTCTAAACATTTTATGATTAAGAAAATCATATATAGTTTAATAACAATTGAAATAATCTTTCCTTTTTTTAAATAAGTTAACACTAAATTGTTTCATATCTTTGGGTAATTTATTAGCCATTCAGTATGAGTTTCTACTGAAATAAATATAGTGGTACTCCTACCTACGCTGCGTCTTCCGGTTCGTGGTCGCCACTCGAGAACCTTTCTTTGCGCGACAGAATCCGGAATGAGGAGAGTCATTAACCAAGGTCACCGACATAGCTCTTAAAATCTGCAAGTTGAAGTGGCAATGGGCAGGCCATATCGTTTGGAGAACCGATAACCACTAGGTGGACAGATGACATTGTGCGCGTCGCAGGTAACCGGTGGATGCAAATAGCCAATTGTCGTTCATTGTGGCGTTCTAAGGCCTTAAGTTCAGCTGTGGACGTCTTCCGGCTGGTTATAGTTTTTTTTTTGGTAGTTTTTACGACAAATGATGACAATTGGAAAATAAAATTTTTGGCCTATTTGATATATTCTATTTCATTTTTTAACCCCCGACCAAAAACGAGGGGAGTTATAAGTTCGACGCCTATGTCCGGAAGTCTGTCTGTGGCATCGTAGCGCTCCAACCAATGGATGGATTTTTTTCATTAAGCGTCGGATTTATGTATCCTCGCGACAGAGTCTGTGGCTCGGGGATTGACTTCTGGGGTAAATTTAGGAGAGAGCGGATTATTGGCGCCCTATCGGTTGTTTCCGGCTGCTTCGGCTCAGACGCGAGAGTCGAAAGGGCTTTAAGGTCTTCCGGACTGGACGCATCTCCATCATTCGACACACTAGGCTTCGCGTTCTCCTCAGAACAGCGTTTGCGGCGTCGCCGTTTGCCTCTGGGAACGGTCCCCCCTGTCGCCGCAGCCAAAGCTTCCATGTACCGTACGCACTTTTTCTTAATCCTGCGGAGAAGACCGCTTTTAGTGAGGCGTACCCCAAGGCGACGGTCTAGGACCGCTTTTTATTAGCATCGACGCTGTTTTGGGAATTTGATTTCTTGATACAAAATGGCGAGGCTGCCATTTTTAGGGTTCCATGTCTAAAAGGTAAAAAAGAAACCCTTATGGTCTGACTTCATCTGTCTGTCCGTCTGTCTGTCACACCTATATATTTCAGGAACCACTGATGCTATCGATTCGAAACTTGGAATAGTTTTAGATCTTACTTACTCCACCTCATCGCAAATGAAAAAATATATTTTTTCTATTATACTTTTTTTTATAATGGGGGTCGAAATGTGTCATCAAAATTTCAAAGTGAGACTACTATATTGAGTGGGTTATCATATGAAAGGGCTTCATTTGCACATCTCAAAACAGATTTTTATTTTGGTTTATGTCACGTAGTTTTTGGCTGATAATCAAAAATGTCAAAAAAATACCGCCGGTTTTTTTTTAAGTAAAACTTCTTTACAGACGCTTCACTTGGGTAGTAAGCTGGTGAATACATGACGAGAGCGTTACGAAAAGTGTGATCGGGCGAGGCGAACGGAAGCCAGTTCGGAAGTTTTAATTCAGTCGTGTGGTTTAAAGCAAACTCGATTTTTTGCTTGAAAAAATTTATAATCTATGTCACTCTCACAACTAAGACGAATCCAACGACATATTATAAGTCACTGTCCATCATCGATATACTATAAACAAGATAAGCAGTCACGAACAAAATGTCATCGAAAATGTGGTCGCGATTATATAATACGTTAAGACGTGTAGTTTGACAGTTTCGTATAGACAGTGGCGACACTCCTATCGGCAATATTAATTTTGTCAGTCTCGGGCATGGCAGTTGCGAACTACTAGTGGAGAAAATAACAAATAAATAATTGTTATTTCGTATTATAATGATACCTTTCTTATATTTATTATTTAAACTAGTAGTACTATGAATACTAAACGAAAAAAAGGTTTTTCCATCTGCAATTTTAGTATTCCGATAAGTATTTGGAGAGTTTTTAAACGCGCAATAAGGCATTTCGATACGTCCTTACGCTAGCTGTTGTCGGCTCGTACTAATTTGAAATAGCGACACAACCGTCCCCGTGGCGCTATTTTCGTGACCACTTTTCGGGCCGTGACAGCTAATCTAGTGGGTATAGTATATATCCTTCTGGGGCATTCAGGCAAAAATATAGATGATACTTACTAGTTGGTTGGTTCCTTGTGCAAGGAACCGTCCAGGTAGGTACCACCGCAGTGTCAGATATCCTACCGCCAAGCAGCAGTGTGTAAACATTGCTGTGTTCGCGCATGAAGGGCACTGTAGCTGGTGATATTACCGGACACAAGAGACTTAATATCTAATGTGTTTAGTGTCTGCAACGCGCTAGTGATTGTTCTGTTGTAGCTAGCGTGTATAGGCTGCGGTGACTGCTTACCATCAGGCGGGCCGCACGCTTGCTGCCACCTTGGTAGTAGACAAAACACTCACCTGCACGGCTTACACCACAGGTTCACTTGTTCGAGGCCGTACCTCGCTCGACACTTCTTGAACTCGAATCCTGAAAGAGAACCCCGCGGGGTGTCCGGGTTAGAATCGCACCCTCCCATCTCCTTCCGTTGGGTGTACGTAAGAGGCGGCTAAGGGAAAACAAGAAGACGGGCAGCAGCGTCTTTCTATTGGATTACCTACCACCTATACCGCGATCACCAAGCTGCCTGCCAAGCGTGGAGATTATGGCAACCCCTCTCTTCCTCCCTTCCAAGAACCTTTTGTTCAGCTGTGGACGTGTTTTGTCTGCTCATGATGACTTAGGGGTCGTCCATTAATCACGTGATGTTTTTTTTAGCAACTTTTTAACCACCCCCCCTGGTGATAAGTGGTGAGGTTTTAAACTACCCCTATCCAAAATCACGTGTATTTTTTGTACAAAATTTCAATATAAGTAGTTTATATTGAAATTTTCGGAATATTGTCTTTAAATACAGGAACGTCGTTGCCGGCAATGGTGAGTCAAGACCACGTGCCTCTGTTTGGTTTAGAAATCGTGCATTCAACGAAAAAGAAATACACATGATGTCTCATTATACCCCTCCCCCCTCCTGGTGATATTTCGTGATTTTTTCCGAACACCTCCACCCCCCTTTCGAGCCTCACGTGATTAATGGACGACCCCTTAAGAGAATATCCTTGATTTCTCAATAAAAATATGTTTTGTTCTATACATTGAGAATAATGTTATATATGTTGCAAACGAATAATGTTAAACATGGTGTCCCAAAAATGGGGTATCAAGCCGGTAATGACGCATTGTGTAATCCACAAGCAATCGATATGTGAAAGAAAATAATAAAAAAATCAAAAGTTTTAGAACAGTGAGCTCAAAATTTTGTTTGTTATTTAATTGAAAATTGATGAATTCCTAATTAAATAAGGCAGGCACACAATAGGCATGATGACTGCAACACAATATCAATAAATCTGTGGTTTTAAATAATAGAACAGATTGCACTGATTCCAAAAATGCTTCTCATTTTCATAATAACAGAGAGATTTTCGTGATATTTAAGCAAACAAATTACTCAAATACAGCTAATCGCCATTTTGTAATAAACGCTGATCAGAGTGAATGACGTCAATCCTGTGTAAATAAACAACTGTCAAACTGTCATCTCAACTTTTTCTTTCATACAATGATTCACTTTTATACCGAGACAGATGTTTATTTACACCTTAGTGACGTCACAACATGGCGCCATGCACCGGCCATCGTTTTGGAATGAAATTCAAACACAATTTTAAAAATTTAAAATTTTGCTGTTAATTGAAAATTTAATACAAAAATATTATTATTTTCGGCAATAGTAGACCCGTAAGTACATTATAGAGCATTTATTCAAAATTAGTCATCATGCCTATTAATAAAGAACAGTGGCTTGAGTAGGCACGATTACACTACGTCGCTTAGAAATAGTTTTAGGAGGATATAAATATTTTTTTATGTTATTCAATATATCAATTTTTGCCATATTTTACATGTTTTTCGGGGTCTTTACTATCAATACTATACATACCCTTTGGCTTGATATACCCTTTCCGGGACACCCAGTATATAATAAACAAATAATGTATAATGTTGTCTTTTACTTACGCGAATATTACACATTGAAATCAAACTACTTTTACGGATTTTATTGCGCTTTATTTTTTGATTTTACTATCCCGACGTTGCGAATGCTTTGCAGCACCCATGGTCACGGGAGGACTGAGATGTTGAACGTCCTTATGTCACAATTATGCCGGTGTACCCTCAGGTCTTCTTAGTTATTATTGTTGGTCCGATCTACGCAGTGTGTCTGTTGTCGCCAAGGGAGAACCTTTCTTCCCCATCGGTTATCAGTTCTTCGATGTGGTCTGCCCATTGCCACATCAATTTGGAGATCTTGAGAGCTATGTCGGTGAGGTTGGTTCTTCGGTGAATCTCCTCATTACGGATTCTGTCGCGCAAAGAAACTCCGAGTATAGCTCTCTCCATAGCTCGCTGTGTGACTCTGAGTTCATTTAAAAGGTTTAAGTTATACACCTTGCCAAAGAAATATACATACGTATCTACATACACTCTAAACATACTTCTCCTGGGGCATTTGGGAAAAAATAAATACCTAATAAAAACTACGCTTAGGTGATCGTTTCGGACGCACGTCGACGTATTTTATACCCTATCCGGAATACCAAAAAAATAAATATAAACAAATCGTAAAAAGGGTTCTTGGTGTGTCGTTTTTACTAACAGTAAGACGTATATGGAACATTTTTACACTAAATTAAATTGTTTAGTGGAAATACATTTTAGTCAAACATATAATAATGAAAAAACATCGTGAGGAAACCTGCATGTCTGAGAAAGCCTAACTAGCTTTCGAATGACGTGTGAAGTCCGCCAACCCGCACTTGGCCAGCGTGGTGGACTATGGCCTAAGCCCCTTCATCTTGAGGGGAGGCCCGTGCCCAGCAGTGGGACATAAACAATGGCTGGTATTATTATTATTATTTATATAATAATGTATTATTTGCTCAACTATAAATTGACAACAATAGTAATAGATTTCAAATGTTTTTACCGACAATTACTACAATTATTTTATTAATGTAAGTAGCTTACATCATAAAGAACCTAAAATGACAGTGATTTCAAGTTCGCAATGGAATTTTACGTTTAAAATTTATAAGAGTACTGCAAACGTGAATATTTTACATGACCGGGAGTGTTTCATAATTCGGTCGGATTATACCCGCCATGTTTCGTTCACTTGTTTGTGGTTAAGTTTTTGATGTATCGTATTTGTTTTTCATTGTTTTTGTTAAATATTCAATTGCTTTTCATTAACATTTGTTTAAAGTTATTACATATTTTATTAGGTGAGTTCTTCGGAATCAGAATATCTCGAAGCGCAGTTTGAGAACTATCGGTTTCTTTGTTTACATTTTATTTTTTGGTATTCCAGATAGATAAAGTATAGTTGATCATAAAGTCAAAATATCTTTTTTATGCATAGGTCTAACGACTTTGAATTTATTTATTGGTAGGTCATATATGTGTCAGGTACAACATATGTGTTTTTATGTGTCTTTGTGTTAATGTTACCTATTCATGTCTAGTGCGCGCAACCTCTGCTCTTTGTAACTTCTTTATTTTCCTCTCCATCCAAAGGTTGCCTGGAAGAGATCGCTTTTAGCGATAAGGCCGCCCATTGTTGCATGTTTTATTAATTTGTGTCTAATTCTTCTAGTATCTGTTTGTTTGTGCGCAATAAAGAATTGTCTATCTATCTATCTATAGAAACGGATACCTTGGCCCATGAACGAATTGCTAATTCTGTGGAGACGCGTGGAGCATATCTTTGAGATTGTGATCGGACGCTCGTCGACGAAGTAAAAGGCGTTACCTTCATCAGTAGGATCCGGTCTTGTCCGTTTCCTCCGGCGAGGTTCCCTACGACGCGACGCCCAACCGGGGTAACGCTGCATATGTAATTGCCGTTCCCGCTTCGCCATCGCGAAATATTTGTCTTTTTCCTCTCTGCTAAGCTGATGCCACTGTGCGATCGAAAGAGATTCAATCAATGATATTTTACTAACGATATGTTATATCCCTACTAACGCACGATAAAAGTTGTGTCACTTGTAGTTAGCTATACCTAGCTATACATTTTCCTACCTATAGTCTGACAAGGACAGATGCATAACAACAAAAGTAAGAGAATACGAGATGGCAATATTTTGTGCGTTCCGTTGTCAGCATTGGTTAAACGCTTGTCAGTGTCATCTTGTCAAGTGATACATTCAATTTTCGGATTATTTCTTACAATATTATTATGAGAATTGAAATACTATACAAAATCAAATAATTTTTTTCAAAGTTACATGTGCTATATTATCCCTGACTGTTTATTTACTTTTGCCTGGTAATTTGTGCACATATTAAATACGCAGAACGGCATTTTCATTTTTTTATGATAGACGTCACGATTAGGGATTGCAATCCGGAAAACCGGATCCAGTAATTTGCCGGATCCGGCATCATTTGACGTTCACCGGATCCGGTACTAATATACCGGATCCGGCGACCGGATCCGGTTTTAGCGATTTTTGGCAAAATAATAGAGTTGTTGCATGAGAAGGTATTTAAATGCGTTGCGCGTACAAGCAGATGACACAATTAACACTATTTGTTTTCTACGAACCTTTTTCCATAATAAAAATTGATTTTCTTATAGTATGTAATGAATACTAAGACAATTATTACTTAAAAATTCTATTTAAAATAATTATTTATCGTAAGTTGATTAAACTAAAGAGTTGTAATTATAAGACAAACTCATTATTGTGATAATTGTGCTATTCATTAGACAGATTCATTAAATCATGATGGTATCTTATGTTACCATCATGATAAAGACGACAAATATAAGACTTGTTTGTTAGCAATAGTTAACATTCTCATATACTTTAATAATTATTGTGATCCCATTTCAGTTAATTACGCAAGGTTAATTTATATTAGATTTTATAAAGTTACTTACTAAAATAATTGATTAATCTGTGAAAGTGAAATCTAGGAAGACTGAGCTAATCGTTATATCGTTAAAATTTTACTAGTCACCTACACAACTAGATTTTATTTGTTTGCTCGTTAGTTGTCTAATCTTAACTTTATTATAAACTACTAAACTACCTATACTCGTATTAAGTATAATGACACTTGATTAACTTACTAACAGTTTATTTTGAACCGAAAAGCGAAAATTATCATGTTTTGATCAATGGGAATTCGGCCGGATCCGGCCGGAATGAAAATGACACCGGATTGCAATCCCTAGTCACGATGTTGCATTAACGACGCGGGACGACGTGCGACTAACTGCTACAAAACCCAGTTGGGGGATACTCGCTGAACGTCTGGCGAGCGCTAATGACATATCTATTGTATATAATATCATTGGATTCAATATTAAGTAGATGCCTTATCGAACAGTGATTACACCAAAAAATTATTACACATAATATTTCACTAATGCCCGGTTTCTGAAGATCTCAGTTAACTGTTCATTAGCTATTGGTTCAAAAAGCTATAGGTCCAAAAAAAAAAAAGAGAAAAGAGATAAAAGAGAAAAAAAGAAAAAAAAGAGATAAAAGAAAAAAAAAAAAGAGATGTATAAAAGAGATAAAAGAATAGAAAAAAAATAATTAATTAGAATTAGGGAGTATAAAAGAGATGTTCCAAAATGTATGGAGCCTGGGCTAGGACTGGTACACTGTACTCTAAAATAGGGTAACACACTTATAACAGTTTTTAACTATCCATTTACTTTCATTCGGCTTTATTTGCTTGTAAAACTTAAGAAATTTTACTTAGAATTGAGGGGGCTAAAAGCATAAGCGCCACTGTCCATTTTGGCTCAAACTGAACTAAGAATGCCATCTGGTAGAGTATTTTGAAACCTATCGAATGGTTCAACTCTTTTGAATACAATGTTAGCACTGTCCCATAGAAAAATGGGTTTGAAATATCGTTTGAGAAGCAAAAACGACACTGTCCTTATTAGTTAAATTACAAATACGCTACTGTCCAAATTGACCAATCACAGTAATCACAGAACGGTCGGCCATGACACTTTTGTATTGGCGATAGATGATTTTTTGTGATTTAAGCAAATGTATTAGGTGCAAAAGCGCCACTGTCCAAGCGTTTTGATGCAAACCTTACACTGTCCCAACGCTCAGATGCAAAAATAATACTGTCCTGTAATAAATAGTATTTTTTCCGTAATAATATTCTCGTTTCCATGATTTGAGTGTTATTAACAACGAATAAAATGAGCTATGATCTTAGATAAATCAGTTATCTGATTATTTTAAGTCCCTATAATACGATAAACGCTTTTGCCACTTTTGGCAAAAAAAGAATCTTGAACAGTGGCGCTTTTGCTTTTACCCCTCTCAATTGCAACACATAACAAAAAACTGGCGTGGCGGAAAAGTGTCACTGTCATGTGTAATTTTTATTATCAATGCCGTTAAAAGTATTTTTATTAATGATAATCAACGCACTACATACAATACACGCACACAACCAACTGTGACAAGTGTGATAGCAGCAGTAACTATTAACAGCTGGCTGGCTAACAGTTTAATTCGGCATCAGTGAGACGCCATCTTAGGACGCCATGTTGAATATAGATAGAAAATAAATGATAATTAAAATTACAACAACAACAGTAATTTAAACGAAATATTTATGTTTTTCCCGAATTCTATGGATTTTTCTCAATTTTTTTGTGGTGGTGTACATAGTCCTAGCCCATTTTGAAACAACTCCTTTGATGAAGTGTCAAATGCACAGATATCTATAGATTTACATAGATAACGCAATTGCATGTACGCGACGGAATGTCGGGGTTGGTTGCCACCAACTTACAGTCTACGCGGGTCTGTTGTAGCAGCCTTGCAGCCGGTCGGCCACAAAAACTAAAGTAAAACAGCGGGGCATCGGCGGCATCCGTGTCTTTGAATCGGTTTGGGTTTCTCGTCACTAAATGTCGGCCGTGACGTCACAGACAGTGTCAAAAAGTCGGCACGCTTGGTTTCAATACAAATCGTGACACTTGCGTTATCGATGTAAATCTATATCTGTGGGCGCTACTTTAGGTCAACAGGCCCTCTTCGGAGTCGCTGGACGTTCGGTGTGTGGGCCCTTTGAGCGTCCATTGAGGCCGGCGGCGGGGTTGCGACCCTCGTCCCCGTGAGCACCGTGATTGGTTCCCGGGGGGCTACAATGCGCCCCCCGGCGGCGGGATCAAAGGCAAGGCACTGAGGGGCATCTGGCGCAGATCCCACCGAAGGCCCCGGGTCCCTCTCATGTGCCGATGCGACAGCCGCGGGGGTTTTAGTGGGTAAGAATCCCACATACCCCGGTCGAGCCCCACAGCTCCCTAGGATCTTTGGAAGATTTCCCCAACGTCAAAAAAAAAAGGCCAACAGGCCCATCGCCCGTTTGAATTTGCAACTCACCCGAATGCCAAGTATCCGGTTGATGTCTTGGGACTCCTTCAGACACAATTCGGCCATGACCTTGGGCCTCAGTTCCTTCAAATAAAGCATGAATGCATTAAGAGGTTTCTTTATATGCGGCTTTTTGGTTTGTAATTTGGTATTTGAGACCGCAGCGCCCTCTGCCGGCTTATCGGTAGACGGGCAGCCACTGTCTTTCTCTGGTGAACTGGAAATTACCAAATCGTAAAATTTAACGTAGCTTTCAAATTTCAAACGTTTTCCGTCTCTAAGGACTTTTGTCTTGATAAAGTAATAATATAAGAGGCATGATGACTAATTTTGAAAAAATCACTCATTAATGTAGTTACGGGTCTACTATTGCCGAAAATAATCATATTTTTGTATTAAATTTACAATTAACAGCAATATATTCAATTTTTAAAATACAGTTTGAATTTTGTTCCAAAACGATGGCCGGTGCATGGCGCCATATTGTGATTGTCACTACGGTGTAAATAAACATCTGTTTGTAGGTATAAAAGTGAATAATTGTATGAAAGAAAACGTTTAGATGACAGTTTGACAGTTGTTTATTTACACAGGATTGACGTCATTCACTCTGCGGGCCTAAAAAGGCCACATTAAGCATTTCCTCTATAAGGAATTCGTATTTTGAATTTCTATCAAATTCTTCGCAATTCCTGTAATTTTCGTAAAATGATCACACATTTTAGGTCAATCATACTCAATTCATTTATTAACACTAATTAGCAGACTCATATTTGATGTTAATGCTGTCATACGAATAAAAATTAAACGGTAACTTACTCATATTATGATTCCCCGAAAGTGGCCTTTTTAGACCCGCTGATCAGCATTTAATACAAAATGGCGATTAGCTGTATTTAAGTAATTTATTTGCTTAAATATCACGAAAATCTCTCTATTATTATGAAAATGAAATGCATTTTTGTAATCAGTGTAATCTGTTCTAATATTTAAAACCACAGATTTATTGGTATTGTGTTGCAGTCATCATGCCTATTGGGAGGGGGGGGGGGGGGGGGGGTACTGTGGAGAGTTAGAATTGCATCCCTCATCCCCCGGTCGAGCTCCAAAGCTCCCGGGGATCTTTTCCAGATTTCCCCCACGTCAAAAAAATTGTGTGTAGTAGTAAATTATTCACTTCAAAAGCATTCACTTCATAAGCATTTAGTTTCTTAAGCGTGCGATATATCGCACGAGATGGGTTTATCATGCGATTTGATGTGTATTCTTATACTTTGTCCATTTTATTATTGGTTTTTTGACAGCTCGACGTTTGACGTTTATAGGAACGTGAACATAGTAAGTGACCGAAATAATCGATATCGAAAAAGTACATTCGATTAAATATTTTTTTTTATTCTGTCTCATGTAAATGTTTCAACCTTAAACATTTGTTGTCTTTCTTTGTTATATTGTCAAAATAAAATGAATTAAAGTTAATGTAAACAAGACGAAGGTAATGAAAACATAATCATTACACCTTAGGGGTCGTCCATTAATCACGGTATGTTTTTTTTTCAAACTTTTTATGCCCTCCCCCTCTCCTGATGATATGTTGAGGTTTTAAACTATCCACGTGCCGCAATATAGTTTATATTGAAATTTTCGGAATCATCATCATTCTCCTTACCTTATCCTATCAACTGGGGTCGGTGCAATATGTTTTATCCTTCCATTCATCTATATTTGCAGTCATTTCCACACTCACTCCAGCTACTTTCATATCATTCGTAATACAATCCATCCATCTCTTCTTCGGCCTTCCGCGCGCTCTATATCCATCCACATTCAAGCTCATCATTCTTCTCGTGACATGCGTCTCCTCTCTCCTCATTACATGCCCAATCTATTTAGTCCACTGAAATTTTCGGAATATTATCTTTAAATACAGGTACTTAACTGATTAAATGTTGAAGGGGAAGGCGTTGCCGGCAACGGTGAGTCAAGGCCACGTGCCGCTGTTTGGTGTAGAAATCGTGAATTCAACGAAAAATAAATACACGTGATGTCTCATAATACCCCTCCCCCCTCCTGGTGATATTTCGTGATTTTTTCGGAACCCCTCGTTTCGTTTTCGAGCCTCACGTGATTAATGGACGACCCCTTATTTACATATTAGCATTTATTTCTATCGATTATTTGTAATCTGTGGCACAATCGTAGTAATCGTTATGTGTGGCAACTCACTAAAGTGCGGTACGCGTCCATGAAGTACAATATTATTTCTGTGAATTTGTAACTTTAACAATACGAAACTTCATGGGTGTCAGCTGTCAAAAAACCAATAATGAAATGGACAGAGTATAAATAACTTTTAGCCCTCATTAGAATGTAATGTATTTGGGTAAGTACATTCTTTTCATCAGAATTAGAGCTATGACTAGGGCTGCCAGCGCCTATTTTGTATCTTAGAGGATTTATTAGTAGAAATTATAGGACTCAGATCGGAATTAAAGGACATGACGCTAAGTAAAACTCTCTATTATTGTGTCAGTAGAGATATTTACTAAAAAAAACATTATTTTAATACGAAACAAAAATAAGGAATTATTAAAAAAAAAAGGTAGGGTAAGTAAAAATAAGGTATTAAAAAACTTACGTAGGTAAAACAAAGACAAAATTTCTTTTTTTACTGTATAGTAATCGTTTTTGCTGCTTTATTTAAGAGTTTCGTCATTTTCCATTTTTTTTCTAAACTAAAGGACGAATTATTATTCTCCTCCTCCTCTATTCGTCCTCTATTCTTTTTTTTAAATAAAAGACACTATCTATATTTGGAGCTGAAAAAGAGCACGTCCTTTCAAACTCAAACTCAAAAATCTTTATTTCAAATAGGCTTAACGCTAGCACTTTTGAATCGTCATTTTTTAAAAGCTACCACCGGATCACAACGCGGCCTCAATTGAGAAGATCCGGCAAGAAACTCCGCGGGCTTGTCATTTTTTCACTTATTTTTTAAACATTGTTTTGTTACAAATGAATCGACATTAGCGATAGTGTCCTGCCGTTCGAAACATAAAGCAAGGGAGAAAAGAAGAAAACAATAAATTACGACAAACTAAAAGGCTAAAGGGATAGTAGTCGGACCAGTCCCCCCAAGCAGCACCCGCGCACGAGTTGACTCGAGCAGCAGCCATCACTCCCCTCAACCATATTAAAAACCAACCTTTAAATTAAAGGACGTCTGGCAAGCCTAGCTATGACACACATCGGAGTTGTAAGCTACCTCACCATAGACGTTTGTGTGAAACTTTTTAATATTGGAGCCGCTTGCTTTTGAAACATTTGAACCTTTGAGATCCTCAATGAGGAACCTCTTAAAAAAATTAAGCCCAAAACTGGCCTCCTCGGATGATAAGAAGGCTGGCTAATTCCTCGCTCAACAGATCGGTATAGCCATCGATATAATATATAAACTAGATTTGGTGTCACGGTTTAAAAAGTGGTAGCCAGAAATAGCGCCCTTGTGTCGCTATTTCTTTACAAGCCACATCCTGACAAATTTATTTTTGCCGATAGGAGTGTCGCTACTGTCTATATGAAACTGTCAAACTACAAGTCATTATCATTATAAAATCGTTAGTTCACGTTTCCGCCACGAGCACAGATAAGTTTGCAACCTCCGCGACCACATTTTAGATGTAATTTTGTTCGTTAATGTTTATCTAGTTTATATATTACTAGCTGACCCGCGCAGCTCCGCCCGCGCTTTAATTACATTTTGTTCCCCTTTTCTCCCTACTTCCTTGATTTATCTCTCTCCATCTCTCTCTCTTATAATAAAAATCTAATTCTATGCTATTTCTCTCCCCTCCCGCTTCGGTCCCCGTCACACTTCCCCTCTTCCTCTCCCCGTTGTCCTCTCTGAACCCACTCCCTCCTCTCTCTTCTCCCAACTTGCTCCCTCTTACTCCACCTAACTCCTCCGATCACTCACTCCATCACCCTCCCCTCTCCCTCTCTTGCAGTCTCCTTTCGTTCTATATATCCTCGTCAATCATGGTATCTGCGGCATAAAATATACTTTATAACCGATTCTCAGACCTACCCGCAAAATTTCATACATATCGGTTCACCAGACTCTCGTGCACGTAACTCAGAGGTTCTCAGATTTTGTTGTGCAAGGCGTTACGAACGTTCGACACTCGACTCTCGTGCGCGTACCTGAGAGTTTCTCTGATTTTGTTCAGCAAGGCGTTGTGCACGTTCAGGTGAAGATTCTCCCATACGACGTATTCTTGCTGCCCGTGCTTGAGAACTATGTTTAGAAAGTTGAGACCTGGCTGTCTTAGGCATTTTCAAATGTTTAAAAAAATGCTAATAGCGTGTAATATTCTGGCTCTGAAAAGAACTGTTGTTTAGCCCTGAAAAGAACTGTTGGTTAGCCCTGAAAAGAACTGTTGGTTACCCCTGAAAAAATCTGTTGGTTAGCCCTGAAAAGAACTGTTGATTAGCTCTGAGAAGAACAATTTTTTAGCTCTGAGAAGAACTTTTGCGTAGGTGTAGTTTTAAGAAAGAAATCTAAAAAAAATCGCACGTAAATTATTAGAATTCGCGCACGACCATAGATAAGAGTATATTACTTAGAAATAGATAGGTAACTCCCACGTCAAAACGTGCCCCCTAACACCAGCGCCTCCAGCGGTGTGATTTGAAACTCTAAATAGCCTCGAGCATTTTTAATAAAAAAAATAGCTAAAACTTTGTAGTACCTATCTACACTTAATAATAATAATATAATAATAATATTATAAAGAGGAAAACTTTGTTTGTTTGGTTGTAATGAATAGGCTCAAAAACTACTGGACCGTTTTTAAAAATTCTTCCACCATTCGAAAGCTACATTATCCACGAGTAACATAGGCTAAATTTTAGTTTGGGAAAAAATAGGGTTCCGTAAGATATTTGGGTTTATTCGGACAAAAGGTGTAAAAAATCAACCAGAAAAGTTACTTATTTTGCGTACGCTGCCTAAACTATAAAAGATAGAACCATAAAATGTTCTAATTAATTGTAGATCTTATAAATATCTACAAAAAAGTCCGCGGCATACGCGGGTATCTATGTCGAGTGAGGCCCAACAGCGATTTTTTTATTTAAAAATCTTGAATTTTGTTTGGACTACATTTAAACGCATTTATTTTACTCATGCTATTAATCCATATCAAAATAAATTATTTCATCATTAAGTACAGTTTATGTAGATAATATTTGGTCTTTGAATGATTAAAATTGGACATTTGGTTTTGAAGTTATGGCGAAATTAAAATATTACTGCATATAAATTAAAAGATTTCTGCTGCATGGCCCGTTGCGAAGTGAGCGTCACCAAGGCGGGGGTGAGCATGCGGGAGGGGAGTTTAGATCTATGAGTCAGGTACCCGCGCGGCTCAGTCAGACGCGAGGTCGGCTCCCTACGCAGCGGTAGTGCGCATGGTATGGTATCTTAGAAGAAATGGAAAAAGCTACCAGTGGCACCCTCATGCGGCGTGATTTGCAACTTTTCTCTGTTCGGAATGTAACTAAGATAGTAGATCATTATTTTGCAACTGACGTCATAAGACTTACAGCGGTAGCGGTAAATAGGTTGTAATCAAATTAATATGAAGTCTAGGGGGCGCGGGTTCGAATCCCAGCCCGTATGAAATCTTTTTTGTTTTATTTATTTTATTCCTTTATTACTTATGCATATACTATTGGCGTCCGCGTATATCGAATAGGTACTACAAAGTTTTAGCTATTTTTTTTATTAAAAATGCTCGAGGCTATTTAGAGTTTCAAATCACACCGCTGGAAGCGCTGGTGTTAGGGGGCACGTTTTGACGTGGGAGTTACATATCTATTTCTAAGTAATATACTCTTATCTATGGTCGTGCGCGAATTCTAATAATTTACGTGCGATTTTTTTTAGATTTCTTTCTTAAAACTACACCTACGCAAAAGTTCTTATCAGAGCTAAAAAATAGTTCTTCTCAGAGCTAATCAACAGTTCTTTTCAGGGCTAACCAACAGATTTTTTCAGGGGTAACCAACAGTTCTTTTCAGGGCTAACCAACAGTTCTTTTCAGGGCTAACCAACAGTTCTTTTCAGGGCTAAACAACAGTTCTTTTCAGGGCTAAACAACAGTTCTTTTCAGGGCTAGAATATTACACGCTATTAGCATTTTCTTAAACATTTGAAAATGCCTAAGAGAGCCAGGTCTCAACTTTCTAAACATAGTTCTGAAGCACGGGCAGCAAGAATACGTCGTATGGGAGAATCTTCACCTGAACGTGCACAACGCCTTGCTGAACAAAATCAGAGAAACTCTCAGGTACGCGCACGAGAGTCGAGTGTCGAACGTTCGTAACGCCTTGCACAACAAAATCTGAGAACCTCTGAGTTACGTGCACGAGAGTCTGGTGAACCGATATGTATGAAATTTTGCGGGTAGGTCTGAGAATAGGTTATAAAGTATATTTTATGCCGCTGATACCATGATTGACGAGGATATATAGAACGAAAGGAGACTGCAAGAGAGGGAGAGGGGAGGGTGATGGAGTGAGTGATCGGAGGAGTTAGGTGGAGTAAGAGGGAGCAAGTTGGGAGAAGAGAGAGGAGGGAGTGGGTTCAGAGAGGACAACAGGGAGAGGAAGAGGGGAAGTGTGACGGGGACCGAAGCGGGAGGGGAGTGAAATAGCATAGAATTAGATTTTTATTATAAGAGAGAGAGATGGAGAGAGATAAATCAAGGAAGTAGGGAGAAAAGGGGAACAAAATGTAATTAAAGCGCGGGTGGAGCTGCGCGGGTCAGCTAGTTCGATATATAGTACGCGGACGTCAATAGTATATGCATAAGTAATAAAGGAATAAAATAAATAAAACAAAAAAGATTTCATACGGGCTGGGATTCGAACCCGCGCCCCCTAGACTTCATATTAATTTGATTACAACCTATTTACCGCTACCGCTGTAAGTCTTATGACGTCAGTTGCAAAATACTGATCTACTATCTTAGTTACATTCCGAACAGAGAAAAGTTGCAAATCACGCCGCATGAGGGTGCCACTGGTAGCTTTTTCCATTTCTTCTAAGATACCATACCATGCGCACTACCGCTGCGTAGGGAGCCGACCTCGCGTCTGACTGAGCCGCGCGGGTACCTTACTCATAGATGACATAGATCTAAACTCCCCTCCCGCATGCGCACACCCGCCTTGGTGACGCTCACTTCGCAACGGGCCGTGCAGCAGAAATCTTTTAATTTATATGCAGTAATATTTTAATTTCGCCATAACTTCAAAACCAAATGTCCAATTTTAATCATTCAAAGACCAAATATTATCTACATAAACTGTACTTAATGATGAAATAATTTATTTTGATTAGGATTAATAGCATGAGTAAAATAAATGCGTTTAAATGTAGTCCAAACAAAATTCAAGATTTTTAAATAAAAAAAATCGTTATTGGGCCTCACTCGACATAGATACGCGCGTGTGCCACGGACTTTTTTGTAGATATTTATAAGATCTACAATTAATTAGAACGTTTTATGGTTCTATCTTTTATAGTTTAGGCAGCGTACGCAAAATAAGTAACTTTTCTGGTTGATTTTTTACACCTTTTGTCCGAATAAACCCAAATATCTTACGGAACCCTATTTTTTCCCAAACTAAAATTTAGCCTGGTGGCGCGAGCGATTGGTTGATAAGGAAAATTTTGGACTGTATATAGGTGCGCGTATTTACATCTGGCTGCGGCTGACACGATAGGATATGAGCTGCTCTGGAAAAGACAATATAGAAATACAGCTCATAACAGGAGGGGGGCACAATACCTTAGGGCTGTTCTGTGCTGCTGCTGCTACGCGACGCTTCGCCGGCACCGATCTCACTCTTTCTGTCTTTCACTGCTGTTACACTTATTATGCACTAACTTGAATGTATATCACAGGATTTATAGTTAATAATACGAAAATGCGGGACTAATTAAGTCATTTTACAGAGACGTGTGCGATTCTGATCACAGATTCGCCATCTTTTTTTGTTGTAAGGGAGAGGGCGCGCGCGTAGCCGATGAGATCGCGAGTCGCGACGTCTTGCTCGCTCGCACGTGTTGTAAAGGCATGTGCGGGAAAAGGACAGGGATAGGAAGTGTCTAGCCAATTGCCTAATTTGCGTGAAATTTAATAAATGGCGCAACCAAGCCTATGTTACTCGTGGATAATGTAGCTTTCGAATGGTGGAAGAATTTTTAAAAACGGTCCAGTAGTTTTTGAGCCTATTCATTACAACCAAACAAACAAAGTTTTCCTCTTTATAATATTAGTGTAGATATCGATGGGTATAGCGATCCAACGAGGTATCGCAGCCAGCATCCTTGCCACAATCCCACGTGGACAATTCTCTTTATTTTAAATTGTATTTTGTGTCATTTGTTAAGTTAATTTTAGTACCTATTAATTTTATACCAGGGATCCAGTACATGATTCTGAACATTCTAGAGATGAAATTTTTCATCGGCTTTTTCATGAATTTCCAAACAAAAATGCAGCTTATTTAAATAAAATTAGTATAACATCATTATTGGTATAATAACAAATCCTAATTTAAAAACAATAAATTACTTATTTGTGCAAACTTAGCAATCATCAGCAGCAGAAAAGTCCACAGCTGAACAAAGGTTGATGCCCTTAGAAAGGAGGGGTTGCCATAGTCTCCACGCTTGGCATGCGGCTTGATTGAAATTAACAATGTAATTTGAAAAATAAGTATTAATCCGCACGCATTCATTACATGCTCGAAAATTAACAAGTCAGTCATTTGTCATTTTCCATATAAATGATTTCTGTAATTGAAATCAAACTACTTTTACGGATTTTATCGCGGTTTATTTTTTGATTTTACTATCCCGACGTTTAGAATGCTTTGCAGCACCCATGGTCACGGGAGGACTGAGATGTTGAACGTCCTTATGTCACAATTATGCCGGTGTACCCTCAGGTATTGTGACATAAGGGCGTTTAACACCTCAGTCCTCCCGTGACCTTGGGTGCTGTAAAGCATTCGAAACTCGCTCTGATCTAGTTGTAACATGACACACTGTTTAAAAAAAAATGTGATAAAAATGACAAGCCCGCTGAGTTTCTTGCCGGATCTTCTCAGTTGAGGCCGCGTTGTGATCCGGTGGTAGCTTTTAAAAAAAAAAAATACATGACCTTTCAAAAGTGCTAGCGTTAAGCCTATTTGAAATAAACTATTTTTGAGTTTGAGTTTGAAACGTCGGGATAGTAAAATCAAAAAATAAACCGCGATAAAATCCGTAAAAGTAGTTTGATTTCAATGTGTAATATTCGCGTAAGTAAAATACAACATTATGTAATGTTGTTTCAATACAACAATAGGGTTTCTGTAATATTGTAACGGACATTATTTGAAATCTTACATAGACGTTTTCGGTACGTGGTCCCTTACACATATATTCACGCCTTTTCCCGTAGGGGTAAGCAGATCCCATGGGCCGCTTTTCGCCCCCGTGAGAAACGAGACGTGATGAGTGGCGAACCACATCGCCACCATTTTGGTTAATAAAATTATTTTATGATTAACCATTGCGTTCTCACGAATAATGAGGGAAAGGGGAGGATAGGTGTTGTGAAAAGGAAGATTAGCAAGTTAGAGTAGGAAATAGGAAAAGTAGGATATTACCGCCCAGGAGGGCAAGGGATGGGACAGTAGTAGCTAGGGAAGCCGGGGTCGCATACCCGTATACTATACCACAACTACCGGACAAGTAAGTTGGGATGAGTACCCCATGATCAAAATAATAATATAATACCTTTTAGAGCACATCAGGCATGCCTTATGATCGCTTTGATGAACCTTGTCAGTATTGTTGTCCGTATTTGTAATCGGGGCAACAGACTTCTCATCGCGTGCTTTATGTTCCCTAGCCAGTCTCGCCACAGCCTTCCTGATATATTCGTCTATATCAGCGATATCAGTCTCTTCACCGGAATGTGCGACTTCGAATTTTTTTATTTGTAACTCTAGATCAGTCTCGGTCACGACGGGTTCTGAAGCAAATAATTAATTTAACTAAACGACTGTGAGATTATGGGCAATTGTGCGTCAAACTATTATAATATTTAGACAGACCTACGACCATAGAGTCTATGTATTAATAATAGAGTACGCGTTTGTCTATGGTCTCATTAAACAAAGCGTAGGCAGATTTTCCTCTACGAGGCAGGTGAATTGAACTATTTAAAGTTATATTACAAGAGTTATATTGATATGTAAGTGATAAGTAGTAATAGGTTTGATCAGTCACAAGCGCAAATATCGATAAATACAGCTGACGGTATAGTACCTATCGTCGTGTACCTGATATTTATGTATATTGATGTTCTTACCTGTGCCTACGGTTCTTACTTGCATGTAAGCATTCTATAGTACTTGTACTGATTTTTATTCTGTGCCTACGACGATATTTTGTTACGACCGCGACATATAGACTATTATATATGTTCCCATTAACTTTGACCAAGTGATTGAATCACTATAGAATGGGAACATCACTACTACTATTAACATGGCAATATTATTATACAAAGTGACATTAGCAAATGTCAGTTTACTCCAGTGAATTAATTATTGGATTTTACATACCTGGTTCATATATGTCTTGCATCTCATCGTCTTGCTCATGTTTTATGTCCTGTGTAATGACGTCATCTTCCACGTCACTGTCTATATTATTCTGCTCTATAGCGGTGGCACGCAGTCGAAACGAATTTGGAATTAATCTGTCTATTGTTTCTTGCAGTTCTATCTGTAATGTGATAGTATGTTTTGTTAACAACTTAGCGTCGCCGCACACGGGCTACTAGTCACATCCACAATCGGCGCCACTTGAAGCTAGAAGCGGCTACAAAAGAAACTGACGCGCGCGACAGCCAGTTGTGGTCGGTGCTTGCAGTGAAATGAAGGGAGAGAGGTGGGGAAGCGCGCGAGTGGCTTGTGTCATGTGTCGGCGTTTTGTGGCTGAGCCGACCACTAGAGGCGAGAAGTGGCGATTTGTGGCGTGTGGCGTACATTTTGCATGGACACTTTACAGTGTGCGGCGAGTCCATGCAAAATGTATGAAAACAACAGGAAATAGGTCGGTGGCTGCGTTTTGTGGTTGTAGCCGGTGGCCCGTGTGCAGCGACACTTAGTAACGAAAGAAGTTTTATATTTGCCTAATGGGAAGCAATACGCCTTCTTACGCAGCGCCACAGTGATTTTTTTTAACCAGTGTGGGTGCCAGTGATGACATGTGGTACTGAGGCCTGGTTCTTAACAGCTGGCCTTTTAGAGAAGTTCAGAGTTACACAACGAGCTATGGAGAGAGCTATGCTCGGAGTTGATTTGCGCGATAGAATCCGTAATGAGGAGAGTCGCCAAAGAACCAAGGTCAACGACATAGCTCTCAGAATCTGCAAGTTGAAGTGGCAATGGGCAGGCCATATCGCTCAAAGAACATATAAACGATGGGGCGAGGTGGAAGATAAATCCAAAAGAAAGACGCTGCTGCCCATCTTCTCGTTCTCACTTAGTCGCGTACTTTCTACTTACGACACCCAATGAGAGGAGATAGGGGGGTAGCCTAGGACTTACACCTAGTAAATTAAAATTATAGCTTTATTTTCATCTATCTATTACACTACAGTGGTCACACTGTATAAATATTTGTATTATACAATAGGTTACCTCATTGTTATTGTTCAGCATTTCTGTTAGTACTTTTTCGGCCTTCAAACATTGCAGCATGAATCTACGTATTGTCTGCAGCTTCGCGTAACATATGTAGCAAACTGTCCGCGGTTTCAAGTCATTTGTCTGTAACTAATGTATAGATACCTTAATACCTTAGTACCCAGCGTAACTATGACACTAGGTACTGTCTCCTACCCCCTGTTACATTACATATCTTAGACTCCAACGTAACTGACTATGACACTACTACCACAGTCTATAAACCAATACAGTCGTCCAACGAAGCCGTCTAGACAGGGCAATTGTGCGGGGAGTGAGGGGTGAGACGCGGGTAGGCGCGCCCGAGCTGCGTACGCTGCTGCCGCCCGAATTAATTAGTAGCTCGGGATATAACTTTCAGGGATGACGCGTATTTGTTTTAATTAACCGACTTCAAAAAAGGATGTTTTCAATTCGTCATGTATGTATTTTTTTTGTAAGCAGTTATAATGGTTTATACTACCTGTGCTGTGTGAGAGAGATATTATTTTACACATATTCAATTTCAAAACCGCGGATATTTTCTTTATTCAAAAAAATATTATTGGTGTCATTTTCGAGGTTTCTCGGGGTGCTGATTACGAAAATGGCATCCATTTTCAAATCCAAAATAGCGGATATTTACTTTTTCAGAAAAAGTTTTTTGGTGTCTTTTCGGGGTTCCTCTAGGTGCTGATTACGAAAATGACATCCATTTTCAAATCGAAAATGACTGACATATTTTATACATTTCATTAACAGAAATTTCAAATCCAGTAAATATACAAACCGAAAATATTTTTCAGTTGGCCATCTACAATAAACAATTTGGAAATTTATTAATTAACTAGCTGACCCGCGCAGCTCCGCCCGCGCTTTAATTACATTTTGCTCCCCGTTTCTCCCTCCTCCCTTGATTTATTTCTCGCTCTATCTCTCTCTTATAAGAAAAATCTAATTCTATGCTCTCTTTCTCTCTTTCCCGCTTCGGTCCCCGTTCCAAAAAAAAAACCAAAAATATGTATTTATTTACGACCTCACATGAGAAACCTCTAAAATTATCAGTGTTTCTCTACTATATTATGCATGTATTATACATATAAACCTTCCTCTTGGATCACTCTATCTATTAAGAAAAACCCGCATCAAAATCCGTTGCGTAATTTTAAAGATCTAAGCATACATAGGGACAGACAGACAGCGGGACCGACTTTGTTTTATAATATGTATAGATTACAATATACTTATTACATAACATTGTAAAACTCTACTTGGATTTGTTTCCACGAAATGCCTTTTTGTATTTCTTACTATGAAGAACTTCAATAAATAAAGTAAATATAAACAAAGAAATCATTACCATCCCATGCGCTAATAGAAATATACTTTACTTAGTATTTTACTATGACCAAATAAGTATAATATAATATTTTAAGTAAATTATAAAAACAAACTGTGACAACCCTACGTGCTAAGGAGTACGCCATGCGGTGTCGGCTTTTACTGAAACATCAAAGGCGTCGACCCACTGTATTAGTTTGTACACTGTGCTACTACTGTCTCCTGCCCCCCTCTTACATATCTTGTTTGACAACTAAAGTGATGATCACTATAGCAAGTGACCATCAAATAACTGTAAAATGATTCATACAGTATTACCTAACTTGAGTGACCAATAAATACCAATACTAAAACACATTCAGTTGACGTCAAAGTGCGGTGGGCAAATGAAGCTTGATAGTCACTTGGGTGGCTAAAGATATGCTATGGCCCTGACATTTTAATATCCAATCTAGTGATGGTCATGGAGTAATGGACATACTGTATTGAGCTATGGGGATCAACAAGTCACTCTAACATTGAAATATTACAACGATTCCAAAATAAAACTCTAAAAACATTAACTAACGCACCATGGTTTATCAGGAATACCGAAATACACCAGTATTTAGAAATCCTCACCATAAAGGAAGAGATAGAGAAGCTCTGTGGGAGCTATAAACAACATCTGGAGCGTCATAAAAACCAGCTGGCCACCTCACTCCTGGATACTAAGACTATGTATTCTGGCTAAAAAGAACACCATTAGCCTCAATCTAAAAACATGTGAGACGTCATGTCATTGGATATGATGCCACAAAACGCGAAAGAGACAAATAATCTGATAAAAGCTATGTGGCTGATGGCAGATGGATAAGAAATAATAATAATAAAAAAAATATCTAGTGATGAGTTAAGCATGTTAGGTATAGGTATAGGTAAAACGGGCTGGTTTCCGCAACTCAACGTCAAAGCGTGTATTTTGCGTGCAGGTTAAGCATGTTATTCAACTGATGGTAAGCGTCACACCTGCCTATAGACAGCTGCACTGCTGGCAAGCAACAGTGTACATACGTTGCTGTGTTCCGGAGTGAAGTGCACTGTAGCTGGTGAAATAACCGGGCACAGACTTAATAAGTCAATCTTTCGGGCAACTAGTGGTGGTGCAATGCAGTTGTCTATAAGCAGGTGTGTTGCTTAAATACTACATAACATCTTATGTTGCAATGTTAGTACCCAACGTTATTAACAACTATACTAGATCCAACCGTTTATTTTCTTTTTGACAGCACCAATAGAACGTAACTGCGTCATGTTATGCAAAAGTTCACTTAAAGTGAAGTGTGAACTTCACTTTAAGTGAACTTTTAAAAGTGTATTTTTGCGTAACATGACGCAGTGAAGTGTGAACTTCACTTTAAGTGAACTTTTGCCTAACATGACGCAGTTACGTTCTATTGGTGCTGTCAAAAAGAAAATAAACGGTTGGATATATTATAGGAGCAACGCATTAGGCCTACAATTATTTATTTATTTAGTTTCGATAATGTAATTTGCAGAATTAAGTTAATCATGCTTTACTTACTGCGGCACTCACAAACGACAATTAACTTTAATCCCAATTAAATTATTTTTTGTAATCTCTTTATTTTGACTTTCAGAGCCTCTTATGATTATTTTCGACTAATTATTACGAGATTATTGATATACCTACTTAATCTGAACGTAATTAAGTATTAATTGGCTTCAAGTGTCTAAATAAAGCAATTTCAAAAAATTACTTAAGTACTGCAGTTAGTGATAGGTAACACATTGAATTTCATAAAAAAAAATACAGACATTGAAAAATATCCATCACAAATTAAATTTATTTACTTTGGTAAATGCAAAATACTAAAATCAATAGACATTGGTTGTCCATCTGCTACCTGGGGATGTAGTTAAACTGTTACTTAATATCTAACAAGAAAAAACAGTCAGCTGTTTCTTGCCGGACTAGTTAGAATTGAGGCCTTCTCGTAATTCGATGGTAGCTTTAATAAAACAATGACCACTCAAAAGTGCTAGCGCCAAACCTATTTGAGATTTGAAAATATAATCTAATATTATTTTGTAATTGTAAATCTGTGGTCTCACCTGTATTGAAGTCAGTTTTTCATAAACATACTGATACTGCGTGTTTTCTATTAAATAGTGAACATCGTCTATCAAGCATACACGGCATATTTGTAATTTTTCCATTTTATATCAACAAACACAACTCTTCGTGGGGAAAAAATCAATACCGACCACAAAATTTCGACTTTCGGGAATAAATACCTACACAAAACGCTGCTTACATAATTATTTATTTTAAATTTTAATTAAAATGCATGCTTGCTTCATTCTTTTCTGAAAAATCCTTAAAATCTGATCGAAATCTGAAAGACATGACTTTGACTTATTTCCATGATTGGAGTGACGGACTTAAAACAACTTGTATGCGTTCCACTTGGTGCCCACAACTTGGAGTTGTTACACCAAGTGTAATAATAATGTTCTGTGCCACTTGGTGCCCACACAACGATCGATATATTATCTATCTATCCTTGGAGGAAGATCGATGTCGATGCCCACAAGCACAACAATCAAAACGCTCCTTTAGGCTGCATTCCACTTGGGGCCCACAACGATCAAAACACTCCTTTAGTTGTTCCACATAGCGACCGCGGTCGTTGTGGTCGCAGTGAAAACTTCACTCATGACGTCATGACTTACGCTCACGCGAAGCTCAGGAGAACCCATCTAAGGCTCAATTCACACCAAGATGGTATCGACCGGCAGCGCACTTTCAGACTGAAAGAATTTTAATCTTTATCTACAATAAGTAAAAGACCAGTAGCCCGATTCTCGTAATATCAAACAGTCCAAATTTCGTTGACGTTTTATTGTCGTTCGATCGAAGTCCTATCCCTTCCCTCCGGACCTCTGAGTAGTTCAGACGTGTGTTAATCTGTCCCTGCGCTAATTAAGTTCAAATATTTTCTTAATAATTTTTGTCAATAAATCATAACAAAAAATAGGAGCGCATAACTTGAAGGCATGGATTAAGGGCGAAACATAAAGCGCGTACATCCGAATGATACCTCAATACCGCAACGCACACGCAGTCAACAACATTACAACCGGCCACCGGTCAATAGCTCACAAGTAAGTCACTGAGAGTAATACTGTCATCTCGCTCGCTCGCAACACATTGAAGCAGAGACCTTTCTACACTGGACGGACGGGTACATTGCTGCAATTCTCCGATAGTGGCAAAGTAAACTTGACCCCGGGAATTACTACGCGAACATCTCATCGTTGTGCCGCCCTGGTACTTAGCAAGAACTATTGGCACATAATAATGGTATTGATTTAATCCAAAAATTATCAATATACTATATACATATAATTTGGACACACTGCGTGAACATGTTTGCTATCCTAGTAAAACGCTAGCAAGCAGACTCAAATAATATTGTAAGTTACAAACGGGTCATCTATAGAAGATTGTAAAGTGAACGCATATCCTATGATATCTGCTATCCTGGTACTTGCGACCATTATAAAATAACAAAGCGTGCCCACCGCTGTTAACTTGCCCCTGGAACAACCACGTGATTCTTAGTAACATAATACCACGATCAACTTATATTGTCCTAGTACGTGCGAGTAATTTAATTTTAAAATGCCACTAAAAAGGACCCCTCCGTTGACCCCTACAAATTTAAATGTTGGAGCAGCCCAAACTTTGGCCCATTCTGATCCAAATCTGAGTACAGCTACGGAAAACACGGATACTTATATCACTCAAAGAGGTACAAACAAAAGAAAACGCGGGGAACAGGTGGAGAAAAGTGATTTTGATTTATTCAAAAGTGAAATTATGAACATGTTTAAGGAGCTAAAGAACACCATGGTTGAAATAAAGAACCAAAACACTGAATTGCAAAAATTTGTAGATTTCACTGCAGCCAAATATGACGAGATCAATCAGAAAATAAGTCAGATGGAGAAGGATAGAGCTGAGGATAGAAAAAATATTCGCCAACTCGAGGAAAAAATCGAATTAATGGAGAGACAAGATCGAGCCTCAAGTATAGAGATAAGAAATTTACCGCAGGCTAGCCATGAAACAAAACAAGACCTCATAAATATTGTAATGGAAACGGGTAGTGCAATAAATGTTCCTGTGCAGCGATCTGATGTTAAGGATGTTTTTCGTATTAGTGCAAAGACTACCGCTAAGCCAGTAATCGTCCAATTTACAAATATGCCGATTAAAGAAAATATGATAGCGTCGATTAAGAAATTCAATAAGGAAAATAAAGAAGCAAAGCTGAACACTGGGCATTTAAAAATCAGTGGACCTACAATCCCTATTTTTATATCAGAGAATCTTACTTCGCGAACCAAGAGACTTTTCTTCTTAGCCCGGGAATTTGCATCAAAACATAATTACAAATACTGTTGGACTTCGTATGGCAAGGTCTTCCTTCGCAAAGTAGAAGGTTCGTCACTGATTCGCATTGAGACTGAAGCCAATATTAATGCATTAAATCAACAGGAATGACTAGATAGTTTAAGTCTATGTATTAATGCTAAGTTACCTATAAATTTATGTACAATACTAACTAATGTATACACTAAATGTCACAACACTTCACATATATTCACAACAAAAACATCATTAACCATGTATAAACAGTATGCGCGTAGCTTTTTGAAAAATTTACTATATACAATTATGTCTAAAAAGTATTCCTTGAGTGACATCAATTCGGTTAGATTTACGATCTGTGTCCCACTAACTTCTTATAATTATTAAATTCGATCGCCAACTAAATGAAATTGCCCAGGACCTAGACAATCCCGCCGATATTTGCTGTACGAAACTAGATGACCCCGAACTCTGCCAGACATATTTGAATCGTAGTACTCACTTAAATAATAGTTTATGCTTGATATCAGTCAACATCAGAAGTGTGAACCAGAACCTTGATCGTCTTCTTGTACTTTTAACGCAAATTAATGTTGAGATTGATATTATTGTATTGACTGAATGTTGGCTGAGCAATGAGACCATAATACCTGTTCTCGAAGGGTTTACCTCACATAACACTAAACGCCATTTAAACCAAAATGATGGGGTCATTGCCTATGTAAAAAACAGCATAAGTCAGAATAGTTATGAACCACAGTTTGATGATGGTAATTATCTCGTTTTAGAAATAAATAATATGTATTCAATCGTTTGCACATACAGACCCCCTTGTTTTCATAATCCTACAAAATTTATTAATTCGGTTGACGAGATAATTAGCAATATTAAAACCCCTAGCATTGTTCTAGTGGGAGATATAAATATGGATGTCATGCCTGGCAAAATTTTGGGTCACACTGCGCAATATATTAATATGTTAGCAATTCAAGGGTTACGGCAATGTGTTAATAAACCAACACGCAAAAATGCTTGCTTGGACCATATTATGGTAAAATGTAAAGAATCAGTAAAAACGTTTGTTTTTGATGAGTTCACCGATCACTGTCCTATACTTTTATACATCGAAAAGGCTAAAATATTAAAAGAAAAAACTGAATATGTGACAACAAAATTTAATTTTGACGGAATTACTAAAGATATTAAAAATAATAATTGGGAACTTTTTTATAACACAGCCGACATTAATATAGCCACACAGATCATGGTTAATGATATTCAAGAGATAGTAGATAGGAATAGAATTACTAAGACTGTATCAAAAAGAAATAGGCCAATTAAACCGTGGATAACTGTAGGAGTAGTTAAATCCATAAAAAAGAGGGATAAACTACATAAACGTTCGAAAAAATCACCAGATGATATAGAATTAAATATACTTTTTAGAAAATACAGAAATATTTGTAATAATATAATAAAAACTTTAAAAAAACAATACTATCAAAGAGAATTTAGTAATAAAAAAGGGAATATTAGAGAAACATGGAAATTAATTAAAGAAATTGGAAACATAAACCGACCGCGGCAGCATTCTACAGATCTACTTAAAATTCAAAGTACACCATCGGGTGCTCTTAATGTAGTTAATAAATACTTCACAAGCGTTGGTAGGGAGATGGCCAATGATATACTTCTCAAGCTGGACAAATCTGAATTGGAGTTAGCTCGTGACGCAAATAAAGATGGCCCCTTGTCATCGATGTCATTATTTATGACAGATCCGGAAGAAGTTAGGACCACCATCCAAACTTTAAAATCTCACAGTGCACCTGGATTTGACAATCTCTCATCACAAATATTTAAAGTATGTAGCCAATCACTTAGTAAACCCATCGCCCACTTATGTAATCTTAGCTTCGAAACAGGTAAATTTCCAGATATTCTCAAACAAGCAATAGTTGTTCCAATACATAAGTCAGGAGATCCAACATTACCTAATAATTATAGACCCATTTCTCTACTAACAGTACTTACAAAAATAATAGAAAAAATAGTAAACAAAAGGCTAGTTAATTATCTCGAAACAAATAATTTTCTGGATAATAACCAATTTGGCTTTAGGAAGAATCGCTCAACTAATGACGCTGTCCTTCTTCTAACATCAAGTATCACAAAATATTTAGAAAATAGTGAAAAGTGTGTGGGTATTTTTCTTGATTTGCAAAAAGCTTTTGATACGGTTTCCATACCTATCCTTCTGACTCGGCTAAATAACATAGGAATCAGAGGAGTAACCCACTCATGGTTTCAGGATTACTTATCTAACCGGACCCAAGTAATTCGCGTCAAACAGCATACTAGTGATCCTTCAAGTTGCACCCACGGTATTCCACAAGGAAGTAATCTTGGCCCAGTTTTGTTCTTGATCTACATTAACGAGCTTTGTAAAATGGAAATCCAAAATGCTGACCTTGTAATGTTTGCAGATGATGCAGTGCTCTTGTTCCATGATTCTAGTTGGGACTCAGTAAAGTTACTTGCTGAAAAAGGGCTTCGAAAATGCACTAGGTGGCTTGAGAATAGTTTGCTTACCATCAATGCCTCTAAGACTAAGTATGTGTGTTTCCATAAAACAGCTTCTACTAAGCCTCCTAACGACTTTTCCATTGTACTTCACTCTCACCCATGTAACATTGTTGATACCCCAAGTGCAAATTGCAAATGCACACATCTTAACAGCACGACCATCATCAAGTATCTTGGGGTTACCTTAGATAGCAACCTGAACTGGACTGGTCACATATCAGCTTTAGCTAATAGAATAAGAAGACTCATAGGAATGTTTAAAAAAATAAGAGAAGTTGTTGATCCAAAACTTATACTAGAAATATATAATTCATTATGCCATAGCCTTATAAATTATTGCATTTGTTCCTGGGGAGCATCTTCAAAAACACATATGATAGAGGTAGAACGAGCTCAACGAGCTGTACTGAAGGTAATTCTTTTCCTACCCTATAGGCACCCAACTAAGGCAGTCTATGAGTTAGCTGGCGTCCTCAGTGTTCGAAAAACTTATATTTTTGAATGCATTAGGCGATATCATAAAACAGCCCCCTTGATAGACCAGAGTAAGAGAATCAAGCTTTGCAGGGTCCCGGTTGCGAAGAGTGCAGTTGCTAGACGACATTATGCTTTCCAGGGTCCCCGTCTTTATAATAAATTAAATAGTAGTACTTGTACAATTATCGACAGTAACAGTCATAAAGCTAAAATAGCTATAATTGAATGGTTGAAGTCATTTGACTATGACAGCTGTGAGAAACTATTAATTTAAGTACCGTTATTTTCTCTCCACAGTGGTAGTCGCATTATTTTCTCACAAAAATACCCATTACTGTTTTTATTTTTATTTTGTTTTATTATACACGTATTTTGAACGAACATTACGCGCGCACGCACAACCGAACACGCACACTCACACACCCACACACACACACTCACACACTGACACACACATACACACACTTACTAATAGATTAAATTTAAATAAACATACTCCATGAGCATAATATATCTTAGAAATAAGTCTGAAATTAACACCTGTATCACTTGTTTTTGGGAAGAACTGTCTTCTGACATACAGGATGATCCTAGTTTAGGAGACAGGGCTACATCAAACTGTAACAATTTTGTGATAAATAAAGATATTTATTATTATTATTATTATTATTATAGGTTTATGGGTGTCTTCAAGGCAATAGGCTTTTAACAGATTAGTCTGCTTTACCATCTTCGTTTGCGCCGCCGCTTCCCATCAGGTGGGACAGCAGTCAAGCACTACCTTATAATAAATAAATAAAAAAATGCCTTGTAAATAAAATTTTATTACATGACAACCTAACTGAATAAAATCGGTATTCTCGTATACCATATACGTAGTTCAATAGGACTTCAACTCAATTGGATCGAAACTAAACGATTAGTCAACGATTCATTGTTCTGTACGTTTTGCTATTCCCTGATAGATGTCGCCCTAATAAATTTTTAGTCTTGGTAGGAATCTTGTGAGATGAGTTAAGAGTTTAGGGTTCGGGAAATTAGGGGTTAATTAGTTTCAAATCCCTCCACAGACATATTAACTGTATATTAATTAAATGACGTGTTTTTCTCTATTTATTAGTTTATTCTATCTCTCTTACTATAACTATATTTACCTTAAAACCATCTCGCTCACACTATCTTCTAATTACTCTTCACTCACAGCGTACGATCATATTTTCGTCTCACTCACTCTCAGCTCTCACGTTCATGCTTGCTTAGTGCTACATCCAATATCTTTAACCCTTCAGGCCCGGGTGATACGTATTTGTATCATGACATAACGCACCGCAATGACTCCCTCAGGCCCGGGTGATACGTATTTGTATCATCCGCCGTTGACGGAATTCACAATTTTTTTTTCATGGTAGAAATTTAATTTTTGTATGGGAACCCTATGCTTTATGGTTACATCATAGTATCATCTTTAAAATAGACCAGTTATTCATTAGTTCTTTTGACATTTTAAGTCATAAATTCAGTTACGAAAGTCGGCTGGTCTCGGTCGGACGGAGTAAAAGTTGTGGTCACGGAATGTTAGTTTTAAATCGTAAGTATTCTTTTATTTCAGGTGAAATGTTTTATTTTTTTGTTTTAACGTAATAATAAAGCTGTGTAGAGGGTAGTTAGTGCGTATTTTGTCAAAATATTGTATATTTTCGAACTGAAAAAACAAAAAAAATCACCATAGGTGATTTTTTTGTTTGTTTGTTTACTTCTGGTATAATTCCGTTATTATTTGTAATGTAGTTGTTGTAAATACATCGTAATTACATCATAACGATAATAACTCAAAGATAAAGTCATAAAATCCAATCTAACTATCGAAAATTTTGCATACCATGACGTCAATCGCGCAGTGACGTCATTTTTTTTTTAAAATTGAGTTCATTTCGATTTTTTGGTAGTGTTTTGTTTAAAACTTGTAAAAAAGGAGTTTGGATGCAAAGAATGGATCTTTCTTAGTGCCTCAGTCAATATTCTACCCTCAAAATCGAATTCAAAAATAGGTAAAATCAGCTTTGCCAAAAAATCCCCTATTTTAGACTTTCCCTTTAAAAAATCGATATTTATAACTCTAAAAAAGCATATACTGGATAGCTTATACTTGTCTCATTAGAACTCTGTTTACAGAACGCAAATCGGTTAAGTGGTTGTGTTTATATAACGTTCGTAATTTGAAACCACGGCGGGCCGCCGAATAACATAAACAATTACGTCATCACAAAACGTGCGCGCGCGAAAAGCGGCCGGGCCTTACCGGGCCCGAAGGGTTAACATGCTTGGTCACGTTCCATAACCCATATCTTACCTACTTTAAGGCGGCCAACCGTCCCGCATTTTGCGGGACGGTCCCGGAATGGCCGCTGTAATCCCGCATTGCAATATTTAATAAAATAGTCCCGGAAATCGTATAAGGCGTCCCGGATGTCCCGCATTCCTCGTTTCCCATCGTCTCGCTCGCATAAAAGTGTTTCACATGGATAGAGGTATTCAAAAATTTCAATGAAAGCGGAATACCATTCCTGAATATCCTAGCCATTATCCAGTACCTTCTTTGTTTGCCAGGAACAAACGCTCCTACGGAACGAGTATTTTCCTTAATGAATAGCTTATGGACATCCGAAAAGTCGTCACTAAAAGTAGAAACATTACGTGCAATGCTAATTATAAAATTTAACATGGGCAGATGCGAAAACTTTTTGGACATTCTAAACCAAAACCCAGAACTAGTAAAAAAATGCCATTCATGTGAGAAATATGACTTTTAAAATAAATAAAAATCAGTAGTACTGTTATTTGTTTCTAACTCAATTACCTCCACCATAGAGTAATATACCTGGCGGAACCCTTCACCAACAAATCACCACCTCAGTCTTGTTGTGAATAGGGGTAGGTGTCCCGCATTGACTTATCATAAAGTTGGCCGCCTTAACCTACTTATTTATATTTCGCCATAACGGCCTTATTTTTTAATTTCTTGCTGTGCAGACGAATTTGATAGTAAATACGTAAGTCCGTGGCTCATTTAAGAGTTATTTTATTACTTTGACTCGCACCACAAGAATAAGAAAAGCAAAAATCGTCTCAAATAACCAACGTATGTTCAACGACTCTTGAATCGCGAAATTTGACGCTTACTCGTTGGCATCCGATCGGTAGTGACGTCATTTTCATACGAGAATACCATTTAGTCAACGTTATAAAACGATTGAACGACGATTATTATACCAGAATACGCTCCAACGATAGTTTAATCGAACGACTTTTAAATCGTTGCCGTTGAAGTAAAATCGACGGACGTGAATACGAAAAGTGTTTAAACGACTGAGTCGCTACGTTAACGTTATTGTTTTGATTACGAGAATCAGGCTACAGTATCGCTTGAAAAATGAGGCGCGCGGGTGGCCACGAGCGGCGTTACGTTTTTGCTTTCTTTTTACTAACTCGCCGTTTCTATTATTTACCTCCACGCTCAAAACGATCTATAACCATTCCATTGAGTTTACGACACTAACGCTCACAAGCAAGTGGAACGGGAATAACTGCGGTTGTGAGCGCGTGATCCAGTAGCCCGATTCTCGTAATAACAAATAGTCCAAATATCGTTGCCGTTTTGTTGTCGTTCAATCGAAGTCCTATCCAAAATCGGTATTCTCGTATACCATATACGTAGTTCGATAGGACTTCAACTCAATTGGATCGAAACTAAACGATTAGTCAACGATTCATTGTTCTGTACGTTTTGCTATTCCCTGATAGATGTCGTCCTAATCAATTTTTGGTCTTGGTAGGACTTTTGTGAGATAAGCTAAGAGCTTAGGCTTTGGGAAACTCGAGATTAATTCGTTTCCGTTCCCTCCACAAACATACTAATTGTTTATTAATTAAAATACGTGTTTTTCTCTATTTATTAGTTTATTCTATCTCTCTTACTCTAATTATATTTACCTTAAAACCATCTCGCTCACACTATCTTCTAATTACTCTCTTCACTCACAGCATACGATCCTATTTTCGTCTCACTCACTCACTCCTAGCTTTCATGTTCCAGTTTAGTGCTACAATCAATATATCTCTAACATGAGCTCTATCATGCTTAGTCGCGTTCCATATCCCAAATTTTAAGTATTTATTTCTACTTTACATATTTCGCCTTATCAGCTTTCTTTTTATATTTCTTGCTGTGCAGACGAATACGTAAGTCCGTGACTCATTTAAAAGTTATTTTATTACTTTGACTCGCACCACAAGAATAAGAAAAGCAAAAATCGTCTCAAATAACCAACGTTTGTTCAACGACTCTTGAATCGCGAAATTTGACGCTTACTCGTTGGCATCCGATCGGTAGTGACGTCATTTTCATACGAGAATACCATTTAGTCAACGTTATAAAACGATTGAACGACGATATTATACCAGAATACGCTCCAACGATAGTTTAATCGAACGACTTTTAAATCGTTGCCGTTGAAGTAAAATCGACGGACGTGAATACGAAAAGTGTTTAAACGACTGAGTCGCTACGTTAACGTTATTGTTTTGATTACGAGAATCAGGCTACTGATCGTTGTGAACGCTAAGTGGAACGCAGCCCTTGTACAACCATCGATAGTGCCTCCGTAACTATGGCAACCAGATTTTAGATAGTCGACGATCGCAACTATCGTAATTTCTGGTCATTTCCAAGATTGACAAATACAATAAAATAACATGAATCAGTGAGCTTCCGACTTGCGGGTTGTATCCCTAGAATTAGGAAAATAAATGTTTGGGGTTTCTTATTAGACGGATGACATATAATATCACTTGTCATAAAAATAGACTCAACGGAACATCGAACATTTGAATTCTTTATTAGTCTGTGCAAACATTTTGGCGCGCTTCTTCAGTCTTCACTCGGTAGATAAAACGTAGTTCTTACTGAGTAGTGAGTAGTCTGTGAGATGAGATAAACTAGTTAAACAATCGCCGTGGAAAGTTTGTGCAGTAGTGATTTTGGTGTAAAATTTGCTATTAATCATGAATGGGTAAGTAATAAACAGTTTTTAATTGATAGATTGTGTATTAGCTAGTGATTTTGGATAGAAATTGATACAATTGTCAAACAAAGTTGGTCATGACGCCCGTCATGGCTGTACTTTTCCATTTGTTTTGAATAAAAAATACGTAATACAATATCGATAGGATCAGCATAAATCAACGTAATTAAATATACTGTTAATACAATATCGATAGGATCAGCATAAATCAACGTAATTAAATACGTATTCAGTATTTAATTTGAATAACATTGATAAAATTTTGCATAAAATAGGAATGCAAAAAACACGCAACCCACGGTGGCCTCCCGGACAAAAGGTCATTTTAGCTAGGGATGGCATTCTGAGATAGATTAATCGAAGAATTGATTTTTGGTCCCAAAAAAAATCGATTTTTTGGATCGATATCTAGGGCTAAATCGATCCATTGAATCGATATCGAAATCCAGAGATCGAGATTCGATTTTTTTCTGTTTTTATATGGACCATAAATTTATTTATAGTTAATTGAACGTACCCAAACACAGTACATTGTAATTGTCACACTGTAATCTTCTTATCCATTAAACTGTATGTTCTCTTTTGGTGTACAATAAAGAATATTTGTATTGTATTGTACATTGAATATTCTTTTTTTTCCAAAATAAGTTAGGGAGGCTATAAAATCAGCATTAAAACACATGTTATGACTATTTTTAAATTTTCTGTCTGTCTCAATGCATATCAATCAATGTTATTTGTACAGTGAAGAAGGAATGTTTTATCAAATTTGGGTAAGTAGATCAAGAAATGCAGCTTGGCCCTTCTGTGTTTGACCGCCACTTACATAAGTAATTCGGCAGTGTTTTTTTTATTTACGTACGTTGCTTATAATAAGGGACCAGATTAATAACTAAATACATATTTTTAGTTATTGCCCCCCGCAGGATTCGAACCTGCGACCTCCGGTTTCCCACTGCGCCACGGAGGCTACAACAGGAGTCATATACTGTAATGTTGAAATATTATTCAGCCAGTACAAAGTCTTATTTTGACCAAACAGATCAACCTTGAATTTTGATCCATCCATTCGTTAGGAAGCTACGATGCCACAGACAGAAAGACATATACGTTCATGCCTTTTTGCACTGGGGTTTACAAAACATGAGATACGTGTACTGTAACAACACAAATACTGAAAAGAACTAATACTGAAAAGGTATATGGCATACCTGAAACTATTTTAAACACCATATTTTCCATTGTTTAGTCCATATTTGTGATGTATTAACAATTGTTGAACGTATTTGTAAATGTCAGTTTGACAATTGATAAGTCAAACTATGGCTCTTTGACAGTGAGCTCTCTCAGACTCTCTCATCCGGTACCTTTAATCTTGTAAGCAATGGCTGTATTTCACATTCTTAAAATAATCAATAAATATCATTATTAAAGCGTACAACTATTTTATTTCAAGAGTACTAGAAGGCCTAGTACACAGTAATATTATATGTACAAATTTTGGAATTTTAAATACATAAAAATCCGGTCCTTAATGCAGTATTATAAAAAAAAAATATTTTGTGGCCCGGGGCTCTTAATTACGGGCAACATTCGGAGTCGCTGAACATGTACGGAGGCGGCTGTGGGGTTTGGACCCCCGTCCTCGAGAGTACCGTGTCAGGTTCCCGAGAGGTTATAATGCGTCACCAGCGGCGTGCTCAAAGGCACGGCACTGAGGGACACCTGGAGTAGATCCCAGGCTTCCCTTGCATGTGCCGATGCGAAATGGGGGTTTTAGTCGGTAAGAATCCCACATGACCCGGTTGACCCCCACAGGTCTCGAGGACCTATTGAAGATTTACCCGTAAAAAAAAATGGAGGTGGTTGATTGAGGTGGAACAAGCCAAGGCTGTGGTGAGGCTTGCGCATGGTGGCACAGTACAAACCTAAAAAGTACATCGAATCGAATATCGATCTTAGTGAAATCGATCTTTTAGTCCTCGATTTTATCGAGAATCAATCCATCAGTCTTCGATTGGAATCAATTCAAAAATCGATCTTTTTTTGAAAGAATCGCCATCCCTAAATTTCACGCGCGAGGCCATTTTGTTTGGCAGCTTGCATAGCATGGATAAGACTTTACTAGATTAAAATTTCAATATTATTTTTTTGTGAAATTTATTTTGGTGGTTTATTCGTGGTGGTAGTCGTAGCCAGCGCGGTGGTGGCCGCAGTCTTCGAGGGTTGCATGAGCGCCCTGGGCCATATAATATTGATGAGTTAGCATGTTTTTACGCTTTTTCCTTTCTGTTTTTGTTTTACTAATCAAAACTACGTAATATAATTGATTTCTTTTGAATTTTAGACTTCAGCTGTAGATAAAGTTGTAGTCGTATTATTCTGTTCTTCTAGATCTAACTCAGGGGAGCCGAGTCGCCGACCTCCACCAATACCGGTAGCGTCTTCCTCCTCCATATATAATATGGAGATGGTGGTGGAAGGCGCACCGGTCACCGTGGCACCGGTCGCCTCCGTGGCTCCTAGTCCACTACCCCCTTTTCTGCCATTTTCCGTGCCCTCGCCGGCAATGTAAGTCGTCTTCGGACTTTTCTGTTTATCTCTAGAGTTGTATAAATAAGTACTACATTAAAGCTTTTTTTTCAGGTTTGACGAATGCGCAGTTGGACCTACGGGTCCATCCACTCACACGCCAATGCAGCATCCTCATCTTCGCTCTGGTCAGAGACTGTGCCACGATGATTTCGACTTCTCCCTCGCGTATGGTAAGTAGCTGTTGTTTTTGGCTTGGGATGGGGATAAGCGCAAACTTTTTGTTTTTACTGGGTTGTGAACCTTCCTATCTTTTGTTCCAGCAAGCGATGAGGACTCTGACGAGAGCGATGGTGAATTGGCGCCTCCATTTAACCCTCGGGTGGCCCGAATTTTAGACGAGACGCCATTTGACCCAGAGGATGCTGCACCGTCTGCTGCTCTTGAACATGCGCATCCTATGGCCACGGACCGGCCAAGGATGGCGCACGATTTTGAATGGAGAGATTTCCCGAATCCTCAGATTCCACCTGAAGTGAGGCGGGAACGTTTTTCCGAGAGCAACGTAGGTCAGACAGCTCCATGTGTTGACCTCTATGACATATTTACTGCCATATGGGATCGGCAAATAATGGAGTACATTGCATGTGAGACGAATAGATATGCTCAGCAGGTGGCAGCCCAGTTACTTGATAATCACAATGTCCATCCCCATAGTCGCATCGGCCGTTGGTACGACACCACGGCCGATGAACTATATATTTATTTTGCCATAGTTGTTGGGATGGGGATTGTGTATAAGAGTAGATTAGAGGAATACCGGGCTTCCACCCCTGACATGTTTGTCACACCAGGGTTTAGCGCATACATGTCATATAATAGATTTTATCTATTTTCAAAATGTTTACATTTTAATAATAATGATAACATGTATGCGCTAAACCTTGATTACGCACAGGCCAAGTTATTTAAAATACAACCAATTGTGTCACATCTTAATAGGAAATTTGCTGACATGTATACTCCAGGGCAGAATCTGTCCTTGGACGAGTCTCTTCTCCAGTGGAAGGGCTGGTTGAACATCAACCAGTTAATCCCTAATAAAGCTGCTACAGTGGGGATTAAAACTTATGAAATCTGTGAATCTCAAACCGGCTACCTCTGGCGGTTTGAGATTCACGCTCATAAGAAATCTCCACCACAGCAGCTAGAAGATCCATTAAATTCATTACGTCAACCGTTGTTCTAAGGCTTACACATGGTCTTGAGAACAAAGGTTACACTTTATGGATGGACAATTATTATAATTCTCCATGTGTCGCTCGACGACTCAAATCGATTATGTTATGACTGTGTAGGGACCCCGCGGACCAATCGTAAGTTTGTTCCGCAGGCACTACACAGTCTCCACAAGGCGATGCGCCCCGGCCAAATTACTGGTCTGACTTCTGGAGACATCGATGTCATGGTATGGAGTGATAATAATAGGGTTTCCATGATCTCTACATACCATGGCAACGCCGTTGCAGATATCCAGGGCACCACCAAACCCATCCTGATATTGGATTACAATATCATGATGGGTGGGGTGGATAAAAAAGACCAGATGTTGGCCATGTACCCCATCGAGCGGAAACGGGCAAGGGTCTGGTACAAAAAATTAGCTAGGAGACTCCTAAATGTCTCAATATTAATTTCCTATATTATCCATTGCCAATCTTCTTCTACTACTCACTTGACGCACCGTAAATTCCGTATGGTGTTAATTAAAGCCCTCGTTTCCCGACACCATTCTCCCGTTTCCATTCCTGCAACTGTAACCATACAGAACACAAGCAAACGTTTTGACATCTCCCACCGGCTCCAAGAACACAATTTTGGGGACCACCAACGCCTTCGGCACCAGTGCGTTGCATGCAAAAAAAAAGTGCGTACGTTCTGTATCGGTTGCAGTAAAACAGTCTGTATGGATCCTTGTTTTTTTTTACTATACATGCACAATTTACGTAATAGTATTTTATATATATATTTCTTTGTTCCTGTATTTATATATTGTATGTATATATTTTTTGTACCTCACCTTTGTTCGTTTCATTGAAATGACGAATTATAACATGTTCATCTATTAACATGTGCGTTGAACATTTTTTTATTTGTTTAATTATTTCAGTACGATTGCTCAAAAATTCCGCCATTGTATCAGTAAAATAGCATATTTTGCTCAAGAGCAACTTTCAAATAACGTACGTAAATACGACATTTTTTTTTAACTACCCCTGATTATTCCTTTATTTTGTTTATTTTGTTATTTTTAATTTATTCCCATTTTTTATTCATGTTTTTATTTTCTAATTTCCTATTAAAATATGACACAATTGGTCGTATCCATGTTATCATAGCCTGTACTTGGTGGATTTTGTAGTGAAATTGGTTGTTTTGGAAGTTGATTTATTTAATGTTTTTGTATGACAACATACCTTTTTATTATGTTTATTAACTTGTAGATATCATCACATTGTAGAATGTTAATTTAGATTTAAATAAATGTATCAGAACATTCTTTGTAATTCAAAGTTTGGATGGATGTTTTCTTACACTTAATTCCAAGTGTTTGGTTTTCTATTCATCAATCTTAAACCAAACACTTCTAACAGCTGTAACTCAGTATAAAATAAGACTAAGGACCAATCTATGTGATAAGTTATCTTCCTGAGCCACTTGGCCCATAGTGTTCTTAGAATTGAAGGACAAAAGTACCTTATTTTTTGTCAGGCGCTTGGGTCGTTCCAAGGACGCATGTTATTCATTAGCAGGTAGTGTAAAAAAAATTATGGGGAGGCGTGTTTTTTTTAACTAATATGAGTAAAATAATATATCTATTTGCAAATAAAACAAATACTTTTACTAAGAATGTTTTTAATTTATATTTATTATAACTTTTTACACAAACCTAGAAGAAAAAACACTTACCTTACCCTATAAGATAAATACGTACTCATTCATACATATTCTATTAGCTTAATTCATAACGATTCTAACGATGTATGTATCGTATAGTACTCTAATACAAACAACTTGAGATATCGTCATTTCATAACGCGCGCCGTTATCGCGCATGACACTTGAGACTAACTTACACACCGGTGCTCAGAGTAATAAGAATGGAGCTAGTATCGCGTCGATTCGCCGAACAAATTTTTCGTGGCACTATTGCGGGGTGCGGGAGGCGAAGTAAACACACACAGATACAATTTCACGCATACCCACACTATAATAAACTCGCTACACATTCAAAAAGATACGCACACAAATAAAGAATGACCTGTAGCCCGATTCTCGTAATAACAAACAGTCCAAATAGCGGTGACGTTTTGTTGTCGTTAGATCGAAGTCCTATCCAAAATCGGTATTCTCGTATACCATATACGTAGTTCGATAGGACCTTCTTATCTATGGATAGGACTTCAACTCAATTGGATCGAAACTAAACGATTAGTCAACGAGTCATTGTTCTGAACGTTTTGCTATTCCCTGATGGATGTCGTCCTAATCAATTTCTGGTCTTGGTTGGAGTTTTGTGAGATAAGCTAAGAGCTTAGGCTTTGGGAAACTCGAGATTAATTCGTTTCCGTTCCCTCCACAAACATACTAATTGTTTATTAATTAAAATACGTGTTTTTCTCTATTTATTAGTTTATTCTATCTCTCTTACTCTAATTATATTTACCTTAAAACCATCTCGCTCACACTATCTTCTAATTACTCTCTTCACTCACAGCCTCAGAGAAAGTACCAAAGGAGTTAGTATCGCGTCGATTCCCCGACCAAATTGTTCGTGGCACTTTTGCGCGGTGCGGGAGGCGAAGTAAACACACACAGATACACTTTTACGCATACCCACACTATAGTAAACAGGCAACACATTCAAAAATACACGCACACAAATAAAGAATGACCTGACCATATGAACAAAAATTTGGCAGAGGGGGTTAGCGCATCATACTCTCTCCAGTCAGTGGTATCTCCTCTAAGCTCACAGCATACGATCCTATTTTCGTCTCACTCACTCACTCCTAGCTCTCATGTTCCAGTTTAGTGCTACAATCAATATATCTCTAACATGAGCTCTATCATGCCTAGTCGCGTTCCATATCCCAAATTTTACGTATTTATTTATATTTTACATATTTCGCCTTATCAGCTTTCTTTTTGTATTTCTTGCTGTGCAGACGAACTTGATAGTAAATACGTAAGTCCGTGGCTCATTTAAAAGTTATTTTATTACTTTGACTCGCACCACAAGAATAAGAAAAGCAAAAATCGTCTCAAATAACCAACGTTTGTTCAATGACTCTTGAATCGCGAAATTTGACGCTTACTCGTTGGCATCCGATCGGTAGTGACGTCATTTTCATACGAGAATACCATTTAGTCAACGTTATAAAACGATTGAACGACGATTATTATACCAGAATACGCTGCGCTGCAACGATAGTTTAATCGAACGACTTTTAAATCGTTGCCGTTGAAGTAAAATCGACGGACGTGAATACGAAAAGTGTTTAAACGACTGAGTCGCTACGTTAACGTTATTGTTTTGATTACGAGAATCAGGCTACTGACCATATGAACAAAATTTGGCAGAGGGGTTAGCGCATAATGCTATCTCCAGTGGTATCTCCTCTAAGACACCGGTGCGGAGTACTTCAAAATGGCCGCGACTAGGGATGCACGATTTTTCTCTTTGAATCGATTTTTTGGATCGTAATGGATCGTAGGCCTCTGAATCGATTCTTGGATCGGATCGTATTCTGTTGAATCGATCTCCTAAAAATCGATTCACAAATCAAATCAAAATTAGCAATAATTTGAACAAATAAAACATTTCTTTTTATTAAATACAAAATTTTATGAAATTTACAAAAAAAAATTGGGAAATCACATTGGCCTTGAAAATTGTTTTTTTTTTCAATCTATAGGACAAGTTACGCTTTACGTATAATAAAACATATAAGTTACTTACATTTACATGATCCGTTAATGTAGTATCCATAAAAAGGTTTGTGGTGTTACTTTTTGTTTTTACGATACAATGACATATTTTCCATTTTCCTCCAATATCAGTTTTTACGAAATTGGACCACACACTGGATTTAAAAGGTGGAGCCATCGGTAAAATCACAATAGGCACAATTATTAAAACACGGTGATACGTACGGCACAAACGATCAAAGCAAAATAAAATCAACGAGGACTTTTTAGAACTACCTGCATCATGTTTCGTTATTTTTGCCTATCGACTTGCTTCGCTTTGTAAACATTGCAAACTAATAATGTAAATAATTATAGTGTCGGCATTCGTTTGTAATCTATCTTTCTTCTTAATAATGGTTTTATAATATCTAAGTACGATCTAAAGGATTCGATTCACATAACTTATGAATCGATTCGAATGAAGATCGTATTGAAGTGAATCGATTCAAAAAATCGCTAGATCGTATTCAATTGAATCAATCTTCATAAAAATCGAATCGTAACGTGCATCCCTAGCCGCGACTATCGAGGGGAAGGTAAATATTGGAATATAAAAAAATAACTTCGGCTCTGTTCAAATCTTGCAGAGTACTTTTGGTGCCCAAGATACAGGCTTCGTCTAGTTTGGGACCAACAGTAATATAAAATGTAATATGAAATGCTAAATAATTATTATTATTTCTCCAAAGAAAATATTTGGTTTTTTAACCGACTTCAAAAAAAGGAGGAGGTTCTCAATTCGTCTGTATATATATATATTTTTTTTTCTATGTATGTTCGCGCATAACTCTGGCAATTATGAACCGATCTGAAAAAATCTTTCTTCCATCCATTCTTTAATCCGTTAATTGGGTCCCATAAAAAAATTATTGCTTAGTAATAAGTAGTTCCTGAAAAAACAAGAATGGTGACTGTGCACTGAGACTTGCAAGAAAGCCTATATAGATGACGTTTTAGTCGCTCGGACTCGCTCGGTCGGACAAAAATAGTCATAACTCTGGCAAATATTTACTAATTTCAATGATTCTTTTTTTATTCGAAAGAAGAAACCACTGTATTGAATCTGTATGAATTTTATTACAACCGGATAAGAACTTCCTGGAGGACCATGAACGATGTGGAGGAATTTATCTGGTAAAAACCATAAAACTGATGTTCTCCATTACATTGCTCTGACAATTATGAACCGATTTCGATGATTCTTTTTTTATTTGAGAGAGTAAACTACTATGATGTTTTCATGCAAATTTCATTACGACCGGATATTTTTTTCTGAAGAAACATGAATTATGTAAAACTATGTAGACGATAATGTGATCATAACCTCATCATCATCATCATCACCAGCCAGAAGACGTCCACTGCTGAACATAGGCCTCCCCCTTAGACCGCCACAATGAACGACAATTTGCTATTTGCATCCACCGGTTGCCTGCGACGCGAACAATGTCGTCGGTCCACCTAGTGGGAGGCCTGCCTACGCTGCGTCTTCCGGTTCGTGGTCGCCACTCGAGAACCTTTCTTCCCCAACGGTTATCGGTTCTTCGAGCGATGTGATCATAACCTACCTAGATAATTTTACGGTTTTCGATGGTTCAATCTTTATATATGAAAATATCACTGAAAAGTTTAAAATAAAATCTTTTAAAAAAAAAATTGAACCGACTTCAATATCACTGAAAAGTATAAAATAATTTAAATATTATTGAAGTTGGTGCCAAATATACACAGCAGGTACGCTAACACCAAGATAAAGAAGAAGGTAGAAGGTTAAAGATTTTATGTGGGCTTTTAGTTTATGGGTATTCTGACTTGAGTTTAGGGGGATTTTTTTCAAATGATTGCCACACCTCTCTTCACACTATGGTCTAATCTAATCATCACAGACGTATTAGGGATCTAATCATTAAAATAAACTTGGGCATCGACCTGGTTTTTTCCTCCTAGGTTTTTTCGGTTTTTTTTCAATAATGTATGTATTTCAATGTCATCTTATAAATCTTGATGTAAATAAACAAGTTTATTTTATATTTCTTTCACCATAAAATATTTATAAGTTACATTATCTCACACTAAGTAATTCACACTTCACATCACACTAATGATTATGGTGGTTTATTTATTTACTTATTGCCATATTGCCCAACCGAAAACACGGAAATCCGAAGTTGATTATTGCCCTACGGAGTTGTTCTTTTTTTTAATAAAATGGAAAGATTACAAATATGCCGTGTTTGCTTGGTTGACGATGTGCATTATCTGATTGAAAACACGCAGCAACAAATTGTTTTTGAAAAACTGACTTCGATACAGGTGAGACCACAAATTTCCCATTATCTATTACATCCTCTTTGACTACATAGTATAAAACAAAGTCGCTTCCCACTGTCTGTCTATCATCATAATATAGTAGTAGAGACACCCTGATAATTTTAGAGGTTTCTAGTGTGATGTCGTAAATAAACACATTTTTTTTTGCGCTTACATTACAAACACTGGCTGAACCCTATGAGATAGATAAAATAATGTACTACAGTATTTTACACCTTTACAAAGTCTACAAAAAAGTCTCTGATGGTATATGTTTATCTCTTAGGCATAACCCACAATAACCATTTTTTATCCTTTACTTTTTATGAGAAATAATGGCTTATTTACATAGCGATTTTAAGCAATACAGCATTAATTCTTATCCAATTAAGTATAAATACATTCATAACCACCCGTGCGAAGCTAGGGTGGGCCACTAGTTACAATATAACATTATGTATTTCAAATAGCTAAGCTCTACCTAGCAATTTTGAATGGTCAGTATTTTTTTTTATAAAGCTACCATCAGATTACGAGAAGGCCTCAGTTAAGTAAGTCCGGCTAAATCTCAGTGGGGTCAGTATTGTTATATATTCTGTGGTGGAATTATGTGTTCCTTTTTCTAAAACATGTGGTATTATACACTACCATAATAAATAATAATAATAATACCAGCCCTTGTTTATGTCCCACTGCTGGGCACGGGCCTCCCCTCAAGATGAGGGGGCTTAGGCCATAGTCCACCACGCTGGCCAAGTGCGGGTTGGCGGACTTCACACGTCATTCGAGAGCTAGTTAGGCTATCTCAGACATGCAGGTTTCCTCACGATGTTTTCCTTCACCTAAAGCTAGTAACAATCGCACAAAGACAATTCGCACATGATTCATTGAAGAAATCAGAGGTGCGAGCCGGGGTTCGAACGTGCGCACCTTGTTTCCAAGGCAAGCGCTCGCCCACTGAGCTGTTACTGCATCTTAAAAATAAATGAATAAATATTTTTTTTAAATATGATAGAGATTTTTCTATTTATTTCCTTTTTTTATGCAATTCATTGTGTTACTTAACATTAAGTAAAGCATAATTAATTTAATTCTGAAATTGAGATTATTGAAACCACATCAACAAATAACTGTTGGCCTAATCATCACCAGCCAGAACACATCCACTGCTGAACATAGGCCTCCCCCTTGGAACACCACAATGAACGACAATTGGCGATTTGCATCCACCACAAATGTTGTCTGTCCACCTAGTGGGTGGCCTACCTATGCTGCGTCTTCCCGTTCGTGGTCGCCAAGAGAGAACCTTTCTTCCCCAATGGTTATCGGTTCTTCGAGCGATGTGGCCTGCCCATTGCCACTTCAATTGGCAGATTCTGAGAGCTACATCCGTGACGTTCGCTAATCTCCTCATTGCGGATTCTGTCGCGCAAAGATACTTCTAGCATAACTCTCTCCATAGCTTGTTGTGTGACTCTGAGCTCATCCAAATGTCCCAACAGTTAGGGACCATGTTTCAGTACCATATGTCATCACTGGCAATACACACTGGTTAAAAACCTTCATCTTTGTTGGCCTAATGCATTGCATCGAAACATTAAAATAGGTATAATGCAGTATTCTGTTAGCGTCACACTGCGTCACACCTGCCTATAGACAACTACATTGCACCACTAGTTGCTTGAAAGATATAGTTATTAAGTCTGTGTCTGGTTACTTCACCAGCTGCAGTGCACTTCATACCGGAACCCAGTAACGTTTGCTTGGCAGCAGTGCAGCTGTCGTCAGTTAAACTGAGATGCTCATAGCCAGCTGTAACCACTGTTCAGTAAACGATCAGTTGGGTAAGCAACGTCAGGCTAGGCCAGACCTTAGATGGGTGACCGTTTAGTGGCATTTGAACTGAGCTGCACTGATAGCACGTAAATAGTCGATCCCGGCTATTGTCATCTAGGCAGCAGTCATTAAGCTAGGTCAGAAGCCTAAGGGCAGCTTGAAAACTCTTGACACCAGGCTAGCCACTAACCATACGACAAAAAAAAATCAATTGAATATCTTGCTAACCTCACCATATTGTTTTTTTTTTATACTACCAAGGTGGCACGCAAGCATACGGCCCGCCTGATGGTAAGCAGCCACCGTAGCCTATAGACGCTAGCAACACCAGAAGATACACTAGCGCGTTGCCGACCCTTAAGACATTAGATGTTAAGTCTTTGTGTCCTGTAATTTCACCAGCTAGCCCTTCATGCTGGAACACAGCAATGCTTACACACTGCTGCTTGGCGGCAGAATATCTGACACTGCGGTGGTTCCTACCTGGACGGTTCCTTGCACAAGGAACCTACCACCTAGAAAAAAAAAAAAAAGTCAGGGCCAGGAGACAGGAGCACCAAAGCCAGTTACGTTGGGTACATAATATTACCTTCAGAGTGGCTGGACGTCCAGGGTGTGGGGCCGAAGGACGTCCATTGAGTATGGCGGCGACTCCGAGGAGGACGGCAGCGGAGCTCCATGTCAGGTTCCCGAGGGGCTACATGCGCCCACCAGCGGCGGCCTCAAAGGCAAGGCACTGAGGGTCTCTTGGTGCAGATCCCACCAGAGAGACCTGAGGTCCCTCTCATGTGCCGATGCGACAGCCGCGGGGGTTTGTCGAGCCCCACAGCTCCCGGGGACCTTTTTAAGGTTTCCCCCGCATCAAAACGAAAAAAGAAAAGGTCAGAGGCCTAAGGGCAGCTTGAAAACCCTGACACTAGGCTGGCCACTAACCATACCATAAAAAAAATCAATTGAATATCTTGCTTATCTCATGAGATTGATTATTAAAAAGTCAGTAGCTCTCAGAGTAATTAGAATGGAGCTAGTATCGCGTCGATTCCCCGAACAAATTTTTCGTGGCACTTTTGCGGGGTGCGGGAGGCGAAGTAAACACACATAGATATAACTAGCTGACCCGCGCAGCTCCACCCGCGCTTTTATTACATTTTGCTCGTCTCTCTTTCCCTCCCACTTCGGTACTCGTCACACACCCCCTCTTCCTCTCCCCGTTGTCCCTTCTCTGAACCCTCTCCCTCTCTCTTCTCCCAACTTGCTCCACCTAACTCCCCCGATCCCTCACCCCATCACCCCCTCCTCAAATCCCCTCTCAGCCTCTCTCCTCTCTTGCACCCTCCTCTCGTTCTATATATCCTCGTCAATCATGTTATCAGCGGCATAAATATACTTTTTGACCTATTCTCAGACCTACCCGATATGCACACAAAATTTCATACATATCGATCGGTTCACCCATCTAGTTAATGAGCTTGTCTTATGTTGCTTAACCTTAACCTAGCGGCATGAAATATACTTTACGACCTATTCTCAGACCTACCCGATATGCACACAAAATTTCATACAAATCGGTTCACCCATCTATCTAATGACCTTGCCTCATGTTGCTTAACCTTAACCTAGCGGTATGATACATACTTTATGACCTATTCTCAGACCTACACGATATGCGCACAGAATTTTATATTAATCGTTTCACCCATCAATTTAATGACCTTACCTAACGTTGTTTAACCTTAACTTATCGAGATAAAAAGTATCCTATGTCCGTTTCCTCGTTCTAAGCTAACTCCCCACCAATTTTCAGCCAAATCGGTTCAGCCGTTCTTGAGTTATAAATAGTGTAACTAACACGACTTTCTTTTATTTATATTAAAGTTCTATAGTGATTGTATGTATAATTTCACCGATAGATGGCGCTGTTCATAATGTAAATCACGCTAACATCGTAAATTACTGTGTAATGATATTCGATAATGAAAGTTTAAGTTTTTCGCATCTTTTATTGTTGCGACTGTAATACAATCCCTATACACTACCTGGACTTGGGGGTAGCCTTGCGCAGAATCAGCAGAATGTGTCACTTGAATGAAAAGATGTATACATATCTTTTCACTACTGTGAAGTATATCTATCTTTTAGTTCAATAGTTCAATCTAGTCCAGTAGCTCAACAGAAATGATTTAGTCTGTTGCTCGGTTTTCGTTCTTAGTTCAATGAGAGATATTGAAATGGTTGATATATTAATGATCAGTACACTTTTTAACCAGCTTATCGCATGAGTTGAGACATGAGTATATATAACTTCCGTTAATTTTCTGTTTTTGTAAAGTTAAATAATTAAGCCATTTGGAAACGTATTCCCGCACAATTGGTACATCATATCTCAATGCACACAACTCATTTCAGATGAACAGTAAACTGTAACAATTATACTAAAGTGTCCCGTACTCTCGTAACATCATGTCATAAAGCTCAAAATACTCTAAAAACTTTACAGTTTTCATAACTACTCAGATACTTACGAATGAAAACAATGCGCTTTTATGATTGCTACATTTTATATTCAAGCTCGTGCAAATGTGTTTATAAACTGTACATTGCCATTTTGCTTGGTAGTTCAATATCAGCTTTTCTAAAAAACAAGCAATGTACAGCTAAAGTAAGAGCACGCCTAATATCGTTACATAACCGAGTCAAAGTTTGAGTGAAGTAGAAAAATCACTTCAGTACCTACAACAGAGAGAGACGGCATTATCTATCCGCACTGCGTATCGTTCGTGTTTCGAATCGGATCTTTCGCGCCCGCTGGACTAAACAACTGAACTATGAAGTAGATGAATTGTAACTGAACTAGAGAACGAAGGAAGTAAACCAACTGAAGTAGTCCAATTGAAGGATTCATTCGTGAACTACACACGACTACCCCCAAGTTGGGGGGAGTTTCATTAAAATTTCATGAACACCCCCCCCCCCTTCTCAATACCTACCTATACCAATATAGCCTTGGTGGTGCAGCGGACCTAACCGCTGGCTTTTAAATGAAATGAAATGGTATTTTTCCCTTGCCTATTTCCTAATCTAGTTTGGACTCGCTCGGGATTTACAGATTTTAACTTTTCAAAGATTGTCATATTGCTATCAGCAAAGTACTTAGAACAATACAGAAATCTAATGAAAATGTCCTGGGTGTACCGGACCGGCTTACCCCTTACAAAAATTGACCCTTCGCCACTGCCATATCTTATGCAAACTAAATGTCTGCTCAATCCCTATTGTATATAGCGTAATAATACATATCTTAATGATTAACTGATCAGTCTATAATGACCCTATTCACATACAAAGGAAATTACGTGGTAATATGTGCAAGTAATGTTTCACTGCTTAGCCCCTATGAAACATAGCGTGATGTTTTATATACCAATTTATACCCCTACTTCTACACAACACATCAGTGAAAGTCCTATCAAAATCCATCCACGGGTTTTCGAATGATGCCTGGACAAACAGAACGACAGACAGACAGACAGACAATAATTCCAAAAAAAATTGTTTTGGCCTCTATGTCGATAGTATAGTATCCCCACATAGAAATTTTGGAAAAATATTCAATGTACAGAAAAAGTGCTCTTTGAGTTTTATTATAGTATAGATTTCACGCATACCCACACTATAATAAACTCGCAACACATTAAAAAAGATCACACAAATAAAGAATGACCTGAACATATGAACAAAAATTTGGCAGAGGGGTTAGCGCATCATGATCTCTCCTGTGGTATCTCCTCTAAGCAGTAGCTACATAGTGGGACAGTAGCATTGAGTACATTGTATTGTATGTAAGGTATCTATACATTAGTTGCAGACAGATGACTCGAAACCACGGACGGTGTGTTACATATGTTACGCGAAGCTGCAGACTATACGTAGATTCATGATGCAATGTTTGAAGGCAGAAAAAGTTCTTACAGAAATGCTGAACAGTGGTAATGAGGTATGTATTAAATGACTGTTTTTATACTATCAAGGTGGCAAGCAAGCGTACGGCCCGCCTGATGGTAAGTAGCCACTGTAGCCTATAGACGCTAGCAACACCAGAAGAATCACTAGCGCGTTGCCGACCCTTAAGACATTAGATGTTAAGTCTTTGTGACCGGTAATTTCAGACAGGCCCGTTGGTCTAGTGGTTAGTGACCCTGTCCGCTAACCGATCGTCGGTCGTGGGTTCGATTCTCACCAAGTGTCTGGGTGTTATTTATCTATTTAAGTATGTATTTACAAAAAAAATAATGTATATAAGTATTAGTATCAGTTGTCTGGTTTCCATAGTACAGGCTCTGCCTAGTTTGGGATTAGATGACCGTGTGTGGATTGTCCCAAGATATTATTATATATATTTCACCAGCTACAGTGCCCTTCACGCCGGAACAGCAATGTTTACACACTGCTGCTTGGCGGCAGAATATCTGACACTGCGGTGGTACCTACCTGGACGGTTCCTTGCACAAGGAACTTCACCTACCACCTAGTAAAGGTTATATCATCATCATCACATCAGTCGACTGCTGGACATAGGCCTCCCCCAAGACATGTTACTGAGCCCGATCTTCGGCTCTCCTCATCCAGTAACCGCTCTGCGAGTATCGTTGCTCCACGTGGTCACAAGAAGGGCGTGCTACACTACGCTTCCCGATTTGCGGTCTCCACTCCCCAGAACCAGCCACCACGAATATGCATGTTTTTTAACCGACTTCAAAAAAGGAGGTTCTGTATTCGACGCGTATGTATGTAATATTAATAGAAATGCGTAATATTCATATATGTTAGTCTATGTGGGCTTCTAAACAAATTTACCAAATTTCACGAGTGTATGTATGTATGTATGTAGGTTTGTCCGCGGATTTCTCAGAAACTACAAGTCCGATTTCGAAAATTCTTTTTGCAATAGTTAGAGTATTTTTCAACTTAGGGTAGAGTACAAGTTTCATCAAAATCGGTCCAGTAGTTTAAGAGATATAAACTTTTTATGTTTTCAGTAAGTTACTGTAATGTAGACGTTCGAGTTGCGTGATAGTGCTGATACCTATCTTGGTAAAATAAGTCACTTAAAAGTGTTAAATAAACTATTTAAAAAAAAATAAAAACCGACTTCAAAGTTAATTATCTAAAAAGCATAAAATAACGAAAATATTATTGAAGTTGGTGCAGAATATACACAGCAGGTATGCTAACACCAACTTCAATAATATTTTCGTTATTTTATGCTTTTTAGATAATTAACTTTGAAGTCGGTTTTTATTTATTTAAAAATAGTTTTTAAGATTCTTAAACTTACTATAAACTGAATAATTTAACCTTTTTAGGGAATCCACATTGCATTCCTTAACACAGGTTATTCTGTATCCTACATCGATATAATATATAAAGTAGATTTGGTGTCACGGTTCAAAAAGTGGTAGCGAAAAATTGCGCCCTTGTGTCGCTATTTCTTTACAAGCCACATCCTGACAAATTTATTTTTGCCGATGAGGAGTGTCGCTACTGTCTATATGAAACTGTCAAACTACAAGTCATCTATACTTATAATAAAACTGTAACAGGTCCAATTCTGTACATTGAAGATATTTTGAAAATTATATTTGGAGGGCATTCTATAACCGATACTGAGGCCGAAAATGTAATTTTTTTAATTTTTGTCTGTCTGTCTGTGTGTATCACGGCTGAGCATCACGCCGAAACTACTGAATGGATTCAAATGAAACTTGGCATGATTTGAGATCTTACTACGAGGTAGGACATAGGATACTTTTTATCCCGTAATCTAGCACGGTTCATTTGGGAGAGGGGATTAAAGTCAAAACGGGTACTTGGTTATACGCTTGGTCCGTATTTATCAATTTTTCTTTATAATATAATAAATATTAGTAAGGGAACACTCATAGAGAGTTGTTATCAAGGTTTTGTAATCGATCTGGTTAAGCAACGTTAGGTAAGGCCATTAAATAGATGGGTGACCGCTTAACGCCATTTGAGCTAGTTATCATTATAAAATAGTTAGTTCACGTTTCCGCCACCAGCACAGATAAGTTTGCAACCGCCGCGACCACATTTTAGATGTCATTTTGTTCGTGAATGTTTATCTAGTTTATATATTATATCGATAGTGCAGTGCATCTGTCTGTTTATAGAATCTGCACATTGTGTCATGTAAAGTTTTAGTAAAATATCATTGGTTATAAGTTTTTTTTTCATCCAATATAATGCCAGTGCTTGACCACAGTCGAAGTTATTAACCGACTTCAAAAAAGGAGGTTCTGTATTCAATGCGTATGTATGCTATGTAATAATGTGACAGTGTTAGTTAACGTGATTAGCTAGCACCGACTTCAATATATTTTCGTTATTTTATGCTTTTTAGATAATTGACTTTGAAGTCGGTTTTTATTTTTTTAAAAATAGTTTTTAGATAATTTACTTTGAAGTCGGTTTTTTTAAATAGTTTTTTTATTCTCATGTACTACAATCCCATTTAGTTCAAATAGAGATAAAATAAAATAAATTTACTAGGCGGTAGGTCCTTTGTGCAAGCGACCATCCAGGTAGGTACCACCGCAGTGTCAGATATTCTGTCGCCAAGCAGCAGTGTGTAAACATTGCTGTGTTCCGGCGTGAAGGGCACTGTAGCTGGTGACAAACCGTCAGGCCTCCCGTCAGGCTAATATAAAGCTTGTTTCGTTACTAAATTATTTACAAAACATACTATCACATTACAGACAGACCTGCAAGCAAAATTAAACAGACTAATTCCAAAATCGTATCCACTGCGAATCACTACTACAGAACAGAATAACATAGAGAGTGACGTGGATGATGACGTCATTAAACAGGACATAAAACATGAGACAGATGATGAGATGCAAGACATATATGAAATAGGTACGTAGAAATAGGATTGTTATACGGGGTGTAAGGGACATCGTACCGAAAACCGATACCAGGGATCCAGTACATGATTCTGAACATTCTAGTGTTGATATTTTTATCGGCTTTGTCATGAATTTACAAAAAAAGAAATAGCGCTTTTTTAAAATAAAATTAGTATAAAATCATGATTGGTATAATAATAAAGCCTAATTTCAATTTAAAAACAATAATGCAAAATTAGCAATGTAATTTGTTAAATGAATATTATTCCGCACGCATTCATGCTTAAAAATTAACAAGTTAGTCATTTTCCATATACTTATATGGTTTCTGTAATGTTGTAACGGACATTATTTGAAATCTTATAAAAAAGTTTTTGGTACATGGTCCCTTACTCCTGTGTAGAATAGAATGTTATGGCGGGTCACCCCCTTCCCCCTAATACGGTTGTTCAGAAACGCCTGAAGAAATATTAGTTGCATGCATAACTAAGTTGCGTTTATGTTTAATGCAACTATCTTTTTTTATTCTATTCAATAAAATCAATCTACCTACACAATTCAAGCTTGCTCCATCGTAATTTGCGTTTTAATTACCATTATACCTGAAATACCCCTAGACAATGGTTGAGGGGGGTGATGGCTGCTGCGAGCAGTCAACTCGTGCACGAGTGCTGCGCGCGGGGAACTGCTTCGACTACTATCCCTTTGGCCTTTGAGTTTGTTGTAATTTTGTCGTAATTTCTTTTTTCTCTTTTGTTTTATCTTTCGAACGGCAGGACACACTATCGCTGATACTAATCTATTGCAACAAGACAAACATTGCAAAAAAAAAAAAACTGACAAGCCCGCTGAGTTCCTTGCCGGATCTTCTCAGTGGAGGCGGCGTTGTGATCCTGTGGTAGCTTTTAAAAAATTGACCATTGAGAAGTGCTAGTTACGGCCTATTTGAAATAAATATATTTGAATTTCAGAATAGAATGAATTTTATTCCACACAGAATACATACTGTTTGGTAAAACAAATTTAACTATAGTCCATGATATTTTATATAATAGACTAGCTGACCCGCGCAGCTCCGCCCGCGCTTTAATTACATTTTGCTCCCCTTTTCTCCCTACTCCCTTGATTTATCTCTCTCCATCTCTCTCTCTTATAATAAAAATCTATGCTATTTCTCTCCCCTCCCGCTTCGGTCCCCGTCACACTTCCCCTCTTTCTCTGCCCATTGTCCTCTCTGAACCCTCTCCCTCCTGTCTCTTCTCCCAACTTGCTCCCTCTCACCCCCCCCCCCCCCCTGCTACACCTAACTCCTCCGATCACTCACTCCATCACCCTCCCCTCTCCCTCTCTTGCACCCTCCTCTCGTTCGATATATCCTCGTCAATCATGGTATCAGCGGCATGAAATATACTTTATAACCTATTCTCAGACCTACCCGCAAAATTTCATACATATCGGTTCACCCGACTCTCGTGCACGTAACTCAGAGGTTCTCAGATTTTGTTCAGCAAGGCGTTGTGAACGTTGCTTGAGAACTATGTTTAGAAAGTTGAGACATGGCTCTCTTAGGCATTTTCAAATGTTTAAGAAAATGCTAACAGCGTGTAATATTCTAGTGCTGAAAAGAACTGTTGTTTAGCCCTGAAAAGAACTGTTGTTTAGCCCTGAAAAGGACTGTTGTTTAGCCCTGAAAAGAACTGTTGCTTAGCTCTGAGAAGAACTTTTGCGTAGGTGTAGTTTTAAGCAAGAAATCTAAAAAAATCGAGAGGGAGCCGACCTCGCGTCTGAGCCGCGCGGGTACCTTACTCATAGATCTAAACTCCCCTCCCGCATGCGCACCCCCGCCTTGGTGACGCTCACTTCGCAACGGGCCGTGCAGCAGAAATCGTAATATTTTAATTTCGCCATAACTTCAAAACCAAATGTCCAATTTTAATCATTCAAAGACCAAATATTAACTACATAAACTGTACTTAATGTTGAATTAATTTATTATGATAAGGATTAATAGCATGATTAAAATAAATGCGTTTAAATGTAGTCCAAACAAAATTCAAGATTTTTAAATAAAAAAATGGTTGTTGGGCCTCGACATAGATAGTGTGCCGCGGACTTTTTTGTAGATATTTATAAGATCTACAATTAATTAGAACATTTTATGGTTCTATCTTTTATAGTTTAGGCAGCGTACGCAAAATAAGTAACTTTTCTGGTTGATTTTTTACACCTTGTGTCCGAAAAAACCCAAATATCTTACGGAACCCTATTTTTTTCCAAAATAAAATTTAGCCTATGTTACTCGTGGATAATTTAGCTTTCGAATGGTTAAAGAATTTTTAAAAACGGTCCAGTAGTTTTTGAGTCTATTCATTACAACCAAACAAACAAAGTTTTCCTCTTTATAATATTAGTGTAGATATGCCATTAGCGCACGAAAAGTGAACAGCGAAATTCACCCAAATTGGGTGAACTAGCAGTGAGTAAAATGTAACGAACGTGACGTGTGCGTTTGCAAATCAAGTATAATGTCTTCATGCGTAGTTAGAACGTAGATGCTCTTTCCAACGCATTGAAGTACCGTTAGAACGAGTAACTCTCTTTTACTCTTTAGGCCAATCTATGGATTTATCATACATTTATGAGTCATAGATGTATGATAAATCCATTATGAGTTAGAAAGTGCATAAAGTACAAAGTACTGTACGAAAGTAAACAATAAGGAAAGAATATCGTACCATAACTATATATGAGAAAATATTTGAATAAATGATGAGTGTGAGTCATGAGTCACAATTTTTGGCGCGCAACGACCCGTGTAAGGTTTTCGCGGAATTTTTGTTTGTTAATTAATTTAGATATTCGACAAAAATTGTGAAAATGATGAAGAATAATAACTAAATGTTACTATAGTGTAAGATATTTAATTATTTCAGATGGTTTCTGAAATATAGTCACATATCGTTTTATTTGCTTCAGAACCGGTCGCGACCGAGACTGATCTAATATCACAAATTGAAAAATCGACGGCTGTGGCAAGCGAACATAAAGCAGGCAACGAGAAATATGTTGCTCCGATTACATATGTAGATAGCAATACAGACGAAGACCATGACACCGATATAGAATACGTTGACACAATTACGTTGAATGATGATAGCAACAATTCAAATATAATAAAACAAAAAGGCATTATAAATAAAACACAAACAAATACAACTCCTTCAGAAATAGAAGATAAAAAAGCAAATTGTGATACTGGACAACTCAAAGATCAACAGTTTTTTTGTAATTACTGTCAACTGCAGTTTACTTGTATATCTAGTTTTATACAACACAGTAGACTCTCACACGCAGATCGTCACAGTGCCAAGAAGCCTTATTTTGTTTGCCCGATGTGCCCTCAAAAGTTTTTTGACTATTATTATTTTAACGCACACATTAAAAATCACAGAGATGGGAGACCCAGATGTGAATTGTGTCAGAAAAGTTTCAGTTATAAATACAGTTTATATAAACATATTAAAAAGTTTCACACAAACATCAACGGTGAGGAAATTCACACCTGCGATGTGTGCCATAAGAATTATAGCAGTGAAAATGATCTAAAGAACCACCTCAATTTACATCGCACTGGAAAACAGTGTGATGTGTGTGGAAAAGTATTTAAGAGAAAGGCTTATTTAAAAGCACACTATAGGGGGGTCCATACTGGCGAGAAACCTTACAGCTGTAATATTTGTCAAAAACGTTTAACTTATAAAAGCTGTTTAAGAACACACATTAAATCGCATGATCGCATCTCAGGTGATATATAAACTGACTGATTATGAATTAGGTCTTAACCCTTTCCCCCCGCGGTAGTGTTTTTTAACGAATTTCCGCTTTTGAACTTTATTATTATAATAAGATAGGTAAAAGGAAACGCACAGATTTTTTTTTGATTTTTATTATACCTAGAAGTACTATTTCCAAGACCTAGACTTTAAGTGAATAATCGACTAGTACACACTTATTTTAAAGCCATTTTTGCCCCAGTTTGAGAGAATAACTGAAATGCTTTTTTACCTTTTTGACGTACTGTTGAATAAAACAATTCAGAGGGTTGGTATAAACAGTGTGATTTTTATAATTTGTTGTTAACTTGGACGTTCTACAGGGTTCAATATTAGGTCCACTTCTTTTTTTCTATACATATAATCATAATATATAGATTATTCCCAGTCGTCACCACTGGCTGCGTCCCCACTGGTGACAAACGGGAAAATTATTCCCATTTGTCGCCAGTGGTGACGAATGGGAAAATGAAATCCCAGTTGTCACCAGTGGTGATGATCGGATAAAGGAAATCATCATCATCACCAGACGGAAGTGTTTGTTGGTGGTACCACGGACAACGCCGTACCAGAGATATATTAATTAGATTTAAATAATATTTAATTATTTTCGTTCATTTTGCAATCGTTTAGGTAGGTACTTGATATATTGGTTGGCCTGTTTACACAACACATTACACGGGAAATTTTAAAAATGTGATTTTTATATACTATAGGGATATATCGTCCAGAATATTGAGCAGTAACATCGAACAATTATTACTGGAAGTACTAGGGTAGCATAAAACAGGAGGTGCATAATCTTGTGCTTTGTCTTGTATGAGCATATGAATGTGGTTTAGAGCTAACATGTTTATAGTAGAAGTACCAGGGAAGCATAGGACATAAGTCCTCACGTCTTGTGATATCCAGAGCAGGTATATTTGGCTTACTGGCCGGGTACCTACCACATACGGTAACGGATTGTATCAAGAGGCGAGATATGTTAGCTACTACTCAATAAGTACCAACATCCTCTGTAGGTAGGGTACCCTGGACGTCATCGATATATTATTTTAATATATCGATGACGTCGGTCGATGCTGGACGTAGTTAAAAATCACATTGGTCATTGGATTGAAGGTGGATTTGAGGAAACTTCCTTATGTCCTATGCTTCCCTGGTACTTCTACTTTAAACACGATAGCTCTAAACCGCATTCATATGTACACAAGACAGGCTCAAGATTATGCACCTCCATTTTTTGCTACCCTAGTACTTCCGGTAATAATATGTCGATTTTAATACTCAATACCACATCTCTAGTATATTCTGTACGTAGGTATATAAAAATCACATTTTTGGAATTTCACGTGTAATGTTGTGCAATACAACCAGTCCACCCAAGATATCAAGTAAAGTGGTACCAATGAGCACCTTCACAGAATGAGGCTAAGTACTATTTCTATACTTGCAGATTTTGTAAAGGGCTGCGATGCTCTTGCAAGACTTAGGTTGGGTCATCTGGGAGTAGCCTATCCTACACCAGATGATTATGTAGAGCTCCAAGCTGGCGCAATCGTTGCGTACCTGGGGGAACTCTTCGACACGCCAGCGGCGTATTTCAGTGGCGACAATTGGGAATTAAAAGTCCCAATTGTCGCCACTGGTAACAACTGGGAATTTAATGATTCATTCGTCACCACTGGCGACAAATGGGAATAATTTTCCCGTTTCTCTCTCTCTCTCTTCACCAGTGGTGACGACTGGGAATAATCGTAATATATTTATTTGCTTAAAACATGGTATAATTAGATGTTACAATTTGTATAAAGTACAGTTTGGTAGAATTATACATAGCATGCAAAAAATAAATAATATTAAGGAAATATAATATACTAAGGATAGCATTTTCACATCATTCTGATCGCCATTTAATTTTGTTCTACAACTTTTGTAATTGTTTTTTAAAAATAATATCGTATTTACCTTTAAACATTATGCTTAATTACAAACACGGGGTAGACAGAGAGATTGGGTTTGATAATTTATTTATTGCTTTTTGGTGCAGTAGATACTCAAAATACCAATATATAAAATACAGAACTGTATTTATAATTAAGTATTTATTTTTAGTTAAAATAAAAATACAAGTATTATTTAACTATCGTTAACTAATTACTGTTATTGTCCCTACTTTAACACGACAAAATTTCCGTTTCGGCGGCCACAGTGTCGTATAAGAAAAACGACTATGTCAATGTTGCGATGGAATTTGCTAAACACTAGCAATGAAGGTCGCAAATTCGCAGATCCAATATTCAGAAAGTTATGGAGGGATAACCGAGGGATAAGATATTTAATTATTTCAGATGGTTTCTGAAACACAGTCACATATCGTTTTATTTGCTTCAGAACCGGTCGCGACCGAGACTGATCTAATATCACAAATTGAAAAATCGACGGCTGAGGCAAGCGAACATAAAGCAGGCAACGAGAAATATGTTGCTCCGATTACATATGTAGATAGCAATACAGACGAAGACCATGACACCGATATAGAATACGTTGACACAATTACGTTGAATGATGATAGCAACAATTCAAATATAATAAAACAAAAAGGCATTATAAATAAAACACAAACAAATACAACTCCTTCAGAAATAGAAGATAAAAAAGGAAATTGTGATACTGGACAACTCAAAGATCAACAGTTTTTTTGTAATTACTGTCAACTGCAGTTTACTTGTATATCTAGTTTTATACAACACAGTAGACTCACACACGCAGATCGTCACAGTGCCAAGAAGCCTTATTTTGTTTGCCCGATGTGCCCTCAAAAGTTTTTTGACTATTATTATTTTAACACACACATTAAAAATCACAGAGATGGGAGACCCAGATGTGAATTGTGTCAGAAAAGTTTCAGTTATAAATACAGTTTATATAAACATATTAAAAAGTTTCACACAAACGTCAACGGTGAGGAAATTCACACCTGCGATGTGTGCCATAAGAATTATAGCAGTGAAAATGATCTAAAGAACCACCTCAATTTACATCGCACTGGAAAACAGTGTGATGTGTGTGGAAAAGTATTTAAGAGAAAGGCTTATTTAAAAGCACACTATAGGGGGGTCCATACTGGCGAGAAACCTTACAGCTGTAATATTTGTCAAAAACGTTTAACTTATAAAAGCTGTTTAAGAACACACATTAAATCGCATGATCGCATCTCAGGTGATATATAAACTGACTGATTATGAATTAGGTCTTAACCCTTTCCCCCCGCGGTAGTGTTTTTTAACGAATTTCCGCTTTTGAACTTTATTATTATAATAAGATAGGTAAAAGGAAACGCACAGATTTTTTTTTGATTTTTATTATACCTAGAAGTACTATTTCCATGACCTAGACTTTAAGTGAATAATCAACTAGTACACACTTATTTTAAAGCCATTTTTGCCCCAGTTTGAGAGAATAACTGAAATGCTTTGTTACCTTTTTGACTTACTGTTGAATAAAACAATTCAGAGGGTTGGTATAAACAGTGTGATTTTTATAATTTGTTGTTAACTTGGTCGTTCTACAGGGTTCAATATTAGGTCCACTTCTTTTTTTCTATACATATAATCATAATATATCGATTATTCCCAGTCGTCACCACTGGCTGCGTCCCCACTGGTGACAAACGGGAAAATTATTCCCATTTGTCGCCAGTGGTGACGAATGGGAAAATGAAATCCCAGTTGTCACCAGTGGTGATGATCGGATAAAGGAAATCATCATCATCACCAGACGGAAGTGTTTGTTGGCAGTACTACGGACAACTTCGTATCAGATATATATTAATTAGATTTAAATAATATTTAATTGTTTTCGTTCATTTTGCAATCGTTTAGGTAGGTACTTGATATATTGGTTGGCCTGTTTGCACAACACATTACACGGGAAATTTTAAAAATGTGATTTTTTATATACTATAGGGATATATCGTCCAGAATATTGAGCAATAACATCGAACAATTATTACTGGAAGTACTAGGGTAGCATAAAACAGGAGGTGCGTAATCTTGTGCTTTGTCTTGTATGAGCATATGAATGTGGTTTAGAGCTAACATATTTATAGTAGAAGTTCCAGGGAAGCATAGGACATAAGGAGTCCTCACGTCTTGTGATATCCAGAGTAGGTATATTTGGCTTAATGGCCGGGTACCTACCACATACGGTAACGGATTGTATCAAGAGGCGAGATATGTTAGCTACTACTCAATAGGTACCAACATCCTCTGTAGGTAGGGTACCCTGGACGTCATCGATATATTATTTTAATATATCGATGACGTCGGTCGATGCTGGACGTAGTTAAAAATCACATTGGTCATTGGATTGAAGGTGGATTTGATGAATCTTCCTTACGTCTCCTTTGCTTTCCTGGTACTTCTACTTTAAACACGATAGCTCTAAACCGCATTCATATGTACACAAGACAGTCTCAAGATTATGCACCTCCATTTTTTGCTACCCTAGTACTTCGGTAATAATATGTCGATTTTAATACTCAATACCACATCTCTAGTATATTCTGTAGGCTGCGATGCTCTTGCAAGACGTAGGTTGGGTCATCTGGGAGTAGCCTATCCTACACCAGATGATTATGTACAGCTCCAGGCTGGCGCAATCGTTGCGTACCTTTTTTTTTTTGTCGCGGTGGAAATCTTCGAAAGATCCCCGGGAGCGGTGGGGCTCGACCGGGGTATGTGGGATTCTTACCCACTAAAACCCCCGCGGCTGTCGCATCGGCATATGAGAGGGGACCCTGGTCTCTCCGGTGGTATCTGCACCAGGGGCCCCTCAGTGCCTTGCCTTTGAGCCCGCCGCCGGGGGGCGCATTGTACCCCCCGGGAACCAGTCACGGTGCTCACGGGGACGGGGGTCGCAACCCCGCCGCCGTCCTCCTCGGAGTCGCCGCCGTACTCAATGGACGCTCAAAGGGCCCACACCCCGAGCGTCCAGCGACTCCGAAGAATCGTTGCGTACCTGGGGGACTCTTCGACACGCCAGTGGCGTATTTCAGTGGCGACAATTGGGAATTAAAAGTCCCAATTGTCGCCACTGGTCACAACTGGGAATTTAATGATTCATTCGTCACCACTGGCGACAAATGGGAATAATTTTCCCGTTTGTCACAAGTGGGGACGTAGCCAGTGGTGACGTGGGAATAATCGTAATATATTTATTTGCATTAAAACATGGTATAATTAGATGTTACAATTTGTATAAAGTACAGTTTGGTAGAATTATACATAGCATGCAAAAAATAAATAATATTAAGGAAATATAATATACTAAGGATAGCATTTTCACATCATTCTGATCGCCATTTAATTTTGTTCTACAACTTTTGTAATTGTTTTTTAAAAATAATATCGTATTTACCTTTAAACATTATGCTTAATTACAAACACGGGGTAGACAGAGAGATTGGGTTTGATAATTTATTTATTGCTTTTTGGTGCTGTAGATACTCAAAATACCAATATATAAAATACAGAACTGTATTTATAATTAAGTATTTATTTTTAGTTAAAATAAAAATACAAGTATTATTTAACTATCGTTAACTAATTACTGTTATTGTCCCTACTTTAACACGACAAAATTTCCGTTTCGGCGGCCACAGTGTCGTATAAGAAAAACGACTACGTCAATGTTGCGATGGAATTTGCTAAACACTAGCAATGAAGGTCGCAAATTCGCAGATCCAATATTCAGAAAGTTATGGAGGGATAACCGTGGCCGCGCGGTTGACACATGGAGAACTGCGCGGCCATGCAGTTCTCTTAAACGGAGCTGAGTAGACGACTCATTGTTTTTGCTAATCGCTGATACGATTTCGAAGAAAATGTAGAAATTTCGAAGAAATATAAACAAACCCCAAACGTTTGGACTTTACAGCGGGGTCTCCGTATGGGGCGCGGTTTTCCACTGGCAGACCGCGCGGCCTCGGTTATCCCTTCATAACTTTCTGAATATTGGATCTGCGAATTTGCGACCTTGTGATCGACATAATATAAATACTCGGAACAAACACAATCTTGCTGTAGGTACACTCCACGCGTTTCTACAGAATTAGCAATTCCTGGGCCAAGGTATACGTTTTGATAATAAACTGCCCGAGGATATACGAGATCTACCAATAAACAAATTCAAAACGACCATTAAGAGCCATTTGTCTAAAAAAGGCTATTTCAGTTCTGTGCCGTCGGCTTGACCTTCCGGAGATTACCCTACCGAATTCCTTACATGTGCGCGTGTACATACCTATGTAGTGAGAGCGAGGTAGCCTACGCTAGGGTCTCTTGCCGCTAGCGGGGTGCCGGCAGGCGCGTAGCGGGACGCACGCAATAAGTCCCTTAACACTTAACGCGTTGAACGTTAAGCGTTATATGTTAAGCGTTGAATTTGTTAAGGTTATGAAAGCGCTCATGCGACGCCGTCAGTGAGTGAGTGAGTGGGTGAGTGTGTGAGTGTGAGCGAGTGAGTGAGGGACCGACCGACCGACTAACTGACTGTAGAAAGAGACAGAGCGAGAATGAAGTTTCACTTCTTCCGCGCGGAGGGACTCCACGCACGCACATTTTTTTGAAGTGAAACTTCTTATGCGACTTCCAAAAATGTTATCACATAACGCGTTAAGCGTTAAATGAAGGTGATAGGCGTTAAGTGGTAGGTGTTAAACGTTAAGTGATAGACGTTAAGCGTTAAATTTGTTAAGGTTTCGTCACTGAGTGAGTGGGTTTGAGTGGGTTTCAGTGGGTTTCGGTGGGTTTCAGTGAGTTTGAGTGGGTTTCAGTGGGTTTGAGTGGGTTTGAGTGAGTTGAGTTGAGTTAGTGTGTGTGTGTGTGTGTGTGTGTGTGTGTGTGTGCGTGGGTGTGTGTGTGTTTGTGTGTGTGTGTGTGTGTGAGTGAGTGAGTGAGTGAGGGACCGACCGACCGACCGACCGATCGACTGAGCGAGAATGAAGTTTCACTTCTTCCGCGCGGAGGGACTCCACGCACGCACATTTTTTAATTTAATGTCTCATAAGTAACTCATTTAACACCGCATTTCTCCGTAATTTAAAAAAACTATTATTTTACTGGCAGATCCATAACAAAGGGTCCAGCCCTATTACGTATCTCGTTTGACAACTAAAGTGATGATCACTATAGCAGTGACCATCAAATAACTGTCAAATGATTCATTCGGTATTGCCTAACTTGAGTGAACAATAAATACCAATACTAAAACTCTTTCAGTTGACATCAAAGTTCGTTGGACAACTGAAGCTTGATAGTCACTTGGGTGGCTAAAGACACGCAATAGCCCTGTTGTAGGCATTACCATGACAGCAGATTAAAAGCAGTACTGTGTAACCATTGTTGTGTTCAGGCACTATACTTTGACCATTTTATTATTGGTTTTTGAAGTGAAACTTCTTATGCGACTTCCAAAAATGTTATCACATAACGCGTTAAGCGTTAAATGAGTCACCTTAACGCGTTATCGTTTAACGCGTTAAGTGATAGGTGTTAAACGATAGGCGTAAATTTGTTAAGGTTATGAAAGCGCTCATGTGACGCCGTTACTGAGTGAGTGGGTGATTGGTAGGTGAGTGGGTGAGTGGGTGAGTGGTAGGTGAGTGGGTGAGTGGTACGTGAGTGGATGAGTGGTAGGTGAGTGGGTGAGTGGTAGGCGAGTGGTAGGAGAGTGGTAGGCGAGTGGTAGAAGAGTGGTAGGCGAGTGGTAGGCGAGTGGTAGGTGAGTGGTAGGCGAGTGGTAGGCGAGTGATAGGTGAGTGGTAGGTGAGTGTGTGAGTGGTACGTGAGTGGGTGAGTGGTAGGTGAGTGGGTGAGTGGTAGGCGAGTGGTAGGTGAGTTGGGTTCGGTTCGGTTCGGTTCAGTTCAGTTCAGTTGAGTGTGTGTATGAGTGAGTGAGTATGTGAGGGACCGACCGACCGATCGACTGAGCGAGAATGAAGTTTCACTTCTTCCGCGCGGAGGGACTCCACGCACGCACATTTTTTTTTGACAGCTCGACGTTTGACGTGTATAGGAACGTGAACATAGTAATTGAACGAAATAATCGATATCGAAAAATGTATATTCGATTAAATTTTTTTTGGATTCTGACGACTCATGTTAATGTTTTAACCATAAAAAAAATGTTGTATTTCTTTGTTATATTATGCATGCGGCCCTCAAAATAAAATTAATGAAATTTAATGTAAACAAGACGAAAGTAATGAAAACATATTACACCTTATTTACACATTAGCATTTATTTTTATCGATTATTTATAATCTGTGGCACAATCGTAGTAATCGTTATGTGTGGCAAGTCACTAAAGTGCGGTACGCGTCCATGAAGTACTATATTATTTCTGTGATTTTGTAACTTTAACAATACGAAACTTCATGGGCGTCAGCTGTCAAAAAACCAATAATAAAATGGACAGAGTATAGTTAGTGAAATTATCGTGCTCAAGATAATCTCTAAGCACCATTAGCCATGAGCCATTAGGTCATGAGGCGGTCATAGCTAGTTGTAACCGATGATCGGTAAACGATCATGGGTAAGCAACGTCAGGCAAGGTCAGTCCTTAGATGGATGACCATTTAGTAGCATTTGAACTGAGCGTCTCCTCCGTCCTCCGTCTCCGTTAAAAGTCGGTCTCGGCTTTTGTCATATAGACAGCAGTCGTTAAGCTAAGTCGGAGCCCTAAGGGCAGCTTGAAAACTTGACAACAGGTTGGCAACTAACAATACGAAAAAAAACACCATTGGCAGTGCCACTATTGGCTCATCACCATCGGCATTTTCTTCCAGCGAACACAACTACACGCTCGGACTCTCCATCTCTTCGATCTCGTGTTTCACGCTCCTCACATCCTCTATTTTAATGGGAAGGTCAGATATAGATGTTATCTCAGGTTTCTCATCTATCCGGGATGGCATTTGTTCTTGGAATAGTAAACATGAGCTAGATTTCTCATTCATCTGAACCTTCTCATCAATCCATGATGGCATCTGTTCTTGGACTGAGGGACGAAAACTAAAATTCACATCCAACTGGGGCTTCTCATCAGCACATGAGGACATTTGTTCTTGGGCCGAAGAACATGAGCTGAATCTCTTATCTTTCTGTAGTTTGACATTAATCCGTGAGGGTATTTGCTCCTGGACTGATGAACATTGGCTTAAATTCTCATCAATTTGTAGTTTATCATTAGTTGGTGAGACTATTTGCACCTGGACTGAAGAAAGTGGACTAAATTTCTCATCTACCTGTAACTTCTCATTAATCTGTGAGGGTATTTGCTCCTGGAATGATGAATGTAGGCTAAATTTCTCATCCATCTGGGGTGTCTGATCAATCCATAAAGACATTTGTTCTTGGACCGATGGATACGAAATAGATGTATCATGCGCATGATTTTTTATATGGCTTGTTAACTGAGAGTACTCCATAAAACAATTTCCAAGAAAGAAAGAAAGAAAGAAATAATATTTATTTACCAAAAAAACGACGTACACAAATAATAATACAATAAAATGATAAATTATAGCACAAACTTTACAACTAGATAATATAATAATGTACTTATTTAAATCGTACGCCGCAGTTCCAGCAAACGAGGTTGGCAACTCAGCTTATTGCTGAACCGGAGGCCATGCTCCCGGTCCAGCACTGGTTTTCAGTACCAACCTCCGTGACACTTAGATGCCATTCTAACCTCACATTGTCATCATCTCTTTGAGCGAAAGCAAGCAAAAGCAAAACGCGGTGTAAGTTGTAAAAATTCACGAGATGTCGATCTTCAACTAGGTATTTATTGGTATTGAGTGAAATTAGACTGTATCATCATTCATAACCCCAGGTGAGGCTACTTACGTAATTTATCTTACAGTAGTACAAGAAATTTATATCTAGATTTTGATTTTACTATCAAACATTATTTTATTTAAGTATATTTATGTTTCAGAACTGTCTTATTAAAGAGTTCTAGTATAAAAAGTTTCAAATCCTGCGCCACGAAATGAAATGACCTGCCTACTTCTACATTATTGTATTGGCTTAGCCATAATCTGCGGGTAAGTTCCATTATATTTACAATCTTAGTATTTTCCTACCTCCATCATAACTATTATGTTGTTATTATAGATAATAATGTAAACTAAGTACTTATATAAAATAAACTGTAATAACTTAAAATATTGTTTGTTTGATAATGTAAAATAAATGAGGAAAATAATAAAAATATTGAACAAATCGGTAAATAATTAAAAACCCATCACCATGTCTATAAACTAATATGATTTTATTCTCATAACGAAACGACTATATACAATAAAGGCAGAATACACGTAATACATTTTTTCACATATAAGTAGGATCATTTTTCTGTAACTGTATGAAATGTTTTTTGAGCAAATACTTGAACGATTTTATTGATTTAAGGTCTCTAATGGGTGGTGGGATGTCATTCCAACACTGAGTGGCGGCATGCTTGAAACATCCTGCGAAGGCGGCAGTTCTATGCCTGAAATTCACCAGCGGATTTGTGACAGACCTTATTGCATGGTGTTGTGATCTACTTTGTTTCCATTTTAACTTTTTATATAAGTATTCAGGCTTATGCGTAGCTATTAGTCCAAATAACAGACTAGATAAGTGTAATTTTCTCCTTGCTGTCATCTTCAAAATATTGTTATTATTTAGGTAAGGGGTAATGTGGCTTCTTCTTGGAATTTTAAAACAATATCTAGCACATGCGTTTTGTATACGTTGTATTAATTTTTCTGTTCTCTTCAGTAAACATGGTCCATAAACTATGTCACAGTAGTTGAGCCTTGATAAGACTAGACTCTCAACTAGTTGTTTTCTAATGTCTATATCAATGTATTCCCGTATGGAGTATAATATCTTTAGTCTATAGAAACAATTTCTAGCAACCTTATTTATGTGAGTTTCAAAACGAAGTTCTGAATCAATGGTAAGGCCCAAACTGCTAGCAACTTTTACCATATCTATTTCTTTATCTTGAATTTTTATTATAGGTTTTTCTTCTAGTATGGCCTTTACTTGTTGACGGCTGCCTATTACTATAAATTTTGACTTAGATGGGTTTAGAACTAAGGAATTTTGTTGTGACCATGTTACAATACTTTGGAGGTCATCGTTAATATTGTTGACAGCACTGTAAGTATCCTTTGGGTTGAATGATGTGTACAGCTGAATATCATCTGCATATATGTGATACTTACAGTGCTGGATACAATTAATAACATCAGCACTGTACAATATGAATAAAAGCGGCCCTAAAATAGACCCCTGTGGCACACCTCGTGTAAGACTCATTGTCTTTGACGATATTGTTGTTCCATCATCTGCCCGTACTTCCACCAATTGTTGCCTATTTGAGAGGTAACTGTCAAACCATTTAATAGAATCTGCAGAAAAACCATAAAATGCCAACTTAGATAGAAGAAGTGTTGTATTTATGGCATCAAATGCCCGTGAGTAATCCAGCAACACCAGTATTGACCCCAGTCCTTGGTCACGAGCCTCAACCATATTTCCCACAACATCACACAACGCTGTAGCTGTACCACGTCCTTTTCTGAACCCTGACTGTAACTCCGGTAATATATTATTTCCTTCCAAGTACTGCATTACCTGAATGTATACCACTCGCTCCAGTACTTTTGATAGGCAAGGTAATACACTTATAGCTCTCAGATCCTTATAATCTACTGGGTTAGCATTTTTGGGAATTGGACTAATTACCGCCTGGCGCCACACGTCAGGAAATGTGTTAGACGCTATTGACCTATTAATTATTTCCGTTATTACTTTTAGCGACTTGGGTAATGTTAGATTTATCATGTCAATATTTATTTTGTCCACCCCTAAAGCATTAGACTTGAGCGACTTTAGTATTTTAAGCACTTGGTCTTGCGTCACTTCATGTAGACAAAAACTAGCTTGACCGTGGCGATGGTACTCAAAATACGTCAGTTGCTGAATTCCTACACTATTTGTCCCTGGTACTTCTAAGAATGCCTTGTTAATTGAATCAGGATCATTTAAGTGCATTGGGAGTACACGATCATCATGTGTTGTAAGAACTTTTGCTTTGAGATTTTTCCATAGTCGCTTCGAATCATTTTTATTATAATTTATGTGCTGCGTGAAAAAAGCTTTTTTCTCACTTAGTAAAGCTGTGGATGCCTGGTGTTTTAGCTCCAAGTAATATTTTTTATGGTTATGAGACTTAGTGTGGTGATATCTATATCTTGCTTCATCTCTTAGCTTGAACATAAGTTTAATATTATCTGTGATCCAGGGTATTTGATGCATTTTAAACAACTTAGTTTTCACCGGCGCATGCATGTCAAATAGCTGTAAAAGATGTGTGTTTAATGTATTGACCATATCATTTACGTCTGACTGTTCACAAATTGCATCCCAAGGAATCAATTCCAGATCACTGTCAAAGAAATCTGTTAATATATCCTTCAATGGTCGATATGTTACAAGTCTAGGTTTTGGCTTCTCATTTTTTAATATTGTGTCACATGTGATAAATGAGTGCTGATTAAGCTCGCTTATGTGATTTACCTCCACTTTTTGGCACGCAATGTCTGTGCATATGATATCTATGAGTGACTGACTCTGTTCCGTAAAATGTGTGGGTGCTTGTACAACTTGCTGAAGATTCATATATGCTATAAAGTCATTAAATTTTTTAGAGTAATTAGCATTTACATCCAACAAATTAATATTAAAATCACCTAATAAAATAATATTATCATATGGTGCCATGGATACAATGCTCTCGGTTACTCCATTAAGAAACGTGTCAAAATCGAACCAAGGTGGTCTATAGGCAGTTCCAATTATAATGGTTTTGCCATTCAACTTGAGGGTCAACCATAATTGTTCAACATTCAAATTTTCCGGATGTGTTTTTAGTCTTGCATGAACACCATCTTTAATATAAAAACCTACGCCTCCTCCCCTTCCACCTCTAACAGATAATGGTCGTGGTACATGTCTTAGCTTATAGCCTGGTACTACAGGTGCGCGACCTTCTTCTCCAGAACGTAACCATGTCTCATTTATTGCCATGATATCTACTGCATACTTATTCATAGCTATTATAAACTCGTCGTGTTTGGTCCCCAGAGAGCCTGCATTTAGCAGACCAAATTTCAAGCTTTTATTTTTAATCATTAGTAAACAAAATAAATATTACCCTGTGTAGTATAAACTTAAAAGATAAGCGTACATAACTTACATATTTCACATTATTTATCATAGCAAATACATTGTATAATTTGTATATAGGACCAATATGAATAAAAGTACTGTAATTAAAATAGATTTTAGTATATTTGTTATAATAATTGTAAACTGCCTTTATATTAAAAATAGAATAAATTGAAAAAGTAAAAAAATGTATGTTATAATTATAAATATCCCTACATTCTATAGCACTATGTATTATAAAAATGACTACACTTGCATGATGACTAACAGGCACCTGTAATTTTTCATTTCGGAATATATTGACACAACTTAATCTAAATATAATTAAAAAACAACGACAAAGCCAATGTGCCTGGCAAAGTTCATTAATTGGTTTCCGATAATGGCCCAATGACTTTAGTAATGTCACTTTCCGAACGGAGTCTATGTACCGGATCTCCTTGACTGCGCCTAGCCAGAATACGCCCACGCCTTGTCCAGATGAATTGCCACTTGTGACGACGTCCCGCATCCCGTGCCAGCCGAAATAATTGCCTATTTGTTTTGGTCAGGCGCTCGTTTATATAAATACGATGCGATTTTCCGGTGAGGCCTAAGTCGCTCGTGCTAGTCGTTCGCCGGACCCTCGCACTGTGTAGCAATTCATCTCGTAGGTCCCGGCGAAGTACGCGAACTATTATGGGTCGCGGTTGCTGCTCCGTTGCTCCGGCAGGGCTCGTGGTATTTAGGTGACGTCCCCCAGACCTTTCGGCACTTACAACATCCCGCTCTTCCAATTTCACTCCCAGCTTCACAGCTACCAAGCCTACAAGGTGCATAGGATTCTCCCCTTTTTCTTCCGGGATATTTCGCAACTCGAGATCGTTCAGGAGAAGGTCTTGATCACGGTCATTTAGATCCGCTCTAAGTTGAGCTATCACCTCATTGACTCCCTCTGGTGCTACTTTTTGAGTTATGGTTTGGTTTTCGAGAACTTCAATCCGCGCCTCCAGCGCTTCTATGCGATCATAGCAAGTCCTAACCTCAACTTTCAAATCTACAATTTCCTTGCGAAAATCCAGAAAGTCACGGTGCATCGCCCGTATCTCCTCCATTAAATCTTTATTGGTGCACTCGCTGTTCTCCGCTGGTGAAATACCGTGGAAAGAGGTACCGTGAGTTGGGCTGGTATTTACATTCTCCGTACTGCCTTGACCTGCGCCGATTTGCTTGCCCCTGACTGGAGTATCATCTCTGTTGTCTCTCGTTTCCCCTTTCTTACACTCAGGACACCGCCAGGTCGGAGCGACATTTCCCTTAGACGGCAGCACCACACAAGCTCTGTGGTGAAGGGAATTACACTTGCTGCATTTTGCGCCCTCTATGTGTGATATATACTTACGGCAGCTGCCACACCGTTCCGTAGGCATGTCTATCTCAATGATCGATGCTACTACACAAAAAATAATAGGTGGCGGTAGTGAAAGTATTAGCTGCAGCCTCGTAACCAACCCTAAGTTCTTAGTTCAAAACCGCTTTACCGGTGCGGAAGATGGCGCTGTAACCAGGATCTTTTATGGTGGTGATCTCTTGGTGTTTTCGTAGCACCATATATAAATTCCCACACTATTAGGGTTGTGCTACACTTTTCACTTATAATTTGCCGATATCACAAAAGCACTCTTGTGGAATCGTATGTGATTATTTTTTCAATGTTACTGCAGGGTAGTAACTTGTTAAAATACACAATACGAATAATTGAATTTGTTATTTAATTAGATTAAACGGTAAGATACCACTAGATAACACTGTCAGTTCTATATCTCACCATAAGTAAACTTTTTACAACTTAACTGTTACAACTTTTCACTGTATCTTTTTAAACTAATTAATTTAGTAATGCACGTATAGTAAGGTCGGACATCTAAGTGTCACCTCTCCCTTCCACAGGCATTACATGAAAATGGTTCATTACTAACTTGAATTTTGCAGTGAACCGAATATTTACTTCTATGAGTAAACCTTTTTTTTGCATAAACTACATTTGCATGGTTTTTCGCCGGTGTGTCTTCGTATATTATGATCCGTTAACATATATTTTTGACTGTAGTTTTTTTGGCACAAATTGCATTTGTAAGGTTTTTCTCCAGTATGCTTTCTCATATGTATTTCTAACCTATCTTTATCAATAAATCTCTTTTCACATATGTAGCAAGGGTAAGGTTTGTCACTAGTTTTATTATTAGTATGAGTCTTTCCATGTTGATATAAATTTTGTTTCCGCCTAAAACTCTTTTGGCAAACCTCACAGGTATAAGGTTTTCCACTCGTATGAGTTAGGGCGTGCGCCGACAAACCTCTTTTACTCTTAAAACTTTTTTGGCATACATCACAGCTGAAATAATTTTGACCAGTGTGCTCTGTTTTAATATTGCCATCAGCGTGAGATTTCATATGGCGTATAAGTTTATCTTTATATAGAAACCCCTTTCCACATAAGATACAGGTAATCGGGTTTTCACCAGTATGAAGGTTAATGTGTCTAATTAATATACTTTTTTGTGTAAAACTCTTTTGACACACATCACAAGTGTACAAACCCTCGCCAGTATGAATTTTAGTATGGAATTTTAGAGCGTATTTATTAACAAAAGTCGTTTGACATTTGTCACAAGGGTACTTTTCCCGAGGCTCATCCCGGCCCGTGTGAACTTTAGTATGTGATTGTAAACTACGTTTACTGGCATAAGTCTTGTGACAAATGTCACAGGCGAATGGTTTCTCGGCACTCTTATCCTTGTGTGATACCCTCAAGTGATTTAAATATTTACTTTTATCTATATAACCCTTTCCGCACACGTGACAGTTGTAAGGTTTTCCACTCGTATGAGTTAGGGCGTGCGCCGACAAACCTCTTTTACTCTTAAAACTTTTTTGGCATACATCACAGCTGAAATAATTTTGACCAGTGTGCTCTGTTTTAATATTGCCATCAGCGTGAGATTTCATATGGCGTATAAGTTTATCTTTATATAGAAACCCCTTTCCACATAAGATACAGGTAATCGGGTTTTCACCAGTATGAAGGTTAATGTGTCTAATTAATATACTTTTTTGTGTAAAACTCTTTTGACACACATCACAAATGTACAAACCCTCGCCAGTATGAATTTTAGTATGCAATTTTAGAGCGTATTTTTTAACATAAGTCGTTTGACATTTGTCACAAGGGTACTTTTCCCGAGGCTCATCCCGGCCCGTGTGAACTTTAGTATGCGATTGTAAACTACGTTTACTGTCATAAGTCTTGTGACAAATGTCACAGGCGAATGGTTTCTCGGCACTCTTATCCTTGTGTGATACCCTCAAGTGATTTAAATATTTACTTTTATCTATATAACCCTTTCCGCACACGTGACAGTTGTAAGGTTTTCCAGCAGTGTGAAGTTTGAAGTGTCTTATAATGTTGTTTTTACTCGTAAAAGTCTTTTGACAGTGGTCACACTGATAGGGTTTCTCCCCAGTGTGTTTCCTGATATGTATTTCCAAAACATATTTCTCTAAAAACCTTTTTTGGCATATAGAACACTGATATGGTTCTGTGCCAGCGTGAATTTGAATATGTTTTTTCAAATATGCGTACGTAACGTATGCATTTTGACAAATATCGCAGGTGTATTTTCTTTCGCGGGGTTGTTTTATTCTACGGACTCGTTTTTGTTCGAGGGGGCGTTTTTTGTAAATTCTTTTGACGAAATGATTTGTTATGTGTGTTCTCATATAATTTTTATGTGAGAAAGTCTTCTGGCACACATCGCACGTGTAGGGTCTCAAGCCGGTATGAATAAAGGCGTGTTGTTTCAAAAGATAGTTTTTCCTAAAACTTTTTTTGCATACCGTGCATTTATACGGTTTGTTTTTTATGTGAAATTTCATGTGTTTGCCCAAAGTTTTTTTGTTTTTAAATATTTTTCTGCACACTGTACAATTATACGTCTCCTCGACCGAGTTAACATCATTATGCTTAATCAGTATTTCAGATTTAGTTTTATCTTGTTTTAGCGAAACTGATGCTATGTTATGTTCCTTGTCATCTATATGTTCTTTTGTTGTTTTATTAGAACCACTTGTATTGTCATCATTTAATATATTCGTGATTTCATATTTGCTATCAATGTCATTTTCATCAGTTTTAGTATAATAATTTATCGGGACAATATATTCCTCGTCACAAAACTTGTAAATACTTGCACCCGCATTTTCTATATCTGTATCATGAATTGAGATTTTCTTTTCTTTTGCATTTGCATCTTCATTAGTGAGTCCGAGTAAGACTCAGCTGCAGCGGGAGTTTCTAAAACAATATATTTATTCAAATGAAAGAGTGATTCAACACGATCCGTATCGATGGTAAGCACAACTAGGTGAAGAAATTTATTGTCACATACCTAATGCGTATATGGCCTCTATTTCATCATGTATTTCCTTTTTAACATATATTTCACCGCTCTCTATATTCAGGTGTTCTGTAGCAGATATGGAGAGATGTGGCCCATTTTGAACCAATGTATCTTTTAAAATCACTCTCAGGTCTTCCTGAAATGTAATTCAGCATAAGTGGTTGATTTAATTTAAAATTGTAAAAAAAAAATATTGGTAACATGATAAATGACAATGATAGATATTATTTATTTTAAATAGGCCTTTTTTTCGCGGGGAAACCTTCAAAAGGTCCCCGAGAGCTGTGGGGCGCGACCGGGGTGTGTGGGATTCTTACCCACTAAAACCCCCGCGCTGTCCCATCGGCACATGAGAAGAAACCCCTGGGCTCTCCGGTGGGATCTGCACAATCTTTATTATTGTTATAAAACTACTTTTACGGGATATATAGCGGTATTATTGTCCTAATTTCATTAGAGAAGATGGTTGGGTGTTACCACCGGCTTAGGATCCTGTCATGAATATAATTCAAACCAACCAAATACTGCACGGCCTCAAGATACTTTAAGCTCTTACTGCATAGGTCAGACCAACAATAATAACTATAAGAATTGAGGATACACCAGCAAATTACGACAGTATAAATTGAGCGTAAGGACGTTCAACATGTCAGTCCGCCCATGACCATGGGTTAATATAAATAAATCTTTAGATACAAGATCCTTCCCTTTTTATCTAAAGTGTTAGAGCGTCTTGTCCACAGGCAGCTTAGTCTCTATCTCTCTAAATATAACCTCTTAAATCCTTTCCAATCTGGCTTCCGCCCTGGGCACAGCACGGTTACTGCGCTAGTTAAAATTTCAGATGATATACGGTTTGGTATGGAGAACGGTCAGTTAACTGTGCTAACATTGCTAGATTTTAGCAATGCTTTTAATACCGTAAATTTTGATATACTACTTGCTTTACTTCGCTCAATTAACATATCTCCATCAGTAATAGATTGGTTTCGCAGTTATCTGCATGGTCGTCGGCAGCGTGTTCGTCTGGAAGAGTCTTTCTCTACCTGGTGTAACACTTCTGCTGGCGTTCCACAAGGCGGCGTTTTATCTCCCTTATTATTTGCAATTTTCATAAACACCATATCTCAGCATCTTACTTCTTCCTACCACATATATGCAGACGATCTTCAAATTTATTCCCAGGCCTCACTTACTAATTTGGATATAGCTATAGAAGCTGTAAATCTTGATCTGTGTCGTATTGCTAATTGGAGCAAATCTTATGGACTAAAAGTTAACCCAGTTAAAACACAAGTCATTATTATAGGTAGCTCTCGGATGATCTCTAAGGTGAATTACCAGACACTTCCGCAAATTAATTTTGGCGGTATTGCTATTCCTTATAGTGATTCCGTCAAGAATCTTGGTGTTATAATGGACCGGTGTTTTAATTGGGGCCCACAGTTGGATGCCATTAGTCGCAGAATGTTTGCTTCGGCAGCCTCTTTAAAAAGGCTTCGTAATTTTCTACCCACTGCCACTAAAGTTGCGCTTGCACAATCACTTCTTCTCCCTATACTAGATTATGCTGACGTTTGTTATCTGGACGTGACAGAGGATCAATTGAATAAGCTAGAGCGATTGCAAAATTTGTCCATTAGGTTTATATTTGGCTTGCGTAAATTTGACCATATTTCCCAATTCCGTGCAAAACTCAAATGGTTACCCATTCGTCTCCGACGAAATCTTCACATTTTATCTCTTCTCTATAATATATTGTTTAACCCCTCCACCCCCTCTTATCTTAGGGAACGTTTCGATTATTTGTCGAATTCTAGCACCTATAGTCTTAGGTCCTCGGAAAACCTTTGTCTTACGATGCCCTTACATAGCAGTTCCTTCTATGACAAATCCTTCACGGTGCAGGCGGTTCGCCTGTGGAATTCCTTGCCCGTTTCTATAAGGCGTGCTTCGTCACTGCCAATTTTCAAAGATCTAGTGAAGAAGTTTTATTTGGCGGAATAAGTTAATCGGTATTTGTGTAATTTTCTTGTTATATTAATACGTACTGATTTATGTATGTTTATAATAGTATTATTTGATGTATGTTTATATATTATACTCATATGAATATATATTATAGTTTACAACATATGTGTTTTTATGTGTCTTTGTGTTAATGTTACCTATTCATGTCGAGTGCGCGCACCCTCTGCTCTTTGTAACTTCTTTATTTTCCTCTCCATCCAAAGGTTGCCTGGAAGAGATCGCTTTTAGCGATAAGGCCGCCCATTGTTGCATTTTTTATTAATTTGTGTCTTATTCTTTTTGTATCTGTTTGTTTGTGCGCAATAAAGAATTGTCTATCTATCTATCTATCTACAAGTATAAGATTGGAAAACTAAAATATTAACTTCTCAAAATGGAACATAAAGAAATATAAACATTAATCAATAATACTAATACATGTAATTAGCATCAGGCCTCTCATATGGAGTCCTGGAATGGGTAGTATACTTATTATTCATTTTTCCCGCTCTAGGAAGAGATGACTCAGGAATTCCTAACATATCTGCCCATTGGTCGGCATCTGGTATTTCAATGATAGTGTCAGATTCCTGACTACATTCTTCTGGTGATTCTATATCTATCCTTCTATGTATATCTTCAGTTTCTACAGATGGTGGTACTACAACTATTCTTTCTCCTTCCATTTGCCTAGACTCAGATGGTTGCTTTTTAAACAGTTGGTTAATATGACGACTTATCACTGTTCCATCACTTGTTTCTATCTTATAACTTGATGGACCATTTTCCTCTATCACTGTACCAGGTAACCATCTTGCACCTATGGTACTATAATTTCTATACATCACTTCCTGTCTCAAATTTGTCTCTCTGGTATTTTTATTACTGTTGTGCTGTATTTGTGCGTCAATTTTCTTACGTTTTAAATTGTCTGGGTGAATCGTATCCAATATCGTACGTAGTCGTCTCTTCATCAGTAATTCAGCTGGAGTTTTATTTGTCGTAGCACATGGTGAGGTTCGCAAACCCAGTAATAGGTTTGGAATTTTAACTTCCCACGTTAATTCATCCATTTTGCGTAGCTTATCTTTGATGGTCTGAACCATCCTTTCAGCTAGTCCATTTGTAGCTGGGTGATAAGGTGCTGTAGTCACATGGCGAATATTGTTGGCTTGAAGGAATTTCTTCATTTCGCTCGATGTGAATGATGTACCGTTGTCGGATACTAGCACTTCACAAAGACCATGTGTTGCAAAAACTGTTCGCAATAGCCTTATCACTGTGGAAGTGGTTGTGTTGTTTACCATAAAACAATTCTGGCCAGCGAGAGTACGCATCTACCATAATCAAAAAATATCTGTTATGGAATGATCCAGCAAAATCGATGTGAACTCTAGACCATGGACTAGAGGGTGTAATCCATTCATGTTTTACTTTAGGAGGAAGGTGTTCAAGGCATTTATTGCAATTGCTCACTAACTGTTCTATATCTTCATTAAGGTGTGGCCACCATACGTAACTTCTAGCTAAAGCCTTTGTTTGCACTATACCAGAGTGCGTTTTGTGCAACATTCTCAAAACAGCTTCGCGTAACGAACTTGGTATTATCACACGGCAACCCAGCAGTATACAGTCATCTTGCAGCGACAAGTCTGTGCGGTGCAACCAAAAGGTGCGTAACTCACTGTCAGTTACTTTTCCGGGCCAGCCCCGTTGTATGTAGTATGTGACTTGCGATAATATTTTGTCGCGTTTAGTTTCCAAAGCGATATGTTCCACATCATATGGGAAATCTTCTGGTGTTTCAGCCATCAACAAAATTTCGCCGATCGGAAGTTCTTGTTGTTCTGCTACAGGTTGCGGCCAGCGACTCAAACAGTCCGCGTTCCCAATTTGTGGTCCCGGTTTATATGAAATGTCATAACTGTGCGAGGTCAACGCAATAGCAATTCTAGTTAACCGTGGTGATAACATATTCGGCATAGGTTTCTTAGGGTCAAAAATGCCAAGCAAAGGTTTGTGGTCCGTAATTATACGGAAATGTCTACCCATTATATAATTATGGAATTTTGTAATTCCAAACATGATAGCAGTGGCCTCTTTGTCAAGTTGTGAGTATCGTCGCTCGTGAGAGTGTAACGTTCTAGAGGCCATTGCAATAGGGCGTTCCTAGCCGTTCACATCTTTGTGTGATAGTACTGCCCCAACACCAAAGTCAGAACTGTCACAAGTAAGAACGAGTGGTTTCTGTACATCATAATGTACTAACGTCAAGTCAAATGTAATACGACTTTTTGCTATATCAAACGCATTCTGTTCCTGTTCTGTCCATTTCCAGGTATGTGATGCTTCTAATAACCGATGTAGCGGCTCTAACAGCGTTGCCTTGTGTGGTACAAATCTTTCGTAGAAGTTATACAAGCCCAAGAAAGCTTGCAGTTCACGTTTATTTTAGGCTCAGGTGTATTTGCAATTGATTCCACCTTGCTTGGTGCGGGGTGAATACCCTCTGAATCGATGACAAAGCCTAGAAACTCAACTTGCTCTTTCCCAAACTTGCACTTATTTTTATTAAGTCTAAGTCCTGCTCGTTTGATCCGCTCCAGTACGGTATCAAGCCTTTCTTGCATTTCAAGCTGTGTACGTCCACTTATGATAATATCGTCGATTAGTACGGCGACTCCTCGTATGCCCGCCAGCAAAGATGTCATCAGACGTTGGAAAATTCCGGGACACGCCTTAACTCCAAAAGCCAGTCGATGTACGGTGTACAAACCCTTGCAAGTATTCAAGGTTAGTAGCCTAGCTGTTTGGTCATCCACCACCACTTGTGTGTATGCTCGCTCCAAATCCAGGGTCGAAAAGAACTTCCCCCCTGCTATGGTGGCGAAGTTCATTTGCCGTCGACATCGGATAAGTATCTGACTCGGTCGCTTCATTGACGGTACTGCGGTAGTCACCGCAGAGCCTTATTTCACCAGACTTCTTTATAATGGGCACTACAGGCGTCGCCCACTCAGAGTAAGATGTCGGCCGCAGTACCCCTTCATCCACTAGTCTGTCTAACTCACGTTCCACTCTTTCTTTGATAGCAAAAGGGACGGGTCGAGCTTTCAGAAATTTTGGCGTCGCTCCCGGCTTCAAATGTATTGCCACTGGACTTCCACGGTATGTACCGAGTCCGTCCCGAAACACTTCCTCGTGTTTAGATACCTATCCAAAGTTCAAATTCATTGGAAACATAATTGATATTCTGAATTTTGATGTCCAGCGGTTCCAGCCAGTCACGGCCCAGTAGGTTCGGCCCGTTTCCCTTAGCAACGATAACGCTCAGGTCTCGTTCTCGACCCTTGTAATTGACAGGTAGCACAGTGCGACCGAGCAGCTGTACCGGTGTCTCGGTCCACGTGCGCAGCGTGAGCGTGGCGGCCTGCAATGAATCGCGCGGCAGACGAGTGCGAAGCGTGCGCCAGGTGCGCTCGTTAATAATTCAAAAACTGGCGCCGGTGTCCACTTGCATGCGAACAGGCCCTCTCGCCAATAACACTTCCACTTCGTATGGTGGTACGCGACTAGCGCTCTGTATGCAGTATACTCCGTTTAAACGATGTTCCTCGTTGCAATGTTCTGAGCTATCGGCGAAGTTGACATTCCGATTTAAATTCTTCTTTTTGCTCAAACAGATTTTCTCTAAATGTCCCTTTTTCTTGCAATACCGACACACTGTATTTACAAAACGACATTCCCCGGCGTGTCTGTCGCCGCAACGGTAACATAAGCGTAAGTTAATCTTCGATTGAACTGCATTTATATCCATTGGTTCTACACCAAAAGACGACGACGGCTGCGGGCCGGCCGGCGGCGCCATAAGGCGGGCGGCACGGCGTAGGTACCTGCGGCGGCGGCGTCCTGGATCCTACGCACGTCCCGCCCGGCACTTTCAGACGAAAACATAGCGTCCACAACATCTTGATAACGTAAATTGTCTCGCTTTAAAAGTTCGTACTGTAATCGGTCATCACGCATACCACATACTATAGGCCGACTGTTTAACTAGCGCATCGCCCGCGCGGCAAGAAGGGAGCGAGGGGAGATGTTAGCGGATGGGTGAAAGGGGTGCGCGGAGCAGAGAGCTTACGTCAACTGCGGCAGTGCGCTGGCTGTGCTCGCAGCGCGCGGTTGGTGTTTTTGTTACGGACGCTTGAAGATAAACGCACAAGGTATACGACTGCCAAGATAAATCTCAAGATGAATCGCTCTTCCAGTTTTGCGAACAAAATTAACAAGCAAGCTAAACAAATAGCATACAATGTATATTCCTTTTTTAAAGCCAGTGATGATGATTCAAGCGATATGAATATTAGTGACGAATAGTCCTATAAAAATGTTATCTGTGGTTAAATATTTCTTAAACGGAGTTAATTATTGTTTTATGATTTTGTACCTATGAAGCTATTATAAAATATTTGTAAAACTTAAAAATAAAATAAATCTTTGGATTATTGACTCCGTGTGTAGCGTTACCCGCCCCCGCTCCCCTCCCACCGCGCAGGCGACACGCGAGTTAAACGGTCGGCCTATAATCTGTCGCGTAGCATTCGTTCTAAGTCCACGAAATTGCACCCGGAACTCAATTTTCGTAGTTGTGCGATATAGTCAGAAACCGATTCCCCCTGTTTTTGATCCCGTTTATAAAACTTAAACGACACCGAAATCTCGTTCGGTTTTGGGCTAAAATGTTTTGTCAATACAAATTTTATTTCTGCGAAAGTTACATCACTAGCACTTTTAGGTGTAATGAATGCAAGTAAAGTCTCATACACTCGCGAACCGCATATTGTAAAAAAATTTGCTCTTTTTGCGGCATCTTGTACAATGCCATTAGCTTCAAAACAAGATTGTAAACGTTTTATATAGATATCCCAATAGTCTGTTTGTGGATTGAACTGATCAAATTTCACTGCTTTGATATCCATATTTACACACATTTCACCAAACGTCGCCACTATTATGTACGGATATTAAGTGAAACACATTATTAATCATAGGAACGATATATTGAGCTAAGGAGCCATTACAAAGTGTCCGTGTCATACACATAATCTGCCTACCTACATTCATTCACTTTATTAAACAACAAAGCAGAAGATGTACCCACATACTATTTATCATGATCTGTGTATATGACAATTACCTCATCATATCTTTTCATTAGTTGATTCAGCATTTGTGTCAGTATATTTTCAGCATTCACACATTTCATCATGAACTTGTGCGCTGCTTTCAGCTGCGCACAGCATATATAGCACACTGCCCGCGGTCTCATGTCGTTAGTCTGCAACTAATAATAATGTTCTCTTAGCCAAGCCATTACAACAACAGCATACAGTATGCGGCCATCATTGGACGGGCCCGTTGGTCTAGCTAATGTTTAGGCACCCTGGCTGCTACCCGATGGGTTGTGGGTTCGATTCCCACCAAGTGTCTGGGTGTTATTTATTTAATTAAATATGTATTTACAAAAAAAAATGTATACCAGCATTAGTATCAGTTGCCCGGTTTCCATAGTACAGGCTCTGCCTAGATTGAGCTTGGATGACCGTGGTTGTATGTGGATTGTCCCAAGTGTGATTGTGGTTGTTGTTGTTGTATTATTTTAATTTTTTAATAAAAAAAAAATTCTTAATGGTAAGTACACATTAAAATGATTAGAGTCAGACACTAACTATTGTCTCGAGTGACGAGGCACTGCAGCTGTATATCTTGTAAACATACAACTATCTAATCTGTGTGTCTGGCGAACATTTTACTTGTCTCATCTGTAAGTACAATTACAAAAAAAAATTAATATGAAAGAATATAATAATAATAATAATATAATAATAATATCTTGGGACAATCCACACACGGTCATCCGATCCCAAACTAGGCAGAGCCTGTACTATGGAAACCAGACAACTGATACTAATACTTATATACATTTTTTTTTTTGTAAATACATACTTAAATAGATAAATAACACCCAGACACTTGGCGGGAATCGAACCCACGACCCATCGGTTAGCAGGCAGGGTGTCTGCCAACTAGACCAACGGGCCCGTCCTCACTAATAGCAACTCAAGCAGTCCTCACTAATAAGGGTAACATTGTTGTGTCAGTAGTTTTTTTTTTTTATATTTTGAACGGCAGGACACACTGTCGCTGGTGCTGATCTAATTGTAAACAGACAAACTTTGTTTAAAAAAAATGCGAAAAAATGACAACCCCGCTGAGTTTCTTGCCGGATCTTCTCAGTTGAGGGCGCGTTGTGATCCGGTGGTAGCTTTTAAAAAATTGACCGTTCAAAAGTGCTATAATAGCGTTAAGCCTATTTGAAATAAAAAAAAATGCAATTTGAATTTTGAAGAAAATGTGTAAAATCAATAATTTGTTTACTTACCGGCATCGCAGTCAATTTCTCATACACATCTTGAAGATGAGTGTTTTCAATTATATAATGAACATTTTCCCTTAAGCAAACACGACATAACTTTTCCATTCCTGGGAAAAATCCTGAGGAAAAAATCACGAATTTTTTTTCACGAAAGAAAGCATCCAATCGGCAATCAAATCAAATATCAATCACAGACACACACACACACACACACACACACAATCAATGAAAAATGTCTATGACATTGACAGCACGGACAGCTCAGCTGATGATTTACGAGACTTATTTCCATGATTGGCCTTGGACCCTCAAGATTCATCGCATCTACGTAACCGTAGACAGAATAACAACAACAACAATCTAACAAGACATCTAGCTAGCGTGCCGCCGATAAGGACCGTAGACGGAATATAATACAGACATATACCAAGCGTGCCGCCGATAAGGACAGAAAAATAAGTACATACTAAATTTAGAGTTGCCACGTAAGGGAAATTTTACCCTTTGTGTAAAGCAAATACGGAGGTTGTTGTAAATTATATTTTCTTTCCTAACCAAAAACCACTTTTTTGACACATTTACTTTTTTTTTTTTTTTTTTTTTTTTTTTTTTTCTTACATTATATCGTCTTAATCTATGACAGTCTGCAAAAAGTACGAAAGTGATTGTTATAATAATGTCCTCCTAGCCGAAACGACCACAGCGGCCAATCTTTCACAAGATCAGCCATGTACGCAGGAGATATTATAGTGCACAAGTGCTTGCGTAGACACAAGTGCACTCTCTCTTCCTTTATATAATAGGTACCTCTCATAATCCGATGGGACGGAAGACCGACACGACAGGGGAGAAGTTAAGCGTAGGACCGACTTTTTACATGCCCATCCGACGCATGTGTGGCGTATCTCGGATCTCGGTTTCGGAACGCCAAAGGGGCTGTCAAAAAGATGACAGCGCGCTAGTATCTATGGCAGAAACATGTTTTAATTATTACGATTACTCCACTGTATTATAAGTTGTTCTCTCTCAATTTGATTATAAGTGTTTATTACCAAAGCTCGGTGTTTTAATTTGACGGACAGGAGTCGGGCATACGTCCTATCGCAAATTCCGACACATGGATCATCTTACTTTACAGACAATCAGGTCATCGGCCTGCATTGTCCTAGCCAGTAAGGAACAACTACTCAAATTTGTTGCCCTTCGCAGGATTCGAACCCACGACGGAGGCTACAAAGTGAATGTACACTTAATATCATATATGCTGTAGCTAAGGTCTATTCCACATTGTTCACCTGGGTGATATCACGTGGTGATTAAAGTGGCTAAGAGCTGTAGATAATTATTAGCCTCATACAAAAAAGTTAAGAGATAAAAACAATAATATGCTATTTCCCAGAGAGGTAGGCAAAAATTGGCTTTCTTATAACTTAATATAATACATACTATGGCCATTTACCGGGTAAGTTTTAGTAAATTTCTCCAATATACAAATTTATAGTACTAGTATCTTGGGACAATCTACGCTTGACCAATGACCACCTGTAGCCCGATTCTCGTAATAACAAACAGTCCAAATAGCGGTGACGTTTTGTTGTCGTTAGATCGAAGTCCTATCCAAAATCGGTATTCTCGTATACCATATACGTAGTTCGATAGGACTTCAACTCAATTGGATCGAAACTAAACGATTAGTCAACGAGTCATTGTTCTGTACGTTTTGCTATTCCCTGATAGATGTCGTTCTAATCAATTTTTGGTCGTGGTAGGAGTTTTGTGAGATAAGCTAAGAGCTTAGGCTTTGGGAAACTCGAGATTAATTCGTTTCCGTTCCCTCCACAAACATACTAATTGTTTATTAATTAAAATACGTGTTTTTCTCTATTTATTAGTTTATTCTATCTCTCTTACTCTAATTATGTTTACCTTAAAACCACCTCGCTCACACTATCTTCTAATTACTCTATTCACTCACAGCGTACGATCCTATTTTCGTCTCACTCACTCACTCCTAGCTCTCATGTTCCAGCTTAGTGCTACAATCAATATATCTCTAACATGAGCTCTATCATGCCTAGTCGCGTTCCATATCCCAAATTTTACGTATTTGTTTATATTTTACATATTTCACCTTATCAGCTTTCTTTTTGTATTTCTTGCTGTGCAGGCGAATTTGATAGTAAATACGTAAGTCCGTGGCTCATTTAAAAGTTATTTTATTACTATGACTCGCACCACAAGAAGAAGAAGAGCAAAAATCGTCTCAATTAACCAACGTTTGTTCAACGACTCTTGAATCGCGGAATTTGACGCTTACTCGTTGGCATCCGATCGGTAGTGACGTCATTTTCATACGAGAATACCATTTAGTCAATGTTATAAAACGATTGAACGACGAGTATTATACCAGAATACGCTCGGCGCTCTAACGATAGTTTAATCGAACGACTTTTAAATCGTTGCCGTTGAAGTAAAATCGACGGACGTGAATACGAAAAGTGTTTAAACGACTGAGTCGCTACGGTAACGTTATTGTTTTGATTACGAGAATCAGGCTACAGATCTCAATCTACGCAGATCCTTTAGTAAGGTAACCAGATAAATGATTACAAATACTTGTAAACTGTATATTTAAATAGATAAATAACACCCAGACAATTGTTCGGAATCCTTCGGAATCGAACCCATGTCCTATTGGGCAGCGGCCAGGTCCCTCAGATCGTCGAACAGCCGTACATCGCCGCCGTCCACGGCATGTACTGCTCGACCCACCCGACCCGATGTCCGTCCTCCTGGACCATGACACAACACCAACACCAACACCGACAACGATGTCAAGAGTCGTAAACACATCAACACACAGACACCGGTCTCGCCGACGAGGCCGATGGGATCCCTACGCATGCGACCTCAACAAGCATCCCCTCGCTGAGTTTCTTGCCGGTTCTTCTCAGCGGGGGCGCGTTGTGAACTCATTTTCTCTAAGCGGCAGCCCAAGCCGAGGCCGTGCCTCCCTGAGGTGCCCTTGTGCTAGTCGCTACCCAAACCTTTCTGGCTGGAGCGCTTTAAGCGCTCGCCCTCTTGTCCGGTGAAACAGTACTATTCCTACAAAAAAAAAGTGATGATCAATAAAGCAAAGTGACTGATAGTCACTCCACCAAACCAAACCACCAAACTTCCACCAAACTTTGATGTCTACTGAAAGTGTGTTTGGTATTTATTGGTGATTCAAATGAATACAACCTTTTTTTTTTTTTTTGAATAACAACCTTATAGCTACCTAATTAATTCTTTTTGTTGCTGCTATCCACAGTATACAAATATCCATATTTTCAGGAAATCATAAAAATAAATTCGGGAAATCTGAGAAATTCTTCGATGCACCCAGCATGTGGGATCGTGTATGATGCACTTAATAATAATTTACCACTTATTTATGGTAGTCTCTCTTTTATACACTGGCAACACTGATAATGGCGATCAATAAACTGAAAATTTTAGGTTATGGATGAAAAACAAGAATTTATCGATCTTACACGTAACTTTCAAGTAAAATAGTAACTAATTTAGAGCAATAAGATCTAAATAAGTCGTTTACATGTATTAGTTTCTAAATGTAATCTCTAAATTGGCCATAATAATTCACGTTTACCTGTGAAACGATACTCCACTAATTTTACGTTCACTGTCACTTTTACAGCCTATAATACTGCACTGCACGATTCTTATAGGATTTCTACAACACACAGTAATGTCACAGTTAGTTTTTTTATTGAATTTTAAGTTATTTATTTAATATTAAAACCACGATAAAATTGTCACGGAGCAAAGTGGGAGCAAACGTCAAATTTGTTTCGCACCCACGGCGCGGAAAAATCGAACACATGCTGAGGGACAAAAAATCATATACACTGTTTCTTTCTATCACACGTAACCTACATAAACGCATTCTTTTCTTGCGTGAATGAGAAAGAAAGTGTCCAGCCCTCTATTGTTTTCTTCCTCTAAGACTCACACCTTTGATTATATATACGTCTAGATACCTAATAGTCTTGTAACGTTACGTTAATAAGCATAACAACCTCATAATTCGTGTATGCGTGCAGGCCTCGTTGTACACTCGCGTCATCTGTGGTTGTGTGCGTGTTTGGGAATCTCCAGTTATAAATATTTTTCCCATAAATAGCGATAGCGTTGTGGATTGATATGTACTTTGCAAATGTGTAATTCCTTTTTTTAACGTAATAACGTATAGCTAAAATAAAATAAAATAAAATAAAATAAAATAAAATAAAATAAAATAAAATAAAATAAAATAAAATAAAATAAAATAAAATAAAATAAAATAAAATAAAATAAAATAAAATAAAATAAAATAAAATAAAATAAAATAAAATAAAATAAAATAAAATAAAATAAAATAAAATAAAATAAAATAAAATAAAATAAAATAAAATAAAATAAAATAAAATAAAATAAAATAAAATAAAATAAAATAAAATAAAATAAAATAAAATAAAATAAAATAAAATAAAATAAAATAAAATAAAATAAAATAAAATAAAATAAAATAAAATAAAATAAAATAAAATAAAATAAAATAAAATAAAATAAAATAAAATAAAATAAAATAAAATAAAATAAAATAAAATAAAATAAAATAAAATAAAATAAAATAAAATAAAATAAAATAAAATAAAATAAAATAAAATAAAATAAAATAAAATAAAATAAAATAAAATAAAATAAAATAAAATAAAATAAAATAAAATAAAATACATGTCTGCTTTTAAAAATCATATTTAATTATTGTGTGCAGTTTTTTGGGTATAATTTATGCCCTTTATTTCATTGGCCTTTCAGGCGTCTGTTATGTATTCAGACGCATGCTTATTTTGCCAATTGTGACCACCGCCGCATAAAACAGCTGATATCTTTCATATTTTTTCGGATCCTCTGACATTTTAGCCACAACGTTTCCATGGTGTTCTAACGGAGTCCTGTGATTATCCATGGCAACGAGTTGCTTACGCAGGCGCTGTCCCCTTCCAGCGGACATGAAAGCTGTCATATTTTACGTTGAATATTATTTACAATAATATTATAAAACCAACAAAACTATTGAAGGAGCAATGCAAGGAATGTTATGTGACTGTGCTGCTATAAATTTCACTTTTTAGTTTTAATCGATTGCTTTTCAGCTTATGGTTTTAATCAGCGACATAAGATATTGTTGTTTTTTATGATAATTATTTTAGTTATATTTTTGTGTTTAATTGTATATATATATTTAAGTGGTGTAAAGTCTGTGCAGCTTAATGAAGTGGGAGCTATGAGCAGTAGTGTAAGCGCGTCACTAAACAACATATTTCAGTGTTCACTGTGTTCCCCGGTGCGATCATTTCATACTCAGCGAGGCTTAAATATACATACAGGGAAAGTTCACAAACCAGATCGGTCTCAAAACTCTTCCTTTCTTCCATACCAACATTATAATAACTCTGTCACATCAGTGCAATACCCACTTTGGCGACTACTAAGTGATTTAAAAAGGTCCACCCCTACCGTGAAACGGATTCCCCGTGGTGCACGAATCACAGTAGCGCAGACTCTTGCCAAAGATATAAATAGGGTCATCACAGAGAATTCTGTGCAAGCCTGGGAACATCTATTAACCTTTCCCTACAGAGTACTACATGTGAACAAAGACTCCAGTAGCATTAGTTTGACTTCCAAATTGAAAAATAATTGCTCTAGTTCGGCACAAAATTCTCTTTTAGTATCTGTTCCTCACCGCTATCCTGCCAGGGCCGCCAGTGAGGGCGTTAACTACCGCCTAGTAGAAAGCAAACTCGGCGACGGCGATGTCAGGGGGGCGGCGAGGCTGCTTTTTTCCAGTGACGTGCTTGCTTCCGATACGCCAGAAACACTCTCCCTTTTGAAAAGTAAGCATCCACTTCCAGCAGCGACCATTCAGTTGCCTGACCCACCACAAGCTATCGATACTGTACTCCAAGTTACGGCTCAGGATGTGACTTGCGCAGTCAGTTCTTTCCCGAGTGGTTCCGCTGGTGGTCTTGATTCATTAACGCCACAGCATCTTAAAGATTTATTGGGTAGCCAATGTGGTGCCACCGGTGAGCTACTGTTGAAAGAGCTAACTGCGCTGGTTAATTTAATGCTGTCGGGTCGCGTGAATAGCGAGGTTGTCGATATTTTATACGGAGCTAATCTATGTGCTCTAGCTAAGAAAGATGGTGGCATACGACCAATCGCAGTTGGTTGCACATATCGACGGCTCGCCGCTAAAGTATGTTGCACAAAGAAAAGAGACGGTATTGGTAGCTATTTTCAACCCAAACAACTCGGTTTTGGTTCAGCTGGCGGTTGCGAAGCTGCTGTTCACGCATTACGAACTTTTGTTCACAATAATGGCGGGGAAGTGCTGCTGAAAGTGGACATTAAAAATGCCTTTAACTCAGTCGACAGAGGCGCCCTGTTGTCGCGAATAAAAGAAAAAATCCCAGATATATTTGGTTTCATGTGGCAGTGCTATAGTACACCATCTAAATTGACATACAAAAGTAATTTATTACATTCATCGGTCGGTTGTCAACAGGGCGATCCTTTAGGGCCAGCCATTTTTAGTCTTGCCATTCACCCCATCATTGACAAATTAGAGTCTAAATTCAATGTCTGGTATCTAGATGATGGCACGCTAGGAGGTGATGCAGACACTGTTTTGAAGGATCTAGAATTCCTGCAGCGCGAATTTCTGTCAATAGGTCTTGACCTAAATTATTCTAAATGTGAACTTTGTTTCTTGGACAATACCCGTACGAAAAATTTAACTTTACACAAATTTGAAAATCTTGTTCCAGGCATAAAAAATATTGCAAAACATTCACTTCGCCTCCTTGGTTCTCCTATTTTAAAGGAATCAGTGCCATCTTTTCTAGAAGAAAAAATTCAAAATTTTAGTGAAGTTTCGGAACGCCTTCTTAAAATTAACTCTCATGTGGCTTTTTATATTATACGGTACTGTTTGTTTCTGCCTAAATTCACGTATTTCTTACGATGTTGTCCTCTTTGGAAACATAAGGATTATTTAGAAAAATTGGATAACATCGTGAAGGATACGCTCATAGCCATTTTTAACACGCCTTTCGATGGGCTCTGGCTTCACTTCCTGTTAGGTTGGGAGGCCTGGGTGTACGTAAAATTTCTAGTGTTTCTCTCCCTGCTTTTTTATCTTCGGCCCATGCTAATGGAAAGCTTGTACAGGAGATTTTAGGGTCCTCTTATGATTTTTCAGATTTAGCATGTTTGGCCGAAAGTAAAGATGCATGGACTCTGGCCTGCCCTAACAGTAACCTGCCCATAATCCTATCCTCACAGAAGCAATGGGATGGGCCGCTTTGCGAGTTGGTACGGGAAAAGCTTCTCAATACCGCCGCCAACTCCACGGAGCGTGCCAGTCTCCTTGCTGTCTCTGAATGGGAATCTGGATTGTGGTTGCAGGCCCTTCCCTCTTCTAACATTGGAACCCTCATGGATTCCACTTCTTTTAGGCTGGCCGTATGCCTTAGACTTGGCACCATGTGTTTTGTGCCCCATCGCTGTCGCTGTGGTGAGATAGTTGATCAGCTTGGTCACCACGGGCTCTCGTGCCTACGCAGCGCAGGCAGATTTTCCCGTCATTCCAGCCTGAATGACATCATCCGTAGAGCCCTTACCACCGCTAACGTTTCTGCTGTTTTAGAGCCATGTGGCCTGTTTCGTAGCGATGGTAAGAGGCCGGACGGAATGACCCTCATTCCCTGGAAGATGGGACGGCCCTTAGTATGGGACGCAACTTGCGTCGATACTTTGGCACCGTCACATCTTTCAGAATCCGCGGTCAAGGCTGGAGCAGCTGCGTCCACCGCTGAATGTCTCAAGCGGCGCAAATACAGTAACCTCGATAGAGGTTACATGTTCGAGCCTTTTGGAGTCGAGACATTGGGCCCGTGGGGTTCTTCTGCACATCTTTTATACAAAGATAACCAAACGGCTGATAGAGGCAACAGGAGACCAGAGGGCTGGCACATATCTGGCGCAAAGAATAGGTATTGCCATCCAGCGGGGCAATGCTGCCAGCCTTCTTGGATCCTTGCCAAGCGACGGTGATTTGGCACAAACTTTTACATTGTAAATATTATTATTATTTTCTATATATATTTTTCTTTTTTCTTTTAGTAAATAGTTTTAAATATATGTGTAAATAAACTGTATAGTAATATTTAGGTAAAATAAATTGAATTAAAGTTAGAAAATTTTAAAATAAAATGAAATGAAATGAAATGAAATGAAATGAAATGAAATGAAATGAAATGAAATGAAATGAAATGAAATGAAGTGAAATGAAGTGAAATGAAGTGAAATGAAGTGAAATGAAATGAAATGAAATGAAATGAAATGAAGTGAAATGAAGTGAAATGAAGTGAAATGAAGTGAAATGAAGTGAAATGAAGTGAAATGAAGTGAAATGAAGTGAAATGAAGTGAAATGAAGTGAAATGAAGTGAAATGAAGTGAAATGAAGTGAAATGAAGTGAAATGAAGTGAAATGAAGTGAAATGAAGTGAAATGAAGTGAAATGAAGTGAAATGAAGTGAAATGAAGTGAAATGAAGTGAAATGAAGTGAAATGAAGTGAAATGAAGTGAAATGAAGTGAAATGAAGTGAAATGAAGTGAAATGAAGTGAAATGAAGTGAAATGAAGTGAAATGAAGTGAAATGAAGTGAAATGAAGTGAAGTGAAATGAAGTGAAATGAAGTGAAATGAAGTGAAATGAAGTGAAATGAAGTGAAATGAAGTGAAATGAAGTGAAATGAAGTGAAATGAAGTGAAATGAAGTGAAATGAAGTGAAATGAAGTGAAATGAAGTGAAATGAAGTGAAATGAAGTGAAATGAAGTGAAATGAAGTGAAATGAAGTGAAATGAAGTGAAATGAAGTGAAATGAAGTGAAATGAAGTGAAATGAAGTGAAATGAAGTGAAATGAAGTGAAATGAAGTGAAATGAAGTGAAATGAAGTGAAATGAAGTGAAATGAAGTGAAATGAAGTGAAATGAAGTGAAATGAAGTGAAATGAAGTGAAATGAAGTGAAATGAAGTGAAATGAAGTGAAATGAAGTGAAATGAAGTGAAATGAAGTGAAATGAAGTGAAATGAAGTGAAATGAAGTGAAATGAAGTGAAATGAAGTGAAAAAAATAAAATAAAAATAATAATAAAGAAATTGATTTGATTTGAAAAGAATTGAATTGAAATTAAATTAAATTAAATGGCGTGTCCCTTACCATCAGGTGAACGTCTTATTTGCCTCATGACCAGGAAGAAAAAATACTTCTAAGTACTTACTATATAAAAGTAATTAATTTATCAAAAAAATAAATTAAAATTATTATAATTGATTTATTTCATGTTTTGGTCACTAACTACGTATTAAGTTTCATTGAATTCATTTTTGTCAAAAGGAAAATTACCCCAGACTTAAGATATATTCCCCCATTATTACCTAGCCACACCAGTCTAGTCGGACAATGTACAAATTGTCGTAAAAAACAATCGAGTTTTTATAATAATCCCTCACAGAATCTTAAGACTTATGAATGGAAAATTAAGTTAGGATCTTTATTAATTTTACTTAGTTAATATTTTCACGATTTGATTACACAATTTGGCAAAAAGTTTTTTTTTTTGCGAGCACAAACCATCGGTAGAGTTCAAGTGATACTAAACAACCAAGTATACCAATTTGATGTTTTGGTATACTTAATATTGTCAAGTGTTTGAACATCGAACACGCTATCTAGACGTATATATAATCAAAGACTCACACATAGGTTTTTCTTTTTTGGTTTCATTTTTTATCGGACTATGTTTATCTTCTATATATAATATCTTTGGCTTACACACAATAATTTACTTAAACTTTAGTAAAGATTTAGTTACCAACTTGCAACTTAATACGTGTAAATCAGGCATTAGGTATGGTCAATCATTAAAATAGAATCGGCTAAAATGTATCGGAGTTCGAGTGAGTTCGAGCGAGAGCATCACTAATACGTCTGTGAGCGAGAGCGCAGGTAGGCAAAACTTCCATATAGCGTAGAACAGACCTCCGACGCTCATTTCTATGGCAGTCAATATGGCAGTCAATATGGCAGCCAATATGGCCGCCAAGATGGCTACTCCATCCATCTTGCTCGCACCAAGGCTTGCACGCTCGCGCGCAAGGGGGTCTCTTTCACACGTTATTTTTATCCACTTTGCCGCAAGGCAGGCAAAGGTATTACAACCATACAGCCTTATTAATTTTTAACCTACTTTTGTTCTCATTTGGATACTTACTTATAACCGGTAATTATCAATATAATTCTATTTGGCGATGTTGCGAAGCCAAACAAAAACTGACCAGCGGAACTTCAGATACCACACTACTATTCTATTCTATTCTATTCTTGGTGGCTATAAATTTGGGCCCGGTATTCCCGGAACGCACTTCGACCCAGTTGGATCCATTGTGCATGCCCTAGCCCTTACTCTGTTGCTGGCGCATCGAAGAGCTCCCTCAGGTACGCAACGATAGCGCCAGCTTGGAGCTGTACATAATCATTTGGTGTAGGATAGGCTACTCCCAGATGATGCATCCTACGTCTCGCAAGAGCGTCGCAGCCACACAATATGTGTCGCATTGACTCTTTTTCATCTTCGCAGAATCTGCAAATGTCACTAGTACTTAGCCTCATTCTGTGTAGATGCTCGTTGGTACCAAAATGTCCCGTAAGTGCACCCATCAGGTGCCTTATTTGTGATCTGTTTAGGTTTAATAATTTGACCCCACAGTCCACCCTTCCGCTAGAGAACGCTTTGGAGTGGTTAAGGCCTGAGGCTGCCCTCCATTCCTTCATGTGTTCGTTTCTAGCATGTGCATACAATGCTTGGTGATATGTTCCATACGGAATCCCCACAAATGGTTCGGGGCCAACCAAATGTCTCTGTGAGCCGGCCCTCGCTAATCTATCTGCCTTCTCATTGCCCTCGATGCCTTCATGTCCAGGTACCCAGATAAGGCTGACATTGTTGTGTCTTCCCAGGTTGTTCAAGCCTGTAACACCTTCTTTGACCAGTTTAGAAGCAACCCTGAAGGAATTCAGAGCCTTCAGAGCTGCCTGACTGTCGCTGAGAATGCGAATGGTTTTACCCTTGACATTTCTCCTTTGCATTTCTTTGTTGCTGGCAATTATGGCATAGGTTTCCGCTTGGAATACCGATGCATATTGCCCCATGCTGTGACTGATACTACAGTCCTTGGAATAAATCCCTGCCCCTGTACCTGACTCCATTTTGGAACCGTCAGTGTACCATATGAGGTGAGTTCCACCAACCGGTTTGAGTCCCCTCGTCTACTCTTCTCTGGATGGTATATGTACTCGGTACCTCTTGTTAAACATGTACACTGGATTTATCCTATCACAGGGCATGTCCAGTTCTTTCACGGGATCCAATAAAGTATGTTTTGTACAGGGCTTGTTACGATTCCAAACTCCTGCTTTTGCAAGTCTGTATAGCGACTTTCTTGCCTCTATTTGTATGTAAGTGTGAAGTGGGGTTAGTCCCAGTAACCACTCAAGAGCCAGTGCAGGCGTTGTTTTGAAGGCACCTGTGATTGCCATGCAAACTACTCTTTGTACCTTCCTAAGAGAATCCTTGCAGATCCTTAGTTTGGTCCTGGGCCACCATACAGCGCTGCCATATGTGAGAATAGGCCTCACCATCGTAGTATATAACCAATACATTACCTTTGGTTTGAGTCCCCAAGTTTTGCCATACGCAGAACGGCACATATTGAAGACACGTAAGGCCTTTTTTGTTATGTTTTCAACATGACCACGCCACGTTAGTTTACTATCGAGAGTTACCCCAAGATATTTTACTTCCGTAGCCCATTTTAGTTTGGTGCCGTACATTTCTGGGTCTCTAAGGCCCTCTAATCGTCTTTTCTTCGTGAACGGCACTATAACCGTTTTGCTTGGATTTATGGAAAGATTATTGTCTTTACACCATCTTTCCACCCTAACCAAAGCACCCTGCAGCAAATCCGTTACTACGTTACCACACTACTAAGGCAGTGGCCTATCTAAACGCAATCATCGCGCGAACGAACGACGCGACTATCGCGCGAATGAATCTCAAACATTTAATAATAATAATATTTTGGGAAAATTCACACACTGTCATCTGATCCCAAACTAGGCAGAGCCTATGCCTATGAGAGGTACTATGGAGACCAGACAATTGATACTAATACATAAATACATTTTTTTTGTAAATACATACTTAAATAGTTAAAATAACCTAACTCAAAGGACACTCGTTCGACGTCCATATGTTTGAGATTACGTTACGAACTTGCGAGAGACTTGCGATGATCGCGTGTTCGCGTTTAGTTAGGACATCATCTAAGAGATTGAGAGGGAAACTAACTAAACGCTCAATGAATTATCTTTGGTACCCTTAGTTGGTACCGTTCTAATATGGGTTGTATTGTAGTAACGTTGTTAAGCCCTGATCGGTCCACCAACTCTAAAACAAGTTCTACTATAATCTTAGGTACTCTAGAGGAGGCAGAGAAGTCAATATACCTATACCATAGAGTTTATATATTAAGAATAGTGTATGCGTTTGTCTATGGTCCCTTTAAGCAAAGCAGCAGTCGGTCAATAAATTGGCAATCTATCAATATTGTTTAGACATGCGCGAAATAAATCATTTAAATGAAAGGTGATATATATATCCGTTCCTGGAAGAGATATATATCATTCTTATATATCATTATATCACCAATATATCAGTTGCTCGGAAGATACGATTTCATTATAAATCTATTAACTCTTTATATCTGAAGTTCTTCCATTGATCGAAAGATATAATTTCAATGGGATTTGTAAAGTTTCTTTAGGTAATATACTAGGTTTATAATTCAGTTCATTACAAAGTTATTATTATTATTTATTTCTTTAAATATGCAATACACGCACAGAAAATAACAAGTTCCGATATTGTATTGTTTTATTTATTTGTTATAACGTAATAATAATTCTGTGTAGAGGGTAGTTAGTGCGTATTTTGTCAAAATATTGGATTGGTATATTTTCGTTATTATTTGTAATGTAATTGTTGTAAATACATCGTAATTACATTATAACGATAATAACTCGAAGATAAATTCATAAAATCCAATATAATTATCAAAAATTTTGAATGCTGTGACGTCATAACGCGTAATAACGTCCGCTGAAAAAAATGTTGATGTCATTTCGATTTTTTGGCAAATTTTTGTTCAAAACTAGTATGAAAAGGAGTTTGGATGCAAAGAATGGATCTTTCTTAGTACCTGAGTCAATATTTTACCCTCAAAATCGAGATCAAAAATGGGTAAAATCAGCTTTGCCAAAAAAAAACCACCTATTTTAGACTTTCCCTTTGAAAAATCGATATTTATAACTCTAAAAAAGCATATACTGCATATTCAATACTTTTAATACTTGTCTCAGTAGAACTCTGTTTACAGAACGCAAATCGGTTAAGTGGTTGTGTTTATATAATGCTTGTAATTTGATATCACGGCGCACCGACGACATACATAAACAATTAGGCATTCACAAGACGTGCGCGCGCGATAAGCGGCCGTGCTTGAGGCCCATTTCATTTCATCTCAAAATGCACCTTATTACAACGTGCTTAGAAATTATATCTATTATTTTATATTTCGCTCTTTCACCGATCACTCAGTTCTATCCAATCACTCACCTATCCCGATCCCGACGCATGCGTCATACGCTCGCTACGGTACACGATCGCGTGCCTTTTCTATCCCTCTCACTCGTCGTATTTCATAAATCAACCGTCTCATTCATGCTCCAATAGATCTCAAATAAATCATAAAGTTAAAGATATATAAAGATATAATGATATATTTGAAGAAGAGGTGATATATGGAGTGATTGTCATTTGTCCAATGTAACAAATCTTTTTTCTCACTCACTCCTGAGTTACACACCGCTAATATTGTTGCGCATTTTAATATGCTTGATAAAAATGTATTTCTACGAAACAATTTGATTTAATTAAAAATGTTTCATAAACGTTATAGATAACTGTAAAAACGACACCCCAAGAACCCTTTTTACGATTTGTTTACATTTTATTTTTGGGATTCCGGATAGCGTTTAGTTTATAACTCCGTCACTTTATATCCAGAAATTAAATAAGTATACCTACCTGTTTTTCGAAATCGACTCTCAATTATAAATAGCTCAGTGGTAAGGAGATCGGATTACAAAATCATAGTCGTGGGTTCGAATCTTGGTATTTGAACTGGTTTCATGTTTATTATTTTTAAATTACTCTTACTTATTTTCTTTTCTAATATTTCATAAATTCAGTAAAAAAACCGTTTAAAACTTCTAAAATTAGAAGTTAAGAAAAAAAGAAAAAAAATTGAGGGCGCGATGCGACTGACGATTTTTAATTCCCCTTATTACCGGCGTAGCGCTGCAATCGCCAACATTTAAGTTGGCTCTACTGGAAACTGTCAATATTTTTTTTGTGTTGTTGTATATACTGTTCGCGTCGGAGATAGTCAAGTCCTTAGAGGAAGAAAACAATAGAGGGCTGGACACTTTCTTTCTCATTCACGCAAGAAAAGAATGCGTTTATGTAGGTTACGTGTGATAGAAAGAAACAGTGTATATGATTTTTTGTCCCTCAGCATGTGTTCGATTTTTCCGCGCCGTGGGTGCGAAACAAATTTGACGTTTGCTCTCACTTTGCTCCGTGACAATTTTATCGTGGTTTTAATCTATACTTATAATAAAACTGTAACAGGTCCAATTCTGTACATTGAAGATATTTTAAAAATTATGTTTGGAGGGCATTCTGTAACCGATACTAAAGCCAAAAATGTATTTTTTTTTATTTTTGTCTGTCTGTCTGTCTGTCTTTCTGTCTGTCTGTCTGTCTGTCTGTATCTCGGCTGAGCATCACGCCGAAACTACTGGATGGATTGAAATGAAACTTTGCATGATTTGAGTTAATACTCCGAGGTAGGACATAGGATACTTTTTATTCCGACATTCGGCACGGTTCCCTTGGGAGAGGGGACTAAAGTCAAAATGTGTACTTGGTTATACGCTTGCTCCGATTTGAAATTTTTTTCATTATAATTATAATAAATATTTGTAAGGGAACACTCATAGACAGTTGTTAACAATGTTTGGAAATCGATCAGGTTAAGCAACGTTAGGTAAGGTCATTAAATAGATGGGTGACCGTTTAACGCCATTTGAACTAAACGTCTCCGTGCTTCGGAGGGCAAGAACAAAGTGGGTCCAAGTTTTTAACCGACTTTAAAAAAGGAGGTTTTGTATTCTATGCGAATGTATATTATTGATAGTTTAGTTAACGTAAACACAGCGCGGGCGGAGCTGCGTGGGTCGGCTAGTATTAAATAAATAACTTAAAATTCAATAAAAAACTAACTGTGATATTACTGTGTGTTGTGGAAATCCTATAAGAATCGTGCAGTGCAGTATTATAGGCTGTAAAAGTGACAGTGAACGTAAAATTAGTGGAGTATCGTTTCACAGGTAAACGTGAATTATTATGGTCAATTTAGAGATTACATTTAGAAACTAATACATGTAAACGACTCATTTAGATCTTATTGCTCTAAATTAGTTACTATTTTACTTGAAAGTTACGTGTAAGATCGATAAATTCTTGTTTTTCATCCATAACCTAAAATTTTCAGTTTATTGATCGCCATTATCAGTGTTACCAGTGTATAAAAGAGAGACTACCATAAATAAGTGATAAATTATTATTAAGTGCATCATACACGATCCCACATGCTGGGTGCATCGAAGAATTTCTCAGATTTCCCGAATTTATTTTTATGATTTCCTGAAAATATGGATATTTGTATACTGTGGATAGCAGCAATAAAAAGAATTAATTAGGTTGCTAAAAGTTATTCCCGAATGCTTAAATATTCAGAAATAACGTAAGCGCTCAAGTAATTCGTCCAAGGCTGCGCAGGACGTATTCATTCGTTATTTATAAGCACAATGGTCATTGTACATTTAATCGTGCTTTTACTATATGCATGTTGTTTAAATATATGTATGTATGTTGTTGGTTACAATTTATTGGTAAATTTGTCTGAATTATAAATAAATAGTACCGACGTTGAATAGTTTGTTTCATTTGCCCCCCTATTATGTACCTTCCTCGTTTGACAACTAAAGTGATGATCAATAAAGCAAAGTGACTATTAAATAACTATCAAATGATTCATTTGGTATTGCCTAACTTGAATCACCAACAAATACCAAACACACTTTCAGTAGACATCAAAGTTTGGTGGACAACTGAAGCTTGATAGTCACTTTGCTTTATTGATCATCACTTTTTTTTTGTAGGAATAGTACTGTTTCACCGGACAAGAGGGCGAGCGCTTAAAGCGACCAGAAAGCCAGAAAGGTTTGGGTAGCGACTAGCACAAGGGCACCTCAGGGAGGCACGGCCTCGGCTTGGGCTGCCGCTTAGAGAAAATGAGTTTACCACCGGTTCACAACGCGCCCCCGCTGAGAAGAACCGGCAAGAAACTCAGCGAGGGGATGCATGTCGAGGTCGCATGCGTACGGATCCCTTCGGCCTCGCCGGCGAGACCGGTGTCTGTGTGTTGATGTGTTTACGACTCTTGAGATCGTTGTCAGTGTTGGTGTTATGTCATGGTCCAGGAGGACGGACATCGGGTCGGGTGGGTCGAGCAGTACATGCCGCGGACGGCGGCGATGTACGGCTGTTCGACGATCTGAGGGACCTGGCCGCTGCCCAATAGGACATGGGTTCGATTCCGAAGGATTCCGAACAATTGTCTGGGTGTTATTTATCTATTTAAATATGTATTTATACAGTTTACAAGTATTTGTAATCATTTATCTGGTTACCTTACTAAAGGATCTGCGTAGATTGAGATCAGGTGGTCATTGGTCAAGCGTAGATTGTCCCAAGATACTAGTACTATAGATTTGTATATTGGAGAAATTTACTAAAACTTACCCGGTAAATGGCCATAGTATGTATTATATTAAGTTATAAGAAAGCCAATTTTTGCCTACCTCTCTGGGAAATAGCATATTATTGTTTTTATCTCTTAACTTTTTTGTATGAGGCTAATAATTATCTACAGCTCTTAGCCACTTTAATCACCACGTGATATCACCCAGGTGAACAATGTGGAATAGACCTTAGCTACAGCATATATGATATTAAGTGTACATTCACTTTGTAGCCTCCGTCGTGGGTTCGAATCCTGCGAAGGGCAACAAAGGAGTTGTTGCAAAATGGGCTAGGAATATGTACACCACTTCAAAAAATTGAGAAAAATCCATAGAATTCAGGAAAAATAGAAATATTTCATTTAAATTACTATTATTGTTGTAATTTTAATTATAATAATCATTTATTTTATATCTATATTCAACGTGGCGTCCTAATGGCGTCTCACTGATGCCGAATTAAACTGTCAGCCAGCCAGCTGTACATAGCTACTGCAGCTGTCACACTTGTCACAGCTGGTTGTGTGCGTGAATTGTATGTAGGTACCTGAATTGATATTTTAATTATTAAAATGATGTATGAGAAAACAGTAACAAAAATACAAAGAGTACTGTAGTAAAAATACTTTTAACGCCATTGATAATAAAAATGACACATGACAATGACACTTTTCCGCCATGCCAGTGTTTTTGTTTTGTGTTGCAATTCTAAGCAAAAATTCATAAGTTTTACAAGCAAATAAAGCCAAATTAAAGTAAATGGATAGTTAAAAACTGTTTTAAGTGTGTTTCCCTATTTTAGAGTATAGTGTACAAATTCCTAGCCCAGGCTCCATACATTTTGGAACATCTCTTTTGAGTAGTTGTTCCTGTACTGGCTAGGACAATGCAGGCCGATGACCTAATTGTCTGTAAAGTAAGATGATCCATGTGTCGGGATTTGCGATAGGACGTATGCCCGACTCCTGTCCGTCAAATTAAAACACCGAGCTTTGGTAATAAACACTTATAATCAAATTGAGAGAGAACAACTTATAATACAGTGGAGTAATCGTAATAATTAAAACATGTCTCTGCCATAGGTACTAGCGCGCTGTCATCTTTTTGACAGCCCCTTTGGCGTTCCGAAACCGTGATCCGAGATACGCCACACATGCGTCGGATGGGCATGTAAAAAGTCGGTCCTGCGCTTAACTTCTCCCCAGTCGTGTCGGTCTTCCGTCCCATCGGATTATGAGAGGTACCTATTATATAAAGGAAGAGAGAGTGCACTTGTGTCTACGCAAGCACTTGTGCACTATAATATCTCCTGCGTACATGGCTGATCTTGTGAAAGATTGGCCGCTGTGGTCATTTCGGTTAGGAGGACATTATTATAACAATCACTTTCGTACTTTTTGCAGACTGTCATAGATTAAGACGATATAATGTAAGAAAAGTAAATGTTGTGTCAAAAAAGTGGTTTTTGGTTAGGAAAGAAAATATAATTTACAACAACCTCCGTATTTGCTTTACACAATGGGTAAAATTTCCCTTACGTGGCAACTCTAAATTTAGTATGTACTTATTTTTCTGTCCTTAACGGCGGCACGCTTGGTATATGTCTGTATTATATTCTGTCTACCTACCAGTGATGCCAGATCGGCCCTGGGGGGCCGATTCTCGGCCTTTTCGAAACTATGTCGGCCTTTGCCTGCCATCGGCCCTTCATCGGCCGTTAAACCTCCGACAGCCAATCCATCGAAATCATTGGTTCGGTTGACCAATTCCTATTCTAAAAGCTTAGAACTTTATTTAAAAAGAAATATACATAAGTCATACGTTCTAAACATTAAAGATGAAGGATGGGCTCTTGTAAAACAGAAAAACGAAAATTTTCGATGTTTTATTTTTGTTTTACATCTTTTTTTTCCTGTTTTCTAGTACCGTTTCTGATGGAGAGGGCTCCCCCTTTCCCCCTGTACGAGGTATCGTACAATGGTGTGTCAGCATTATGACGCACAACGTTAACCTAAATTATTGGTTTCGTTAGGTACAATTTTATTTAATTAAATCAGTGTCAAAACAGCGCTCGTTGGGTTTGGTTATTTCTTACATTTTAACCTCTCCCTCCTAACTAACATTTAAACTGTAGCAAACACGCTACAGTTTTGGTCCTTCAAGGGACTTCGCGTTGGCGTCGCGTTTGTGAAGTTTACAATACCAGTGGACAGTTTTGGTCCTTCAAGGGACTTCGCGTTGGCGTCGCGTTTGTGAAGTTTACAATACCAGTGAACAGTTTTGGTCCTTCAAGGGACTTCGCGTTGGCGTCGCGTTTGTGAAGTTTACAATACCAGTGGACAGTTTTGGACCTTCTAGGGACTTCGCGTTCGAGTCGCGTTTGTGAAGTTTACAATACCAGTGAACTATCGAAGAACAGTATTTTACAAACAGTTATTCTTTTTTACATTCATTTTTACAATTTTACATTTTATACAATATCGCACATCGTACATTTGTGTGTAATTAGTGATAGCATTTAACATTACTTAACAATAACATTAACAAAACCAGTGAAGTGTAGAGTCAGTGTGTGCATTAGCAGTCTACAGCTTCGAGGTTTCTGCGCTTCGGTTCGTGAGTTCGAGAACACATCGAGCAAGCAGCGACAGCCTGAATTAACAGCAGGATAAGGACAAGTATCCTGCTCTCAAGTAAGATCTTTTATTTACATACACCTAACCATGGAAAAGCTGATCCAAAAACAAGCGGAGATCCTGGAGTCGATCAAACAGATCGAACGTAACTTCGGCAAGGACTCGGCCTCTCGTAAAACACGGGAGTACTTAGAAGATCGCTTAGACAAGCTTAATAAGCTCTGGGCAGAATTTAGATTGGTAAACGATAAATTGTTAGCATACGAAAGTGTACAGGTACAGGCCCTACTTCTTGGAAAATCAATTTGAAAAAACAGGTAAATACTTCCAGTCTGTGAAACAGAAGCTAACGTCACTTCATTTGGCAAGATTCATGGACACCGAAGAGGCATTTCAGCCAGGTCCGTCAAACAAGACGCCCACACGTCCGTCAACTCCTGCTCCAGAACCACCCATTGTGTCGCCGAGACAACCAGCAGCAGGGCATGCAGCCGAGCTGCTCACACTACAGCGCACTAACTTTAGAGCATTTAAACGGCTGACCAGGAGTATCAATGTAGAGGGCATCAACGTCAAATGGGAGCTGGAAGCCCTACTTCTTGGAAAATCAATTTGAAAAAACAGGTAAATACTTCCAGTCTGTGAAACAGAAGCTAACGTCACTTCATTTGGCAAGATTCATGGACACCGAAGAGGCATTTCAGCCAGGTCCGTCAAACAAGACGCCCACACGTCCGTCAACTCCTGCTCCAGAACCACCCATTGTGTCGCCGAGACAACCAGCAGCAGGGCATGCAGCCGAGCTGCTCACACTACAGCGCACTAACTTTAGAGCATTTAAACGGCTGACCAGGAGTATCAATGTAGAGGACATCAACGTCAAATGGGAGCTGGAAGACGAGCTTAGGAATGTACAGTCACGCTGGAAGGACATAGATTCGTTACATTTGAGAATCGACAATATCTTGCAAGGGTCAGATCCAGAATACGAGGAAGAATTTTTGTACTACGAGAACTCCTTCAAAACAATTAAGAGGGCTCTGAATGAGAAGTTAGCATCAACAGCTCACCTTCAGCAGTCTACACCACAGCTTGAGGTACCCGTATTTACCGGCAGGTACACTCAATGGCCTACATTTTGCGATCTGTTTTCCGAGAGCATCCACAATAATACTCTTTTAACAAAATGCCAAAAGATGCAACATTTAAAAGGCAAGTTGAGAGGTGAAGCAGAGCGACTCATTCAACATCTGCACATCTCAGCAGATAACTATGACACAGCATGGGAATTACTGAACCATAGATACAACAATCCGCTCATACTTTTCACAAACCACATTGAAAATTTTCTCAATCAACCTAGCATACAAAAACAAACAGCTTTTGAAATAAAACGCCTTTATGATACGACAATGGAGAGCATACATGGCATTCAGAACCTAGGTATAAATACCTCAACATGGGACCCTATATTGGTGCACCTCGTCATTAAGAAATTTGACCAGGAAACTTACAGTGATTATAAGGCAGCCCGGAAGTCACCACGAGCTTTACCTTCGCTTACCGAGCTGACTGACTTCTTGGAAAACAAATACACCGCACTAGAACCCATGCGACAGAAGGAGAGAGACATCCCATCAACATCAAGCAGACCTGGTCACCAAACACCACCAAGGGGGTCCTACAAACCATTGCCTCAAAAATATCAGCATAAGGGACATCTAGAAAAACGTGAATATCAAGCATCAGCAGCAGCTTACATGTGTGATTGCCCTTATTGCAATCAAAATCACGTATTATACAAATGCACTAAATTTCTGAAATTAAAACCAGATGCCAAATTGAGGACGATTTTGAAATTACAAATTTGCCAGAATTGTCTTTATAAGCATTATGACAATCAGTGCAATTCAACGAAAACATGCAAAATCTGTCAATGCAATCACAGCACTATTCTGCATGACGCATTTAACGTGCAGCGTAGTGATTTATCAGCAACCCCAATAACTGCGCCCGGCCCAAGCCGTGACAGCACATTTACGGCTAGGCAAACACAGCACCAATCGACATCAGCAACACGTGAGCACAGCGTGAATCATGTCGCTACTGAGGATGAAGAGATCCTGTTGACAACTGTCCTAGTTAAGGCGAAGGCGGTTGATGGTACATACGTCACACTGCGAGCATTGCTGGATCAGGGATCGCAGATATCGTTGGTCTCAGAAAACGCAGTACAACAATTAGGCTTACCCAGACAGCGTCACTATGCTTCAGTATCTGGTATAGGCCACGGATCAAAGTCGAGCAGAGGAATAGTTACACTCGAACTTCAGTCTGTTTATGATGATTACCAATTTAGTACTCAAGCGTTAGTACTGCCACGAGTTATTAACAATTTACCCAACATATCATTTAAAAAACAACACTGGGAGCACCTACAACATATACAATTGTCAGTGGCGTGCAGTCCATATAGGCAAAAAGTGTTTGCCTACCCTGTGATTTTCCCAATCAGACATATCAATATAAAGTGTGCATAGTAATATTTCGTTTTCAATTATTTCACCATTGTAAATAAACAAAAGCACGCATAATGTTTGAAATCAATCACCTATGCGCGACGAACTTAACATAAATGCACTGTACTATACCTATCTACTCATAAATGTAAAGATAGATTTTGCGCGCGGGCCACGCAAAGACACGATACGGCGTTGCCTCATATTTCACACATTCAAACAGATTTCTTGCACACAGACTCACACCGATACACGCACCCATAAATAATCTGACATTTATAATAGAAGAAATATCACGCACACAGACAAAGGACAGAGACACAGAGAGACACTGCCTACCAAAAGTGACATTTCAATATAGTTTAGTCCCGATCAATGATATTTTAAACAAAAAAAATAAATTAGTAAAATATCATTGGTCCCGATAGATATTTATGTTACGACATGAATGCTAATTTTACGCGCTTAGACATTGCAGCAGCAGATCATTTTGTTAGGCGTTCGGAAGCGAATCACGAGACGCGAGTTCGTATCCTCTTAGAATCGAAGTTTCTTTTTGTAATGTTTTTTAAATTATTTAATAGAATATAAAGCGGTGCGGGTATATAATAAGGAACGAAAAAGAAAAGAGGACGTGTGAGCACGTAGGTCGTACTTTACGAAAGATAATAATTTAGCTATTATATCTAAAGCTATAGTGCACAAAGGGGGTGAGTTGTATTAATTCAAAACAAACAAATCGTAATTGCTTTTCCTTTGTCTTCCAGACTAAGGATATGCCCCTTTCTGGATTTGTATAACCAAAAGAGAAAGTTATCTTATATCCTGAGAGACGTAGCTGGCCGGGATTTTGGTTTTGAAAGAGTTCAAACAATAAAAAAACTCTCCTGGCGTCCACACTTATTATAGTTTAATTTATACATGTTGTAGCTTAGCCGTAAACATACATATATTTTTACTGTTGTGTGTTGTAATGTGTTTTAATCATCTTAGTACGTATCTACAAGACAAGTAACTCACAGTCATATTGATAGGTAGGTATGTTTATTTCTCTTCGACTATCCAAATAGGATTATATTTTTCGATAGTAGGTATGTTTATTTTTTGAACACGGTCTGCGGCATATTAAATTAAAATACATGGCTGCATGGATTTTAATTTAATATACTTAGGTACTTCCTACATAATCGTAAGATTCGTTTTAGTTATGGGAGTGAAATAGAATATATTTAGGAATATTTGAGCAATAATGCAATAGTGAGTCAACTAAAATATAAATAATTCTGTGTTAACGCCATCTATCTCTTGTTATAGGCCCAGGCGACGTTTAAAAAAATGCCCATGTCGGTAATTCAGCTCAGTAAGTTAGTAAAGCTCCACTTAAAAACAAAAAAAAAATCTTAATGCAATTTGTCGCCTAGGCCTATAACAAGAGATAGATGGCGTTAACACAGAATTATTTATATTTTTGTTGACTCATTATTGCATAGCAGTGCTCATTTATTCAAAAAAACATCAGTAAGTACAAATAAATAGACTTACTTATGTTACAGTGTCAATACGTACAAACAAAAAGACTGTTACCCTACGACTCTAGAGATCTAAGAAATTTGCTTTTTTTGCCTACCCTGATCAAAAAGTCTGTGCACGCCACTGACAATTGTCTGACAAAGATTATAACATTTCACGATCAATTGACCTTCTACTAGATGCTAGCGTGTACTCTGATATTATCATGAGCGGTCTTATCAAAGGTCCAAATCACGCACCTATAGCTCAACAAACAAGACTCGGTTGGATAATATCAGGGAGCGTGAAAACGTTCAATTGTCACGTCGTCATAAAGGATTTGTCAGATCTGTCTCAATACTGGGAAATGGAGGAGATAAATGATACATCATCTACTCTCACACCAGAAGAGGAGTACTGCGAACACTTATATCAGTCAACGACAAGAAGATTGGAGGATGGGAGATACGAAGTCACAATTCCAATGAAGCCAAATTTTGAACAAAACCTAGGACTATCGAAAACAAAAGCTATTGCGCAATTTTACAACATAGAAAATAAATTTAAACAAAATGACAAGTTTGCCAGCAGCTACAAAGCATTTATGTCAGAGTACGAGAATCTAGGTCACATGAAACGCGTTGATACTCACAGTGAGGTATCATACTATTTACCCCACCACGGTGTATTAAAACCTGACTCTTCTACCACGAGCTTACGTACGGTCTACAACGCGTCTTCAAAAACATCGAGTGGTAACAGCCTAAATGATTTGATGGAGCGGGGTCCTAACCTACAAAAGGATCTGCAAAGTCTCCTACTGATCTGGCGCCACCATAAATACGTTATCACCGCAGACATTGAGAAAATGTTCCGACAGATTCTTGTAAGAGAGAATGATCAACATCTTCAGCGAATCATCTGGAGAGCATCACCACAGGAACCATTAGGCGAATATCAGTTAACAACTGTCACTTATGGAACCAAATCAGCGCCATTCCTAGCCATGCGAACATTACGCCAGATAGCAATTGACAATGAGATGGCACATAGGTACCCATTAGCCACAAAAGCACTGCGATCATCGTTTTACATGGATGACCTGCTTCAAGGTGGACATAGCCTAGAACACACTAGGGCCTTACAACAAGAAATAATAGCCATATTAAAAGAGGCAGGAATGAACATTAGGAAGTGGTCCAGTAACACACCAGAACTTATCAAGGACCTTCCAAAAGACAGTCTCGATGTCCAACTTAACTTTAAAAGCTTGGAGTCTAGGAAAACACTCGGATTAAGCTGGAATCCGGAGTCAGATTCGTTTACATTCCAAAACAAGTTCTTAGAAAAGGAACAAGACACACACCTTACAAAACGGCAACTTTTATCACACATATCGAAGATATTTGATCCCTTAGGATGGATTGCGCCGCTAACAGTCAGAGCTAAACTTTTATTTCAAACAACATGGTCAAATGAAACAGACAGATGGGACCATGATTTATCAGATAAGATGAAAGAAGCCTGGAAACAACTTAAACATGATTTTCAACATTTAAACCAGTTCAAAATACCGAGATATTTGGGCGATAAACAGACGTACCAAATACACGGATTTTGCGATGCTTCCGAAAAAGCATACGCGTGTGCAATTTACATCGTAACAATTAATAATAAGGGGGAGTACACATCAAGGTTGATTACAGCTAAGACAAAAGTAGCACCGGTAAAAAACAAACTGACGCTACCGAGACTTGTTGTGTGGAGCACTACTGCTATCACGCCTCATTAAGAAAGTACTGGAGACTTTTACAGAAAACAACATAGACATCTTCGCATGGACCGACTCTATGGTTGTGCTTGGATGGATTCATGGAGACATTAATAGATGGAAACAATTTGTATCGAATAGGCTGCAAACAATCATATCAACAATCCCTACATCGCGTTGCCATCACGTGCGCTCTGAACATAACGCTGCAGACTGTGCCACGAGAGGTCTAACTGCAAATCAATTGTTAGGCTGTTCCTTGTGGTGGGAAGGCCCAGAGTGGCTGAAGAACTTTAACACAGATAGTATTAAGAACAAATTATATCAATCACCGTCCATCGAAACAAAGAAAATCAATGTGCATACAGCCTTACATCAAAGCAATGCAAACATAATTATAAATTTATTAAATGATTGTAACTCTATACGGCGCGTGGCAACAACAATTGGATGGCTCTCACGTTACATCGCGTGGTTGCGAAGTAAGCAAAATACGCCCGTACGAGGTTATCTCTCTTCGAAAGAAATGAGCGATTCTTACAATTTAATTATAAAAACTGTACAAAACATTGTATTTCAAGAAGACATTGTTCGATTGCAAAGAAAACAGCCTCTAAAACGTAGTAGCAATCTTCTCTGTCTCAACCCTTATCTGGATGAGCAAAGCGGACTACTGAAAGTTGGTGGGAGACTAAACAACTCTCATCTCAGACAATCAGCTAAACATCCCATAATTTTACCAACCCACAGTCGTCTTACGGAACTCATTATTCGCCAAGCACATTTAACAACGCTGCACGGCGGACCGAGTCTTACGTTATCACACATCCGAGAAAAATATTGGATTCTCAGCGGGCTTCGTACAGTCAAACGAGAACTGCGTAAGTGTGTGACGTGCAGAAAACACAGTGATCAAAGCAGGCCACCGCTTATGGCAGACTTACCAGAACCCAGAGTTACACCTTCACGCCCATTTACACATACAGGTGTCGATTTTACAGGGCACTTTGATATAAAAGCAAACAAGGGACGTGGAGTAAGGACGCACAAAGGATACGTAGCAGTTTTCGTGTGTCTATCAACCAAGGCGGTCCACCTGGAACTCGTTTCTGATCTGAGTACACCAGGATTTTTAGCAGCATTTCGTCGATTCTGTGCTCGTAGGGGTACGCCAAGTCACGTTTACAGCGACAACGGCACCAACTTTGTGGGAGCGAATCGAGTGCTGAAGAGAGAGTATCAGGAGATAGTACAGACAATAAACACAGATTTCTTCAGAAACATCAACGAATTTAACATACAGTGGACATTTAACGCACCTGCGTATCCTTCAGCAGGTGGGCTGTGGGAAGCAGCAGTCAAACGCTGTACCACTTACGTCGCGTCATAGGTGAACAGAAACTTACTTACGAGGAGTTCATAACATTAATCCAACAGATTGAAGCCTGCCTAAATTCAAGACCTTTAATCGCGTTGAAGGAAAGCCCAGAATACACGTGCCTTACGCCGGGACACTTTCTAATTGGTGACTCATTATTATCCAGGCCACAAACAGATCCAGATCACATTAATTTGACATCTAGATGGCAGATGATTCAAGCTACGAACAAGGAGATTTGGAAAAAATGGTCGTCTGATTATTTACAACAGCTTCAGGTGCGATCAAAATGGAGAACTCCTGTGAAAAATATTGAAGTAGATGACATAGTACTCATTAAAGAGGAGAATTTACCCCCTGGTAAATGGGCATTAGGTAAAGTGGTGGAGGTTCATCCCGGGAGAGATCGACAGGTCAGGATAGTTTCGGTGAAGACAAAACATGGTATAATTAAAAGACCAGCCCTGAAACTATCGGTTCTGCCAGTCAAGTACAGTGAGGAAGAAGTAACGCATGACCATTAGAAACCGAGCTTTATTTCGAGTCGTCATCACTGACTAACACACGGTCATATGGATATTGACATGTATACATTTTACAGAAAATCGCATTCTATCGTAACCAATAATCCCATATCTGAGTCACGTATTACACAATCAATCTGTGACATAAACATTAATAAGGACACCCGATTGTGTACTACCGAGTCGTTAACCCGTCAAGACAGGTGGGTCAAATTACATAATACTAACAGCTGGTTGTACTCATGTTGCGAAAAATGCTCAGTATGCGTTTTCTGTCCGGAAGGAACGAATATAGAATCGTTGACCGGTAATGGAAGTATAAACATTGGTCAAGGCTGCAATATCAAGAGCAAGGACATATCAATATACGGTCATAACAATTATCTTACCCATACAGCGGTTCGATTAGATATCCCATACGCGAGTGATTGTGACTATTGTGAGTGATGTGATAGTGATGATAGACAATTTCAATTGGACAAACAATTATATTAGAGACTTTAATACGCTATTGCGAACATTTAGAGTTTATTTTACATATTTTTAGATTATTTACGTAACATTTTATACATTTTTACATTGTACCTACGTTTTATAGTTATATTTTTAAATATTCTACTTGACATTTTTATACCTTTTACATTGTACATTTTAGCATATTTATTTTACATTTGAATTGCTACTTTGTATTCCTAATATTTTACATTATTTAGCTTCCTTGGGGGGCAGGATGTACGAGGTATCGTACAATGGTGTGTCAGCATTATGACGCACAACGTTAACCTAAATTATTGGTTTCGTTAGGTACAATTTTATTTAATTAAATCAGTGTCAAAACAGCGCTCGTTGGGTTTGGTTATTTCTTACATTTTAACCTCTCCCTCCTAACTAACATTTAAACTGTAGCAAACACGCTACAGTTTTGGTGGCTAACCTTTTTTTTTTTTTTTTTTTTTGACGCGGGGGAAATCTTCGAAAGAAAAGATCCCTGGGAGCTGTGGGGCTCGACCGGGGTATGTGGGATTCTTACCCACTAAAACCCCCGCGGCTGTCGCATCGGCACATGCGAGGGGAGACCCCAGGGCTCTCCGGTGGGATCTGCACCAGGGGCCCCTCAGTGCCTTGCCTTTGAGCCCGCCGCCGGGGGGCGCATTGTAGCCCCCCGGGAACCTGTCACGGAGCTCACGGGGACGGGGGTCGCAACCCCGCCGCCGTCCTCCTCGGAGTCGCCGCCGTACTCAATGGACGCTCAAGGGGGCTGGTGGCTAACCTAACCTAACCCTTGTTTTTTACACATATTACTTACTAATTATAATTCATAAAATGAGGAAAATTTCCTCAGAATTCAAAATTAAAAAACTCGAAAATGGGGGGCTCCGCAACTTTTCCTTTAAAGGGGGGGGGTTAGTACACCTCCCCCTGCCTCCCCAACTCCTTCCCACCCCGCAATTCGACGGAACTCAATGGAAAGTCGTACTTCGGCCTTAACTGCCTAAAATCGGCCCCTTCCAGCGCTGCTTTCGGCCCATTTTTAAACTGTCTGCTGGCAACACTGCTACCTACGGTCAAGTCCATAGTTACTAGTGTTCTGTGATAGTTACGATGTATGGAAGTCCCGACTCTTATCTATTACATCCTCTTTGCGAGAGCGTAGTTTTGCTACCAAAATAATGGACACAAATGAAATAAAACACGAATTCCCTATAACCGAGGACCAATGCAGTGTATGCCTCAGCATGGGCAGGAAATTAAAGCCCTTGGGAAGACATGAAAGCATATTTCTTCAACTCACCTCAAATTTAGATTATCAGGTATTTAATTAAACACCCTATTCTTTCTTTTTACAAGATCATTAAAATTCAAAACAATAAATAAAACAATAGTAATGTGGCCGACCAGTTGAATTTATCATATTCATCCTTTATCAATAAAGTATTTACAAAAAAAAGTTTATAATTTTTGTTATCAGTTTCCCATAGCTACAGGCTCTGTAGAATCTTTCAAATTCGAATACATTTAATAAATGGAGTATATAATTTGATCTAGTACATACAAATTTACATCCATTCCATTTAGCCTGTGATGTTAAACATTTTTCTAATTAATAAACACAAAAACAGGCTCACATGTCAGTAACGTACAGGCACGGAGTACTTTGTATATAACTAGAAACGTACTGGTGTCCCAGAATTCTATACCCTGCAAGGGATTTATTTATATTTTTTATAAATTACTATTTTTTCTATTTTATTGATTGCCAGTGTTTGTTATTAACTATTTTTTTTTTTTTGGGAATGATAGACCCTGTTGGCCGCAGATGGCCATTACAGCTTCACCGGACAATAGGTGGCGAGCGCTTAAAGCGCTCTAGCCGGCAGAAGTAGCGATGAGCTCAAGGGCGCCTCAGGGAGGCACTGCCTTGGCTTGAGCTGTCGCTTAAGATAGGGCTGAATTTACCACCGGTTCACAATGCGCCCCCACTGAGAAGAACCGGCAAGAAACTCAGTGGGGTGATGCACGTTGTTGAGGTTGCATGCGTACGACCCTTCGGCCTCGCCGGCGAGACCGGTGTCTGATAGCTAATATTTTTCTGTTTACAGTATTCTTGTTATGAGGTCAGATTGTGTTGGGAATGTTCCGCGCTACTGAACAAAGTGCTTAAGTTTCAAACGCAAGCTTCAAAAGCTCGAGATTTAATGCAATCAGGACAGGTTCGTATCATCTACCTTGTTATACTTAAAAGAATGGATTTTAAAAAACTGGCCAAGTGTGAGTCAGCCTCGTGCATTGAGGGTTCCATACATTCTTAGTTGCGATCTGGGGGTAGCTTTTAAAAAATTTACCATTCAAAATTGCTAGCCTATTTGAAATAAATAATTTTGACTTTGTATAAAAGTAAGTTTGCTATTCATGTAAAAACCTCAGATACCAAATAGATGAAACTGCTTAAGTTTGTTAGAAATATTTTTAAATTATTTGTGAACAACTATGCTACTTAACTTTCCCATCCCGTTGGATGTCCATAAAAGGCGTCTAAGAGAAAATAAGAAGACTGGTAGCAGCGTCTTTCTATTGGATTACCTATACTGCGATCCACAAGACTTGCGAAGCAATCCTAGTAGTAGACATCTTTTGGCTGCTAATGAACAAAGCTACTTATAAACATAGTTTAATTCTGCCAGAAAAATGTACTTAAGCATTTATTACATCGATATAATATATAAACTATAGATACACATTCACGAACAAAATGACATCTAAAATGTGGTCGCGGAGGTTGCAAACTTATCTGTGCTAGTGGCGGAAACGTGAACTTTATAATGATAATGACTTGTAGTTTGACAGTTTCATATAGACAGTAGAGACACTCGTATTGGCAAAAATAAATTTGTCAGGATGCGGCTTGTAAAGAAATAGCGACACAAGTGCGCTGTTTCTCACTACCACTTTTTGAACTGTGACACCAAATCCAGTTTATATATTATATCGATGATTTATTACCTGTAATTATGGGGTGTCCCCCCCCATCTCCTGTAGGATGTTCGTAAGAGGCGGCTAAGGGAAAAAAAAAGATGGGCAGCAGCGTCTTTCTATTGGATTACCTACCACCTATACTGCGATCCCCAAGCCGCCATTGCTTGACTGTTTTTTTTTTCTTTTTTTTTTGCAAGAGTAGTACTGTTGGCCGAAGATGGCCATTACAGCTTCACCGGACATGGCGTCGCTTGATGTTGTTTAAGCTGGTATAAAAAAATTGTTACAGAATTATACAAATGGAAGTCTGTCTACGTTAACAACTGTTGTATACAGGGATTCAAACCCTCACACTGTATACATAAATGAGGCGAACATGTTAACAAACACACAAGCATGTCATTTAACTATAAATAAAGAATACAATGATGATATAGACATCATAGACACAGATTTTGATGATGTTAAAATTGAAAAACAAGAGACTTTAGATCAGCCAGGTACGTTCACTGCTAAACTAAAGGCTCCCTTAGAAGGGAGGGGTTGCCATAATCCCCACGCTTGGCAGGCGTCTAGGGGAACGCAGTATAGGTGGTAGGTAATCTAATAGAAAGACGCTGCTGCCTGTCTTCTTGTTTTCCCTTAGTTTCTTCTTATGGAACCCCAATGGTAAGAGATGGGAGGGTGCTATTTTTACCCGGACACCCCACACAAGTAATGCCTGTGTAAGGAGACTCCCCTCTTCCATATTATCCCCCTAGCGGATACGACCACAGCGGCCAATCTTTCGCAAGAGCCATCTAACCGGGTGATATTATAGTGCACGCGTGCTTGCGTAGACACAAGTGCACTCTCTCTTCCTTTACTCTTACAATCCGATGGGATAACACCGGCACGACCGGGGAGAGGTCACGCGCAGGACCGACTTGTTACATGCCCATCCGACGCATGAAGCATCTTACTTTACAGACAATCAGGTGATCAACCTGCATTGTCCTAGCAATTTTTTTTTATTGGGACTAATACCACCACTCATTCCCACCACTGTTACTCCTGTAAGCCAGGATCTACAGTGGTCACCACTGAAGACACCGAGGTTTGACCCTCGGTGAGTCCCAGGGGAACGCTAAATTGTCTTGCAACCCGCAACAAATTTATTGAAAAGGTAGATAGGAGGAGTTGGAAATACATATATTCCACTTCCCTCCTTTGCAAAGCGGGAGACAAGCAGAGAATTAACAAACGGTCGATACAACCTCTTACAGGCGGACCAACGAAGGCTAGTCCACCCATAAGGCACCACGGATTCCGCTAATATTTTAAGGGGCCTATTTGATTTTCAAAATAATAGGTATTTAAAAAACTAGTAAGGAACAACTACACAAAGCTGTTGCACCTTGCGGGATTTGAACCTGTGGCCCCCAGTTTGCACAGTGAGCGCTGACTCGCTGCCATGAAGGCTACGGCAGACAGATACAAAGGTGCCCCACGGAGGCGGGCTCAAAGGCCATGCACTGAGGGGTCCTGGTGCAGATCCCACTGGTCCCCAGGTCCCCTCTCATCTGCCGATGTGACAGCCGCGGGGGTTTTAGTGGGTAAGAATCCCACACTCCTCGGTTGACAGGTCCCGGGGACCTTTTGAAGATTAGAGAAAGAAACCAATAGAGAGCTGGCACTTTCTTTCTCATTCGCGCAAGAAAAGAATGCATTTATATATATTATATGTGATAGAAAGAAACAGAGCATATGATTTTTTGTCCCTCAACGTGTGTTCAGCACCGGGCGCACCGCCGGTGCGGTTTTCTTCGAGTACTCGTGAAATTTTCTCGTTCACGATCTAGCTTTGGAGTTTTAAATTGAATTGCATTATGAAATATCGTTTAAACTACATAATAGGCGCATTTGAATAAATGCCTATATAGTGTGCCTTATATCTGAATCGCACTTTACAAATGAATGTTACATCCGAATGAAAGGATACAAAATATATCATGCATTGCACCCAGACAACAAAGCTAGGGGAGGCAGCGCTATCATAATAAAGGAAGATATTTACCATCACGAGATATTTAAACAGGAAGACCGTGAAATTCAAGCCGTGGCTGTATGTGTTAAAATAAAACATTACCCGGTTACTATATCAGCTATATACTGTCCACCGAGGTATTCAATAAAAACAACGCAGTATGAAAGTTTCTTAGAACAACTTGGTAACAGATTCATACTTGGAGGTGACTTTAATGCGAAAAATATCCACTGGGGGTCTAGACTTACTACATCTAAAGGAAAAGAATTACTAAGCGCAATAAGAAATATGAGATGTGATGTCATATCGACGGGTAAGCCAACCTATTGGCCTACTGACCGAAACAAAATCCCGGACCTGATCGATTTTTTTATTTACAAAAACATCTCATCGAACCTTCTCTCTATCGAGGAAGGTTACGATATGAGTTCAGATCACTCACCAATTATGTTAACTATTAATGAAGAAATAAAATATAGAGAAAATCACCCAACTCTAGTCAACAAAAATACTGATTGGGAAAGCTTTAAGCATGATTTGGATGCCGTAATAATCCTAAAAGTGCCCTTAAAAAACCCACAGTAAGTAGATTTAGAAGTAAGAAAATTTATAACAGATATTCAACAATGTGCTTGGAAGAATACGCCTGATATAAAAACTAAATACAGGACCACAAATTATCCAACAGAAATCCGACGTCTTATAGCTGAAAAAAGAAGACAAAGGAAAAAGTGGCAAAGAACAAGATATCCACCTGACAAGTCACTGCTGAATAACCTTACAAAACAATTAAATAGGGAAATACAACAATTTCGAGATGAATCTATGCACAATTATCTCACTCAACTAACGAGTGATCGTGCAACAGATTACTCACTATGGAAAGCCACAAAAAGCTTTAAAAAACCCATTACTCAAATTCCTCCAATTAAAGAAGAAAACGGGCACTGGGCTATAAATAATGAACAAAAGGCAATTAGATTTGCACAGCATTTGGAAAACATATTCCAACCAAATAAACCGGATACTGATGAAATCGTTTTGGAAGTAACAACACAAGATGATGTAGATATAAGATTCACTACACCAACAGAGGTCCACAAAGAGATAAAACTCTTAAACAAGAAAAAATCCCCTGGCTACGATCTCATTACTGGGGAAGTTCTCAGTAATCTGACACGAAAAGCAATAGTGAAACTTACCTCACTTATAAATGCTTCCTTTAGACTAAAATATGTACCTGATGTGTGGAAAGTTGCTGAAGTTATAATGATACCAAAACCTGGTAAACCATCTTATGAAGCAACTTCATACAGGCCGATATCACTTTTGCCAATAATGCCAAAATTATTTGAAAAGCTCCTATTGAGACAGTTGAAACCAATCATACACGATAGAAATCTTATCCCAGACTATCAGTTTGGCTTTAGGGAAAAACTTTCTACAATAGACCAAGTCCACAGAATTACCAACTTAATTGAAAAAACATTAGAAGAGAAGAAAGTTTGCTCTACAGTTTTCCTGGACGTAGCCCAAGCATTTGATAAGGTGTGGCATCAGGGTCTCTTATATAAACTCAGGAAAATGTTGCCAAAACAATTCTGTGATATCTTGGAATCTTACATGACAGAAAGAATGTTCAGGGTAAGACAAGAAGATTGTTATTCTGATCTTAAGAAAATTGAAGCAGGGGTGCCACAAGGAAGTGTTTTAGGTCCGGTCCTGTACCTCTTATACACATGTGATATCCCAAAACTAGAAAACAACACCATTGCGACTTTTGCTGATGACACTGCCATCATGGCTACAGGAGCCACACATGCGGAAGCAGTGGAGAATGTTCAAATGGCCGTAAACTCGATCTATAACTGGACAAAAAAGTGGCGCATAAAGCTTAATGAATCGAAGTCGGTTCACATTGATTTTACCAATAAAAGGTCCAACTATCACCCGGTATATATAAACAATCATGCTATACCTTATGAAAATACCGCGAAATACCTGGGCATGACACTTGACGCAAAGCTTCGCTGGAAGGCTCATGTTAAAAAGAAATGCGAAGAGTTAGGCCTTCGCTACAAGAAAATGCACTGGCTGCTTGGAAAACACTCCGTGTTGTCTGTGCAAAACAAAATACTTTTGTACAAACAAGTCCTAATGCCGGTATGGACTTATGGTATACAGCTCTGGGGCTGTACCAAAAAAACTAATATACAGACAATACAAAGATTCCAAAATAAAGTACTCAGAGGCATTGTAAACGCTCCCTGGTACATTAGAACAAACGACCTCCATCGGGACCTCAAAGTGGACCTCGTAGCCAAAGTTATAAAAGACTATGCAGAAGCACATGAACGGCGGCTTCATCACCACGTGAATGTCGAGGCTATCCAGCTCCTCGATAACACGGACATAGAAAGAAGACTAAAAAGGACAAAGCCTTTTGAGTTAGTTTATATGTTAAATTAGTGCAGTGTAGTGCAGTGTAGAACACAATAACAAAGTGTCTTCGCCTTATTAGAGACAATAAGAAAAGTGCTATTGGACACATTCTTAATTTAATTTACTTTATTCGTTTAGGTTAAAATAATATTACTCATTAGTTTCAAGGCTAGATTGTAATTTATATGTTGAAACCGAATGGGATCATCATAAACGAAAAAAATAAATAAATAAAAATTGAATAAATATTCATAACGTGTGTTATGTGTGTAGGAATGATTATTTTCTGTCCTTAACGGCGGCACGCTAGCTAGATGTCTGGTTATATTCTGTCTACGTTTTGAAGGTTTCCCCCGCGACAAAAAAAGGCAGATACCAATGTAAAGCCAAGGGGACAGGAACTTTTTCTGGTCTGATGTGATATATATGGCACAGTTTTGTAATGTAAGGGTAATAAGTGTACGCCTTTATTTATGTTTCAGTTGCACAAAAGAAAAAATCAGTTAAGAACCGGTGGGCACAGAAACGAGCTTCACAAAACAAAAAGCCAAAATTTAAAATTGTTACCAATCACACACTTCAAGAGATTTTCGAAAAAGTGGCTTTGGATAAATTAAAAGGCTATTGTATGAAAAAAGAATGTTCTGAATTAGAAAAAATAAATAAAGTAAGTATTGACAGATTTTTTTTTTATTTTTTTTTATTTTAATCAAGAGAGATTATTATGATTATAAGATCTGTGGGGTGTTTAGGTAAAAATAGCACCCTCCCATCTCCCGTTGGGTTTCCGTAAGAGTTGACTAAGGGAAAACAAGAAGACTAGCAGTTGTGTTTTTCTATTGGAATGCCTACCCCCTGCTGCAATTATAGCAACCCCTCTCTTCTAAGGGGGAGGCCTCTTTCGGCTGCTGATGATGATTAAGTATATGGCGGGCGGGTCGTGGGTTCGATTCCCGTCAAGTGTCTGGATGTTATTTATCTATTTAAGTATTATATTTACAAAAAAAAGAAGTATATACATATGTATTAATATCAGTTATCTGGTTTTCATAGTACAGGCTCTGCCTAGTTTGGGATCGGATGACCGTGTGTGGAATTGTCCCAGAATATTATTATTATTATTATATTGATTTAATGTCGAGACGTTTACCTGGTGGTAAGTAACGCGACGTCGTCGTGGAATGAGCCTTTCGCAAAATTACTTTTTCTTAAGATTTTTTTTCAAAAATTTCTCTTTTACAAAATTCATATTCCCAAAATTTTGCAAACTGGAGTACACTGCCTCTCCTCACACGCGAGAATTTTTTCACCTAATTATATATTTATAAAAAGTGTGTTTTTAATATTTACCAGCAATTTCCTGCGGCTTCGCCCGCAAATTTTTTTACAGAGTTTACTAACCCCTAACACACCCACAAAGGTTGTTTTTGAGAATTCGCGAAACACGTATTGATTTATTTTATTTAGAGAATCTTTTCAGTAAATTTAGTCAATCAATCAATACAATAAAAAGTTTCATACAAAAGAAAACACCCCATTAACCCCTTTAGGAGCAGAGTTTTCATAAATCCTTTCTTAGTGGATGCTTACGTCATAAGGAGAACCTACTGTCCAAATTTCAGCTTTCTAGGTCCAGCGGTTTGGCCTGTGCGTTGATGAATCAGTCAGTCAGGACAAGTAATTTTATATGTATAGAGGACGTTAAATCTAAACAAAAAAAAATCTAAATCACAGATATTTATGCTTCAGGAGATTGTTGGGACATATATTTGTGATATTTGCAATACGAAAATGACCGATAAGAAACATTTAAAGACACATATCAATAACCATTACTACGAGTACCGGTGCAGGCTGTGCGACTATACGTGCCGCGACAAATCGCAACGACAATCCCACATTTCGAAGCACAGAAAAATATTTCAATGCATTAAATGCAAATTAAAATTCGGGTGAGTTTGCGATCGATATTATTTATTTGGGGTCAGTGATATTTTATGGGGTCATTAGAGATAGCCTTAAGGCAGGGGTTTCCAACCTCCCTTCGGAGTCGCTGGACGTTCGTGGTGTGGGCCCTAGGACGTCCATTTAGTACGGCGGCGACTCCGAGGAGGATGGCGGCGGGGTTGCGACCCCCGTCCCCGTGAGCACCGTGTCAGGTTCCCGGGGAGCTACTATGAGGGGAACTATGAGGGGCCCCTGGTGCAGATCCCACCGAGACCTGGGACCTCATGTGCCGATGCGACAGCCGCGGGGGTTTAGTGGGTAAGAAACCCCACATACCCCGGTCGAGCCCTACAGCTCCTGGGGATCTTTTGAAGATTTCCCCCGCGTCATAAAAAAAAGGTACCTTTGAAAGGTTTCCTACCCGACGGCAAAAAAAGGTGTTGTATGCTAGTGCTCTTCTGTGCTGTAATTATTAGGATCGGTAGGTAGAAATATACATACATACATACATAAAATCACGCCTTTTTCCCATAGGGGTAGGCAGAGCCCAAGGGCCGCTTTTCGCCTCCGTGAGAACGAGACGTGATAGGTGGCGAACCACATCGCCGCCATTTTGGTTAATTAAATTATTTATATGATTGACCATTGCGTTCTCACGAATAAGGAGGGAAAGAGAAGGATAGGTGTTGTGAAAAGAAAGATTAGCAAGTTAGAGTAGGAAATAGGAAAAGTAGGATATTACCGCCCAGGAGGGCAAGGGATGGGACAGTAATAGCTAGGGAAGCCGGGGTCACATACCCGTATTCTGTACCACAACTACCGGACAGGTAATTTGGGATGAGTATCCCATGACTAAATAGAAAGATAGTGAGATAAGATAGTAAGATAGTGTTGGTAGAAATATGACCCAGATTAAGTGAGAAAATAATTGTGTTGTTACAGAAATCGTCGTGAATTCTTCAGACATTATAAACGTTGGCATGAACTGTTTATTTGTGACCATTGTGGTATTAGTTTTAAGATGAGATACTGCATTAAGGAACATTTAAAGTGAGTAGATTTTTTTGCCGTATGGTTATTGGCCAACCTGGTGTCAAAGCTGTTCAAGCTGCACTTAGCCCTCAAACTTGGCTTAAGGACTGTTGTCTACATGACAACGACCGGGACCGACTTGTTACCTGCACACCGAAGCACGGAGACACTCGCCAAGCAGCAGTGTGTAAACATCGCTGTGTTCCGGTGTGAAGAGCACTGCAGCTGTTGATATTACCGGACACAAGGAATACCACATACCCCACCATCCACAGGGTACACGGCCATTAACAAAAAAAAAACGGCTTTGTTTAATATTATATATATCTTTTATATACTACCAAGGTGGCAAGCAAGCATGCGGCCCGCCTGATGGTAAGCAGTCACCGCAGACCTATAGACGCTAGCAACACCAGAAGAATCGCTAGCGCGTTGCCGACTATTAAGACATTAGATATTTAATCTTTTGTGTCCGATAATATCACCAGCTACAGTGCCCTTCACACCGGACCACAGCAATGTTTACACACTGCTGCTTGGCGGCAGAATATCTGACACTGATATTATAATTATATTCCATAGGAAACAACACTCGCCATACGAATGCAAGGAATGTGATAAACGCTTCGCGAGGTATAACGGACTATGGCTGCACAGAAAGAGCCACCATTCGACATTGACCCCCACTGGGGCGTATTGTGTGGAGTGCGATAGAGAGTACCGCGACGTGTATCGTTATAAGTGGCACTTGAGCAACAGTGCCAAACACGCACCGCGTCGCACTTACAGGTGACCCCCGTTGACTCTACTACGACCCCCTTATCAGTGGCGTGCATACACTTATGGCAGGGTAGGCAAAAATGCAAATTTCTTAGATTATATAGTACATTTTAATCATTTACAGGAGTCGTAGGATAGGCAAAGTCTTTTTGCCTCTATGAACTGCACGCCACTGCCCCTTATACTCCAGAGTAAAATAAGACGCAGTGGGAGAGTGAGTCCCAATGACGCTAGAAATTATTATTGCCTCTCATGTATTAAAACTCTTTTATCTTTCTTAGTATATCTTTCTTTATCTTGACATTTTGTTTTGTATGGTATTTATCTTTTATAGTATACTAGCTGACCCGCGCAGCTCCGTCCGTGCTTTTATTACATTTTGCTCCCCTTTTCTCCCCTCTCCCTTGATTTATCTCTCTCTCTTATAAGAAAAATCTAATTCGGTGCTCTTTCTCTCCTCTCACCCGCTTCGGTCCCCGTCACACTCCCCCTCTTCCTCTCCCCATTGTCCCCTCTCTTCTCCCAATTTTCGCCCTCTCACTCCCCCCTTGCCCCACCTAACTCCCCCGATCCGTCACCCCATCACCCCCTCCTCGAATCCGGTCTCTCCTCTCTTGCACCCTCCTCTCGTTCTATATATCCTCGTCAATCATGGTATCAGCGGCATAAAATATACTTAATGACCTATTCTCAGACCTACCCGATATGCACACAAAATTTCATACAAATCGGTTCACCCATCTATTTAACGACCTTACCTAACGTTGCTTAACCTTAACCTACCGGGATAAAAAAAAGTATCCTAGAACCAGGAGAACTAAAACCAAAAACTAAAACTAGATCCAAAAAGGAACCTAGCTTAGAACCAGGAGACGGACGTCTCCTGGTTCTAAGCTACCTCCCACCAATTTTCAGCCAAATCGGTTCAGCCGTTCTTGAGTTATAAATAGTGTATCTAAACACGACTTTCTTTTATATATATAGATTATTGTATATTCTATAGTAATAGTAATTTATTTATTAGTAGGTATGTACACACATCAAAAGTGTCTAGGGATCAAGCATTTTTAAGCGGATTTCTTGAGATTGAGATGTGGCTTTGTAATAAATTTATGATTTTATAAATTTATATGGATCCTTTTTGGTGCATTTCATAATTTGAATCAGGAACTGTGAATCAAATTCGAGTAAAAGATGAAAATCAGCTGTCAATATTTTCCCTATAAAAACATACAACGCATTGAAGACATTATTAGTGCTACTGTTTCCCTACTACTGATTAAAACCAACGTTATTATGGAGCGGCGACGTCATTTAAGCAGGGAAGAAATGCTCAGAGCCGTGGGAATGATAGAAGCTGGTTCCCGGCAACGTACTGTGGCTTTAGCTCTGAATACAAGTCAGAGTGTTATCAGTCGACTTTGGACACGTTACCGAAGCACTGGTACCGTGGCTGAGCGCCATGGAGGACGGTATCGCTGCACCACACGGAGACAAGACCGATATATTCAAATCTTAACTCGAAGAGCTCCAACAATAACTGCCATGATGTTAGCCGTGAGGCTTCATCACTCTTCAGGGAACTTAATTAGCGACCAAACAGTCAGAAACCGCTTGCATGAAGTGAACCTTCATTCCCGAAGACCGCTACGGGTACCACCTATAGCAATGCACAATCGTAGGATTCGATATCAATGGGCTCTTGAACACAGAAATTGGGCAGAAGAACAATGGCGTTTCGTGTGCTTTTCTGATGAGTCTCGTTTTGGTATGAGACCGGATACAAGACGTATACGACACTGGAGAACCCCTGGACGCCAACAGCGATTAAAATCCTGCCAGGAAGTCCATCCTTATAGTGGTGGAACCATCATGGTATGGGCGGGTATTTGGATCGGCGGAAGAACTGAGTTGATTTGGATCAGAGGCAACCTCAACGCTCAAATTTATGCTGAGACGATTGTATCAGACGTCATCGTTCCTCTACAAGTGCAAATCGGTCCCTTATTTCAGTTAATGCATGATAATGCACGACCGCACACCGCAAGAGTTGTAAGACAGACTCTCGCCGCAGCTAACATCAATGTCCTGCCCTGGCCTGCTCAGTCGCCAGACTTGAACCCGATTGAGCATGCATGGGATATGCTACAGAGAAGAGCTCTGCCGAATATGGAGGGTATCCAGTCGCAAGAAGACCTTTTTTTTGTTGTTGCAACGAACATGGGCGGCCATTCCACAGCGTGATTTGGATGAACTCATTTTGAGTATGCCAAACCGATGTTCTTGTGTTGTTAGTGTTCGCGGTAGAAACACGGATTATTAATTGTTTAAGTTACCCAATAAAATTTTAAAGAAAACTGTTATTTCAGTCTTTTTTTCGAACTTTTGTGTTAGTGGTTTAAATGTCAAAAATCCCTTTATTAGGAAAATGGCAAATTTCTTTATTAATGCAAAGGTGACTTGGTTTATCGTTACTGTGACAAACGAAAACACTTTATTTGATGAATCCTTAAAGAAAATTTTAATTAATATCAATCAGGAGAAAAGTTATTGCAAAAATATATGTTGATCCCTAGACACTTTTGATGTGTGTATTTATGTTTACTATATCAAGTATATATGTCCGTATGTATGTTATTTAAATAATGTATTTAAATTAATCATTTGGCTAGTTATTTTTATTTCTTATACACACTAGCTCCACCATTTCTTTCTTCCAACTTTCCACTCGCAGTCCTGCTGGAAGAAATTTCTTTAGAAATAAGCTGTGCCTTTGTACTATTCTTTCCTATATTTCCGGTTTCCTGTAATTTTACTGTGTGTACAAAAATTATAAAATAAATAATAAATAAATAACATTAAATGTCTGAACTTAGAGATCTCTAAACTAAGTGTTACAATTAGAAATTCACTTCTAGTCAAACTTTTAGATATAGGTCCGCCCATTATTTATCTTTCCTATTTTTTTTTATTGTCTTATAATAGTGGAACGATAAAGGATTATCTATATATCTATTGACCCCCTTGAATCTCTAGAAAAACGACCCCCATTTGCATGTGTAAACCCCGAAAACACGTCTAAAAAATCTACCTTTTAAAAGTGACTTCTGTTTAATGAAATAATTTGATTCATCGTCATTAGCAGTCGAAAGACGTCCACCGCTGAACAAAGGCCTCCCCCTAATAAGAGAGGGGATGGCATCATCCCCAAGCTTGGCAGGAGTCTTGAGAATCGTAGTATAAGCAGTGGCGTGCACAGAGGGTAGGCAAAAAAATGTATTCGGCTTGTTTCACCTATTTTAAGTATGTTATTATACCATTTCAAATATCCATATGCAAGCAAATACTATAGACATATTAATTTGCATTTGAAAACATTAATAAGTTTATTCAGCGGTTCCATACTGACAAAAATACTTTGCCTACCCTAGGATTTCTCTAAACAGTCTTAATTTAAAAAAATCTTAATTAGGACATGAATTAACATATTTTTTTTTCATTGTAAATGGATATGTTGGTAATATTGGTTAATTTAAGGATATTTGTGCTGGAACACGAACAAATAGTATATAGCATGAACAACTCGCAGATATTTTTGCCTGCTTTCAGTGCACGCCACTGAGTATAAGTGGTAACTAATCTAATAGAAAGACGGTACTGCCCGTCTTCTTATTTTCCCGTAGTCACCTCTTAAGGACACCCAACGGGAGGGATTGTGAAGGTGCTATTCTTACCCGGACACCCCACGGGTCATATATTTTGATTATTTCATATTATTTATGTATTATAGCTTTTTTTTTGTTGACACTGGGGAAATCTTCCAAAGGTCCCCGGGAGCTGTGGGGCTCGACCGAGCTATGTGGGATTCTTACCCACTAAAACCCCCGTGGCTGTCGCATCGGCACATGAGAGGGGCTCCCAAGGCTCTCCGGTGATATCTACACCAGGGGCCCCTCAGTGCCTTGTCATTGAGCCCGCCGCCGGGGTGCTCACGGGGACGGGGGTCGCAACCCCGCCGCCGTCCTCCTCGGAGTCTCTGCCGTACTCAATGGACGTCCTAGGGCCCACACCCCGAACGTCCAGCGACTCCGAAGGTTGCCCGTTATTTATAGCCCCGGGCTCAGGGCTGATATATATTACTACTTAAGTTATGTTCTAGGATACCGTGCCCGGCCTGTGAAAAGATATTCACCAAGAATATTTACATGAAAGATCACTATAACTTGGTCCATCTCAAGTGTTACAAATACAGATGTGAGGAATGTGACAAGGTGAGTACATTGTGAGTAAGTAAAAATTTTAGTAAAAAGTATATAAAAAAAACCAGAAAAACATACAAAAAAAAAAACGTTTAACAAGTAGAAATAAAAAATAAGAACAAATAAATAGGCATGATGACTGTAACTCAGTACCAATTAAACTGTGGTTTTAAGTATTAGAACAGATTGCACTGATTCCAAAAATGAATCTCATTTGCATAATCATAGTGAGATTTTCGTGATTTTTATATAAATAAATTAGTAAAATTCAGCTAATCGCCATTTTTTATTAAATACCAATCAGAGTGAATGACGTCATACCGGTGGTGTATAACAAACAACTGTCAAACTGTAACAAACTGTATTGTCTGTTACCTTGTATACGATAATAAAAAATCTAACCTCAACAATTATAGTTTCTTACACCCAATATTATTTAGTAGGTTTACATCTTACTAATAATAGTATATTAGTAACTAAATAACTTACATCAAAATGATCTTCACAGAAATAAATCGACGAATTTAGGGCTCCCACACATAATTGCGATGCGATGCGATGCGGCGCCGCATCGCAGGAATTTGTATCGAAAATTCATTTGTTTCTCGCAGATATTTGCGATGCTTTGACTTTGACTTTGTGTGGGAGCCCTTAGACATATGGCAGAAGGGTCCCGTCGTGCAAGAGTTAGCCACTTATCTCGTATTGTTTTCGTGTTTGAAACATAAACATATAACTTATCAGGGGTTTTCATTGAAGTGCTTTTACACAGAGGCACACCACAATACTTGTATTTAGAATTCATTTTCAGGTTCTTGTAAAAATTGAATAAAACAATTCTATTTCTCTAATAAAGTCCACAGATGGACAGATGTTTACACCGGACTGACGTCACTAAATGGCGGCATGCACCAGCCTTCGTTTTGGAACTAAATTCAAACTGTAATTTTATAATTGAAAATAATGCTATTAATTGTAAGTTTAATACAAAAATATGTTTATTTTCGGCAATAGTATACCTGTAAGTACATAATAGAATATTTTTTCAAAATTAGTCATCATGCCTATTACGTGTTTTGCAACCCCAGGAAACTTAATAGGTACCTGGCTCCAGCATGTACTGGTCAGAAACTGCAAACAGCGCTGGTTTTCAGCCAGTACCTCCAGTGACTCAGAGAGGTCTAACTGTACCTTAACAATAATTAAAATTGCTCCAATAATAACATTAAATGTACATTCATAATATTATATATAACTACGTATATGTCATAATTAATACCTATGTATATATTTTATATGGACGCATACTTAAAATACATATTATTACTGTATTTATAAGCTACGAGAGGCTAGAACATGTTTATTGAGACTATTAAAAAAATAGTAAATATATGACGGTTGTGAAAATAATAATAATAATACACCTGTTAAATTTGTAGGTAGGGATATTAGCTGACACTGCGGTGGTACCTACCTGGACACCCTTGTAACTACCAACTAGATCGTTTTTTTTAATAGCCTATTGGTTTTCCCACTGCTGAGCAATGGCCTCTTCCTCATTCTTCCACACATCTCCGGCCAAGTACCATCCGAGAACAGATCTAAATCGTCCTAACATCTTCTTGGTCTGCCCCTACTTCGGCCGCCATCGGTCGGTAACACGCTACCAACTAGAACGTCCCTTCTATGAAATTTATTTTGATGTAATTTCAGAACTTTATCCGAAACGCAGACCTAGTGAAGCACAATAAACGCATACATGAAGGAATACTGCCACCTAAAAACAAAATTTGCTACATGTGTGGACGCGGCTTCACGGTAATATAATATCCAATATAATAATAATGTCCTCCTGCGTCGACCACAGCGCCCAATCTTTCACAAGATTATGGGAGATATTATAGTAGACGATGGACATCTAGGACGTACCTCCGGACGTCCAGCAACTTCAAAGACTGGTAAATGATCACCCAGTCATTCCAAAGTCATTCCAAAAAACATCCATAAATTACGTCACACGATACGGGGGTTAACTGTGTGACAAGCGTGCGGGGGGGGGGGAGGGGTAGTCATAGCAACAATAATTAGTGACACTAGATTAGCGGAACTGTGGAAGCAATCTATAAAGCCTCTCGGTATTCTACAGGATGCATTTTGGAGAGTGTGCGCAGGAATTGCATGACTAGATTCCACCTTCCATCATCGAACGACGTGACGTTACGTGGTGAACGTGCCTTCAGTCAGGACTTAGCGATTTGCTTCTTCGTATATAATAAGGACTGGAACAGTTCGACTGCGTTGATATTCCCGCCCGATTATAATGTGGTTGTGGGTGTCTTCAAGGCTAGAGTGAATAGGATTTTAATAAGCAGATCATCAGGTGGGACTGCAATCAAGCACTAGCTTGTGATAAATAAAAAAAAACAATTATTGCAAAATATGTGACATCACTACAAAAGGGGGTCAAATAAGGGGGGCTACAAAAAAGTATTTTTTTGGGGGGTCACACAATAGAGGTTCCAAAACTCATTCCATACGTGTGATGTATGTTTTTTTTTCAGACAAATAAAATACTCCACAACCATATAAGAACTCATACAGGGGACAGACCGTTCGCGTGTCCACAATGCGAGTCTCGCTTCGCTCAGAGCACAGCGCTGACCGCTCACTTGCGAGCTATACATAACAAGACAGAGCCCAAACTAAAACATGTGTGAAGTAAAATAAAATTATACTTACTCATTTTTTATTGTTTTATTTGTCTTTCATACAGAATTTCCTTTACAGAATTTCACAGGAAATTCTGTATTCGACGAGTATTATAAAGGAGAAAGATTTGTATTTTTCTCAGTTCTTTAGGGGGAAATTTTTCAAATGATTACAACACTTGTTTTCCTCTTTGGTTCTATCTCATGGATTCTATCATTAAATTAGACTCGGATTGTTTTCCTCTTTCCAAAATTCACACAACACATAGGTACAACAAAAAAGTGTAACAAGTAACAAGCATCGATATACTATAGTCCAGCCGCCGAGAGAATGCGTTCCTGACAGGTCATGAAGAAACGGACGATGTAACTTTGACGGGGCGTTGCATTTACAGTAAAAAAACAAAATTGATTATTTGCCCTGCTAACGAACAAATATCATAAGAAAATAAATAATTATGTCAACTAAAAATAAATGTTATAGCCTTCCGCTAAATTTCATGTTGAAAAAATAAGAAAACTTTGTCCAGAAAAAAATCCATACTATGCTGTTACAAGGATACCCCAACTGTCTATTTTTGAAGTGTTGCGCCAAAAATATCGGACAAGTAACGTTATTTCTAGTTATGCTGGAAATATGTAGAATACGTTTTTCTTTCTTATTTTTAATTATCTTAGAATGTAATAATAAAGTTGATTATACCAAACCTGCGCACGAAACGAACGCGCGAAGGCAAGTAGCGTAATATCAGTAGTTATTTTATATTTCTGGTATCAGAATGGATACTATCTTTGATAATAATATAATAATACATGGAGGCGAAGATGAGGACGAAGACGGCACCTCCTCAAGCGAATCGGAATCTGATTACAGTTTGTTTGCCAGTCACAAATATTTTTCTGATATGGTAATCAATATTGCTGAAGATAATAATTATCGCATTTTTAATTTCTTTATTAAATTCACAAATTAGAATCCAAACAAACAATTATTGAAACATAACATATGTTTCAATAATTCTTTATCTTCTATATCTTTATCTAATAATAACTTTTCTCTTCGAACTAAACTCTATCTCTATCTAAACTAAAAACCCTAGCTATTTTTCTGGACCTATCAAAAGCTTTCGACACTGTTTCTGTCCCTCTCTTACTGAAAAAACTAGAATGCATTGGCATTAGAGGATTGCCGCTTAAACTTTTCGAAAGCTATTTGACGAATCGCTCCCAAATTGTGAAAGTTAATAATCATTACAGTAATGAGCAAGTACTAACTTATGGTGTCCCACAGGGTAGTATCTTGCGCCCGACGCTTTTTCTATTATACATAAATAACCTATGCAAGATGTCCCTACCAAATTCTAGAATAATCACATATGCTGATGATACGGTCATTATAGTTCATGGTTCGGACTGGTCTCAAACGTTCCTCAATGCTGAAGCTGCTCTAAAAATCACGATGAACTGGCTAAAAAAAACCTTCTTACTCTAAACTTAGAAAAAACTAAGTTTATCACCTTTGTGCCAAAGTTGTCTTCCCTTCCACCTACCTCTTTAAATTTGACTGTCCATTGTTGTGAACATAATTCCTCCCAACATAATTTTGACCATTGCACTTGTCCTAATATTGCACACACAAATTCCATAAAATATTTAGGTGTATTTATTGATGCCACAATGACTTGGCGAGATCAAGTTGAATCGTTGGTTTCGAGGGTTAGAAAACTCATTTTTGTTTTTAAGAATTTAAGATCATCTCTTGATTTTCAGACTCTTAAAGTAGTATACTTTGCATTAGCTCATTCCATTTTGACTTACTGTCTTACAGTCTGGGGTGGTGCTGGGAAATGTCTATTTTTACGTTTAGAGAGAGCTCAAAGAGCTGTATTAAAAGTCATGACATATAAACCCATCTGCTTTCCAACACAGGAACTTTATGATACATGCAAAATACCTACTGTCAGACAATCGTTTGTACTCAATTGCATCGTAAGAATACATCGCAGCCTTATTTTTGAACCTAATTTTAAGGAGAAAAAACGTAGGTTCTACTCAGTATGCAAAACTGAATCCGTAAGTTTGAAAGTAGCGAGAAGGCAATTCATTTTTCTAGCGCCTGTCCTATATAATAAAGTAAATAAGGAGCTCGATATTTAATCTCTAACTGTACGAGAATGTAAATTGCGAATGACTAACTGGCTTTATAAGTTATCTTACGACCAAGTAGAAAACTTTATAATCCAATAACATAATATTTTAGTAGTCCTTCCCTTCCCAAACATAAACTTTACACACTAAATCACTCACTCACCCACACACAAACACATACACAAACACACACACATACACACACAATATCTTTGTGTACTGCATGCAATTTTTGTATCAATTAACGTTAAGTCATATTATTATTGTCATCAAACATCTGTACTTACCTATTTGCTTATAAAAACAATTGTTGGAACGCTGCTGCCTGTCTGGAGGTGGGCGTTAATGGCTACAACACAGTTACTCAACTAATGTAGTTGTTATCGTTGCTATTTCTGTATACATGTTTTCAGTTCCAATAAAGATTATATTATATATTATTCTATATCTTTATCTAATAATAACTTTTCTCTTCGATCAGGAAATAATAGCGTTAATTATTTCCCATCACTAGTCATGACCAACTGACAGACGTCAGGAACGCTCGGCGGCTGAAACATAATTATACTCTTATCTATGGGCTGAAAATCAATATATTAATTTATTGTACTCTGTGGTCAAAATGTTAGTTATGTTTTTTCCAACTTACTAAAACGAAAAGCCCGTAAAAACATGGAATTAAAATCTCAGTGTCGTGTCTGCTTGTCTGAGAATGGACATTATCTAATTGAAAACACACAGCTGCAAGATGTTTATGAGAAACTGACTTCCATACCGGTAAGATAAGCCATGAACTATATAAAGCGTACATAATAAAATACCATCATTTGTTTTGTCTGATTGTTAGGCACGGACCTCCCCTTGAGAGAGGGGCTTAGGCTATAGTCCACCACGCTGGCCAAATGCGGGTTGGCAGACTTCACACATTCATTCGAAAGCTAGTTAAGCTTTCTCAGAATAATAATATTCTAGCAGGCCCGGATCTTTGGCAACCACTGCGAATGAATTTTCGATACAAGTGCCGCCCGGGGCGGGTGCCCCGGGCGGCACTTGTATCGAAAATTCATTTGTTTCTCGCCGCATCGCATCGCATCGCAGTTATGTGTGGGAGCCCTAAAGGGTTCTTAATGTCCCATTCCTGAAAAATGCCAACCTTTATATTACCTACCTGTATTTGTAAGTTTTTTAAGTAATTTATCTGGAACACTAGAGAGAGGGGTTTTAATATACATATTTTCAACAGAGTTTGTTGCAGGGAGCCCTAAAGGGTTCTTAATGTCCCATTCCTGAAAAATGCCAACCTTTATATTACCTACCTGTATTTGTAAGTTTTTTAAGTAATTTATCTGGAACACTAGAGAGAGGGGTTTTAATATACATATTTTCAACAGAGTTTGTTGCAGTGGAGTCACTAGACGCTATCTATTAAATAATCTTAATAAACTTGAGTAAAATTATTACGACATGTATTTTATTAATTTTACGTCTACAAATCAACAGCAGGTAACTAACATCGGTAACCAAGGAACTCTATAAATATTAAAAAATATATAATTACAAAGAGTATGAATTATATGCAACAGGGGTACCACAATCAAGTTTCAACCCCGGTTAGAATAAATCGTAGATCCGGGGCTGTATTCTAGGACAATCTGTACACTATCCGATCGCAAACTAGGCAGAACCTGTACTATGGTAACCAGACAACTGCTAAAGTCTGTCTAGTCAAACTTGAGAGTGGAAAAGAGTGGCAATCTTAAAAAAATTTGGTGGTGCAACCCTGTTTAAACTAGGAATATATTTTTATTTTTTTTGATATTTTGAACGGCAGGACACACTGTCGCTGGTGCTGATCTAATAGTAAAGAGACAAACTTTGTTTAAAAAAAAATGTGAAAAAATGACAAGCCCGCTGAGTTTCTTGCCGGATCTTCTCAGTTGAGACAGTGTTGTGAACCGGTGGTAGCTTTTAAAAAATTGACGTTCAAAAGTGCTAGCGTTACGCCTATATGAAATAATTTTTTTTAAATTTTGTTATACTTTAGAAGCCCAAGGTCTCTATTGTGTTGATGCTGATGATGCCACTGGGATAGTTTAATGAGTAAAGGTCCCGCATAACCCGACCTCCATCCCAATGGAGATCTGGACCGGATTTGGTTGTTACTCTAAACGCAGTCCGTTGTTGCTGAAGATTACAGTGAATGTCTCATTTGAGTATCTTCCAGTGTTAAGAAAAAAAAATAGTCATAATATTTTTTTAATTACAAAAATAAATAACTTGAATATTCACACCCCCAATATTTTAAGCTACCTTGACCATTTTTTCTTTAATAACTCAAATATTTCTTAGCGATTTTTGTGTAAAAACTACACGCATTCTGGGATTTTTAAGGGTTGTTTTGGATGGCAGTGATACTTGAAAAAAAAAAAACATGTTTTAAAAATTTTGGTCATGGTAGATAAAAATATCTTATAAGGGTGTGAATTTTCGAAGAATATAATTATTTTTTTGTGATAAAAAAAATGAGAAGTATATTTTTTCTTTTTTTTTAATAAGTCAGGAGTAGGTCCACCTTCTGGTGCTTGCTTATTGTTGAATTTTACACATTGTATAAACATTGTATATCTTATTGATACAGTGCTTTGTTGATGAAGATGCAGTAAATCTTCAATGGTCCCAATGGCACAGGGGTATGCGGGAATCTTACGCACTAAAACCCCCGCAGTGGTCGCATCTGCACATGAGAAGACCTGGGCATCAGGATGATGCCTGGGTAAAAAAAAAATATATGTTAGATTATTAAAAAATACTGGAAATGTATTTTTTTAACTAATCAATAGAAATTGATAAAATGTAAGAGCATTAAAGTTCGGTAGTGGGGTTCGTGATGTCACGAGAATTTGTTCGTAATATTTTGTTTAATTGACAAAATCGACTGGATCGACTTTTACATGCCAATATTACGCATGGATCATTGTAATTTACAGACAATCAGGTGATCAGCCTGCATTGATAAAACACACTCAATCAAGTTCACATTATAGCCCGATTCTCGTAATAACAAACAGTCCAAATTTCGTTGACGTTTTGTTGTCGTTCGATCGAAGTCCTATCCAAAAACGGTATTCTCGTATACCATATACGTAGTTCGATAGGACTTCAACTCAATTGTATCGAAACTAAACGATTAGTCAGCGATTCATTGTTCTGTACGTTTTGCTATTCCCTGATATATGTCGTCCTAATCAATTTTAGGTTTTGGTAGGAATCTTGTGAGTTGAGCTAAGAGTTTAGGTTTTGGGAAACTCGGGGTTAATTCGTTTCCGTTCCCTCCACAAACATACTAATTGTATATTAATTAAAATACGTGTTTTTCTCTATTTATTAGTTTATTCTATCTCTCTTACTCTAATTAAATTTACCTTAAAACCATCTCGCTCACACTATCTTCTAATTACTTTTTTCACTCACAGCGTACGATCATATTTTCGTCTCACTCACTCTCAGCTTTCACGTTCCGGCTGGCTTAGTGCTACATTCAATATTTCTAACATAATTAGTCGCGTTCCATACACCATATCTTACATATTTATTTACTAGCTGACCCACGCAGCTCCGCCTGCGCTATTTTTACGTTAACTAAACTTTTAATAACAGACGTTAGCATCGAATACATAACCTCCTTTTTTATAGTCGGTTAAAAACTGCGACCTACTTTTTACTTGCTCTTCGAAGCACGGACCCGTTTAGTTCAAATGGCGTTAAACGGTCACCCATCTATATAATGACCTTACCTAACGTTGTTTAACCCGATCGATTACAAAACCTTGATAACAACTCTCTATGAGTGTTCCCTTACTAATATTTATTATATTATAAAGAAAAATTGATAAAATCTGACCAAGCGTATAACCAAGTACCCATTTTGACTTTAATCCCCTCTCCCGAAAGAACCGTGCTTGATTACGGGATAAAAAGTATCCTATGTCCTACCTCGTAGTAAGATCTCAAATCATGCCAAGTTTCATTTGAATCCATTCAGTAGTTTCGGCGTGATGCTCAGCCGTGATACAGACAGACAGACAGACAAAAATTTAAAAAAATACATTTTCGGCCTCAGTATCGGTTATAGAATGCCCTCCAAAAATAATTTTCAAAATATCTTCAATGTACAGAATTGGACCTGTTACAGTTTTATTATAATATTTATTTATATTTCGCCCTAACAGCTTTCTTTTTTAGTTTCTTGCTGTACAGACGAATTTAATAGTAAATACGTAAGTCCGTGGCACATTTTAAAGTTATTTTATTACTTTGACTCGCACCACATGAATAAGAAAAGCAAAAATCGTTTCAATTAACCAACGTTTGTTCAACGACTCTTGAATCGTCGAATTTGACGCTTACTCGTTGGCATCCGATCGGTAGTAACGTCATTCTCATACGAGAATACCATCAGGTCAACGTTATAAAACTATTGAACGACGATCATTATACCAGAATACGCTCCAACGATAGTTCAATCGAACCACATTTAAATCGTTGCCGTTGAAGTAAAATCGACGGACGTGAATACGAAAAGTGTTTCAACGACTAAGTCGCTACGTCAACGTTATTGTTTTGATTACGAGAATCGGGTTACTGGCCACTACTAGTCGCATAGCCGTCGTGTCTCGGCGGAACTAGCTTGTCTAGTCGAAGCCGCATACACGTAATGTCACCGGCCGACCGGCTTAGTGAGTCGATGCGCATAGCCGTCGCGACACGCCCGTCTCGACCGTGTTAGTCCGATCGCACACGCGTTGATTGAACATACGGCTGTGCGCAAAACTCACTTTGTCTATATTGAGCCGCATACGCCGAGCGCCGATTTTTGCTTAGTAGTGGACGTTTAATATATTTTTTGTCACACTCTTAGTTGCAGTCAAGTGACACGAGACCTCAGTCAGTATGCTACATATGCTACGCACAGTTGCGTTCAGCATACAAGCTCAAGTTGAAATGTTTGAAGGCTGAGAATTATCTGACACAAATGCTGAATCAATTGAAGAACAGTGAAAAGGTAACGGAAGTAATAATAATAATATCCTGAGACAATCCAGACACGTCATCTCATCCTAAACTAGGCAGAGCCTATGGGATCGCAGTATAGGTGGTAGATAATCCAATGGAAAGACGCTGCTGCCCGTCTTCTCGTTTTCCTTTAGTCGCCTCTTATCACACAATGGGAGGAGATGGATGGGGATGCTATTCTTACCCAGACACACCACGGGGAAATACCAACAATTAAACACCAACAATTAAACACCAACAATAAAACACCAATTATTAAACACCAACAATAAAACACCAATTATTAAACACCAACTATAAAACACCAATTATTAAACACCAACAATAAAATACCAATTATTAAAAAAAAAACAACAATTAAACATCAACAATTAAACATAAATAATTAAACATCTATAATGAAATCAACAGGTAGAGTCGCAAGCAACTATAACAGATAGATTAAGGCCAAACATCACACAATTTATTCACACTGCAGTTCAACATTTTCATATCAATAGTGATATAGAAAATGCCGCCAAAAAGCATGAATTCGAAATAAAGCAAGAGCGAGATTATGAATCGGAGGACATAGATGCATCAGGTATGTAGAAATATTTGTACACGTTATAAGATTAAGGAAGAAAGGAATGAAATGTTGGAAGCATTTGAGATGTGGTTTTGGAGAGGAATGGAGGGCATATGTTGGACAGAAAGGAAGATGACTGACGAAGTTTTGGAATTGGTTAATGAAGAAGGAGAATTTTTAAGATCTATTGAGAATAGGAGAGGAAAGATGATTGGCCACTTGATACGACACGTCACCTTCTTTAAAACGATAGTGGAAGGTAAAATAGAAGGGGAAAGGGGAAAAAGAAGAACAAGGCGAAGTTTCATGAAGCAGGTAGTAGACAAAGTGGGTAGAGTGTCGTATCAGGAGGTCAAAATATAAGCATATATTAGATCGGATTGGAAATTGCTTCACCAACAAGAGCAGAGCTCTTAAACTGGCGAGAGATAAGATTTGTTATTAGAAAGCAGTAACAGCTCAGTGGGCGAGCGCTTGCCTTGGAAACAAGGTGCACAGGTTCGAATCCCGAACCCCGGCTCGCACCTCTGAGTTCTTTGATTAATCATGCGAGTCTTTGTGTGATTGTTACTAGCTTTCGGTGAAGCAAAACATCGTGCGGAAACCTGCATGTCTGAGAAAGCCTAACTAGCTTTCGAATGGCGTGTGGAGTCCGCCAACGCGCACTTGGCCAGCGTGGTGGGCTGTGGCCTGTGGCCTTCATATTGAGGGAAGGCCCGTGCCCAACAGTGGGACAAAAGAACTAGGTCTGGTATTATTATAAGGCTAATAATGTCCTCCTGGCCGATACGACCTGGTGTACCCACGGTGGGGCAAGTTCACCAAGACTTGAAGCCACAAATTTATAAGTGGTCTTTTACTAAAGTAAAGTAAGTTTTTAGTGGTGGTCCAAGTAGGAACCACCGAAGTGTCAGAGTGTCAGATATTCTGCCTCCAAGCAGCAGTCTACATTGCTGAATCGTGTAGTGTACATTGTGTAGGGCACTGTAGCTGGTGAAATAACCGGACACGGGACTTAATATCTAGTGATTCTTCTGGTGTTGCTAGCGTCTATAGCCTTGGTGGTATAAAAAAATAATTTTATTATAAGCCTGATGGTAATTACATTTAATATTACAAATAATAGATGTAATGAGGCGGTCATAGCGAGTTGTGTCACTGTTCGGTAATAGAACGGTTAATTAAGCAACGTCAGGCTCTTCGGAGTCGCTGGACGTTCGGGGTGTGGGCCCTTTGAACGTCCATTGAGTACGGCGGCGACTCCGAGGAGGACGGCGGCGGGGTTGCGACCCCCGTCCCCGTGAGCACCGCGATGGCACCCGGGGGACTACAATAAACGTCCCCCGGCGGCGGGCTCAAAGGCAAGGCACTGAGGGGCACCTGGTGCAGATCCCAACGGAGGCCCCAGGTTCGCCCCTCTTTATGTGCCGATGCGACAGCCGCGGGGGTTTTAGTGGGTAAGAATCCCACATACCCCGTTCGAGCCCCACAGCTCCCGGGGATTTCGAAGATTTCCCCCGCGTCAAAAAAAAAAAAGGTCAGCCTTTAGATGGGTGACCGTTTAGTGGCATTTGAACTGAGCGTCTCCGTGCTTCAGAGGGCAGGTAACAAGTCGGTCCCGGTCGTTGTCATCTAGACAGCAGTCGTTAAGCCGGTCTATTCCACGCTAAGGGCTGCTTGAACAACTCTCACACCAGCCCCCCTATTACGTATCTCGTTTGACAACTAAAGTGATGATCACTGTAGCAAAGTGACCATCAAATAACTGTCAAATGATTCATTCAATATTGCCTAACTTAGTGACCAATAAATACCAATACTAACACTTTCAGTTGACATCAAAATTCGGTGGACAACTGAAGCTTGATAGTCACTTGGGTGGCTAAAGATACGCAATAGCCCTATAAATAAAAAATAATAATACCAGCCTTTGTTAATGTCCCACTGCTGGGTACGGGCCTCCCTTCAAGATGAAAGGGCTTAGGCCATAGTCCACCATGCTGGCCAAGTGCGGGTTGGCGGACTTCACACGTCATTCGAAAGCTAGTTAGGCTTTCTCAGACATGCAGGTTTCCTCACGATGTTTTCGCCTCGCCAGCTCAGCTGTTACAGCTTAGCCCAAATAGCCCTGCTGGTCGCTAATATAAAGCAAGAAAACTATTAGTAACGTAGAAGTATTAAGTGTAGTTATTAATTTTAGAATCTCCACCTGCGACTACGTCCAAATTATTGTATCAAAATGTTAAATGTGAATTCGTAAATTGTGACGATGAAACGAATGTAGAAGTCGACATGGAAACATTAGACGCAAGCGAATATAAACCTTATAAAAAGGTGTATAATGTTCCTATTATACATGACAAGAGCAAGACTGGCAAAGGAGACGATAGCCACACGAAAAGGACTGTATCGAATGACAACGCAAGCAATTACAATGATTTCACAAGATATATGGTAAATAATTTACATAAAACTTCTATCGATTTGATATCTAGTTTAACTGAACATGCCGGGGGAAATACAGACAACCCATACACTGGTAATATGTGTAGTTACACTATTGAGAAACATTACACGTGTAAGGAATATCAAACGAGTTTTACAGATAAAGGCCATTTCAAGTCACATATCAAAGTCCACTCTATTGAAAAACCTTACACGTGTAACGTATGTCAAAAGAGATTTAACCATAAAGTGACCTTAGATTTACACACACGCCTTCACACTGGTGAGAAACTTTACACTTGTGATGTATGTCATAAGAAGTTCAATCAAAAACATGTTTTAATATCACATATCAGGGTTCATACTGGCGAGAAACCTTTCATGTGTAACGTCTGTCAAAAGAGTTTTACACAAAAATCTAATTTAGTAAGTCATGCCAGAACTCACACCCGCCAGAGACCTTACACGTGTAACGTGTGTAATAAGAACTACAGCGAGAAGAATAGTTTACAGAAACATTTTAAAATACACACCGGCGTGAAACCTTACACGTGTAATGTTTGCCAAAAAGGTTTTGTACAAAAATGTGTTTTAGTGAGACACGCAAGGATTCATACTGGTGAGAAACGGTTCACGTGTAATATTTGCCAAAAGCATTTCACCGAGAAACGTGTTTTAACAGCGCACGTCAGAATTCACACCGGGGACAAACCTTACACGTGTAATCTTTGCCAAAAGAGTTTTACACAAAAATGTTCTTTAGACCGACATATAAAAGTTCATACTGGTGAGAAGCCTTACACGTGTAATATCTGTCAGAGGTGTTTCAGTGAGAAAAATAGTTTAAAAAGACACATCACACTTCACACCATCTAGTAGAGACATACACAACTTGGATATTACAAATAAAATAAATTATTACCTTATTTTAAAACATCTTTAGGTAGTATAAAACAAAGTCGCTTTTCGCGTCTGTCTGTATGTATATCCGCTAGCTCTTAAACCACGCAACGAATTTTTAAGCGGTTTTCACCATCCATCAGCTCAACTTTTATTTGATCTATTAATAATATAACACAATTTGTAAATACATATTTAGGTATACTGGGTAGTGTACCGTTAGGTGTCAACATGCTATATTTTCGTTAATTATCGAGATATTTTAAAACATCTAAGTTAACTAATTATAATAATTGCGTTGATAGCGTTTAAAAATATTTTGAATATATCCTTAAAGTTGAAATAAAGTCATCCATACATTTAGTTTTATTATAATAAACGATATACTAACTTATCAAATGATTTCTGATATTTACGCAAATACTGAAATAAAACGAATTATATCGCGGTTTATATTTGATTTAACTATTCCGACATTTCGAATACTTTACAGCATTCATGGTCACTTGCGGACTTAGGTGGTAGCTGTCCATACGTCATAGTTGTCTACGGGTACCCTCCTAATACCAGCCCTTGTTTATGTCCCACTGTTGGGCACGGGCCTGCCCTCAAGATGAGGGGGCTTAGGCCGTAGTCCACCACGCTGGCCAAGTGCGGGTTGGCGGACTTCACACGTCATTCAAGAGCTAGTTAGGCATTTCTCAGACATGCAGGTTTCCTCACGATGTTTTCCTTCACCGAAAGCTGGTAACAATCGCACAAAGACGATTCGCACATCATTCATTGAAGAAATCAGAGGTGCGAGCCGGGGTTCGAACCTGCGCACCTTGTTTCTAAGGCAAGCGCTCGACCACTGAGCTGTCAACATAGTTACCCTCAGGTCTTTTAATTATTATTGTTAGTCCGATCTACGCAGAAAGAGCTTACAGTATCTTGAGGTCTTGCAGCATTCGTCAAGTTAGTTTGATTTTAAGATGTAGGTTTATTATTATTATTATATCTGCAACGTCAATTTTTAGGGTTCCATACCTAAAAGGTAAAATAGGAACCCTTATGGTCTGACTTCGTTTGACTGTCTGTCTGTCACACCTATACGGGGTGTAAGGGACATCGTACCGAAAACCGATACCAGGGATCCAATACATGATACTGAACATACTAATGTCTTTCATCGGCTTTTTCATGAATTTAAAAAAAAATGCCGCTTTTTTTTAAATAAAAGGAGTATAACATCATGTTTGCTATAATAATAAAGCCTAATTTCAATTTAAATACAATAAATTTACTTATTTGTGCAAAATTAGCAATGTTATTTAAAAAATAAATATTCCGCACCCATTCATTACATGCTCAAAAATTAAGAAGTTAATCATTTGTCATTTTCCACATAAATGGTTTCTGTAATGTTGTAACGGACAGTATTTGAAATCTTATATAAATGTTTTCGGTAAGTACATGGCCCCTTACACCCTGTATATTACAGGAAAAATAAAAAGATTTTTCTAATTAGTATAGTTGTTTAGTAATACTAAAAAAAACCTCGACAAACAAACAAGTTCTGCGGTTTGTTTGTTTTATTATCTACGGCTAAAATGTTTTACGAGTTTCATTTAGTTTAGTGATACAAATATTCGTTTATTGAGTTATTATTTGATTGATGTTGATTTTGTTATGAGAGGTCAAGCGCAGGACCGTGTTTTACATGCCCATCCGACGCATGGATCATCTTACTTTACAGACAATCAGGTGATCGGCCTGCATTGCTATCCTTGCCAGTAAGGTACAATTACACAAAGTTGATTCTCCCCGCGGGATTCGAACCCGTGACCTGCGGTTTGCAAAGCAAGCGGTTTCCCACTTCGCCACGAAGGCCACAATATCGCATAATAGAATGATGTCCAACAACTTAAACTATTTATCTTCATTTTAGGCATACAACATGGCAATCCCTGGTCCTTCGACTCCCCCTTCAATATTATCGTCACCAATAAAGACAAGACAAAAAAAAACTTGGTTGTCATCTTACGAGAAAACGATTGCCCTCAATATTTATAAATACATCGAAGAAACTATGATCCCGTATCCATATAAAACAGACGTTTCTGAGAGGACGGCTAAATTAATGGGTATATCTAAGGTTACCCTTTCAAAAATACTAAAGGAGTATAAAAATAATGGAAGAGTGTCATCCCCTCCCAGACATATCGCAGTCGTAAATCACGGGGTCATAGACAAACTTGATGAGGGTACGTTGAAGGCTATTGGTAAAAAGGTTCACGATCTGTACGGTAATGGAAAATTTCCGGCTGTCGACGAAATACTTAGAGCTGTCAACAAAGACAAAGATCTGCCGACATTTTCAAGATCTACATTTTATAGGATTATGAAAAGGCTTAATTTTAAATAAATGACTGATATTATTTTGTATTGTATTATTTACTTTCGAATCTAAACCGTTGGTTTCTAATCCCGTAGGTAGCGACGACTTTGTGAACTTGTTAAAAAAATAAAAAATCACCATTAAAAAACATAAGAAAAAAAATATTCTTTTTTTCATTTGCGATGAGGTTGGGTAAGTAAGACCTAAAACTATTCCAAGTTTCAAATCGATAGCGTCAGTGGTTCCTGAAATATACCTATAGGTGTGACAGACAGACGAAGTCTCACCCTGGAAAATGGAACCCTAAAAAAGTGAATAAAAAATACAACATACAACATACTTTCTTGCCGGATCTTCTCAATTCTGGCCGCGTTGATCCGGTTTTTTGTCATTCTTTTTTTAAAACAGTTTTTAAACTATATACATCCCATTTCTTTGTACCAACTCCACTCGCAGGCCTGTTGGAAGAAATTTCTTTAGAAATATGCTGTGCCTTTGTACTATTCTTTCCTATATTTATTTTGTTTTATTTATATTTTTTGAATTTATTCTAAAATAAATAAATAATATCCAGAGGCTATCCACACACGGTCCAATAACTAGGCAGAGCCTGTACTATGGTAACCAGATAAGTGTTACTATTAGGTAATTTAATAGGTATTTTATATAGATTTTTTTGTTATTACGGAATGTGGTTCTGCATTCTCGCCATATTTACGGAGGTTGATATATTATTATACCTTTTAAAGAACATACGTAAAACAATGATTAAATGATAGACTTAAAATAATGAAATATTTTTTTATGTTTGATACGAAAAGTAATCCCGTGTGCAACGGTCACTATAAAATAACCCCGTCTGGCACCGATCTTCGCGCAAAGTAGGTAAACAAGAGCACGCGCGGTTGCCAACCTTGGGACGTATTCTGAGCGCTCGAGAGCATTATTTATCTTTTAGTTATTAATCTATGTTTCATCAATTGACATAATCCTTAACTGTTACCTACAAATATGGAAAAAATGCAAAACCACACCCTGTATGTACTTCCATATGTACGTGTGTATATGTATGTGTGTGTGTGTGTGTTTGAGTGTGTGTGTGTGTGTATGTATATATATAAATACTGAATCGAGCCCACGACCTATGGGTGTCCAGTATACGAGACAGACGTGCGCTTTATTTCTTGTTGAAAAGAGAGCAAATAAAACAAAATAAAAATTTCAATCGTGTTTATATTAAGACTTATATGCCTATGTTATTTTTACTAAACTTAAATATTAACGTTAAAAAACAGACTTAACGCTAAATATTTATATAATACAACAGATGCCTGGCGTTAAATGACTATTTACAATTGCAATAATTCGAAATGCGAGAACATGCAAGACTTGAAACACGAAATGCAAGAAGCACGCAAGATATTTACAGTTTTTACGGCCGCGTGTCATGTTTACCGTGATTTGCGTGACGTAGTTTTACAGATTTTACGACATGTGTAACTATGTTCAAACGTCTTGCATCTTTTCGTATCACGAGAAATAAAATTATATTCGAAATTTAAAATAAAGTTTACATCAAACAATTTCGAATATTATCTATTTTAAAGATTTGATTATTAAATACGAGGCTACATGAAATGGTAAAATTTTACAATTATTTTTCTTTTTTTTTAAATGTATTTTTTTCACCCCGTATCTAATAGTATCGTTTATAAATACTATTAATTATAATAAAAATGAGGGATTACAGACAAATGTTGGTCATAATTATTATTTATTTGTCTAAATAAAATAATAATAATACCAGCCCTGTTTTTGTCCTTCTGTTGGGCACGGGCCACGATGAAGGGGCTTCATGTTTGATGTATAAGTGCTGTCAAAATACGAAATCGAAACCTACGACTCGATTGGGAAAGTAATTGTGTAAAAAATATTGTTTATTCTGTTAACAAATGCTTTGGTAATTTTTTGATTTGTTCGGTTTTTTTAAATAAAAATATTAAACTTTTTTCTAGATTGTTCGTGTGTGCATAACTACATCCTAAACGAATTATGAACAGATTTCAACAATTTATTTAAATAATAATTATGACAACAATTCTACTGTTTAAACGTTAGCATATTAATATAATAACTATGTATCCCCACAGCCAAATCGCGTAGCCTATGAAACTGATTGATCGGTTATTAAATTAAAGTTAACTTATTTATGTCAGCAATTTTTCGGCCAAAAATTCAATTATTTATATTTATCGCAATTTTTCGGCCTTTTTTGAATTATCGACGACAATAATGTTGTCTTTTAATGTTGGTTGTTTTTTAATTTTGTCTTTGATTTCAATATCGACGACAAATCAACATAATATTAATTTTGATACTTTATATAGCTACATTTGAAGTATTTTTTACTAATGCCAAACTCAGTATGTTTAAACTAACAAAAAAATTGTAATAGCAGTTATAGTTATAGGTAAGCGCAATTTAGTCAGCCATATCAGTCTATTTGATATTAATACTAAACAAACTGTTACGGGTACCTTTCCAAGGGTATATGATATTTTTTTCATCTTCTAAGGTAATAAAATACCAACAATATAATGTATATATAGTTAACTTCTTTTTTTTTTAATTTATTGGTTCGGTTTAAAAAAAAAACCTTGTATGTACGTACCTAGTCAACATATTATAAATATGAGTTCAATGAAAACTAAAATACATATGCAAAAAAAGTTTACGGCGTTTGTTAAAGGATCTATTAATATTTTTGCATTTAGATTTTTTCTTTAATTACAATCTCATAGAGATCATTTAATTAAATCAAAATTACACTGAAACACAAAGACTCTTGGATCAAGATTAATTATTATTAATTAAGGTTTTAATTCTATAATTGTCACTTAAAAAAATATTTTAGCTGGTTTTACCTAAAAAAAACGTCTGACTTCAGCGCACGCACAAACAATTTATATTGATCGTTTTCTGAAATCGTATTTTTTTATTTATAATTTTAAATCATTTCCCGTTAAAAGCTTTTAAACTACGCGCTATTACGTATAAAATAAATATGCACCATTTTTTTTTTCTTTTCAAAGACAACGAAGTTTTGCAATCAGGTATGTTTTTAAATTGTATCTAAACGTCTCAAATCCAGTAGAAATTTATATTTCTAAAAAAAGAGCGTATCATTACAGTAAATAAACAAAATTTTAGTGTATTTGATATTTTTTTATTTCCAGAGTAATTTGTTGTCTTTGAATAAACTTTTTTTTTCTATTAACACTAAATTTATTAAATCTACTCTTATAGATCAAGTTAAAAATTATTAAAAAAGATAGTCTTGTCTATAGACAACACATCAAGGATATTTTTTTAAATTATTGTATTATTTAGTTATAAACTATACACAAAAGTATTTTAAGTAAAGCGGTAGTTCGGAAGGCTTGGAAAATGATGGGTGAGATTTTTTTGTGTATAATTCAAACTGGTTTACTTCACTGGTTTTTAAAATATTTATTTATCGTATAAACTCGTGTAATTTCTACATTTTTGTACTTGTATCCAAAATAGTATATACATAAATACTTATATATAAGTATTTGTCGAAATTGTATACATATATATACTTAATAAAAAAAAAGAATAATGAAATAAATTATTTCCAAGGATGTTCGTGTGTTTCTAGCTTGTTCTTAGAATTCTATTTATACATAAACATTTTGGGACTTATTACAACAAAATCTACAATAATTCCACCAAGTAAACATAAGCAAAGAAAAAAAAAATTGCAAAAAATCGCAGCTTTAACAGAACTCAAAATATCCGAGTTTATTAAAACAGTAATAATATTTATTACTTACAAAAAAAAACCTAACTATTTAATTTAATACATAAATAATAGTAACTTAATCGATTATAATGATTAAAATAGGTTTATATTACAAAAAAGGCGCTAAAATTACTTATTGCAACGATACGATGATAGACATCGGTGATTTTTTTTTTAACTCTATGGTTGTTTTTTTTTTAATATCTCAGTCATTTTATGGTAAGTATTCTTTTATAATTAATCTTAATGATGCTCCCATATATGGATCTGCCGTAAGGTTAAATCGGTTTTTAGGCAGAATTATTATTTTTAGTGGCAATAAATTAAGAACTTTATGTAGCAACATAAACCAGTAAATTACTTGCCTTGTATTTTTTTAAAATTAACATAAAATATCTGTAATAACGATCTCCTGGGTAGAATCGAGATCCTATCAGCCCCCAGCACATATTATAAACCTGTTTAGTTTTGACCTTATAATTAAATATTAGGTAGTAAGTTTTATCAGATTAAAATTGGACTCAGTTATACCAAAATGTATCACATCGTACCAAGAGGTGATAAATAATTATGATAATAGTATATTGTTACTTGGCTATCTATATTCTAAATTCTTGAATTTGAAAGAAGAAATTTGCTATTCAAATGATACTGTTTTGCAAAATATAAAAAAAAATATTAAAATATGTATCGCGGTTTATTTTTATATTTCTAACATTTTGAATGCTTTGCCGCACCCATATACTGAGAAATATGTCAATTTTATTTAAAAAATTAATACTTCTTTCTCCAATACGGGTAACCGCCTACTTTTATTTCTTCACTTTTAGAATTATCTAGATTTTGTTTAAATTATGTTATAAGCGCTTAAATATTGTATTTTATTCTAGTGTTCATAATATTTTTCACCATATTGACGTTTTTGACAACCTTGCTTACACATTACAGTGGGTAAGTTTTGGCATAACCGATTCCAATTAATTAAGACAGAGATCTAGACCCGTCCTTCACACCCTATCTTTGTCCGTCCAGTATGTAAGCAGAAGAGTTTATTTCTTTTTAAGTTTTTGCCATTCAGAAGTCAACCATAAAAACGAATGATGTTTAAATGCCGCACCCACAGACCAATTAGCGTTAATTTATCATCATTGCTAACTAAGGTTTTTGAGTGCGGGCAGTATTAGCAGTGGCGTGCACTGAAAGCAGGCAAAAATATCTGCGAGTTGTTTATGCTTTATGCTATTTGTTCGTGTTCCAGAACAAATATCCTTAAATTAACCAATATTACCAACATATACATTTACATAAAAAAAAAATACGTTAATTCATGTCCAAACTAAGATTTTTTTAAATAAAGACTTTAGAGAAATCCTAGGGTAGGCAAAGTATTTTTGTCAGTATGGAGCCGCTGAATAAACTTATTAATGTTTTCAAATGCAAATTAATATGTCTATAGTATTTGCTTGCATATGGATATTTGAAATGGTATAATAACATACTTAAAATAGGTGAAACAAGCCAAATACTTTTTTTTGCCTACCCTCTGTACACGTCACTGAGTATTAGTTAATAAATTATTATTATTTTGTTAGTCAGTTTGTTGTTCTAATTGTATTGTCAGTGGGCAACTGGTGTCAGAATTATTCAAGCAGCCCTTAGCCCTCTGACTTAGCTTAACGACTGGTGTGTAGATGACAATAGCCGGGACCGACTTTTAACGTGCCCTCCGAAGCACGCTCTGTAGCCCGATTCTCGTAATAACAAACAGTCCAAATAGCGGTGACGTTTTGTTGTCGTTAGATCGAAGTCCTATCCAAAATCGGTATTCTTGTATACCATATACGTAGTTCGATAGGACTTCAACTCAATTGGATCGAAACTAAACGATTAGTCAACGAGTCATTGTTCTGTACGTTTTGCTATTCCCTGATAGATGTCGTCCTAATCAATTTTTGGTCTTGGTAGGAGTTTTGTGAGATAAACTAAGAGCTTAGGCTTTGGGAAACTCGAGATTAATTCGTTTCCGTTCCCTCCACAAACATACTAATGGTTTATTAATTAAAATACGTGATTTTCACTATTTATTAGTTTATTCTATCTCTCTTACTCTAATTATATTTACGTTAAAACCATCTCGCTCACACTATCTTCTAATTACTCTCTTCACTCACAGCATACGATCCTATTTTCGTCTCACTCACTCACTCCTAGCTCTCATGTTCCAGTTTAGTGCTACAATCAATATATCTCTAACATGAGCTCTATCATGCCTAGTCGCGTTCCATATCCCAAATTTTACGTATTTATTTAGATTTTACATATTTTGCCTTATCAGCTTTCTTTTTGTATTTCTTGCTGTGCAGACGAATTTGATAGTAAATACGTAAGTCCGTGGCTCATTTAAAAGTTATTTTATTACTTTGACTCGCACCACAAGAATAAGAAAAGCAAAAATCGTCTCAAATAACCAACGTTTGTTCAACGACTCTTGAATCGCGAAATTTGACGCTTACTCGTTGGCATCCGATCGGTAGTGACGTCATTTTCATACGAGAATACCATTTAGTCAACGTTATAAAACGATTGAACGACGATTATTATACCAGAATACGCTCCAACGATAGTTTAATCGAACGACTTTTAAATCGTTGCCGTTGAAGTAAAATCGACGGACGTGAATACGAAAAGTGTTTAAACGACTGAGTCGCTACGTTAACGTTATTGTTTTGATTACGAGAATCAGGCTACAGTTCAAATGCCACTAAACGGTCATCCATCCAAGGACTGACCTTGCCTGACGTTGCTTAACCAATCGATCGTTTACAGAACAGTGGTTACAACTGGCTATGAAAACACTAACTTTGTAAGTAAACTATATATTTTTTTATTTAACAGTGGCATCAAGGATTTTTAGCGCAAACACCTCTGCTTACATAGCGTACGATTAAAAAAAATATTAATAATTTTCTCCACTAAAGAATCTACTAAGTGAAAATGGAATCATATTTATTATTTTATCACATCTCTTTCGTGTCGCATTAAAATTAAAATAGACATGCCATTCGACACTATTCTCATGTGACATCTGTCTACGTGACATCTGTCAGCGTGACAGCTGTCAGTATGCCATCTGTCAAAATCGAAACCAACGTATCTTGTAACGAGAAAGTAACGTTTATTACATAATTATTGCATTGTTTTATAGTCTTCTCTGTATGTTTGTGTGTATGTTACCATCTCGGGAACGCTGCGATAGTGGGCATGTGTCACTGTTCGTAATTCTTGGCTTTTCTGTCCATTTCGTCGTCTGAGGATCGATTCATTGGATGATCTGGAAATAAATTAATATCGTCAGACAAATTATATAACATAATTATGTCGTCTTCGACGTGCCCGTTGGTCTAGTGGTTAGACGGCCTAGTCGCTGCCTAATAGGTTCGAATCCCACCTCGTGTCTGGGTGTTATTTCTCTATGTAAGTATGTATTTACAAAAAAAGTAAGTATTTTGTATTTTTTCTGGTTACCATATCAAATAAAACAATAGAATAATAAAAATTGGAACAGCCCCCCTAGACAATGTAACATTCTACAAGCGCTATCGCTAATAGAAAGTATAAAAATGTATGAGAATGACATAAGTCATCGAAAAATCACGTGACAAGTTATAGGGAATTGACACCATTAGCGAATGAAGAAATAGATTCGCCATGAAACGATTGCATTGTCTAGGCCCTCAGAGGTCGTCAACATTTCGACTTTACAGAGGCAGTCAACATTTAGACTATACAGAGGTCGTCAACATTTCGACTATACAGAGGTCGTCAACATTTCGACTTTACAGAGGTAGTCAACATTTAGACTATACAGAGGTCGTCAACATTTCGACTATACAGAGGTCGTCAACATTTCGACTTTACAGAGGTAGTCAACATTTAGACTATACAGAGGTCGTCAACATTTCGACTATACAGAGGTCGTCAACATTTCGACTTTACAGAGGTAGTCAACATTTCGACTATACAGAGGTCGTCAACATTTCGACTATACAGAGGTCGTCAACATTTCGACTTTACAGAGGTAGTCAACATTTCGACTATACAGAGGTCGTCAACATTTCGACTATACAGAGGTCGTCAACATTTCGACTTTACAGAGGTAGTCAACATTTCGACTATACAGAGGTCGTCAACATTTCGACTTTACAGAGGTAGTCAACATTTCGACTATACAGAGGTCGTCAACATTTCGACTTTAATAGAGGTTGTCAACATTTCGACTGTCAGAAATCGTAAACAATTTTAACAGAGGTCGTCAACTTACCATGGTGTTGCGGCATTTTCGGCACTAGTACTACGTTGCCGTCGGCCGCTTGTTGGAGCGAGTATTGCGCTGACGACAGCGGCCTGCCTTCGGGGTCACGCAAATTCTAAAACAAAGAATTCATCCACTTTATACTTTATTGACACTCATATAGCTGTAACAGCTCAGTGGGCGAGCGCTTGCCTTGGAAACGAGGTGCGCAGGTTCGATCCCCGGCTCGCACCTCTGATTTCTTTAATCATGTGCGAATCGTTTTTGTGCGATTGTTACTAGCTTTCGGTGAAGGAAAACATCGTGAGGAAACCTGCATGTCTGAGAAAGCCTAACTAGCTCTCGAATGACGTGTGAAGTCCGCCAACCCGCACTTGACCAGCGTGGTGGACTATGGCCTAAGCCCCTTCATCTTGAAGGGAGGCCCGTGCCCAGCAGTGGGACATATACAAGGGCTGGTATTATTATTATTTATTATTATACTTTATTGAAACATACAAGATTGTTTTTTTTTACTACCAAGGAGGCAAGGAAGCATGCGGCCCGCCAAGCAGTCACCGCAGCCTATAGACGCTAGCAACAACAGAAGAATCACCAATGTCTTAAGTAGGGGTCGGCAACGCGGTAGTTATCAAGTCTCTTGTGTCCGATAATATCACCAGCTACAGTGCCCTTCACGCCGGAACACAGCAATGTTTACACACTGCTGCTTGGCGGCAGAATATCTGACACTGCGGTGGTACCTACCTGGACGGTTTCTTGGATGTAGTGGGATTTTTAATGTATAGCGAGAAAAGCACTGCGTCCCACCTCTAGGTAGCCGGTATTAGTATGCAGTTGGGGATGATTATTAAAAGTCAATATAAAAAACAAAGTCCATTAGTATTCGACTAAAGACAGATATAGTAAAAATTTTGAAAAAAAAAACAAAGTTTTAATATTAACATTAAATACCTGTTTGTTAACATTTTGACATTTTGTTGACAAACATCGTCAGTGTTTTGACTTAGAACAGAGATCGCCAACATTTTGACTTAGAACAGAGATCGCCAACATTTTGACTTAGAACAGAGATCGCCAACATTTTGACTTAGAACAGAGATCGCCAACATTTTGACTTAGAACAGAGATCGCCAACATTTTGACTTAGAACAGAGATCGCCAACATTTTGACTTAGAACAGAGATCGTCAACATTTTGACTTAGAACAGAGATCGTCAACACTTTCCAAGTACAGCGGTCGTCAACATTCGGAATTAAATTGTTACCTGGAAAACGTGTCTGTAAAGAGCTGCGAATCGTTCCTTGACCCGCTGCCGCTCGGCCAGTAGCGACGAGCGGTCGCGCTGTGTCCGCTGCTTGCGGTCGCGCATGGTCCGCACCTCGTCCGCTAGTGATGTGATCTGGTCCAGTTTCCGTTTCCGGCAGTTCTGTGCTGCCACCTGGCGGGTAATTGGAATACTAAACGTTATACCGTGTGGTGAAAAGCATGGTAGTGCTTCTAAATTATACTGTTTGCTTTGCGATTTTGTATTAATTCCGCCGGCTTTTTTACCGGCTAAGACTAGACAGAACTAGTACTACGGTAACCAGACAACTGGCACGAACACTCACAATTTTTGTTGTTGTGAAAACGTACAAGTAGACACAAGAGAAACAGACACGGCGGGAAATCGAACCCATAGTTTAAAGGTTACTATACGGTCACCCATCTAAACCTTGCCTAACGTTGCTTAGTGATTACAAATGGCTACCACCCACCTTGTTTTTCCCACGACGTCTGATATCCCGTATAAGAGAGAGCTGAGCCTCACTCAAATCGTGTTTTGATAACCGCTCGTTAAACTCATCCATTGGCAAGTTTATTATATCATGGACTTCTAATGGTATGCCTGAAAATTAACCAAAAAATAACATTTTAAAGAGACTAACATTATAAAGTTTGTGTGTTTGTATGTACGCGGTAATCTCCTGTACTAATGATCCGATTTAGAAAATTCTTTCACTGTTAGAAAGGTATATTATCGCTGTCACTTTTTTTTGACGCGGGGGAAATCTTCCAAAGATCCCCGGGAGCTGTGGGGCTCGACCGGGGTATGTGGGATTCTTACCCACTAAAACCCCCGCGGCTGTCGCATCGGCACATGAGAGGGGGGACCCCAGGGCTCTCCGGTGGGATCTGCACCAGGGGCCCCTCAGTGCCTTGCCTTTGAGCCCGCCGCCGGGGGGCGCATTGTAGCCCCCCGGGAACCAGTCACGGTACTCACGGGGACGGGGGTCGCAACCCCGCCACCGTCCTCCTCGGAGTCGCCGCCGTACTCAATGGAACTGTAGTGGTACCTACCTCGGCGGTTACTTGCAGTGGCGTGCACAGAGGGTAGGCAAAGAAACGTATCCGGCTTGTTTAACCTATTATATTGTTACGACTGGGACATAAAAGTGTTAATTACTCCGTTAATTATTACTTAATTGCAATGATCTCAAAACGCATTGTTAGTCTATAGGTCTACTATCGATCCGTACCGAAAAAACTAGACTTCTCAATAGAAAGTAGTTCCCTCAAATTCGGAAAGTACTTAGGTTATGTACCTACCGCTCGCTCGCTCTCAGTTCAATGCTCCCGCCTATTGTTCGTTTTCTCGAACGATTGCCTCTATTGTATGTGCTCGCGAAAACGCTAGATTAAGTAGGTATTTTAGAGTACCTTCTCGAAGCTTCCACCCCTCTATTAATTTAGTTATATAAGCCGACGCGCAGAGGCATCCAGACAGTTTGTGTTTACAAGCGATAGCGGAAACATCTGAAGGAAGCGATCGAAGAGAATTGTACCAGCGACCCTTACGACGACTTTGGACTACTGTGAAGTACTGTGCGACTCGGACTACTGTGCCTTGTGTGTATACTGCGTGTATAGTGTATACAGTGTGAGTGTACTTGGAATAAAATCTTTTACGTTAATCGGCATTTTAATACCCACCCGCACGTAACAATGTGTATCTTAGTATACCATTTTAAATATCAATAAGTTAGCAGATTCTATAGACATATTCATTTGCATTTAAAAACTGTAATATGATTATTCAGATGGTCCATACACACAAAAAGACTGCCTACCCTACGATTTCTCTAAAATCTCTAAATAATCTTAATTTAAAAATATTTCGTACTAACATGGTATTAACGTGATGTTTTTAAAATGTAAATGGATACGTCTGTAATGTTAGTCCAGTCAAGGATATTTGTGGTGGCACATTAACAAATAGCTTAGACTTAGAGTACAGATAATTTTTTTTTTTTTTTTCGCAGATAAATTCGCAGATATTATTGCCTACTTTCTGTGCACACTATTGGCCACTTGCACAAGGTACCTACTAGCTAATAGATACAAAGATATCTTACCCAAAGCCTTGGCCCTTTTCTCGTCTCTCGACAAATGTTGGCCGTTGCTAGTGGCTGATGAACCACCGTCTGAAACGCTGCCATCCGTTAGTCGCCTCACTGTAACCAATATATCACTTTAGCAGTCCCGTTAATAGAGGTAGTAAGGAACCCAGTCATGTTTCCGAGAGATTACTGCCGAATTTTCTAGGTGGCAGTGGCATGCACAGAGGGTAGCCAAAAAAACATAATATTCGGCTTGTTTAACCTATTATATGTATCTAACAGTGGCGTGCACTGAAAGCAGGCAAAAATATCTGAGAGTTGTTTATGATTTATGCTATTTGTTCGTGTTCCAGCACAAATATCCTTAAATTAACCAATATTACCAAAATATCCATTTACATTAAAAAAAAATACGTGGTACGTCTTTATTCCACCACGCGAACAGATAGAATGAATATAATACAATGAGGTTCCACCTTAAATACTACTAGACATTTCCCCCCACCACATTGAATGTCATTACAACAACCAATTCATAACACATTACAAATACTACCATCCAGATTGTTATTTTTAAAATACATCTCAACTTAGAGAAAGAAAAAAATAGAGAGCTGGCACTTTCTTTCTCATTCGCTCAAGAAAAGGATGCAATTATATATATTATATGTGATAGAAAGAAACAGAGCATATGATTTTTTGTCCCTTAGCGTGTGTTCAAAATGCGGTGCGTTTTCTTCGAGTACTCATGAAATTTTCTAGTTCACGACCTAGCTTTGGAGTTTTAAATTGAATTGCATTATGAAATATCGTTTATACTACATAATAGGCGCATTTGAATAAATATCCATAACGTGTGTTAAGTGTACGAATGATAATTTTCCGTTATTTTCTGTCCTTATCGGCGGCACGGCTAGCTAGATGTCTTGTTATATTCTGTCTACGCATCTCAAACTATATTGAGTTGCATACCCTCAACAAGTTCACAATTATAAAATTACCTGCCACAGAACTTTAAATCTGTGATCTTAAAAATAGAGTTTTATAATCACACTAACATAACATACTTAAAATATGTGAAACAAGCCGAATACATTTTTTTGCCTACCCTCTGTGCACGCCACTGGTATCTAATATACATATACCATTTTAAATATCCATAAGTTAGCAGATTCTATAAAAATATCGATATGCATTTAAAAAATGTAATAAGATTATTCAGAGACGACTTTAGATCTTAATTTAAAAATATTTTGTACTGACATGGTATTAACGTGATATTTTTAAATATAAATGTCTGTAGTGTTAGTTTATTTATGGATATTTGTGGTGGCACACTAACAAATAGCTTATAGTACAGATAACTCGCAGATATTTTTGCCTACATTCTGTGCACGCCACTGCTAGGTGGTAAGTAAATCCCTAGTAGACCCCGTCCAGGGCAACAAGTCCGCTTATACTATTTTGACTCACGTGTTAATGCCAGGATGATTTATTATCATTTTACGATAATTCGACACTGTTGCAAGCGCCATAATCACGGGATAACTGTAGGATGCCGAGTGAAGAATAAATTAGGAACAGACAAATCGCCCGAGATGTTGCCCTGTCGGGGGTCAATTTACGAACTTATATTGAGCTACCTCGTTTGTCCCAGACAGCGGTGGGACGTCTAAAGTAGGACTCGGGATGTTGCCCTGTCGGGGGTCAATTTACGAACTTATATTGAGCTACCTCGTTTGTCCCAGACAGCGGTGGGACGTCTAAAGTAGGACTCGGGATGTTGCCCTGTCGGGGGTCAATTTACGAACTTATATTGAGCTACCTCGTTTGTCCCAGACAGCGGTGGGACGTCTACAGTAGGACTCGGGAGGTTGCCCTGTCGGGGGTCACAATATACTACTTGTATTGCTTCACAGCTAACTTGTTTTTCCCTGACAGCGTTGGGTAGTTTAGTTAGTTTGTAAAGGAGGGAAGTGGAATATATGTATTTCCAACTCCTCCTATCTACCTTTATAAATAAATTTGTTGCGGGTTCCAAGACAATTTAGCGTTCCCCTAGGACTCGCCGAGGGTGAAACCTTGGTGTCTTCAGTGGTGACCACTGTAGATCCTGGCTTACAGGAGTAACAGTGGTGGGATTAGTCCCAAATAATAAAAAAAAATGGCAGCGTTGAGTCGTTAATCACTATCGTACAAGTACCGCGGAGGAATCGGGATATTGCCCTAGTGGGGGTCAGTCTATCCACTAGTATAGTCTTACCTCGTTTGTCCCTAATGGCGGCGGGTCGTTGGTCGGTGGCTATGGGCGCGCTGTACGTGTGGTTGTGTCTCACACGCTCCGGGGTCGCATAAGAGTACCGCGCCGCGACTGATGGACTAGGGATGTTGCTCTGTTGGGGGTCAAGCTGTTCAATTGTATTACCCGCAAAGAGACAGTAAAGTTCTATCACATAGTTGATGATTGTTATCATTATTATCATTATTTTTTCATAATTCGCAGCCGTAACAAGTTCACTGCTGTTCCCCCTTAGAAGGGAGGTGTTTGGGGAATCGGAGTATAGGTGGTAGGTAATCCAATTCCGTGGGACATCCCACGGGGTATTGTTATTATAGTAGGCTTTCAATGCATTCAGAAAATTTCAAATAAACTAATATTTACAACAACTAGATACGCCAACTGTTGATAGACTCGACGGGCCTGTTGGTCTAGTGGTTAGTGACCCTGTCTGCCACCCAATAGGTCGTGGGTTCGATTCCCACCAAGTGTCTGGGTGTTATATCTATATAAGTAAATATTAACAAAAAAAAAGTATATAAGTATTAGTATCAGTTGTCTGGTTCCATAGTACAAGCTCTGCCTAGTTTGGGATCAGATGACCGTGTGTGAATTGTCCCAGGATATTATTATTAGTTCTGGTTATATATTATTTTTATTATTACCTGCAATAGTGTATGGCTTGAATGTGCTGTGTTCAGATCGAGGGCCGGCTGCAGCCCCCCGCCCGGCACGTGGGGGGCGAGTTGCGGTCTACCAGCGAACTCCACTGAGGAATAACAACCGCTGTTAGTGCTCAACGAGGCTTGACTCAGCGGGAAAGCCGGCTTAATTAAAAGTCGGCTTCTATTGCCTGTACTCGTATCAGATTAGGACGAAACGTGAACTACTCGTAGAATAAGAGAATATATGACATCCGACAGACAAGACTTTCTCTCGAATCGTACCTTTCGATACCGGGTCGAAGGTACGTTTTCTTCGCCCCATCCTATACAGGCCGGAGTCCCTCAGGGCTCCGTGCTCTCTCCCCTCTTGTTCAGCCTGTTCACGAACGACATTCCTCGTTCGAGCAGAGTCCAACTCGCCCTTTACGCGGATGACACCGCTCTCTACTATTCCCATAGGAACATGTCCTTTTTAACGCGTGCTCTTCAAGCCGCAGTCGACGCCCTGGGTCAATGGTTCCGTACGTGGCGCATAGAGGTGAACCCGGAGAAGAGCGCCGCGGTGGTCTTCTCCCGGGGACCCGCCAATATGTTCTCCGCGCGGAGCCTTCGGCCCAACAGACGACTAGCTCCAATATCCCTATTCAATCGCCCTATCCCCTGGACTAGGAAGGTTAAGTACCTCGGAGTCACCTTGGACTCCCGCATGACTTTCGGCCCGCACATTAGGTCCGTCCGCAATCGAGCGGCTTTCGTATTAGGTCGCCTGTATCCCCTTCTCTGCAAGCGGAGTAAAATGTCGCTTAGAAATAAGTTGACATTATACAAAGCTTGCATTCGCCCTATCATGACTTACGCGAGTGTAGTTTTCGCGCACGCCGCCCGCACCCATATAGATAGCCTCCAGGTTATCCAGAATCGTTTCCTCCGTCGCGCCGTCGGTGCCCCGTGGTACATGCGGAACGTAGATCTGCATTCCGATTTCAAATTAGATCCCCTTCGTAAGTTCCTCAAAGAAGCGTCGAAACGCTACTTTGAATCCGCGTCCCGTCACGCGAACAGTTTAATCCGCGCCGCCGCCGATTACGCCGCTAGTCCTTCTGACTCGCGCCGCAGACCACGGCACGTACTGCTCGACCCTCCTGACCCCATGACGGTCCTATTGGACCGGGATGCGCCGACCCCTCCCCGACAACCGTATGCTACACTAGCTATCAGACACCGGTCTCGCCGGCGAGGCCGAAGGGTCGTACGTATGCGACCGCAACGACGTGCATCACCCCACTGAGTTTCTTGCCGGTTCTTCTCAGTGGGGGCGCGTTGTGAACCGGTGGTAAACTCAGCCCTCTCTTAAGCGACAGCCCAAGCCGAGGCCGTGCCTCCCTGAGGTGCCCTTGTGCTCGTCGCTACTTCTGCCGTAAAGGCTAGAGCGCTTCAAGCGCTCGCCTCCTATTGTCCGGTGAAGCTGCAATAGCCATCTGCGGTTAACAGCGTCTATCATTCCCAAAAAAAAAAAAAAAAAAAAAAAAAAAAAAAAAAAAAAAAAAAAAAAAAAAAAAAAACCGACAGACAATACAGTCGAATTATGAACGCCCTTGTAAATGTATATTTTTAGGATATATTTAGATCAGTTTGTTACATCCCTCGTCTATCCTAACCTCAGAGAAAGTACCAAAGGAGTTAGTATCGCGTCGATTCCCCGAACAAATTTTTCGCGGCACTTTTGAGGGGAGCGGGAGGCGAAGTAAACACACACAGATACACTTTCACGCATACCCACACTATAGTAAACTCGCAACACATTCAAAAATACACGCACACAAATAAAGAATGACCTGACCATATGAACAAAAATTTGGCAGAGGGGGTTAGCGCATCATGCTCTCTCCAGTGGTATCTCCTCTAAGATCCTAACACATTTCTTACTTACATATTTTTTTCTTATTTTTTTTTTTTAATTTAGTCCCGTATTGCCAAGTTGTTGTTTTTAAACATTATTATTTTTTTATTCTACATACACACATCAAAAGTGTCATTTCCCACTCTAACTTGCCAATCTTCCTTTTCACAACACCTATCCTTCCATTTCCCTCCTTATTCGTGAGAACGCAATGGTCAATCATATAAATAATTTAATTAACCAAAATGGCGGCGATGTGGTTCGCCACCCATCACGTCTCGTTTCTCACGGAGACGTAAAGCGGCCCTTGGGCTCTGCCTACCCCTATGGGAAAAAGGCGTGATTTTATGTATGTATGTATGTAGTTTTAGGATATGTGTTTATAATTATGTAAGCAGTGATAGCTCTGTGGACGACCGCTTGCCCTGGAAACAAAGTTCGCAGGTTTGAACCCTGGCTCGCACCTCTGATTTCTTTAAATAATCATGTGCGATTGTTACTAACTTTCGGTATAGGAAAACATCGTGAAGAAACCTGCATGTCTAAGAAAGCCTAACTAGCTTTCGAATGACGTGTGAAGTCCGCCAACCCGCACTTGGCCAGCGTGGTGGACTATGGCCTAAGCCCCTTCATCTTGAGGGGAGGCCCGTGCCCAGCAGTGGGACAAAACAAGGACTGGTATTATTAGGACACGTTTAGGGCAGTTGTTATTATGTTTAGGGTAGTTTAAGGATGTTTTGAGGGTAGTTTTATGAGATATTTTACTACTTACCATTGTGCATATGCATGTTCTCATGGTGGTACGTCTGTTCAGGGCACTCGTACTTGACAACTCCCGGTCTCGGGGGCACCACTGGCTCTATAACAGGCGCTGGCTGTTCCTAGGAAACGGGTCTATTATTGACAAGTGCTCTTTGTATTAGAACATAATTATTATTTGCGTAGACTTTTTAGTGCAGCGGGAAACCGCCTGCTTTGTAATGTGGGGTGTCTTCAAGGCTTTTGATAAGCTAGTGTGCTTTACCATCTTCGATTGCGTCGCCGCTTTCCATCAGGTGGGACTGCAGTCAAGCAATAGCTTATGAGAAGTAAAAAAAACAACTTGCTCCAAAATTCACAGTTCTTGGACAAAAAGTGACCCCATTCCGGGCACAATACTTGCCCGGAATGGGGTCACTTTTTCAATTCCCCCTCGATAGCAATTGACCACCCTGGCAAAAAACCTGAACCCGCTGCCATTCGAAAAGTCTGTACTATGTAATAAAATCAAATTAATGTATTTACTGCTTTCATGTACTTATTTAATACAGGTGTTAAAGTAGAAATATGAAACCATGATAGGGTATAACAATTTTATCATCTACATCAGCGACGTCCATTGCTGAACAGAGAGGGAGAGGGAGAGAGGGAGAGGGAGAGAGAGAGAGGGGAGAGAGAGAGAGAGGGGTATTGCCTTAATCCCCACGCACGTATCGCTTGGCGATCGTAGTATCCAACAGAATATCTTTTAGTCTGGGTATCTTACCTATCCAACAGAATATCTTTTAGTCTGGGTATCTTACCTGGAAGCATCTCTTGCCAAACATATGGTGTTTCTTCTGGGGCTGATGGGGCGCGGAGCGATCCCGACCATACGCGCTTTCGTAAGGTCGGAACTTGGAACTGTGAACACATTTATACTTATTTAATATGTAGCCACCGTGGCGCAGTGGGACACCGCTTGGTTTGTAAACCGGAGGTCGCGGGTTCGAATCCTGCGGGGGGCAACAAATTTGAGTAGTTGTTCCTTACTGGCTAGGACAATGCAGGCCGATCACCTGATTGTCTGTAAAGTAAGATGATCCATGCGTCGGGTGGGCATGTAAAAAGTCGGTCCTGCGTCTAACCTATCCCCGGTCGTGTCGGTCTTCCGTCCCATCTGATTATGAGAGGTATTATATAAAGGAATAGAGAGTGCACTTGTGTCTACGCAAGCGCTTGTGCACTATAATATCTCCCGCGTAGATGGCTGATCTTGTGAAAGATTGGCCGCTGTGGTCGTATCGGCCAGGAGGACATTATTATTTAATATGGTCTCCTAGCTTAGCCGATCGGGCCACGGCGGCCAATCTTTTACAACAGACAGACAGCAGTCGTTAAGCAAATCTAAGGGTAGCTTTAAACAACTATACACCAGGAACGAAACTGGACCAAACAAAAAAACAAACAGTATAAGAGGGTGCTGGCTCCCTCTTTTGCCCTCGTGGAGGTCCTGTGGAGCTCAATCCGGGTATATGGGATTATTTCTCACAAAAACCCCAGCAACTGTCACATAAGCACGTGAGGGATCTCCGGTGGGATCTGCACCAGGTCCCCTCCGTGCACCCGTTAATCCCGCCACTGGGAGGCGCATTATAGCCCCCGGGAACCTGTCACAGGTACGATGGTTGACGGGCCTGTTGGTCTAGAGGTTAGACACCCAGGCTGTTACCCGATAAGTCGTGGGTTCGATTCCCGCCGAGTGCCTGCGTGTTATTTATCTATTTAAGTATGTATTTACAACAACAAAAATGTGTATAAGTATTAGTATAGGTTAACTGGTTTCCATAGTACAGGCTCTGTCTGGTTTGGGATCGACGACCGTGTGTGGGTTGTCCTAGAATATTATTATTATATTATACACAATTAATTATAGTGTTCCATACCTATGGAATTCCTGCGCAGAATCACTGCCGTCACACCATTCGCCATCTGACAGTGACGGCACCCGCTCCGAGCCCATCGAAGAAACAGCGCTGTCTGAAGCCGAGTCGCGTTCTGCGGACAATGATAGCGTGATTCAGGATTGTGAAGCGCCATCTACATATTAGGGTGCACGACATTCCAATGCATGAGTGGTTTATTGAGTATAGTGCCATCTAGTTGTTTTTGTAGACAACTTTTACTGGCGATCAGATAGGTGCGCTACAATCGGATTTCAGTTATTGAAGTGAAACTTCTTATGCGACTTCCAAAATCACATAACGCGTTAAGCGTTAAATGAAGGTGATAGGCGTTAAGTGGTAGGTGTTAAACGTTAAGTGATAGACGTTAAGCGTTAAATTTGTTAAGGTTATGAAAGCGCTCATGTGACGCCGTCACTGAGTGAGTGGGTTTCGGTGGGTTTCAATGGGTTTGTGTTTGTGTGTGTGTGTGTTTGTGTGTGTGTGTGTGTGTGTGTGTGTGTGTGTGTGTGTGTGTGTGTGTGTGTGTGTGTGTGAGTGAGTGAGTGAGGGGCCGACCGACCGACCGACCGATCGACTGAGCGAGAATGAAGTTTCACTTCTTCCGCGCGGAGGGACTCCACGCACGCACATTTTTTTTTAATACTGACCTGTGATCATCATGTGGGAGTGATTGTGATGTGGGGGGTGATGCGCGGCCGCTCCGTCCAACATCCGCATGGTGTACATGCCTGGAACAAAATATGGACCACATGAAAATCAGAGTCATTTTTAACCGGCTTCAAAAAGAAGGTCTACGTCTATTCGACGCGTATGTATGTAATATTAATAAAAATGCGTAATCTATACATATTATAAAACAAAGTCGCTCTCGCTGTCTGTCTGTCCCTATGTATGCTTAAATCTTTTAAACTACGCAACGGATTTTGATGCGGTTTTTATTAATAGATAGTGTTTCTTAAGGAAGGTTTATATGTATAATACATGCATAATATAGTAGAGAAACACTGATAATATTAGAGGTTTCTAATCATCGATATAATATATAAACTAGATTTGGTGTCACGGTTCAAAAAGTGGTAGCGAGAAATAGCGCCCTTGTGTCGCTATTTCTTTACAAGCCACATCCTGAAAAAAACTTTTTGCCGATAGGAGTGTCGCTACTGTCTATATGAAACTGTCAAACTACGCGTAATTATCATAATAGAAATGTTAGTTCACGTTTCCGCCCCCAGCGCAGATAAGTTTTCACCCTCCGCGACCACATTTTAGATGTCATTTTGTTCGTGAATGTTTATCTAGTTTATATATTAATATTAATTGTTAGTTTATTGTTTTAATTTCAAATGTATATTTCTTTTGTGTGCAATAAAGAGTATTTGTATTGTATTGTATATTATATCGATGTTTCTAATGTAATGTCTTCAATAAACACATTTTTTTGCGCTTACATTGCAAACGCTGGCTGAACCCTACGAGATGGATAAAAATAATGTACTACAGTATTGTACACCTTAACAAGGTCTACAAAAAAGTCCGCGATGGTATATATTTAGCTCTTAGGGAAAACCCACAATAAAAAAAAATATCCTTTACTTTTTATGAGAAATAATTAACTATTAATAAATTGTTGTTAGCATGAATTTGTCCCTTCTTCAATATAACGTAAACTTCACTAATATTTACACCAATAAAAAAAATACCTGTAATAAACGTTGTTCATACCGCTAGGTTAAGGTTTAGCAACGTTAGGCAAGGTCATTACATAGATGGGTGAACCGATATGTAATTTTGTGTGCATATCGGGTAGGTCTGAGAATAGGTAGTAAAGTAGGTATATTTCATGCCGCTAGGTTAAGCAACGTTAGGCAAGGTCATTACATAGAGGGGTGACTGAGGAGGACGGTGACGGGGTTGCGAGCCCCGTCCTTGTGATCATGGTGCCAGGTTTATGGGGACTATAATGCGCACTGAGGGGTATTTGGTGCAGATCTCATTGGAGAGCCCAGGTCCCTCCTCTCATGTGGCGATGCGATAGCTGCAGGGGTTTAAGTGGGTAAGAATCCCAGATACCATGATTGTCGAGGATATATAGAACGAGAGGAGGGTTCAAGAGAGAGGGAGAGGGGACTCGAGGAGTGGGTGGTGGGGTGAGGGATAGGGGGATTAAGATGGAGCAAGGGGGGAGTGAGAGGGGCGAGGTGGGGGGAAGATAGGATAGTTCAGAGAGGGGACAACAGGGAGAGGAAGAGGAGTGTGACGGGGACCGAAGTGGGAGGGGGAAAGAGAGAGGAGAGAGAGAGAGCATAGAATTAGATTTTTCTTATGAGAAATAAATCAAGGGAGGAGGAAGAAAAGGAAAAGGGGAGCAAAATGTAATAAAAGCGCAAGCGGAGTTGCGCGGGTCAGCTAGTATTAATATATGTTAGTCTATGTGGGCTTCTAAACAAATTTTCGAAATTTCATGAGTGTATGTATGTATGTACATATGTATGTATGTAGGTTTGTCCGCGGTAACGTAGTCTTTCGAGTTGCGTGATAGTGCTGATACCTATTTTGCTAAAATAAAAGTCACTAAAAAGTGTTATATAAGCTATTTTTTTAAAAATAAAAACCGACTTCAAAGTAAATTATCTAAAAAGCATAAAATAACGAAAATATATTGAAGTCGTTGTCAGCTCGAGCTAGTCTTAATATATTTTCGTTATTTTATGCTTTTTAGATAATTTACTTTGAAATCGGTTTTTATTTAAAAAAAAATAGGTTTTCTGCCTGACAGTGTAGGTACTCTGTTTATGGTTACTTAGTCGCATAGAGTTTATACATTAAGAATAGAGTACGCGTTTGTCTATGGTCCCCTTAAACAAAGCGTAGGCAGATTTTCCTCTAAGAGGCAGGTGAATTGAACTATTTAAAGTTATATTATAAGAGTTATATTGATATGTAATTGATAAGTAGTGGTGGGTTTGATCGGCGCTTGTGACAGCGCAAATGTCGATAAATACAGCTGACGGTATAGCACTTATCGTCGTGTACATGATATTTATGTATTTTGATGTTCTTACTCGTGGTTACATGTTCTTACTTAAATTAAGCATTCTACATTTAGTACTTACTTGTACTGATTCTTATTCTTAGCTTAGTCGTTTTTGGATTTTTGAAATCCGCATCTAACGAATGTAGAGAAAATCGCTTTGTCCTTTTTACTCCAACTTACGCATGTTTAATTAGAAAGAGAGGGGGCGAATCATATATACGTTCGTTAGGGATTGAATAACAGCACGGTGCTCGATTTTGGTCAACATTTTCGCGTCAGAGATTTTGTTGCACGATAATGAAAAAACTAATTTTAAAATTATGTTAAAGCCGCCGAAATAAGTTGTCACCTTAGATAATAACCATAGACAAAAACTACCCTCATTTATAACGAAAAAGTTTCGATACCGAGAATACTTTGAACATTTTCGCGTCAGAGATTTTGTTGCACGATAATGAAAAAACTAATTTTAAAATTATGTTAAAGCCGCCGAAATAAGTTGTCACCTTAGATAATAACCATAGACAAAAACTACCCTCATTTATAACTGTTATGTATGTGATACATATACATGTAGGTAGGCGTCTTGAATGAGCCAATAAACCAGTCTGTTACCAGCTAGCTTGTGTTTCACTCGTCTCTGTACTCGCATATCCATTAGTGGCGACGTATAAATAAAGTACCCGCGTCTAAAAATATTAAAGTAAAAAATGTCTCACTTTGGGATTTTAACGGCTTTTGACCATAATATAAATTCGTGGCAAAATTACAAGCAAAGGTATTCCCAGTGGTGCATTGCGAATAATATTGACAGTGGATCTGATCCGTCGGGTGTAAAAAGACGAGCGATATTGCTGAGTGCGTTCACCGACAGCGCTTACAAACTGGCAGCTGACTTGGCGTTACCAAAAGAATTAACGCAAGTGCCCTACGAAGATATATTATCACTTCTCGATAAGCATTTTACACCGAAAAAATGTGGATTCGGTGAGCGGTATAATTTTTATGCTGCTACACAAATGCCAGAAGAAACATACTCGCAGTGGGCCGCTAGATTACGTGGGCTAACAACACACTGCGCATTTCTGAACGTGGGAGAGGCACTGCGCGATCGGTTTGTTATGGGAATGCTACCGGGTCCGGAGAAAGACAACCTGTTCGCCCGTGATCTTGAGGAGCTAACACTGGCAAAAGCGGTGGAGCTGGCCGAGAGCGTGCGCAGTGCACGCAAGGGAGCAGCAGCGTCGTCGTCGGGGGCAGCGCAGGGGCCGCCGCCGAGTGAACAGCTGTTTAAGATCGCGCGCAGCACCAGTGAACTGAGTGCTAATAAGGAAAAGTGTTCAGTGTGCGGTTATAAAAATCATAAAGCGTCTCAATGTCGGTTTGCTGGTTACAAATGTAAAAAATGTAATCAAAAGGGTCATTTACGCCGCATGTGTAAAAAAATTAATTTTGTAAGTGCCGAACACGAGTCGAACGAGAGTGACGACGACGACGGTAAGTCCTTTAAAATATTTTCAGTTAAAGGTGAACCTATGACTTTAGTAGTTTATGTTCAAGGCATCAGGCTAAAGTTCGAAGTTGATACCGGGTCGGCCCTCACTGCGATCTCAGAACGTGCATATAGAAAACATTTTGAAAATGTACCCTTATCCACATCGAGCGACCACTTACGAACGTATACAGGACGTTTAATTGATTGTTTGGGAATCATACAATTGCCTTTTACATATTTAGAGGAAACCCACCTAATTAATGTCCGTGTAATTCGTGATGGTGGGCCCCCAATTCTAGGTCGAGATTTTATAAGTTTGTTTCGCTTACAAATGTCACAAATTAATTTTCTTGGACAAAATGACAATTTACTCGAACAACTAAAATTAAGATATCCATCAGTTTTCTCAGACGACCTAGGTATGTTTACCAAGTATAAAGTGAAATTACAATTGAAAGATGACGCTAAACCGGTATTTTTTAAAGCGCGACCCATCGCCTTTGCATTAAAAGATAAAGTGGACTGCGAAATCGATCGGTTAATACGTATAGGTGTATTAGAGCCGGTGCAGTATTCAGATTATGCTTCTCCTATCGTGCCAATATTAAAGCGGGACGGAACAGTTAGGCTTTGTGTTGACTATTCCGTAAGTGTTAATAAGCAATTGGTTGTCGAACAGTACCCACTACCCACAGTACAAGAGTTGTTCACTAAATTACATGGAGGACAGCAGTTTACCAAACTAGATTTATCACAAGCATACTCCCAATTTTGTTTAGATGAGGCTTCACAAAAGGTAACTTGCGTCAACACTCATCGCGGTCTTTTCAAATTTACGAGATTGGTATTCGGTCTAGCAAGCGCGCCTGCTATTTTTCAGCGAGCAATGGAATGCTTGCTGTCGGGACTGGATGGAGTAATGTGCATGCTTGATGATATTTGTATTACTGGAGAAAACAAATTAGTACATTTAGAGAGGCTTAACGCAGTCCTGCAAAGGTTACAAGATGCAGGACTAACACTTAGAAAAGATAAATGTGTATTTTTCGCGAACCAAATTGAATATTTAGGTTATACTATTGACAAAAATGGATTGAGGAAATCTCCGCAAAAAATTAAGGCTATAGTCGATGCCACCGTTCCCACAGATGTAAATAAATTGCAGTCTTTCCTAGGACTGGTTAATTATTACAGAAAGTTCGTACCGAACGCGTCGTCTATATTGAGTCCTCTTTATTCCTTGTTACAAAAGGGCAGCAAGTGGAAATGGGAGACCGTACATAATGATGCATTTAATACAATAAAACAATGTTTAGTTTCTGATCAGGTTCTTGCTCATTATAACCCAAATGCTAAAGTCATTTTAACCGTAGATGCATCACCTAATGGATTAGGGGCAATTTTATCGCAGATAGGATCTGACGGAGTGGAACGTCCCGTGTCATTTGCCTCGCGTACGCTGAATGCAGCGGAAAAACGGTATTCACAAATTCAAAAGGAGGCTACGGCAATTATATTTGGAGTGCGGCGGTTCCACCAGTATTTGTATGGTAGGGCGGACCCGTTCGTACTCCGTACAGATCACAAGCCTTTGCTGTCAATTTTCGGACCTTATCGTGGAATACCAGAGGTATCAGCGAATAGACTACAGCGCTACGCTATGTTTCTTAGTGGCTATAATTACACTATTGAATACATACGTAGTGCTGATAACAGCGCGGACTACTTGTCGCGCGCTAGCTTGCCCGACGAGCCAGCCGCGGCAGCTACGAGAGGGGTGTGCGGCCACGAGAACGACGTTTCGGTAGCACCTATAGATCGCGCTTCATACGTTAACTTTGTTACTGATGGTAGTTTACCGGTGACAATTGACCAAATTCGTAACGAAACTAGTAAAGACGTTATACTTAGCAAGGTCGTAACCTACATTACAAATGGCTGGCCAAGGCGATTATCAGACATAAGAATTAAACCGTATTTTCTCTGCAAAGCGCAGTTATCATATGAAAACGGGTGTATTATGCGAGGTCATAAGGTAGTCATCCCAGAAACGCTCAGAAATATATTATTGACCGAACTTCACAAATCACATTTAGGTATTGTGAAAACGAAAGCGGAGGCGCGTAGTAGATTTTGGTTTCCAGGAGTGGACAGCGCCGTAGAAAAAATGATCGCAGATTGTGAGATTTGTACACAACTGAGACAACACCCAGCGCGTGCGCCGCTAGCGTTGTGGCCACACCCGCCGCAAGCATTCTATCGCGTTCACGTTGATTTTCTTGGGCCTATACATAGCCGCTCGTATTTAATTATTGTAGACGCATATACTAAGTGGGTCGAAGCGTATGACATGGGAGCTTGTACGACGACACTATCGCTTATTAACAAACTGTTCGAGTATATGGCGAGATTCGGCTTACCACATACTATAGTTAGTGATAATGGCACGCAGTTCACTTCGCTTGAATTCAAAATGTTTTGTATATCTAACGGGATATCGCATGTGACGTCACCGGCATACCACCCAGCGAGTAATGGGCAGGCAGAAAGCTATGTGAAAGTCGTTAAGAAAGGTATAAAATCCTGTATCATAGGTAGCAAAAATATCAGGGACATGAATAACAAATTATTTAAATACTTATTTGATTACCGTAATTCCATACATACAACAACGGGATTTTCGCCTGCTCAATTAGTTTTTGGACATAAACTACGGTCTCGATTGGATTTAATTAATCCTAAACAACCTTCGCCGTCGTCCGTCTCTCTCGCTCAACACGTCGAAAATAAACAGTGTTTGCAGTCTAATGCGTTCAATAAGAAAAAAACTCAGTGTTTTAAGACAGGAGACCTTGTTTTATATAAAAAACACAATGTAAACAATCAAGGATCCTGGAACAAAGGTGTAATATTAAAAAAAGTTGGCAAAGTAATTTATATTGTTAAAGACTGTATCACATCCTGTAATATTAAAAAACATAAAAATCAATTGATACCCTATAAAGGTACAGGCAGCGATTTCCGTCAAGTTTATTGTCCTATTGAATTAGAAGATATTACTGCACAAAAGACGTCATCGCCGCAGTCGCCGCCACCGCCGTCACGGTCACCGCCGTCGTCACCGTCATCGCCGATGCATTCGCCACCGATGCCGTCGGCACCGTCACAGCTACCATCTCCACCACCGGACACTAGACCTGCAGATTCTGATGCCAGGTGCAACCAAGGGGAGGAAAGAAGTAGGAATGCGATGGCATCGCCTACACAATCCGAAACTTCTGAAGTAGACGAAGAGTTTCGAGATGCTAACGAAGGAACTGATGATGAAGGCCACCAATATTTAACCCCGCAGCAGCAACCACAGCCAGAAAGGCAAACACGTACCGGGAAATCATTGCGGCCTGTATCTAGGGTTGATTATAGGAAGTTCTATTAAAATTATACGATAGCATTGAACCATAATAATATGTTGTATAATATTATATGAATTGTACCTAGTCCTAGATCGTCAACATAAGGGGAAGGAGATGTTATGTATGTGATACATATACATGTAGGTAGGCGTCTTGAATGAGCCAATAAACCAGTCTGTTACCAGCTAGCTTGTGTTTCACTCGTCTCTGTACTCGCATATCCATTAATAACGAAAAAGTTTCGATACCGAGAATACTTTGAACTGTCACTGACCTCATAAATAGCTGGATTGAAATTGATAAAATGATTGTCGTGTATCATGGATGGTTTAGATTTACAATTAGACCCTGTATGTGGCGCTGTTATTGGATTTTTTTTCATAAAATCTGCAAATTATCAAATCTATCTCCCTACTTCTTAGAGGAGATACCACAGGAGAGAGCATGATTCGCTAACCCCTTCTGCCAAATTTTTGGTCATATGGTCAGGTCATTCTTTATTTGTGTGCGTGTATTTTTGAATATGTTGCGAGTTTATTATAGTGTGGGTATGCGTGAAAGTGTATCTGTGTGTGTTTACTTCGCCTCCCGCACCCCGCAAAAGTGCCACGAAAAATTTGTTCGGGGAATCGACGCGATACTAACTCCTTTGGTACTTTCTCTGAGCCCTACTTAGTTCTTATTATATTACTTAAAAAAATAAATAAAAAAAAGCATTAAAAAGAATATGAAAACAATGTAACTTACCTATATTCCGTTCTCTAAGATTCACGGTGACTCTCTAAATTCGTTTACGTTAGTACATACAGTAATCTCATTGCATTATAATCTTATCAGCCAGGTATCATTCTTGCGCGAAATAGATACATATTATTATATTTTCTTTATGATTGTTCTCATTTTAATTTGTCGGCATTTCTATTGTTCTTTACTGTATGTAAATTACTAACAAAATATAAATAATTTATTGTAAATATAACGCAATTTATATTCGTACGTTATTTAGTTAAATACAAATAATTAATACTTCTTAATCTATAAAATTTGTAATCAACTGGTTGACAAATCAACAATTTAAATATTCGCAGGGCACCTCACTAACCCTATTGCCGATTGACGTGTCCCCGCACTAAACGATTAGACACGTGACCACAGACCACAGAGACGCAAATGACAGTTCTGTGTTTCGCGCCACTTGTGTGCGTTTTGCACAGGTGTTTTGTGAGAATAAATAATTATCTTGATTCAATTCAGTGTTTTTCTACTTTTTGTCTTACAGTAATAAGTCAGTGGATTTGATATTCATAATAACACAGTATTGTAATATTTCCCTATCTATCTGTTATCATGTTATCAATTTTACCGGTACATTTACCTCCGAACATCGTTAATATTGTCACAATCATATACATATCTATTGATAAAATATTTTTTAACATCGCCTCACGATGACGGACCAAGTTATATAACGAAAGTCATCATTACGATCATATTCTATTTTTATTGTGACTTATTTTTAGGTCACATCATTTTTAAAACTACATCACCGGGTCATTTGAAGCAAGGGTCGGTTTCTTTTGGCGGGGAGGAGGAAATCTTTAAAAGGTACCCGGTTTCTGTAGGGGTGGAGACCGGGTAATGTAGGATTCCTACCCACGACCTCGTCAGAGTCTCTCGAGCGTCAGACGCTACTTAAAGCGGCGGGGGGTTAGGCATAAGTGCACGCTCGCACCCCGCCATCTAGTTGGGTGTCGTAAGAGGCGACTAAGGGAAAACAAGAAGACGGGCATCAGGGTCTTTCTATTGGATTGTGGGGGTAGGTACAGTGCCAAACTAAGCCAGCGCGGGGCCCGTAGCAAATCATATGTTGAGGCTAAGGCAAAGCTATTGAGTTGTAGATATAGGTAAGTATTAAATTTTTGAGGTATAGTGTAAAGTAGGTATATGATTATCGCGGTGCGATGCTAAAGGGAGGATCCTCCGACCGAGCGAGGTGTGATGCTCGGCCAGGGCCGAAGCCCCCAACGGTTGTTGTTGGGATGTTGTATATATACTCATTGTACTGTGAAACTTCGCTTGCGCGATTCAGGAACTTCTTTTTTTTGTACTCTCATATGTAGTAGTAGGTTGCTACATGATAATACGTGTGGGGCCCCCAGCATTTGCTGACTCCCGCTTTATCGCTAATCCGGCACTGGGTAGGTATACCTACTGCAATCTCCAAGACGCTAGCCAAGCATGGGGATAATGCCAACCCTCATAAAGTGGTGGCCTTTCTTCAACAGTGAACGTCTTTCGGTTGATGACGATGATATAGAGAGAAATAATCTCACGATCGTATAACTAATATATTATTACTAAGTATTATTTAAACTAAAATTTCACAATGTTGCTCTTTGAAAAAAAAAACATCTTACCATCGTAGAATTTGTAGTAGCAATTCAAATAGTCGACCGGATCCGGATATAGCAGTGGGCTGATGTACGTCGCAACCGGATAAAATGGCGGTCGGTACCCATAACTCACAACCGACAAATCCATATTAAATCCGTGAAAATCCTTGCAATCTTCCAATATTATTTTCGTGTATCACTAAAATATGTGCTATAGAACGTCCCGTTATCCAATCGCGATAATATTTATCATCAATCGACAATTAAATATTATTTTATCAATTTTCCATTTTCTTTCGAGATACGGAAAATCCCCTGACATCACTTATTTACGCAATTCTCACAAAGTTAACAAGACAATATACTATTGTTGCGTTATCTTATGACAATATTGAACACCTTCAGCGATCGAAAAACAGTCTATATTTAAATGAGCATAGACAAAAGTTGTATCGTTTCAGTACGGAGGTGGACACTTTTGTTAGAGATTCGCAACTTGTTCTTTGCTTTCTGAATGCCAGACAAAATCTACACATGCAGAATGTAGATTCACTGTGAACCTTTCTTGTCCTTGACGTACGATTATGCAGAAAGAATGGCATCAGGATTACTTTTGTTTCAGTAAAAAACAAATTTCCACTGAACGCGCGAAGTCTCACAAAGTCAGTTATTTTTTAAATCGGTCTCTTGACAGTTCTTTTTTTAAAATCAACTGTGAAAAGTCAATGATTCACTTAGGTTTCGACGAAAACACGCAAGTCCTTTGTTTAAGTGTCGAAATTCACTATCGCTAGATAACCTCCGATAATTCACTTGACGATAATTTTCTTCATCACAAATAGTCTGTACACGTACGAATAGATTCCCATCTTTGTCAAATATTTAATTGCAAATTATTATAAGAATGCAGCACATTTATATTTACAAATCTGAATATAATAGTGTCCGAGACAGAAATGCTTCAGGCACAATTGAAAAAAAAACAAATGAAGAATAAAAAGTCAAGTTAAAAGTATTGCAACAAAAGAATACGTATTAATTATTCGAAACACGTCTGTTTTTAATGATAATTCGCAATTAAATGACATTTTAACATAAAACGAGTCAAGAACAGTTTATTCAAATAGAACGCTATCTGTTGTTTACAATGCAAATATTAAACACTATTTTAATACTCCGCGCCATTTTGTGACAATACGCACGGCGGCGTCCATTGTGTGCAAATGACTAATCAAATAGATGATTTTTTTTTTCGTTACACAGTAAATTGATGACGCGATATAGGTCACAGTTATAGATAAGATAGTTTTATCACAGAGTTCGCGAGTCGATTTTCGTACAGGTCAAGCAACACGCGCCGATGTCGGGTTTTGGATTTGTCTTTATGTTTAAAACTAATTTAAACGTGGGTATCCAGATTCGCAATTTTTAAATACTACTCAATCAATATATTTCTTTATTTTATCAATATGAAAGGTAAGTAATTATTTTTACCTTCCACCACCATTTTCTTTTCTTAATTCCTTCTTCTCTTTTTATTGTCGTCATATATAATACTTACTAGTAATTTGTGGTTGTGCAGTTAGTTCATAACGATTTTTAATTAATGTTACAAATTCCCAAATAAAAAAAGATGTGCCGGGTTGTTAAAAATGTTTATATCCGCAGATACCGAAACGGATCTTTACAATCAGTGTCGGTGCGCGTGACCTTGAAACGAAAGTTGATGCCACTTGTCACCTTCGCATCGCGAAGGTATTTTTATTTTTAGTCTGCATCGATATAATATATAAACTAGATTTGGTGTCACGGATCAGAAAGTGGTAGCGAGAAATAGCGCCCTTGTGTCGCTATTTCTTTACAAGCCACATCCTGACAAATTTATTTTTGCCGATAGGAGTGTCGCTACTGTCTATATGAAACTGTCAAACTACAAGTCATTATCATTATAAAATCGTTAGTTCACGTTTCCGCCACCAGCACAGATAAGTTTGCAACCTCCGCGACCACATTTTAGATGTCACTTTGTTCGTGAATGTTTATTTATCTAGTTTATATATTATATCGATGACTTAATGTGATAAAAAATATTCTGAATGGAATTTAATCATTTTTCATTGCTACCTAACAATTCTTTTATTAATTTTTAAAAAATAAATGTATTTTTATATGGTAAAAGATCCGCCATAAAAGTAACGGATACGGATCTTTCTTCTCCATTGGATATCCGCGGATCCGGATATCCGGCACATCACTCATTTCAACCCACTTCAACGTTTTCATTGAGAGCGTAAGCATATGTGTCAATTGTTATGATGTCAATAATAGGTACAGTGCGATGCAAACTTAAAGGCGGCCGTGAAGTTAGGCTCAAGTCGCTGCGCAGTAACCAGGTATCAGCGGGGTAATGCTGAGGTTGTTGATTGTCAACTTGACTGTACATGCGCGAAGACGCAATGCACGAACTTCACAGAGCCGCCTTTAAGTTTGCATATAACTATACTAAAAATGCTACAAACAGATTGCATTAAAAATAAATTTCAATAGATATTTTTTTTAATATTATATTCGAAATAATTGTTTTATAAAATGGTTGTATTTAAATTTAGGCGGTCAACTATATACCTTTTTTTTTTTTTGACGCGGGGAAATCTTCCAAAGATCCCCGGGAGCTGTGGGGTCGACCGGGGTATGTGGGATTCTTACCCACTAAAACCCCCGCGGCTGTCGCATCGGCACATGAGAGGGGGAACCCAGGGCTCTCCGGTGGGATCTGCACCAGGGGCCCCTCAGTGCCTTGCCTTTGAGCCCGCCGCCGGGGGGCGCATTGTAGCCCCCCGGGAACCAGTCACGGTGCTCACGGGGACGGGGGTCGCAACCCCGCCGCCGTCCTCCTCGGAGTCGCCGCCGTACTCAATGGACGCTCAAAGGGCCCACACCCTGAGCGTCCAGTAACTCCGAAGGAACTATGTATACCTGGGCCAAGTGGCGTGCATTTTATACAGACAGAAATACTTTGCCTACCAATTTCCAAAATGATTATACTATAAATAAAACAACACAGCAATGTTTACACACTGCTGTTTTTTTTTTACATTTATGATTATCAGCCAAAAACTACGTAACATAAACCAACATGAAAATCAGTTTTGATATATACAATTGAAGCCCTTATATGATGCCCCACTCGATATACTAGTCTTACTTTGAAATTTTGATGATCCATTCTGACCCCCCCCCCCCCCCCAATAAAAAGAAATAAAAGAAGAAACAATATTTCTTCATTTGCGGTGAGGTTGGGTAAGTAAGATCTAAAATTATTCCTAGTTTTAAATCGATAGCATCAGTGGTTCCTGAAATACATAGGTGTGACAGACAGACAGACGAAGTCTCACCATAACGGTTCCTTTTAGGTATGGAACCCTAAAACACCTATTCAAATCAGTCATCGCCCCCTTCTAAGCTGCATAGACTGATAGCTCCCAGCGCCACCAAGGGGGCATTATCGCCCAATTTGAGAAAGACTGGGCTAGAGAGTTATTTATAAATAGTCACCGCCCACTTTGAGAAAGACTGGGCTAGAGAGTGATTTATGAATAGTCACCGGCCAATTTGAGAAAGACTAGGCTAGTGAGTGATTTATGAATAATCCGTGGAGTGGAAAGCCCTTACCTTCGTTCATAGCCATGTCCATCAGCTGTAGATCTTCGTCGTTAAGGATGGATTGCAGGAACCCATCTTGATTGGGCGGCGGTGCCATTTCACTGGTTGAATTCTGATGACAATATAAACATTATACTACTTACTGTTAGATATTTTAAAACATTTATAAAATAATATGGAGGGAAGAATGGCCGAACGCGTATAAAAGTCACTGCTCGGCATTTTTGCCAGGTGTAATTTTAAAATATCAGAAGAATTGAAGCTAAAAAATCAGGAGATCAAACAAAAAATCAGGAGATTTTGATTTTGACCTTTGATCAACTGACAAAAAAAATGTCTTACGAAATACTAACACTACAGTAGATCAGGAGATACACCTCAAAATCCCGATAAATCAGGAGATCTGGTAATGCTGCTGCTGGGCGGTGCAGGAGACATTCATTTATTAGATCTCGTGCGGAACAGTTGTTCCAGTAGTCGTCAGATTAGTTACAATGCGGTCTTGCTGTTAAATAGTATCGACGTATTTCTTGTTGAGTAATTGCTATAAGTGTTGGCGTTGGTGTGGGTTTAGGGGTCGGCGGAGACCACTTGGGGAGTCCCCATATTTTTACAGTTACCTGTTAATATGGCACTGATTATGTAGCCTATTTGTCTGTACTGATTTAATTAAAGGATTTTCGTTTTGTAAACATTCTTCTCCTGATTTTTTTAAATATTTATACTTTGAGTTTTTAATACTACATTTAGTTTAACAAAAGAATAAACCAAGTGACAAGGCATGACTAGTCCACCGATCAAGGTCAGTCAGCTAGCTATGGAGGGAGCTAAGCTGGGTGTTTCCCTGAGGGACCGAATACGGAACGAAATGATTCGGTAGAGAACCAATGATATCTCCCGCGTAGATGGCTAATCTTGAAAGATTGGCCAATATGGCGATATCTGTCAGGACATAAAAATAGTGGAACAAAGTAATGTTTTTTGGAATGGTTACCCCTGGGGTGTCCGGGTAAGAATAGCACCCTCCCATCTCCTCGCGTTGGGTATCCGTAAGAGGCGACTAAGGGAAATCAAGAAGACGGGCAGCAGCGTCTTTCTATTGAATTACCTACCACCTATCCTGCGATCCTCAAGACGCCTGCCAATCGTGTGGATTATGGCTAGAGACAGCCCCCCCTCCCCGGTAGGGGGTGGCTGGAGATAATGATGGTTACCTGGTAGTAGATGCCATCGTGCTGCTGAGGATGATGGGCTGATTCCACCTTGTAGGCTCCATCGCTGGGAGCCGCTGCGCCTGAAGGCAAAAGAGGAACCTTCAAGTCTAAACGGCTACGTACATTTTTGAACTATCAGCAAATTACTTTATGACATAAACCAATACCAAAACAGTAAAATATTAGCGGTTTTCTACAGCGAAATGAAATTATTTTTTTCAAATAGGCTTAGTTCGCGAACCTTAAACCTACCTTGTTTTATCTTGTTTTTTTAATAGGCTTAGATAATATAAATTTTCAATTCTAATGAATTTAATTATTTAAGTATTATTGATTTTTAATTAATATTAAGTTTATTTTAATTATGTCTTTTCTGTTCTTTTCTACAATTTCAACTTGTTTTTTTTCTATGAATGTTGTGTACGTCTTTAATTGATATATATATAAGATTTTTTTGTTAGACATTTCAAATTGTAAGTGTGTAATATGTATATTGTTGATGTACCTTAATAAATAAATAATAATAATAATAACCTTCTAACAGTAAGAGAGGATTTCCAAAACTTTTTTTTCGGGGAAGCACTCATATGGTCTCCGGTAGCTGTGTGGCTCGATTCTTACCCACTAAAACTCCCGCGGTTGTCGCATCTGCATATGAGAGGGGGGACCCCCGGGCTCTCCGGTGGGATCTGCACCAGGGGCCCCTCAGTGCCTTGCCTTTAAGCCCACCGGTCGATTTTTTAAAAGCTACCACCGGATCACAACGCGGTCTCAACTGTGAAGATCCGGCAAGAAACTCAGCGGGCTTGTAATTTTTTTTACTTTTCTAAACATTGTTTGTCTTGTTACAATTGGATCCACATTAGCGATAGTGTATAGTCAAAGTCAAAATATCTTTATGTATAGGCCCCACGGAGGCACTTACACAAGAATCATTTTTACAAACTACCACCGGATCGTAACGCGGCCGCTACTGAGAAGATCTGGCAAGAAACTCAGCGGGCTTGTCTTTTTTTGTCATATTTTTTTTTAAAAACAGTTTTACAAATTATACATAAGTCAGCCTTTAAATTCTAAGCTTGCATTAGTTGAGCAGTTCAAGCCCACGCAGCTTTATCCTCCAGGTAATCCGAGATATTATAATAAGCCTTTTTTGACAATCGGCTTTTTATCAAAGGTTTAAATTTCTTTATTGGAAGATCTCGGATATCCTGTGGCAGTTTGTTATAAAAGCGTATATTTTGGCCCATAAACGATTTGCCTGTTCTGTGGAGACGCGTGGCATGTACAACAAGATAGTGTTACCAATAACCCTGTATAGTAACTTACCGTAAGCTTCCGGATGTTTATCTGGCACCGGCGGTATTGGGGCGTGGTAGTTCGGCGCGTAGCCACCGGCGGCGCCGTGTGCGCTGAAGACAACACAACATAGAGGTGTTAATCAAGTATAAATTATAAAAAGTCCGACTATGAACAAACAAATTAGACTTAAATTTCATTATACATACATATATACGTGTATATATACATATTTTTGAACTCGTTTCGTTATGACCTTTTATTTGATACCCATTTTGATGTTATTGGAAGTAAAATTACAAAATGGCAACTGACGTCCTAGGACGTACTCAATGGACGTCCTAGGGCTCACACACTGAACGTCCAGCGACTCCGAAGACAAGGGAACTAACTACCACTTAGTAAATGTATCAATGTTAGATGCTCACCTGATATTGTGGGGGTGGTGCTGGTGGTGTTGATGGTGGTGGTAGTGCTGGTACTGGTCCGGGGGAGGGGGGATGGTGAGCAGCGAGGCCAGGTCCTGCCAGCGCTGCTCCACTGACATGGACCGCATCAGCGACTGGCGACAACAAAAACACCATCGTTAAAAAAAATTAACGAAAACGTCAAGCCCGCTGAGTTTCTTGCCGGATATTCCCAGTAGCGCCCGCGGTACGACCCGGTGGTAGTTTGTATGAAATGATTTTTGTGTATGTGCGACCAAAAAAAATGTATCTAAATCTATTTTGATCTATTTATTTTTCCGTGTGTGGATTTGATTGGATTGACCGATAACCGTTGGGGAAGAAAGGTTCTCGAGTGGCGACCACGAACCGGAAGACGCAGCGTTGGCAGGCCTCCCACTAGGTGGACAGATGACATTGTGCGCGTCGCAGGTATCCGGTGGATGCAAATAGCCAATTGTCGTTCATTGTGGCGTTCGAAGGGGGGGGCCTATGTTCAGCAGTGGACGTCTTCCGGCTGATGATGATGTGTGGATTGTCCCAAGATATTTAAGTATTATTATTTTCATTATTAAAGCGGGCCTCTATGTTTTGGGTTCGTCCCCACGCAAAAGACTGGATAGACACCATTAAAGGTACGATAAATTAATAAAATCCTGGGACAATCCAAAAACGGGCAATCTGATCCCATACTAGGCTAAGCCTGTATGTACTAAGTATGGCAACCAGAATTTTATCATGCCCAAAGTTCTAAGTTTTGAGCTAAATAAACAAAACAATAATTGATATTCGAGTCTATAAAAAAATACATAATCTTAAGATACATCAATTATTAGAATATGATTGAAATAAAATTTAGGACGTTCTATCAAAGTCACTTGTTACAGAAAGATAGTTCCGCTATTCACCGCTAGAGAAAGTTCGATAGTTGTAAGTAGGTAGGTAGGTAGAAATAATTCTATTCGATAATAGATGGCGGTAGCAGTATTTTTTTTTACTATGAGTTAGCCATGCATGTAATCAATAAGACAATCAATCAAAATTTGCGTGAATATAAGTAACACGCTTGCTCATGGGCAGCTGATCTTCGTTCATCATCACCAGCCGGGAGTCGTCCACATAGGCCTCCCCTTGGAACGGACACAATGAACGACAATTGACTATTTGCATCCACCGGTTACCTGCGACGCGCACAATGTCGTCTGTCCACCTAGTGGGAGGCCTGCCTACGCTGCGTCTTCCGGTTCGTGGTCGCCACTCGAGAACCTTTCTTCCTCAACGGTTATCGGTTCTTCGAGCGATGTGGCCTACACATTGCCACTTCAACTTCCACATTCTGAGAGCTAAGTCGGTGAATTTAGTTTTTCGGCAAATCTCCTTATTCCGGATTTAATCGCGCAAAGAAACTTCAAACATAACTCTCAAACTTTTTTTTTAAGTGAATAATTTCCCCAAAAGCACTCTTTAGTAGCTTATATTTAGTTTCCCCAATTTTTGGTTGAGCTGCGAATGTAATCTATGATTACCATAAACAAGTAAATCTTTTACTTTAGTGTGTTGGCGCGAAATCTCTTAAACAAACATGGCGACTATTGTAAATATTAATCAACAAACACATTCACATATCCATGGAAATAACGGATTATAACTTTTTTGAAATGCGGAAATACTCGTAAGTGTTATATCCACTAACGTTTGCTATGGTACTTAGAAATGGACCTTCCATTGGCTTTATTATGAGGGGGTCTACTACGAGTTCCGAGTTACGAGCTCGATCAAACAGACAGTTTTCTCCATACATTTCACACCAGCGCCCCTAGCGGTAACTATCAAAAACTAGTAATATGTACGGGAAAAAACTGAAAGTTTGATAGACCTCGTAAACTATAAGAACTATTAGTAGACCCTCAGATCGTGTTTTTAAACGATTGTCGCAGAACGAAGCTTTTTAGAGCGTACGTATGTCTATTATTTTGGTGCAGCCTACAGCCTGAACGGGTTGGATGAATTTTCACAAATGATTCGCCGTAGTTCTGGAAATGTTAAACGTAATTATGTATATTTTATTTATAAAGCAAATATGGCTGCCATTTGTCGCCATTTTGTTCATATTTTTAAAAGCATGTCTTTTTCTTTTGTCTATTAATCGGGCGCGGTAACCACCGGAACGCACTTCCACCTAGCTGGATCGTGCCTGCCCTAGACAGCCTTCGCGGCGCAGCGGGTTACCGCTTACTTTGCAATTCCTTTCGTATCCAGATTTTACTAATTCTCGTAATTTATACATAATGATACACCTATTTGTTGTTTGTAAATGGCTACCGCTCCCGTTTCCGTCGCGTGCCGTAAAACAAACATGTTGCAACGTGTTTGCAGTGTCCACTGTCCGAGTGATCTGTCAATATTGAATGTGTTTTCACTCGACGCGCTGGGAGGCATAGACAACGGTTTTTTTGATTTACAAGTATCAAGTAAAAAAAAACTCTATATTTTTTTATGCAGACTATATTTCAGGTGTGCAAGACATTATGCAAAAATCCTTGCTAATTACACAAACAGATGGACTATATTAGACTGTATTATTTATTTTATGACGGGCCTGTTGGTCTAGTGGTTAGACACTGGCTGCTACCCCATAGGTCGTTGTTCGATTCCCACCAAGTGTCTGGTCGTTATTTAATTATATAGGTTGCTATAGTACAGACTCTGCCTAGTTTGGGATCAGATGACCGTGTGTGGATTGTCCCAGAATATTATTTTTATTTTCCTTAATTTTCTCGGGCTTTTACACCCGGACTTTTAACAGGCTTTCGCAGGGACCAATCCAACACGTAGAGGCCTGTTGGAAGGAATTAATGATATGGAACACACCCGTCAGCATGAGTGCCGCCAGGATTACTTTCAGGGAGGTGTATCTCCATCTAATGTGTAAATGGAGTTGTACCTCCCAAAATATAAAATTATAGATGTATATTATGATTTTGTAAATAAATATAAAGTCAAATCGCGCAGTCCAATTGAACTGCAACTAATGGCCGGTTTCTGAGGAACTTTTATCGATAGTTTATCTATTCGTTAGCGCTATTGGTTCGATAACTTGACACATCGCGTTTCCGAACCACACATTGTCACATAAAGTCCGTTTAAACTTGGCTTAATTTAACTGACCAATGTGTGCCGTTTATTGGTCCGATAACTTTATTTGACGATTTCAACCAATGATATTATATTGTTTTCAACATCAAAATTTGACGTTTTTGAGGTTGACGCTGCGGCAGCGCGCGCAACGGGGAGCGGGGGAAAGTTGTATTTTGTATGTCACTTTGTTTACGCAGCACTGGCGCTACGAGAGTTAATGGCGTCTGTTGACACCACATACGGTGAATTTTGTTGACTATTACTTAATTAATATCATTCTTAAGCACTTATTTATACCGGATTTTTTTTAATAAAAATAATAACTGGTAATCTTGGCAATATAAAATTTTAAATTCCATTTTAAACTCGATCTGAGAAAAAGACCCATCTAGCGTCGAATTATTGCACTGCTTATCGGTCTCATGGTTATTGAATAGCTTGCGGTGTACTCAGAAACGCAGTGGCAGTTTATCTTATACACAACTTTATTGAACCAATAGCTAATGAACAGTTAACTGAGATCTTCAGAAACCGGGCATAAGACGTCTTCAGTGTTTATTTAAACAGTAAGTTAATAAATAAAATAAAAAAATGTATTTTCTGTACTGACAGGGGGTGCAAGTACACCCCCTTGTACCCTGCTGCCAGCGCCCACGCCTGTCAGGATCAACTGCTGGATATAAAATATAAACAGCAGTTGATTCTGGCAGGTGTGGGGACTATTATAAGTATGTGGAAAGATTTATAGACTTGTTTGAGTGAGCATTTGGTTATCTATACTTATAATAAAACTGTAACGGGTCCAATTCTGTACATTGAAGATATTTTGAAAATTATATTTGGAGGGCATTCTATAACCGATACTGAGGCCGAAAATGTATTTTTTTTAATTTTTGTCTGTCTGTCTGTCTGTATCACGGCTGAGCATCACGCCGAAACTACTGAATGGATTCAAATGAAACTTGGCATGATTTGAGATCTTACTACGAGGTAGGACATAGGATACTTTTTATCCCGTAATCTAGCACGGTTCTTTTGGGAGAGGGGATTAAAGTCAAAATGGGTACTTGGTTATACGCTTGGTCCGATTTTATCAATTTTTCTTCATAATTATAATAAATATTAGTAAGGGAACACTCATAGAGAGTTGTTATCAAGGTTTTGTAATCGATCGGGTTAAGCAACGTTAGGTAAGGTCATTAAATAGATGGGTGACCGTTTAACGCCATTTGAACTAAACGGGTCCGTGCTTTGGAGAGCAAGTAAAAAGTGGGTCCCAGTTTTTAACCGACTATAAAAAAGGAGGTTATGTATTCGATGCGAATGCCTGTTATTAAAAGTTTAGTAAAAAATAGCGCATGCGGAGCAGCTAGTTATTAATAATAACTAACTTTTATAAGTCTTACTGCCGAACCTACAAACGTCAATTAAAGTTAATGCTGATTAATTCATTTTTTGAAATCGGTTTATTTCGACACTAGAAGCCCATTAATACTTAATACGTTGATAGCGAGTAGATATAACAATTCTCTCGTGTTCAATAATCGAAATTAATCATAAACGACTCCGACAGTCGAAATAAATAGATTTTAAAAAGTGACTTAATTTGAATTAAAGTTAATTGGGGTTTGTGAGTGCGGCAGTTAAGAACGGAACCCTCAGTGCGCGAGTCCGACTCGCATTTGCCCGGATTTTTTTTCTATGAAAAGTTATATTAGACTTTCTAAGCAGGCTATGGATAACTATTACTGTTTTAGTGTTGTTTTCAAGTGGCCTATATATACGTTCGGTACAGTTCTTTCGGCGACACGTCAACCACTCGACACCGTAATCCAAGCTTTCACAATTACTTGAGTATAACTAGGCCTATAACGATATAAGTATACTCGTGCTTTAAAGGTGCACAAATACATTTAACTAAAACTCTGTTTTTCTTTACGAAAATTCGAGCAATACATGTATGCTGATCTTATAGTAACAAGACAAACATTGTTTAAAAAAAAGTGAAAAAATGTACAAGCCGGATCTTCTCAGTTGAGGCCGCGTAGTGGTCCGGTGGTAAGTTTAAAAAAAAAAATTGTACATTCAAAAGTCATTAAGCCTATTTGAAAGAAGTAATTTTAAATTTGAATTTATGAACACAGGTATTGGTGGGGTTCAATAATAATGTCCTCCTGGCCGATACGACCACAGCGGCCAATCTTTCACAAGATCAGCCATCTACGCGGGAGATATTATAGTGCACGCGTGCTTGCGTAGACACAAGTGCACTCTCTCTTCCTTTGCTCTCACAATCCGCTGGGACGGAAGACCGACACATTCGGGGAGATCAAGCATGACCGACTTGTTACATGCCCATCCGACGCATCATTATCATCAGCAGCCAAACCACGTCCATGCCATAATTCCCACGCTTGGCAGGCGTTTTGGGTATAGCAGTATGGGTGGTGGGGAGGGAAGCCAATAGAAAGACGCTGCTGCCAGTCTTCTTGTCTTCCCTTAGTCGCCTCTTACGGACACACAACGGGAGGAGATATTCTTACCCGAACACCCCCCGGGTAATCTGGAATACGGGTATCCGACGCATGGATTCATCTTACTTTACAGACAATCAGCTGATCGGCATGCATTGTCCTAGCCAATAAGGAACAATCAAAAAAAATTTGCTCCGAGATTTCAACTCGCGACCTCCGGTTTGCAAAGCAAGCGGTTTCCCACTGCACCTCGAACGCTACAAATTTATTTTCGCTTTAGTAAGAGTATAGACCAGTGATTCCCAAAGTGGTCTATATCGACCCCTAGGGGTCTATGACAACCTGCAAACGGTCTACGTCAGCGAAAAAAAATTTGGGGGTCCATGAAATGAAAATTCGGGTCCACGTTAGTGGATCTCAACACATACACTGATAGTACCTATTTACTTACATCATACTATCTTATAATATCAAGACATATACATTATTTATAAAATTACCTATGAAGTAAAAAAATGTATTATATATGGCATATGTTCGTTTTATTATGAATCAAGAAATCTACGAAGAACTGCTCTTCGCAAGAACTTTGATAACCGACACTAAAGGTGAATCTATATTTCATGTTTTAAATTTTAAAGGATTAAAGAAAGAAAGAAAGAAAGAAAATATAAATTAATAATAAATTTTAAAGGATTACTTCATTGAAAAAGCAATTCCTTTATCAAATATAATATCAGTAGCTAGCTGGGGGGGGGGGGGGGGAGGTAAGTAGGGTGTCTACCCAACACGGAAAAACATGGCAAGTGGTCTACGACACAAAAAAGATTGAGGAACTTTGGTATAGACTATGGTACAGGTATGTCTTCTGAGTAGCTGGACGTTCGGGGTGTGTGCGCTAGGACGTCCATCGAGTACGCGGCGACTCCGAGGAGGACGGCGGCGGGGTTGCGACCCCCGTTCCTGTGAGCACCGTGACTAGTTCCCGGGGGGCTACAATGCACCCCCCGGCGGCAAGCTCAAAGGAAAGGCACTGAGGGGCTCCTGATGCAGATCCCAACGGAGAGCCCGGGGTCTCATGTGCCGATGCGACAGCCGCGGGGGTTTTGGTGAGTAAGCACCCCACATACCCCGGTCAAGCCCCACAGCTCCCAGGGACCTTTTAAAGATTTGCCCTGGACAAAAATAAATGGTACAGGTATGTGCTTACGTAACAAGTACGTAGACAGTACCTTCAAAATTGTCACATAAAGTCGACTTAGACTTCGACATATAGCAGCATATAACTTGTAATTACGACTGCAGGCACAGTAGCGGCGCGGCGGCGGGTAGCGGAACTAGCAATAGGAGAGGCATATTTATCTAGGTACCTTCCATGGCGCAGTCGGAAATCATTTGCTTTGCAAACCGCAGGTCGCGGGTTCGAATCCCGCTGGGAGCAACAATTTTGTGTAGTTGTTCCATATTAGCTAGGGCAATGCAGGCCGATCATTTAATTGTAAAGTAATATGATCCATGCGTCGGATAGGCATGTAAAAAGTCGGTTCGGTCGCCGGATCTTTCCCCGGTTATGTCGGTCTTCCGGGACGGATCGGATTGTGAGAGGTAAAAGGAAGATAGAGTTCACTAGTGTCTACGCAAGCACGCGTGCACTTTAATATCTTCCGCGTAGATGGCTGATCTTGCGAAAGATTGGCCGCTGTGGTCATATCGGCCAGGAGGACAATATTATTATCTATAAGTACAGATATTTCATAGTAACAACATAGAAATTCCATAATGGAAACCAAGGAATTTGCATGTCTTATATAAATAGAAAGCTGTTTCCATAAAATTACAAAAAAAAACCATTATATTTCTCTATGTCTATGAACTTACGGTCCATATTAGAATATTTTGAGTTTGAGAAAGGTGGGAATGGAACAGGCGACTCATCGGGCAGCAGCCAGGGTGTCTAACCACTAGACTAATACACCCGTCGATTGGTATTTAAAAAAAAACCTGATTTTACGACCAAGAATAAGCGTTTTCAGTGTTCCGCTCACCGCGCCGCTCCTAACATGTCGATACCCAAGCAAACCACGTGGCCACAATTAGGCTGGTCACACACTCGCGTGCTAATAATTATAGCGCTCGGTACAGACGTCAGCTATGTAATTTAAGTACGCCTTGAGCGAGCGACAAGGTCAGGAAGGCATATCTTTATGTGTGTGAGCAAAAAGCGACGAGTATTGTACTTACATTCAAGTACATAATATAATAATACCAGCCCTTGTTTATGTCCCACTGCTGGGCACGGGCCTACCTTCAAGATGAAGGGGCTTAGGCCATAGTCCACCACGCTGGCCAAGGTCGGGTTGGCGGACTTCACACGTCATTCGAAAGCTATTTAGACTCTCTCACGATGTTTTTCTTCACCGAAAGCTAGCTAAAAAATCGCACAAAGACGATTCGCACATGATTACTCAAAGAAATCAGAGGTGCGAGCCGGGGTTCGCACCTGCGCACCTTGTTTCCAAGGCAAGCGCTCGCCGACTGAGCTGTTACAGCTCGTACATTTTATATTGAAATGAAACTATTTTTACGGATTATATCGCAAATTAGTGCAAGACCTCAAGATACTGTAAGCTCTTTGCGTGTGGCGGGTCACCCCCTTCCCTCCAATATGGTTGAGGGGAGTGATGGCTGCTGCTCGAGTCAACTCGTGCGCGGGTGCTGCTTGGGGGGACTGGTCCGACTACTATCCCTTTGGCTTTTTAGTTTGTTGTACTTTGTATTTTTTTTTTCTGTCTTATTTGATATTTTGAACGGCAAGACACACTGTCGCTCTGATCTAATTGTAACATGACACACTGTTTAAAAAAAAAGTGATAAAATGACAAGCCCGCGAGTTTCTTGCCGGATCTTCTCAGTTGAGGCCGAGTTGTGATCCAGTGGTAGCTTCTTTTAAAAAAAAAAATATTGACCTTTCAAAAGTGCTAGCGTTAAGTCTATTTGAAATAAACTATTTTTGAGTTTGAGTTTGAGCTTTCTGCGTAGATCGGACTAACAATAATAATTAGAAGACCTAAGGGTGCCCTCAGCAGACTCGGATCTAGGGCGGGGTAAACCGGGGCACTGGCCTGGATTAAAAATAAAAAAACTTGCTCCACAAAGCGCCTAGCATACGGATGTCTGGTAGGCTCACCTTCGACTTGTAAGAACACTACAAGTGGCCATGTGATCCCGATATAAGATTGAAGGGGCGTCACTATCAAGTATCTGTCCCAGTTCGAAAAGTTCGTGTTTTCCGGTAACCTAGGTTACAAGAAGATTTTTTTACAAATTAAGGTATCGGTCACCGCAGTTCGCTATTTGTCATAATGTCACATAAACCTTAATTATAGATACATGACCACGGTCATGTCAAGGTCCCCAGTTCGACTCCCCGGCCGGCACACTGTAATTTCGCAAATGGTACACTAACAGTAGTTAAGCTGTAATTTTGTGTGAGACAAAATTAATGTTTTTGTTGTCATTACAACGAAGACTTTATAATTGGTTGGTCGAATGTTTTACCTGTTTTGTGACTACACTAGTGTAGCTCCCATTTCAATTTTTTTTAATTTTATTTATTGGCTTGACAAGTAAAGTCTTCGCCTGATAAGTGTAAGTGACACGGCTTCCTATCTGTCACCCGCTACCAGCGTTGCCAGATCGTCTTTTTGGCCTTTTAGAAAATGTATCGGCCTTTAAGCGTCTAACAGCCAAGCCAAAGAACATTGGTGTCGCTCGTCACATGAGACATTAGTTGTCAAGTCTCATGTGTCCGGTAATTTCACCAGCTACAGTGCCCTTCACACCGGAACACTGTTATTTCTACACACGGCAGAGTATCTGACACTGCGGTGGTACCTACCTGGACGGTTCCTTGCACAAGGATCTTACCACCTAGTAATAACATCATTTCGTAGATAAGGTGACTTCAGATTTGTAGCGCGGCTGCAGCGCGTCAGTACAGCGGCTGAAGCGCTGCTTTGTAAATCCATATAAATATAAACCCTTGCTGCTTGCGCATTTTTGTTTACGGCAGAGCGTCTACTTGCAGCCGCGCTGAAATTTGAAGGCACTCTTAAGCGTGGAATCTGAAAATGGTCATAGAGAATTGGAGCCCTAGGGTGAGGTTCGACCGGCACCTCGCGGGGTACCAAACAGGTCCTTTACCCACTGAGTTACCATCCTTAGAATATGAATCAGTACGAGTACTATAGAATGCTTAATTTAAGTAAGAACATGTAGCCACGAGTAAGAACATCAAAATACATAAATATCAGGTACTATAAAATCAGCTGTATTTATCGACATCATTTGCGCTTGTGACAGATCAAACCCATCACTAATTATCACTTACATATCAATATAACTCTTACAGGAAGCCTCTTAGAGGAAAATCTGCCTACGCTTGGGGACCATAGATAAACTCGTACTCTATTCTTAATATATAAACTCTATGGCTACCATCACATTAAACACGTGTCATAAGTAAATTAAAATAAAGATAAATTGATGTTTTTGTGAAGTTCAATCAATGTTTTTAGTTCAAATTTTTTTGTTGGTTGCCAAATATTAAAGTTGTATTTGGCGTATTTTGGAGGCTGTTTGAATGGTTCAATGATTAAGTGTTGTTAACTACGAGCAGGTACGGTCGCAGCCAACGATTTTGGGGGGGTCATATGTGACGGTCCCGTTGGCCTAGCCGCTACCCAATTTTACCATGTAAGAATATGGATTTCGGGGGAGGGGGGGTGTTATGATCCCTACTACCCGGGACGTCGGTTCGATTCCCACCCAAAACAATCTGTTGGTCGTGTCTGAGTGTTATTTATCTATACTTTGCAGACATACACTGCTGTGCAAAGCCTTAGAAAGAAGGAGACGCCATATTCCCCACCCTTGGTAGGCGTCTTGGGAATCGCAGTATAAGTGGTAGGTAATCCAACATCCCTTCGGAGTCGCTGGACGCTCGGGGTGTGGGCCCTTTGAGCGTCCATTGAGTACGGCGGCGACTCCGAGGAGGACGGCGGCGGGGTTGCGACCCCCGTCCCCGTGAGCACCGTGACAGGTTCCCGGGGGGCTACACTGCGCCCCCCGGCGGCGGGCTCAAAGGCAAGGCACTGAGGGGCCCCTGGATCCCACCAAAGAGCCCTGGGGTCTCCCCTCTTATGTGCCGATGCGACATCCGCGGGGGTTTTAGTGGGTAAGAATCTCACATACCCCGGTCGAGCCCCACAGCTCCCGGGGATCTTTGGAAGATTTCCCCCGCGTCAAAAAAAAAAAAAAAGGTAATCCAACATAAAGACGCTGCTGCCCGCTTTCTTGTTTTCCTTTAGTCACCTCTTACGGACACCCACCAGGAGTCGGGAGGAGATGGGAGGGTGCTATTCTTACCCGGACACCGAGCGGGTGACCTCCACTTATATATGTATATATTTACAAATAAACTTCAATATATTTTCGTTATTTTATGCTTTTTAGATAATTTACTTTGAAGTCGGTTTTTATTATTTTTTAAATAGTTTATTTAACACTTTTTAGTGACTTATTTTAACATGATAGGTACCAGCACTGTCACGCATCTCGAACGTCTACGTTACAGTAACATACTGAAAACACTTAAACTACTGGACCGATTTTGATGAAACTTGTACTCTACCCTAAGTTGAAAAATACTCTAACTACTGCAAAAAGAATTTTCGAAATCGGACTTGTAGTTTCTGAGAAATCGGCGGACAAACCTACATACATACATACATACTTACATACATACATACATACACTCATAAAATTTGGTAAATTTGTTTAGAAGCCCACATAGACTAACATATATTAATATTACGCATTTTTATCAATATTACATACATACGCGTCGAATAGAGAACCTTACCTTAAGTCATTAATTTGTACCTTTTCTTTTAGTATCTGTTTTTTTTTTGTACGCAGTAAAGAATTGGTGGAGGTTTCCACTAGGTGGTTGGTTCCTTGTCCAAGGAACCGTCCAGGTAGGTACCACCGCAGTGTCAGATATTCTTCCGCCAAGCAGTAGTGTGTAAAAATTACTGTGTTCCGGTGTGAAGGGCACTGTAGCTGGTGATATTACTGGACCGACCGACCTTTCAGGTTCCTCTCAGGTTGAGAATACAGATACTCATGGTCTGTGAACACTTTTTAGAATAAGCCATTTTATCAAAATCTCTCTCTGTTTTTTAAGGAATTAACCCTCAGAAATTGGAAGTAATTATCTAGATTACTATAAAAACTTCAGCAAGTTAGAAGTATTTATCTACGAGAATAAATTGATAGACCGGACGTCAACTGTTAAACTCCGACGTCACGTACTCAGAACCGCAAATCCATCCAAAAAAATCAAGGAAATAATCACCTTAATTGGACAAAACAAAATCAATCAAAATTAAGCAAAACTAAAAAAACTTACTTGATACTCATAAACATCCATTACAGCAACATTAAAAAACAAACAATAAAAAAATTGCTACACTAAAAAATTATAATTACACTAATAGTAAAAAAATAAATATTGCACTTATTATCAGACTGTCCACTAATAAAGCGGTATATTGCACAGATTTCCTTTTCTTAATTAAAAAAAATCAGGTACTAGGAATTACATTTTGATTCCTTGGTGGTGATTAAAAAGTTGTAATGTCAAAGTGACATTTCAATATGGCGGATGTTCCCGCGCTAATGATTACGCGCGCGACGCGCGGCGCGTCTCTATGTACACTGGCAATGGCGTACTATACCGTACGTAATGTTAACATGAGCACTAAGATGAACTGCGACGTTTGAATCGTGGTTCCGTACATTTTAAAGAGGTCCAGCGTGAATATCTGCTCAATATAGAAGCCTTGAACAATGCCGCTGTATTCCTATTAGCGGCAGAGGAACTACGTCGCATGGATCTTATTACTTTCTAGACAATCAGGTGATCGGCCTGCATTGTCCTAGCCTGTAACGAACAACTACACATAGTTGTTCTCCCCACGGGATTTGCCATGGAGGCATCACGGAAGTCACTAGCTAAAACCATAATAATCGCGTAGATAACAAAAAAATTTATGCTAATTACATTTTTTTTCATACAAAAACTATAATTACACTTTACATTAAATTCAACAGTACATACACAATATATGCATATAAACTGTGTCTCACTCAGTCATTTTGTAGCAGAAATAAGGCATGTCGTCTTCATAAATAATATTTGCCGTAGCACCTTTCTACTGACTTACGTTTTCGACTAATATATTGCTCGATAAACCCGATTGAGTCTTAAGTACTTTGGCTCAAAGATAGAATAGAATACTCTTTATTGTACATCAAGAAGATATTTTCTTTAAAGCTAAAGGGACTCGTGATCAGGGGAGATATTATAGTTCACAAATTCATGACTAGACTCTCTCTTCCTTTACTCTCACGATTTGATGTGACGGTACTGACACGACCAGGGAGACGTCAGCAGCAGGACGGACTTGTTACATGCCCATCCAACGCATGGAACATCTTATTTTACAGACAATCAGGTGATCAGTCTGCATTGTCCCAGCTAGTAAGGAACAAATCATATTTGTTGAATTGAATTTGCGAACACCGGTTTGCAAAAAAAATGGCTACAGCAAAGAAAAAGAAATTGAATGGACCTTCAAAATTAGCCTAAAGCAAGTAACGTTACCACAGATATAGATTTACATAGATAACCCAAGTATCACGATTTGTATTGAAACCAAGCCTGCCGACTTTTGTACCAAGTTTTTAATACCTTCTGTGACGTCACGGCCGAATTTAGTGTCGGGAAGTCCAAACCGATTCAAAGACACCGATGCCGCCGATGCCCTGCCGATTATCTTCAGTTTTTGAGGCCGTCCGGCTGCAAGGATGCAACAACAGACGCGCGCGGGCTGTAAGTTAGCGTCGACCAATCCCAACGTTTCGTCGGGGTTTGGACACGCGAAGTCATCGATATACTATCTAAACAAGATTAGCTGTCACGGCCCGAAAAGTGATCACGAAAATAGAGCTACGGAGACGGTTGTGTCGCTATTTCAAATTAGTACGAGCCAACAACAGCTAGCGTAAAAACTATTTTATAAAAAAATAAAAACCGACTTCAAAGTAAATTATCTAAAAAGCATAAAATAACGAAAATATTATTGAAGTTGGTGTTAGCGTGCTGTGTATATTCTGCACCAACTTCAATAATATTTTCGTTATTTTATGCTTTTTAGATAATTTACTTTGAAGTCGGTTTTTATCTATACTTATAATAAAACTGTAACAGGCCCAATTCTGTACATTGAAGATATTTTGAAAATTATGTTTGGAGGGCATTCTATAACCGATACTAAAGCCAAAAATGCAATTTTTTTTATTTTTGTCTGTCTGTCTGTCTGTATCTCGGCTGAGCATCACGCCGAAACTACTGGATGGATTGAAACGAAACTTGGTATGATTTGAGTTAATACTCCGAGGTAGGACATAGGATACTTTTTATCCCGATATTCGGCACGGTTCCCTTGGGAGAGGGGACTAAAGTCAAAATGTGTACTTGGTTATACGCTTGCTCCGATTTTAACAATTATTCATTATAATTATAATAAATATTTGTAAGGGAACACTCATAGACAGTTGTTAACAATGTTTGGAAATAGATCAGGTTAAGCAACGTTAGGTAAGGTCATTAAATAGATGGGTGACCGTTTAACGCCATTTGAACTAAACGTCTCCGTGCTTCGGAGGGCAAGTGCAAAGTGGGTCCAAGTTTTTAACCGACTTTAAAAAAGGAGGTTTTGTAATCTATGCGAATGTATATTATTGAAAGTTTAGCTAACGTAAACACAGCGCGGGCGGAGCTGCGTGGGTCAGCTAGTTTTTTTATAAAATAGTTTATTTAACACTTTTTAGTGACTTATTTTACCAAGGTAGGTATCAAAACTATCACGCAACTCGAACGTCTACATTACAGTAACTTACTGAAAACATAAAAAGTTTATATCTCTTAAACTACTGGACCGATTTTGATGAAATGTATACTCTACCCTAAGTTGAAAGATACTCTAACTATTGCAAAAAGAATTTTCGAAATCGGACTTGTAGTTTCTGAGAAATCCGCGGACAAACCTACATACATACATACATACATACATACATACATACATACACTCGTGAAATTTGGTAAATTCGTTTAGAAGCCCACATAGACTAACATATATGAATATTACGCATTTTTATTAATATTACATACATACGCGTCGAATACAGAACCTCCTTTTTTGAAGTCGGTTAAAAACGTGTCAAAATGCCTCATTTGCGTCTAAAAAACTGTCTTAATACACGTCGCAACAGCAAATTTTCATACGGATGATATATTTCCCATTAGTAGTAGTTAAATAGTATTAGATTAAATGATAGATATCAGTAAGATATCACTAAAACACGAAATAATAAATATTTCTTTATATATCTCTGCTACTAGTCCGCCAACCGCCAAGCTACCGGCCGACCAAATTAAGTTTGCCGCTACTGTCTAAACAAAACACTCAAACTACACGTAGTACTCATAAGATTATAGTTCAATTCTCGTTGCGCCACCAGCAAAGATAAGTTGGTCGGCCTACGTTGAGACTTGTTCGGTCGCCCCCTGTGCCTCCGGTTATCCCGTTCTCCCTTTCGCGCGTTGTCCGCTACTATCCCTGTCTCGTTCGTGGCGTAGCTTGAACGGTACTACGGGTATAATGCGCTACGGTAGGAACATCGCAGAAATAGTTTTAACGCTATACATCGTTGTTTTTGTAGCGTAAATATTGATACAGCATTGTACAAAAAAATTAATGTACAATGACCATTGCGCCTATAAAAACCGTTTACATCCTGCGCAGTCCTGGACAGGTCACTCGGGCACTTACCTTCATACGGAATATTTAAGCTATCACTACCATATTTTGGATGAAATTTAGTAGGTGACTGCTTATCTAGTTACTTATTATATATCGATGCGCGAAGTACATGCATTTGCGTTATCTATGTAAATCTATATCTGTGAACGTTACGGTAACGAGTTTATATTGCGTCACAGAAAACGCGTGCGGATCCCCAAAAATATTGTTAAGCCGTCTACAAGTGTGAAATCGTCGTTCGCCGGTTATTTTCTAACGGTCACTCCGGTATGTTCTTGCACTTTCCTAGACCCGTGCTTCGACCCACTGCGCTTTAGTGGGTCAAGCTTGGCACCCGAAAAACCGTAAATCTGTTTTTTATACTTTCTAGTTCGTAGGTCTTGTGCCCTCTTCGGAGTCGCTGGACGTTCGGGGTGTCGACTCCCGTCCCCGTGAGCGCTGTGATTGGTTCCCGGGAGGCTACAATGCCCGGCGGCGGGCTCAAAGGCAAGGCACTGAGGGGTCCCTGGTGCAGATCCCACCGGAGAGACCTGGGGTTTCATGTACCGATGCGACAGCCCGAAGAATCTCACATACCCCGGTCGAGCCCTCAAGTCGTGAAAGTTCGCTGCCTCTACGTCGAGTCGTGCAATCCGTAGTCCACTACGGGGCGCCAACCTGGGCGCCGAGGCTGGACTTTTGACGCTGTAGAAAGAAAATCTACAGCGTCCAGCGAAGGATGACACTGCGGATTTCACGAGGATACAGAACGGTGTTCTTCGAAGCGGCGACAACACTGGCACGGTTTCAGAGTATCGGAGGCGAGCCGGTGGCGCTCGAATCCCAGAAACTACGCATAGCTCTTGCGACGTGGCTTGAGCGGATCCAGCCGGAGCACATAGCGCGCAAACGCGTCGTTGAGGCATTCCTACCGCATCTCGAAGCCTAGATACAGCGACGGAGCGGACGTCTCACCTACCGGCTTACGCAGATAATCACCGGTCACGGTTGTTTCGGTGATTATTTGCATAAGATCGGACGTGAAGCAACGACGAGATGCTTCCACTGCGACCAGTCTGACTTCGCTCAAATCATGCTTGAGGCTTGTCCAAGTGGTCGTTAGAGCGTCGAGACTTGGTAGCCATCATCGGATCGGATCTCTCCCTGGGCAGCGTAGTGTCGGCGGCGGCTATGCGGTCCGGGGATGCGGCGTGGGGAGCGATGGCCGCCTTCTGCGAGACCGTCATGTCCCAGAAGGAGGCCGCCGAGAGGGAATGCGAACGCGTTGACCCTGTGCGGCCGTCGTCCGCGGTCGCCCAACGACTCGCTCTTCAGCCCTGCCCCGGGTCTCTAAATAACGGACAACTTTGGGAGTCGCTGGATGTTTGAGCTGTGGGCCTTAGACATCTATCCAGAGTACGGCGGCGACTCCTAGGAGGACGGCGGCGGGTTGCGACCCCCGTCCCCGTGAGAGGTTCAAGGGGGACTATAAAGCGACCTCGACGTGTCGCAAATCCCACCGGAGAACTTACGAGTAGTTCCTCATATACTGATACGACAGCGACGAGGGTTTTAGTAGGTAGGGATCCCAGACATCCAAGGAAAGAACAAAAAGCTGCCGTATGCAAGCAACCGTCCAGGCAGTTACCACCGCAGTGCCAGATATTGTGCCAGGTTCCAGGCGTCGATCTAGCGCCTGACACCTCCCCCCGGTCGTGTCACTGTCGTTCCATCGGATTGTGAGAGTAAAGGAAGAGAGAGTGCAGTTGAGTCTACGCAAGCACTTGTGCACTATAATGTCTCCCGCGTAGATGGCTGATCTTGATTAATTGGCTGCTGTGGTCGTTTCCGCCAGGACTACTGCTAACTACTGCTACTGCTAGGAGGTATTACTGCTAATTTAAATACGGCCTTTATTTTGAGACGTCCAATTATCGTTTTTCCCTCGCGAATATAATCACTACAAAAGTTTATATTGATCGAAGGTCATTGGGAATCGTCTGCACTTCCTCTCGATACAAAAAAACAATCGATTAACGATACTTTTAATCGGGTTCCGATTGTGATTCCATTGGCAAAAAGGTTAAAAAAAAATAGTATTCTTAGAATTCACGATGGTAATACCGAATGTTTTTGGTTAGTTGTAAATGTAGGAAAACCCAATTTGATTAATCTGTGGGTGTATGTAACTCCCTTTAAAAATGTAAGTACCATCTTTAGAGCAGTATTAGAAAAGGTCGGATTTGCGCAAGTGTTTAAGACAGCATCACAACACAAATCTTAAATGCACTTATTTCTTTGTGAAATTCGTTTAGGCTTTTGATATTTTAGCATCTTACAGACAGAGTTAAGAGTCAAAAGTGTTAAGTAATTATCTATAAAAAAATCACATCAAAAATGTAATATTAGTCACATCTGATAGACTTTATAATAAATGTAACATGTATCGCGGAAACTTAATCATAGGTATTATTCGTACAACAATTTGCGCAAGTAAAATCTGATATGCGCAAATAATTATTCAATTATGTAGCTTTTGACATTTCCCTCACTGAGCTTCTTGCTGGTTCTTCTCTCAACGGGGCGCGTTGTGAACCGCTGGTAAACTTATCTATCTATCTATAAATATAAAATTACTTGTCCTGACTGACTGACTGATTCATCAACGCACAGGCCAAAGCACTAGACCTAAAAAACTGAAATATGGACAGTAGGTTCTTCTTCTGATGTAAGCATCCACTAAGAAAGGGTTTCTGCAAATTACACTCCTAAAGGGGATAAATGGGGTGGGAAAAAAATATAGCGGGCGTAGCCGCTGGGAATTGTTAGTTATTTCTAAGCTGAGGCCGTGCTTGAGCGTGCCAAAATGCCCCGTGAGTTACCCTGGTACTGTTATGCAGTTATTGTCACAGAGACAGTTAAAAGTTAACTAGAAAATAAACTTTCACTTTTTTAATGTCGGCTTTTTAGACATTAAATAAAATTTTGTAGGGTAAATGCCGCTGTTACTGTTCAGATAATCTTTTTACCCCACTTCCCCAAAATATCATATGTTATCTAAGCATCTATATTTCTTTAGTAAGTACTTAATTTCTTATACTACCAAGGTGGCAAGCAAGGATGCGACCCGCCTGATGGTAAGCAGTCACCACAGCCTATAGACGCTAGCAACACTAGTTAATTGCCGACTCTTAAAACATTAGATATCAAGTATCTTGTGTCCGGTAATATCACCAGCTACAGTGCCCTTCACGCCGGGACACAGCAATGTTTACACACTGCTGCTTGGCGGCAGATTATCTGACACTGCGGTGGTACCTACCTGTACGGTTCTTTGCACAAGTAACCAACCAACTAGGAAACGCTTCGGCCGTCTACAGAACCGGAGTTTCGGAACTGGTTCCGATCGAGGCTTTTTATTTCCTTGTATGGAACTGGTTCCGATCGAGGCTTTTTATTTACTTGTACGGAACTGGTTCCGATCGAGGCTTTTTATTTACTTTTACGTAACCAGTGGACCCAGTTCAACCAAAAATTGATATTTTTTGTTAATTAGCAAAATTTGAAACTTAACTAATAGGATTCATTTGTTTCTTTTCACCTTTTTTTTTTAAATGTGGTACTAGGTAATTGCTAATTGGAAGTAACCCTATATATAGGTATACTAACTGACACGCGCAGCTTCGCCCGCATTTTTTTACCTGCACTACAATTTTTAGTATCTGGTATTTTTTTATATATTCTTCTCCCCCCTCTTCTCTCTCTCTATTCCTGTCCCCATCTATGCTCGTAACTTCGATAAAGACTTCCGTTGTTTTTGATGATGCGTGCAAATGTGCAAAAAGTGTAATAATTTTTTCCATACAAACTTGACTAACCTCTAGCGCAACCGCGCGCGGGATATCTTTCTTTATTTTGTTCGTAAAATATTTTCAGTGAGCTTCGATTCAATCGACTCGTAAAGTTTCGAATACGATGACACCCTATTTAACCCAATTAAGGATTCAATTTCCAAAAATCACGTCACTCATGGAATCCTCCTTTATATTTAAATATAAGATATAGATTAGAAGATTTGATTTCCTGGTTAATAACTTGGTAAGACCAAATGTTAAAACAGAAATAAATGTTCATGTTTACTTTATAGTTGTATGATTATTTCTAATATACAATGGGGTTAAGTACCTACCTAGTTATTGGTTAAATCCGTTTTATAGTTTTTGCGCGAAACAAGCTTAAACATCCATCTGTCCAAACTTTAACGTTTATTATATTAGTAGGAGTAGGATTATACCTTCTGTTATAGACCTGTCTGTGTCTCTACTTCAGTTATGATCACGGCTGGTGGAATACGATAATTACTTGATCGGAACCAGTTCCATACAAGTAAATAAAAAGCCTCGATCGGAACCAGTTCCGAAACTCCGGTTCCGTAGACGGCCGAAGCGCTAGGAAACACTACTAGTAGTAATAGGTCGACAACAGGCCACCTCACCCTAATCCAATATTATTAAAAAATTAAAGCCGTCAATAATAATTATTATTACATTAGAACTCTTAATTACGAGTCACTGTCTTCTATGACACGGGACTAATAAATCTTGAAAAAAAAGAACGTGCAATGGATTATGAACTTTATCTCTCAATTATAAAGTATACATTGAGACTCGTAATATGTTAACACGTTAATACAAAAACAATATGCATTGAATTTTAATTCTATTTAAAAGGTTTTGGGAAAATTGTGAATTTATACTTTATTCTTAAATGAGTTTAAGACGATATTGCAATAATTTACATAAAATAATATCCTTACCTATTGCACAATGAAGCTGAACAATAGATATGGGAATGTATGCTTTATTATGTAATTCGTTAAGTTCAACATTTCTTATTTTAAATAAGACTTAGTACTACGAAATTAATATTCGATGATAAAATAAATCTTTTTTACGCAAAAGTAATGAAGCCAAAATGTATACGATTTTAAAGGTTACCAATTTTAACATAAAGTTCAAATTCCAAGCTCTAAGTAAGTTGTTGTACCTCTCTATAAAAACTACATAATTCTAAAATTTCTTATTTTACCCTCTAAGGCTCGCACATAAAGTCTAAAATCATACAACATAGTTGAAAAATACAGTTTAACAAATTACTGCAAATCAACATCGGTAATACGTTTTCTATATACGTATTAGTAAAAGCAAGCGATTTCGTACTTAATATCCAGTGCATATAAAGTCGGAATTAGTACGTATCTATTGTAGTTTAACACATTATTACAGATTCATATTCCATTTTTCAAATTTGGTGAGCGTACTGTCTCTATTATCCAGCAGATGTCACTTTCATTTTTAAAATTAAGAACCCGGAATTCGAAAAAAGTATAATTACTATCGAGGCTCCGCTTTTTTTTTTGTTTTTTTTTTTACACCCATTATCGCAAATAAGGCAACGGTGAATAAATCCACACTCATCTATCTTTTTTTTCATAAATCAATTTATGCCACATACAAGTAATCGCGACTGACTCCGTACGAATTTTTTTTATGATATTAATTGTGTGTGGCCTACAAGTAGTTAAGTATACCTACTAAAACAAGTTAAAAACACAGTTTTTATTTGTCAATACCATCCAAGCGATTTTTCGCAAACACATGCTTTCAATGAGCATTGAAATATTAATTATTTAAATGTAGTTTTAAAAGTAAATACATTTGCAATACAATAATATTGTGTTGCCGTTGTCAACATACCTATTTAGCCTACGTACTTATATAGGATTTTAATATACTTATATAAAAAAATTGGAAAAACAGAATAAAAAAAAAACAAAGTACCGTTATAAAAAACGTAAATTAATTTCATCATTCATGCGTATACAAACGCACATCTCTAATTATTATCAGCAGCGGAAGCAAGTCCACTGTTGAATTAAAGGCCTCCCCCTGAGAAGGGAAGGGTTGCCATAATCGCCATGCTTGGCAGGCGTCTTGGGATCGCGGTATTGGTGGTAGGTAATCAACTTGCTTTATCTAAAATACACAATAGGGAAAGTCCCCCATTGTGTATTTTAGATTTTTGTGACTTTTTTTGTGTGCAAGTGCACAATTTTTGTTTTTTACTGTTTATTAAAGATTGTCCCAGGTTATTAATATACTTAGTACATACTTACATTTTGTAAATAGTCATGCTTATATTTTTTATCTATACTTATAATAAAACTGTAACAGGTCCAATTCTGTACATTGAAGATATTTTGAAAATTATGATTGGAGGGTATTCTATAACCGAAACTAAAGCCAAAAATGTATTTTTTTTATTTTTGTCTGTCTGTCTGTCTGTCTGTATCTCGGCTGAGCATCACGCCGAAACTACTGGATGGATTGAAACGAAACTTGGCATGATTTGAGTTAATACTCCGAAGTAGGACATAGGATACTTTTTATCCCGACATTCGGCACGGTTCCCTTGGGAGAGGGGACTAAAGTCAAAATGTGTAGTTGGTTATACGCTTGCTCCGATTTAACAATTTTTCATTATAATTATAATAAATATTTGTAAGGGAACACCCATAGACAGTTGTTAACAATGTTTGGAAATCGATCAGGTTAAGCAACGTTAGGTAAGGTCATTAAATAGATGGGTGACCGATTAAAGCCTTTTGAACTGAAACGTCTCCGTGCTTCGGAGGGCAAGTACAAAGTGGGTCCAAGTTTTTAACTGACTTTAAAATAGGAGGTTTTGTATTCTATGCGAATGTATAGTATTGAATGTTTAGTTTACGTAAACACAGCGCGGGCGGAGCTGCGTGGGTCAGCCAGTCTTAAATATAATTAAATCTTTCATTTTATAAAAAAAACAATGTGTTCAAAACACAGATTTTCTCTTGAAAATTAGTATAGTAGAGGTATGAAGTCACGCGAGATTGGTGGTGTTTCAAATTGCGTTCCATTTTACGTAAATTAAAGTTGAAATATTTCGCAAAAAATATATATTTTTAGCAATGCTCTTTTTAGAACTACTTTTATTAAATTATAATCATATTTTATTCTTCTTCTTCCGATGGCGCTACAACCCTTTGTGGGTCTTGGCCTCCTCTACAATCTTCCTCCAGTTGCTGCGATGCTTGGCGACCCTCTTCCAGTTGGTATACTTTTTCAGCTTCCTTAAATCTTCTTCCACACAATCAACCCAACGCTTTTTAGGCCTGCCCTTTGGTCTCTTTTGTTGCGGCGTCCACCCTGTCATAACTTTCGCAGCTCTCGCGTCTGGCATTCTCTCAAGGTGGCCCGCCCATCTCAATCGCTGCGACTTGCAGAACCTGACGATGGTCTCGTGTCGAATTAGTGCATCCAGTTCATGGTTCATTCGCTGACGATAGGTGCCATCTCGCTCTTTTATAGGACCAAAAATTTTCCGAAGCACTTTTCTTTCGAAGACGGCAAGCTTTAGTTCGTCTCTCTGGGTTAAAGTCCAGTTTTCACAAGCATAAGTCACGACAGGTCTGATGATGGTGAGATAGATGGTGAGCTTCGATGTTATACTAAGGAATTTAGAGCTCAATAGCTTGCTGCAAGAGTAAAAACATCTGTTTCCAGCTACTATTCTTGCCTTTATCTCTTCGTCTGTCCTATTCTGTGAGGTAATTGTCGATCCCAAATCATATTTTATATTTTATCATTTTTATTCAAGTTCCCCATTAATTTTTCACTATCGGTTAGGCAACTTCCTACGGAAATTTTATATATATAAATATATGTAATACATCTACACATTATGTTTCAAAGCTCAAAAATACCGGAAGAGGATACGGTAGGTCGCAATTACTTTAAAAACAAAAAAAAAGTGAATGCCCATTAATATTTTTTGTAAGCCAAAATGGTTTTTTAAAAATGTTATATGTCAAAATGATGTTTTCGACTTTCATTTTATTATTAACGCATTATGGTGAATGTGATTTATATATTATATACATCAATCATTAGGTACGAAAGCGTAAAAGATGGTGCCAAGATATATTTTTTTTTGAACAGATTTTAAAAAAAAGTAGGTTCCGAATTCGACGCGTATGTATAAGTGCGTAATATTCGCATATAATTATGTTATAAATATATACTTTTAGACTTTCGCGTTCCATTATAAAACTTTACATTACATTTACGTGGGAATCTAAACAAATAATCTATATCTATAAAAATCAATGCCACTTTTCGTTGTAATTTTATAACTCAAGAACGGGCTCACCTATCCAAACCAAATGTTTAGGCTTTGTTCGGACTATTTAGTAGATGGTTTATGTGAAGTTTGCACAAAATCGATAGAGCGGTTCTTCATTTATTACATTTATTGTTACAAATGAATTCAATAAATGGCGGATCATTTTGTAAATGGGGATTTTGTTGTCAAATTGAACCTTTTTGCAGTGTTGACAGTAAAAGCATGTTGTTATCTCATTTATGCGGTCATTTTATTTTGGACGTGCTTCGATTAAAGCAAATTGTTAGCGATAATTATGGCGTTTTCTTTAAATTTTTTGTTCAAATGTAATAGGTATGTATATAATGTGTGCGTGTACTTTTCTCAGTTTTCTAGCGAGCCGTCGGTGTTTCATATCGTTTACATTTGAATTAAATTGTCAAAAGCATTTACACAAACGGTAAGTTTTGAACTGTTGAAGTGATTAACATGTATGCATGTGTGTTTCTTCATTTGAAAAAACATATTGTGTACCACTATTAATGTAGCAACTTGTTTATAATTTGTGTTATTCTTTTTTAATTGAAGTAAAAATTCTATTTTTTTTTAATAAATGAATTTGATGTTCCAATTTTTTTTTTTTTAATATTTCACTTTATACGTAGCGAAGCACATACCGGGCAGCTAGTAATAATAATATCCTGGGACAATTCCACACACGGTCATCATCAGATGCCCGTGGGGATCACCCAAACTAGACAGAACCTGTACTATGGGAACCAGACAACTGATACAAATACTTATATACTTTTTTTTTGTAAATACATACCTTAAATAGGTAAATAACACCCAGACATTTGGTGGGAATCGAACCCACGACCTGTTGAGTAGCGGCCAGGGTGTCTAACCACTAGACCAACAGGCCCGTCATGTACCAATTTTCAGGAGTGTATGCATGTAGTTTTGTCCACGTAATTCTTAGACACTGCTGCCCAGCAGTGGGACAAAATTTTTAGACACTTCAAATCCGATTGATGGGAACATGTATGACAATTATAATAAGAGATTATAAATTAAAATTCAATAAAAATATGTATGTAGCTGTAAAAAGTGCATTACTGAAAGATTCATTCTAAATTTTTTATTTATTAACGAAATATTTCAGTTTAAAGTTACGTAAATTTAAACGTAATTTCAAACACCACGTGATATCACCATCCACCAGCTCTTTGAATATCTTCTCGGTGGCCATGATAACTTGCAACGTCTTATTACGTCACGTCCGTGAAGCTGTAATGGGCATCTGCGGCCAACAGTACTACTCCTACATAAAAAAAAAGGCACGTCCGTGAGCGTTTCCGAGCGAATTTTGAGAAACCAACATTTCACTTGCAATATATTAATTATTTTTTCATATATCTTTGGAGCTGAGACGGCGGTGTTAAAGGGAGGATCCTGACCGAGCGAGGTGTGATACTCGGCCAGGATACTCTGACCCAGCGAGGTTGTTGTCGGGATGTTGTATAATTATATTCTCCAAGTTTGAGAAACTTCGCTTGCGAGATTCAGGATGGGAGGTGGCGCCATCTGTTATTTTGTGTGCGATACTTCGCTTGTCACCGCTACATCATCATACCGCATGTGGCGTCATCTGGCAATGTCGATTCGCCACATAATGTATTAACCTTTTTGTGTTTGGTATCTTTAAACAAACCTAAAATGTTTACTATACAAGAAATTAAAAATTGTTGTTGTTGCATATATGCCATTATTTTTGAAGTCGGTGCTAAGCATAGGATGTTAACTAACAACAGCACGCGCAATGCAATTCTCGCTTACAATGCCCTATTTCATCAGGGGGGTGCAACTCCCATACATTGGTGGTTATTAAAATTTAAATAGAAGCTATTGCCATCTGTGTTACGGTGTCCAAAAATATAGTTTTATCTAAACGCCGTTAGAAGGAGCTAGTGTGTAATTATATCTCGCAAGTAAAGTTTAACAGTGGATGCGTTTATATCCAGAGTACATTTGCAAGCAGAATTTATGTCTTTTCAATATTTTTTTTTGTCACTGCATCTATTATGCAAATACCTAAGGAATTTTGAAAATTATACATAAATAAACTACGTAACGTTCAAGAAATATAAATAATTATTGGCAAGGCAGCGCCATCTAGCGAGCTAAAGGTATAACGTGCTAAGCAACGCCATCTAGCAAACAGGCCTTCAATTATAAAATTGAAAACTAGAGTTGCGCATCTGTCTCAGTATATTAAGTATCATCTATGCTATTCATCTTGGAGCCTATAGTGCGGGTTTTATTAGTTACCAATAGACTTGATACTCATGTAAAAGGGTAGCATCCTCCCATCTTCTCCCGTTGGGTGTCCGTAAGGGAAAACAAAAAGACAGGCAGGAGCGTATTTCTATTGGATTGCGATCCTCGCCCGCTCGCTGTTACCGCATATAAATACATACTTAAATGGATAACAAAACCCAGGGCGTCTGACCACTAGACCAACAAGCCCGTCTATAATAATGTGGGTGTCTTCCAGACTAAAGTGAATAGGCGTTTAAGATAGTGTGCTTTACCATCCTCGATGCCGTCGCCGCTTTCCATCAGGTGGGCCTTCAGTCAACTACTAGCTTAAGTCGAATAGAAAAAGGAATTTCTTCGTTGCTTCCGCTAGCAAAATTTTAAGTACCGTTATAAATATACAATACATTATGCACCTACGTACAGATATGTAATTTTCAATCAAATATAATTATTTGACAAATAAATGGAGATACAATATTATAGAAAGTTTGAAAATTACACATCGCTACATGTATCGTCCCGTTGTTATGTAGCAGACATAACGACGATTCGGACAATGTAAGAAATGTCTGTAAACTCATTAAATATTAGAACTAAAGAGAGGTGACACTACAATGTTAGATCTGTAATCTCCCAAACATACCTAAGATTAGAATTAGAGAGGCGACACTAGAATGTAAGCACTATCAGTAATCTTACTAATATTAGAACTAAAATGAAATTCAAAATTCAAAAATCATAATTGTTTATTTCAAATAGGCTTAACGCTCACTTTTAAACGGTCAATTTTTTAAAAGCTACCACCGGATCACAACGCGGCCTCAACTGTGAAGATCCGGCAAGAAACTCAGCGGGCTTGTAATTTTTTCACATATTTTTTTTAAAACAAAGTTTGTATTTTTACAATTAGATCAGCACCAGCGACAGTGTGTCCTGCCGTTCAAAATATCAAAAAATAAAATAAAAAATACGACGAAAATACAACAAACTAAAATGCCAAAGGGATAGTAGTCGGACCAGTCCCCCCAAGCAGCACCCGCGCGCGAGTTGACTCGAGCAGCAGCCATCACTCCCCTCAACCATATTGTAGGGAAGGGGGTGACCCGCCACACGAAGCCGCCACAAGCAAAGACTTCGATGGCGAGCATGACCGATCCAAAATCCGTTGCAACATAAATGTTTTTTCTTTCTTTTCTTTATTCCTCTCAACAGGCAGTGTGAAAGCCAGTGAAACCCGTCTATAATCGTCCTATTAGAACTCAAAAGAGGATACACTATAGACAAACGATGGGAGAACTGTCTGAAATTTACCCATAAGACTAACGCGTTGGGCAAAAGTACACTATGCATCTTTGGACAAAATGTGGCGTATAATGACAAAATGCTGCCATAAAATTTCCAGAACGAAATTGGGCCAAAATTACAAAGGCATATATGTGATTTTGGCCCATTTTCGAGATATGCATATGTATATGTTTCTTTCCATACAAGAAAAACGGTTTTATTCGATTGACTTCTAAACTATAAGTACAATCTAAAATATGTCCTAATTATATTTGTTGCTTTTTATGTATGCAATTGAATCATCGATATAATATTTAAACTAGATTAGGCGTTACGGTCCGAAAGTGTTACACAGAAATAGCACCCTTGTGTCGCTATTTCTTTTCAAGCCACAGGCTGACTACATTATTTTTGCCGATAGGAGTGTCGCTACTGTCTATATGAAACTGTCAAACTACACGTGATCATCATAATACAACTGTTAGTTCACGTTTCTGCCACCAGCAGAGATAAGTCTGCGACCCCCGTGTCGTTTTTGATGTCATTTTGTTAGTGAATTTTTATCTAGTTTATATATTATATCGACGAATTGAATGGTTTATTTAGATTGGTGAAATTACGACTTTTAATTTTTCAATACCCTGTGTCCGACCTCTTCTATAGAGACAAACCTCTGCAACGTGCCCGTCATAACTAGAAACTTGCATTAGTGTCTGAAATTCACATCATAACCGCGACACAATGGCGTCTTGTCCATCGCCATCTGAATAGGTACGTAATTGCTTCGGCTGACCCCGCCGATCTATAGATCCGTCGCGATCTATAGATCATTGATCGATAATAAGGATGGCGCGAGACAGCGCGTATGAAAGTAGAAAGGTGATGTGTATGTATACGGTTGTCGCGAAATGATTTATTTATAAATCTATAACGCTGTTGATTTGTTTTGAGTGTAGGCCGAGCCGCGACATGTGAACTTGTTTTATTAAATTAAAAAATTGTTAACTTCACAAATTTATTAACACCCAGAGAGCCTTCAACTTGAAGCCTGTGCTGAACAGTGGGACATAAACAAAGGCTGTTGAAAAATAATTGAATTAACGATAATAATTGACGTTTGTGTGTGCGGAACTAAGAACTCTTGAGCCTTGCAATCGTTTATTGTACAATCCAATCGTATTAAAATTCTAAGTCTTTTAGAAAAATTCCTATTAAACGAAGCTTAATTTATTTAAAATTTATTCCAAACGAATTTGTGTAATTCGTTAAAGAATACGCAGTCATTAGACCGTGGATAAGAAATGCATAAATATATATAGCCCGTTATATGAAATCACCCTCCCATCACCTCCCGTTGGCTGTCCGTAAGAGATGACTAAGGGAAAACAAGAAGACGGGCAGCAGCGTCTTTCTATTGGATTACCTACCACCTATACTGCGATCCCCAAGACGTCTGCCAAGAGTGGGGATAACGACAACCCCTCCATTCCAAGGGGGAGGCTACTAAAATTCGGTACATTTGTTTAGAAGCCCACATGGACAAATTTTTTATACTACCATGATGGCAAGCTGTAACAGCTCAGTGGGCGAGCGCTTGCCTTGGAAACAAGGTGCGCAGGTTCGAACCCCGGCTCACACCTCTGATTTATTTAATTAATCATGTGCGAATCGTCTTTGTGCGATTGTTACTAGCTTTCGGTGAAGGAAAACATCGTGATGAAACCTGCATGTCTGAGAAAGCCTAACTAGCTTTCGAAAGACGTGTGAAGTCCGCCAACCCGCACTTGGCCAGCGTGGTGGACTATGGCCTAAGCCCCTTCAATTTGAAGGGAGGCCCGTGCCCAGCAGTGGGACATAAACAAGGGCTGGTATTATTATTTATTATTATTATTATGATGGCAAGCAAGCATGCGGCCCGCCTGATGGTAAGCAGTCACCGCAGCCTATAGACGCTAGCTACACCAGAAGAATCACTAGCGCGTTGCCGACCCTTAACGCATTATATATTAAGTCTTTGTATCCGGTAATTTCACCAGCTACAGTGCCCTTTACGTCAGAACACAGCAATGTTTACACACTGCTGCTTGGCGGCAGAATATCTGACACTGCGGTGGTACCTACCTGGACGGTTCCTTGCACAAGAAACCTACTACCTATTGACATATGTGAATAATATGTACGCATTTTTATCAATATTACTTACGTACATTACGCGTCGAATACATAACCTCCTTATTTGAAGTCGGTTAAAAATGGTGGTTGCAGCTAAGAGACCATTACACCAGCTCCAGTATGAGCGAGATTGGCCGCTGTTGCCATATCGTTCAGGACATTATCAAGTTCTGACTCGCGCCGCAGACCACGGCACGTACTGCTCGACCCTCCTGACCCCATGACGGTCCTATTGGACCGGGATGCGCCGAACCCTCCCCGACAACCGTATGCTACACTAGCTATCAGACACCGGTCTCGCCGGCGAGGCCGAAGGGTCGTACGTATGCGACCGCAACGACGTGCATCACCCCACTGAGTTTCTTGCCGGTTCTTCTCAGTGGGGGCGCGTTGTGAACCGGTGGTAAACTCAGCCCTCTCTTAAGCGACCATTCTTAACCAACCAACTAATCACGCATCCATTAGCGGATATTACAAAGAAAAAATATGGTGTTTCTCATAAAAACGGGTGCAGTAACAAAACAGGTACGGACTACAATAGATTGTCATCGCATCATTTGTCATAAGGCTTGACGGGTTTGGTGGTCTAGTGGTTAGACACCCTGGCCGCTGCCCATTAGGCTGTGGGTTCGATTCCCACCAAGTGTCTATGTGTTATTTATCTATTTAAGTAAGTATGTATTTACAAAATAAAAGGAAATAAGTATTAGTATCAATAGGCATGATGACTGCAACACAATACCAATAAATCTGTGGTTTTAAATATTAGAACAGATTGCACTGATTCCAAAAATGCATCTCATTTTCATAATAATAGAGAGATTTTCGTGATATTTAAGCAAATAAATTACTCAAATACAGCTAATCGCCATCTTGTAATAAACGCTGATCAGAGTGAATGACGTCAATCCTGTGTAAATAAACAACTGTCAAACTGTCATCTCGACTTTTTCTTTCATACAATGATTCACTTTTATACCTAGACCCCTAGACAGATGTTTATTTACACCGCCGTAGTGACGTCACAAAATGGCGCCATGCACCGGCCATCGTTTTGGAACGAAATTCAAACTCTATTTTAAAAATTGAAAAGATTGCTATTAATTGTAAATTTAATACAAAAATATGATTATTTTCGGCAATAGTAGACCCGTAAGTACATTATAGAGTATTTTTTCAAAATTAGTCATCATGCCTATTATCTGCAGGCCTAGCACGACTTGCAGTCTTGACAGATCGGTGTGGAGTATGACGTAGTTATCAACACCGAAACGTCAGTTCTCTATACAAAAATGTGAAATGCTACGTCATAATGACGTCATACTCACACTAATCTGTCGAGATTGGCACATCGTGCTAAGCCTGTTGGTTTCCATAGTACAGGACAAATGTCTGGCCAAGTGTAACAAGTTTTTAGAGTAAAAACTTGTTACACGTGTAATAAGTAAGTAGAAACGTGCTAGGTTTTTTTTGGGGGAGGATGTCCAGCAGTGGACGTCTTCCGGCTGATAATGATGAGGCTGTTTTACCGAAATATGCATAATTTCATGTTCCGATATTATCGCAAATATCGTTATGATGCCAACCCGCACTTGGCCATCGTGGTGGACTATGGCCTAAGCCCCCTCATCTTGAGGGGAGGCCCGTGCCCAGCAGTGGGACATATACAAGGGCTGGTATTATTATTATTATTTATCTTTATTTTATTTATTTTTTATTTTATTTTAATAGAACAACTTGTTACATTTTTTTACTTATTGCTAAGTGCTGCCTCACTTAAAGGCTGTTACAACATGCATAAGGAGAAGTACTCTATTTATAAAATTTGTCATTACTTTCCATCTTGGTTAATTTTTTATTATAAATTTTTATTTTTATTTATCTAACTACTATGTTCCGTGTGATAAAATTTTTGAACTTTACTGATAAAGGACTTGATTGTGTCGGTCGGAAACCGCATTCAAATACGTCCACTGGTTGGAGCGCTACGATGCCACAGACAGACATACATGCAGACAGAGACAGACTTCCGGACATAGGCGTCAAACTTATAACTCCCCTCGTTTTTGGTCCGGGGTTAAAAATTACTGAACTGAATCTAGAAAAAATACTAAACGCGACAAAAATATATTTTCATATGATGTATATTTCCCATCGATATACTATAGTATATCGATGATATTTCCTGAAGAATCTACATTATACTTTTATACTAATCTTATATATGTAGAGGTAGTCTCTAGGCTCTGGACAGACCTAGACTCTAGGTTTAGAAGTCTTTTAGTAAGGGGGGCTAGTGCTAGTGGTTAGGATTCTTCTAGTAATGGGGTGCCTAGTAGTGGCTAGAACTGTCTTAGTAAGAACTCTTTTAGTTAGCGGCTAGTGCTAGTGGTTAGGATTCTCTTAGTAATGGGGTGCCTAGTAGTGGCTAGAACTGTCTTAGTAACAACTCTTTTAGTTAGCAGCTAGTGCTAGTGGTTAGGATTCTCTTAGTAATGGGGTGCCTAGTAGTGGCTAGAACTGTCTTAGTAACAACTCTTTTAGTTAGCGGCTAGTGCTAGTGGTTAGGATTCTCTTAGTAATGTGGTGCCTAGTAGTGGCTAGAACTGTCTTAGTAAGGGGGGCTTCGAATTTCACACCCAACAGACTAACACTTTGAAAATGCTGGCAACCGTTGAACGCTGCGACGCTGCGCCGGCGCCGCGTCCGTCGCACACCGTGGGGAACGACCTTTATTTCTATGTCGATACATTGACAAATGGACTGTTTGGACAAGACAGGTGATGTCGGCCCACCTGTATACTGGTATAATGTCACAAGCAGAATGACTAATAGTTGTATCTGTGTTTTAGGGTTCCATACCTAAAAGGTAACAAATATCTATACATATAAAATTACTTGTCCTGACTGACTGACTGATTCATCAACGCACAGGCCAAACCCCCGGGGCCTAGAAATCTGAAATTTGGACAGTAAGTTTTTCTTATGACGTAAACATCCACCTTGAAAGGGTTTCTGAAAATTCGACTCCTAAAGGGGTTAAATGTGGTGTCTTCTTTTGTATGAAACTTCTTACTGTACGGTTCGATTGACTTGAAATTTACTGAAAAGATTCTGTAAATAAAATAAACCAATACGGGTTGTGTTAGGGTTTGGTAAAGTCTGTAAAAAAAATGGCGGGCGAAGCCGCAGGAAATTGCTAGTAAATTATAAAAGCATATAAAGCCCGAATGCGTATATACATAATGAACTTAATTCATATACACATGTATATATATATATATATATATATATATTTGAACTCGACCCATTAAGACCTTTTATTGATATGATACACATGTCGATGTTTTTGGAAGAAAAAAATAAAATGGGCACTTTTTCAAAAAAGTTATAATGGGCCTCCATTGTCACTTTTTTGAAAAAATATATAGTCTGTGTCACTCTCACAACGGAGATGACTAAGATATATAATAATAATAAATAATAATACCAGCCCTTGTTAATGTCCCACTGCTGGGCACGGGCCTCCCTTCAAGATGAAGGGGCTTAGGCCACAGTCCACCACGCTGACCAAGTGCGGGTTGGCGGACTTCACACGTCATTCGAAAGCTAGTTAGGCTTTCTCAGACATGCAAGTTTCCTCGCGATGTTTCCCGTCACCGAAAGCCAGTAACAATCGCACAAAGACGATTCGCACATGATTAATTAAAGAAATCAGAGGTGCGAGCCGGGGTTCGACCCTGCGCACCTTGTTTCCAAGGCAAGCGCTCGCCGACTGAGCATATTATAAGTTGACATTGATATATTATAAGTCAAAATTCAACAAACCGTTTAGGTTGTAGGCCGTGCCAAAGAAATAAGACATACATACATACTTACATACATACATGGTATCGAAAAACATAACCCTCTTTCTGGGGTAGTCGGGCAAAAAATAGGAACCCCTGTGGTGAGATTTCATCTGTCTGTCTCACCTATATCTATACTTATAATAAAACTGTAACAGGTCCAATTCTGTACATTGAAGATATTTTGAAAATTATATTTGGAGGGCATTCTATAACCGATACTGAGGCCGAAAATGTATTTTTTTTAATTTTTGTCTGTCTGTCTGTCTGTATCACGGCTGAGCATCACGCCGAAACTACTGAATGGATTCAAATGAAACTTGGCATGATTTGAGATCTTACTACGAGGTAGGACATAGGATACTTTTTATCCCGTAATCTAGCACGGTTCTTTCGGGAGAGGGGATTAAAGTCAAAATGGGTACTTGGTTATACGCTTGGTCCGATTTTATCAATTTTTCTTCATAATTATAATAAATATTAGTAAGGGAACACTCATAGAGAGTTGTTATCAAGGTTTTGTAATCGATCGGGTTAAGCAACGTTAGGTAAGGTCATTAAATAGATGGGTGACCGTTTAACGCCATTTGAACTAAACGGGTCCGTGTTTCGGAGAGCAAGTAAAAAGTGGGTCCCAGTTTTTAACCGACTATAAAAAAGGAGGTTATGTATTCGATGCGAATGTCTGTTAATAAAAGTTTAGTTAACGTAAAAATAGCGCGTGCGGAGCTGCGTGGGTCAGCTAGTATTTATATATTTCAGGTATCACTGATGCTATCGATTTGAAACTTGGAATAGTTTTAGATCTTACTTACCCAACCTTATCGCAAATGAAATATATATATATATATATATATATATATTTAATGGGGATCCAAATGGGTCATCAAAATATCAAAGTGAGACTACTATATCGAGTGGGGTATCATATGAAAGGGCTTCATTTGCACATCTCAAAACAGTTAAGGGGTATCTGAAATAATTATGGGTAATACGTGTCTTGAAAAATAAAATGATATTATTACTACTACTAAGACTACCTAAGACTGCTATCCTAAGACTTCTCTTACCATATTTGTGTGTGTACATAAACTTATAAAATAAATATTTGTAAGACGAACAGATTTTTAGTCATCCTAATAAAACCTCGACAAACAAACTTAAATTTGCGGTTTGTTTTTTCATGCTATCTCATGTGTTAGACGAATAGTAGAATAACTTTAATAGGTCCAAATAAGGTATGGAACCCTCGGTGTGCGAGTCCGACTTGCACTTGTCCGGTTTTTGTTCGTATATGCGCTGTGGATTTTGTTTTAAACAAAATAAAATATGTATTCTTAGGAAAATTACTAATTTGACTTTTATGGAATACTAGCTGACCCGGCAAACGTTGTTTTGCCATATAAATAAAAATTTAGGGGTGGACTACCTCTAACATTTAGGGGGATGAAAAATAGATGTTGGCCGATTCTCATAGATACCGGATAAGCACAAAAAATTTCATCAAAATCGGTCAAGCCGTTTCGGAGGAGTATGGCAACGAAAACTGTGACACGAGAATTTTATATATTAGAAGAAGAAGATTTCCTAGTGTCTTGACGTCAAACGTGGTAATCGCGTTGTTATCAAGATAATATTTATAATAGTCTTTAATAACTACCATTATGTGGGAAGTATATAATTGTATTCATTATTATATTAATACGTATAGCAAACACTTTGTACTTACACCTTTTTACGTAAATTGCGCCGTCGCGCCGTATAATTAGTTTGTATGGAGAGGGATTCCAGAAAGCTAGTATTTTTATATAATGCTTTGAACTGGTGTAATTTATTGCTAAATATTGTCTTTTCTTCTATTTAAATAAAGATAAGAAAAAAATATTCAACGACATACAATATATATTCTATTAATGTTCATATTATCCTATTTGTGTTTATATATATATACACGAGTATTCTATTAGTGGAGACTTTTTAATAACTTTTTGGTTCTATTATATTACCTATTTAAGTTATTGATAATTGATAGTCTTCCATAAATTGTAAAATACGATAACGAATCAAAAGAGAAAAACGAAAAAAGATAGAAAATGACAGTGGCCGGACCATTCCCCCCAAGCAACATCCACGCACGAGTTGACTGCAAAGGGGCCCGCCACACATCACTATGTGAAGAATAATGTAAATAAGAGTATATAAGTATTAGTATCAGTTATCTGATTTCCACAGTACATTCTCTGCCTAGTTTGGATCATATAACCATGAGTAGATTGTCCCAGAATATTATTATTATTAATAAAGACATCAGATGTTTCGAAATGCTTTCTAAGACCATTCTATAGATAATACTTATAGTAAAATTTCTCGGTGTATCTTGCTTGATCTGTGAGGTCGTTAGTTCAATTTTAATTATTGGTTTTCATAATCTAATAATCTTGGAATAATCAAGGAAGTGGTTTGACCATCGAATAATTTGGGAAGACAATTCTTAGGGTTGACAACTTTAGTAAAATAATTAACAATTACAATAATTATTAAAATTATGTTTTAGTTAAATAATAAAATAATATTCTACGACAATCTACACACGATCTGATCCCAAACTAGGCAGAGCCTGTACTATGGAAACCAGACAACTGTTACTAATTACTTGTATACTTGATAAAAAAACTTGTATACTTTTTGCAAATTCATACTTATAGTAATACACCCAGACACGAAAACGAACCCACGACCCAAGGTTTCTAACCACTAACAGGAGCAAATCAAGTCGTTAAATCAAGTCTTGTTTCTCCTTCTTCTTGTAGTGCCATCTTCGTTACCGAAGGTTGGCGATCATTGTGGCAATTTTAACTTTTGACACAGTTGCTCTAAAAAGTGTACGTGTGCTTTTGCCAAACCATTGTCGAAGGTTTTTTAACCACGATGTTCTTCTCCTTCCCGGATTGCGAGCTCCCTGAATTTTACCTTGGACAATTAGTTGGAGTAGTTCATATTTTTGACCTCGCGTAATGTGGCCAATGTATTCTAGTTTCCTCCTTTTAATAGTCTAAAAGTCTTATTTATGTTTGTATATATATATATATTAATATATTTTAATATCTTTACATAATATAGCATAGTAAGTTGCTTTCCCCATCTGTCTGAATATCCACTAAGTACTCCTGTACATATTGAAATCAAACTACTTTTACGGATTTTACCGCGATAAAATCTGTAAAATTAGTTTGATTTCAATGTGTAATATTCGCGTAAGTAAAATACAACATTATGACAACATTACTCCAGTACATGTTTGCATGCCTTGCTAGGTATTTATATTGTATATCTCATGAACCTGTATTCAATGCAAATAAATGATTTCTGATTCTGATTCTAAACCACGCAACGGATTTTTAACCAGTTTTCACCATTAGTTAAGTCTATTTTCAATATAAATATATACATCATACACCGATGTGTGGCCGGATTAGGTAGTTAGTATTTGTATATATTGACTGACTAGAGATATATAGATTTTATATATGCAGATTCTGTAGCATGTAAAAAATAATCTGACATGAATAAAATGGTTTCAAATCTGGTAATATAGCATAAATTTAAATACCCATACCCTTGTGTATAGAACCAAGGAAAAACATGGAATATAAAGAAACCAAAAAACACACAAACAAAACTTGTCTAGATACAGATAAGTAATAATAAATATGTAAATTGCGTGTTGTGAGACTCCAGTGAAATTGTGTTTAAAGGGTGCCTAGCTCAGCATGTACCTATATACAAACTAATTTGAACTCTCCTCTTCTAGAAATAGAGCTATCATTTATAATACTCATTAAATATGGGTTGCCTGTTTTTTAAACTATTAAATATGGCAAAAATGACGAATGAATAATTTGATATTTTGGAATATCGTTTGGAATGTCGCTACCATAATTAATAAAAACAATAACTTAGAAGATGATCCCATACCAAATCGAAAAGCAGTACCCTCCTTCTCCGACAGTCGGTTAAAGATATCCAATAACACCTCCACGAACTAGAAATCTCTTGATCAGATAAGTAGCCATACATACAACAGTAGACCACTAATAAGGCAGCTGTCAACAGATGACGTAAATTTTTTTTTTTTAATTATTGTTTTTCCAGTCCGTGGCAACCCTGACGTTTAGCTCATTACGACAAAGGCGGGTCATCTCGCTGGCATCTCCTTTCATCTAACCGATGCAGTATCTAATATAATATCACATCTTTTTCCTATATCGGATCGGGTATATTATACGCTAGCAAAGAAATTACATGAGTAATCTTTACCTAATATTGGCGGTATTTACCCCGTGGAGTGCCGGGTTAGAATTCCATTCCCCACCTCCTCTCGTTGGGTGTCGTAAGAGGCGACTAAGCGGGAACAGGAAGACGGGCAGCAGCGTCTTTCTTTTGGATTTATCTTCCAACTATTCTGCGTACCCCAAGCCGCCTGCCAAGCGTGGGTATTATAGCAACTAAGCCCCTCTAAGGGCGAGGTCTTTGTTCAGCAATGGACGTCCATAAGCTGTTAATTAATATTAGCGGAATCGGTCTTCGTTTGCTTGACATTATACTTCACGAGAGATGGTTTGTTCAGGGGCAATCAGACACCGGTCTCGCCGGCGAGGCCGAAGGGTCGTACGTATGCGACCGCAACGACGTGCATCACCCCACTGAGTTTCTTGCCGGTTCTTCTCAGTGGGGGCGCGTTGTGAACCGGTGGTAAACTCAGCCCTCTCTTAAGCGACAGCCCAAGCCGAGGCCGTGCCTCCCTGAGGTGCCCTTGAGCTCGTCGCTACTTCTGCCGTAAAGGCTAGAGCGCTTTAAGCGCTCGCCTCCTATTGTCCGGTGAAGCTGCATTGTCCGGTGAATGGCCATCTGCGGCTAACAGCGTCTATCATTCCCAAAAAAAAAAAAAAACAGGGGCAAATGGGTGTGGTATCTTTGCCCAGGGCTGCATTAGGCAATTTTGCCGAGTCGGGTATCTATACTTATAATAAAACTGTAACAGGTCCAATTCTGTACGTTGAAGATATTTTGAAAATTATATTTGGAGGGCATTCTATAACCGATACTGAGGCCGAAATTTTTTTTTTTTAATTTTTGTCTGTCTGTCTGTCTGTATCACGGCTGAGCATCACGCCGAAACTACTGAATGGATTCAAATGAAACTTGGCATGATTTGAGATCTTACTACGAGGTAGGACATAGGATACTTTTTATCCCGTAATCTAGCACGGTTCTTTTGGGAGAGGGGATTAAAGTCAAAACGGGTACTTGGTTATACGCTTGGTCCGATTTTATAAATTTTTCTTTATAATATAATAAATATTAGTAAGGGAACACTCATAGAGAGTTGTTATCAAGGTTTTGTAATCGATCGGGTTAAGCAACGTTAGGTAAGGTCATTAAATAGATGGGTGACCGTTTTACGCCATTTGAACTAAACGGGACCGTGCTTCGGAGAGCAAGTAAAAAGTGGGTCCCAGTTTTTAACCGACTATAAAAAATGAGGTTATGTATTCGATGCGAATGTCTGTTATTCAAAGTTTAGTTAGCGTAAAAATTGCGCAGGCGGAGCTGCGTGGGTCAGCTAGTATGCAATATTACCGAAGTCAGTATGAGGGGGCAAGTTTTTCCAGGACATAAGGGGGATAAAATTAGCCAGTGGAGTATAAAGAGGCACTCTTACCCTGACAGGTATGGGGGGCTTTAGGCCGAGGCTTAATGAGGAGGTAATGTTACCCAGTCAGTATCCAAAATCAAGGTGCTGTCTGCAATTGCAACTGTACTGCAATGTCAACAAGAACTTATTTTAATTTTTTATCCAGTGCTTCATATGATTTAAAATTAACAACATAATTCTAGTTTTTATTTATTAGAGCAATCTTGTAATATACTTTATCTGGGCATTTCTGGGGCACAGATGGGCATGGTCCTTTGTAAGACAAGTCACTTTTCGTGTTAAACTGCATGCTACATGCTATGAGTTCATGGTAAGGCCCCTGTATTAATATCTCTCATGTTCAACCAGACACAAGGTATAACTTTGATACTACCGATTATTCCCCGCGAGAGCGGCCGACCTCACGAACCACCATCCGGTATCGATACACAAATCTATAATCGATAACAATCGAATATTTTTGGTCAGCTATCATCGGGTCCTCGTGACTCGGAAATCGTGACTCGATCCTACATTCCGAGTATTTTTTAACTCAATAATAAGCTGGTGCTTAACCGGTATGTCGCCTGATGGTAAGAGGTGATGGAGATACGGATGGGTGCGTAATATCTTTTAATAGTTCCTTGTGCACTTCGGAGTCGCTGGACGTTCGGGGTGTGGACCCTAGGACGTCCAGGGCGCCGAGGGACCCCCGTCCCCGTGAGCACCATGTCAGGTTCCCGGGGGGCTACAATCCGCCTTCCGGCGGCGGGCTCAAAAGCAAGGCACTGAGGGGCCTTTGGTGCAGATCCCACCGGAGAGCCCTGGGGACCCCTCTCATTTGCCGATGCGACAGCCGCGGGGGTTTTAGTGGGTAAGAATCCCACATACCCCGATCAAGCCTCACAGCTCCTGGGGACCTTATAATGGATTCCCCCGCGAAAAAAAAGGACAGGTATGGAACCCTAATAATGTAGATCTCGATCAGTTGAAAGAGCCCCAGTGACTCATAACGACAAAAAAAGTGGTTGCAGTACGACATGTATCTCGTCGCCTCAAGTGCAGCCTAAGTCAACAAGGCAAAAATCAAATTCCGAATCATTGAAGTGGGGTTTTTGTCTGTGCACTGAACTGTGTCGATATAGTGTTGTGCGGAGTGGTATCGATAATGTCATAAAAAGTAAGTCATACGTCATTTATTCATTATAGTTACAAAATATGATATAGGTCTTCAGGAGTACAACGAGAACGCTATGTTATGCCAGACGGCGTACAAAAATAGTAATTTAAAATTGCTTTTTCAACGGCCTCAAGGAGGGTTCTGTTTTTCTAGCGTATTACATATGAACATTTCTCTTTTTAGACCTATTCAAAAAAAGTGAAAAATTACACACTGTTTAAAAAAAAGTAAAAAAATGACAAGCCCGTTGAATTTCTTGTCGGATCTTCTCAGTTGAGGCCGCGTTGTGATCCGGTGATAATATTAAAAAAAATTTTTTTGGGTAAGTGCCTCCGTGGGGCCACAAAATAAAGACATTTTGACTTAGAATAATATTGTCATTGCAGGGTCGATATTATCAATATTTCTGTAATGGATGAATTCTTCCTCACACTAAAAGACGAGATTATTATATATATAAGCACAAATACAAGAATTTAACAAAGGTAACAAAAGCGTGGCGGAAACAGTGGTATAAAAAAAATTATATATTATTGGGAAAAATTTACGGATCATACATATACGCCGTCACTGTCGCTGTCAGTGTCAACGTATAATGCAGCGGTTACACATTCGCGAGACAACTTGCCAGGCACGAATGTGTAGCCACCGCATAATATTACAATCTATCTCTATCTCTAACAATTTCGATATATCGTTGCAAGCCGATATCGATTATCGATATCGTTGCGCCCATCACTATACCGCAAATATTATAATCCCGCTACTGTATTCAACAACACATACTTTAGAAATATTCAACCGATAACGAAATACCACCGACCGCCTAAACTAATATTGGATGACGGGTGACGATTTTGTGAAGAAAAGAGTTCAACGAAACAAAAATATTATACGGAGATTGAAGGGACATGAAGGGGCCTATGTCACATAGGGAGGAATATACGGTACTCTGATACAGCGGCCAATCTTTCACAATATCAGCCAACTACGCGGGAGATATTATAGTGCACAAGTGCTTGTGTAGTGCACAAGTGCACTCTCTCTTCCTTTACTCTCACAATCCGGCGGGTCCACACCGACACGACTTGTCAGAGAACAGACATACAAACGTTTTTGCCCAACTGCCCCAGGAAGAGGGCTATGTATTTTTCGAGAGTGTGTATGTATATACTACATATATCTATTTCCTTGGCACGGCGTACAGTCTCAACGGCGTAAGGGAAAACAAGAAGACGGGCAGCAGCGTCTTTCTATTATGCCCGGTAAACAAGACACCGATACAACGTAGTCGTCAAGACGCGACGGGCTACGGAATGCAAACTAGATCTGTTTGTGGCAATCCCGAAAATCCCGAGATTAGCCAAGTGCAGTCCCGGGATTTTCGGGGCCAGAAAACGCCCGGGATCCCGGGATCTAATTGAGTGGCCCGTTGGTCTAGTGGTTAGAACCTGGCGGCTAGCAATTAGGTCGTGGGTTCGACTCCCACCTTGTCTTGATGGTTTTTAACTGTACAATGTATTAGTACCCCGTTGGGTGTCCGTCAAAGGCGACTAAGGGAAAACAAAAAGACGGGCAGCAGCGTCTTTCTATTATGCCCGGTACACACGACAACGATATAACGTAGCGATCTGACTGCGCCTTAGAGGAGATACCACTGGAGAGATCATGATGCGCTAACCCCTCTGCCAAATTTTGTTCATATGTTCAGGTCAGTCTTTATTTGTGTGCGTATCTTTTTGAATGTGTTGCGAGTTTATTATAGTGTGGGTATGCGTGAAATTGTGTCTGTGTGTGTTTACTTCGCCTCCCACACCCCGCAAAAGTGCCACGAAAAATTTGTTCGGGGAATCGACACGATACTAGCTCCATTCTAATTACTCTGAGGACTGCGCAGACCGTTTGTGCAGTTTTATCTAACGTGTGTATTAAAAATTTCTCAGATTTTTCTGGTTGGCGCAAACGATCGTGGTAGTTTCAAAATCTATTCGATAAATCGTTGCGATCGCGTTTGCACAGTTTTTTCGTAGTGTGTCGACGGAAGTCGGAACAATCGTTCAGTTCGTTCACAACCCTTTCTGTAGGTGCGGATGACATGTTTCTCATCTGAGTTTCAGCTGGGAACCGACGATCGACGCAGATATCGTAGACGTGTAGACACTCCAAGGGCATTCGATTGATTGCGCAAACGGTCTGCGCAGTCAGATCGCTACGTTATATCGTTGTCATGTGTACCGAGCTTTTGATTACCTACCACCTATACTGCGAACCACAAGACACCTGCCAAGCGTGGTTATTATATCAACCCCTCCTTTCTAAAGGGGAGGCCTTTGTTCATCGGATGATAATGATAATAATCAAAATTACCATCAAGATATTACATATAAAGGACTCACAGCTAAGCAATTAAAATCGCGACCATTCAATATCGACCGATCATTTTCCTCGATGCAAAACGTATTGTATTTATTGCCGAGTAATGGACGGACAGACAGATCAAAAGTGGGCGGGACAGACCCTTTAATGACGGCAATCGAAATGCTGTGTCATTATTGCGTCGGTTTGAGCAAAATGGAAATGCAATACGCTAGGCTTGACGGGGTGCCTTGATACATGAATAATAATACCAGCCCTTGTTTATGTCCCACTATAGGGCACGGGCCTCCCCTCAAGATGAGGGGGTTTAGGCCACAGTCCACCACGCTGGCCAAGTGCGGGTTAGCGGACTTCACACGTCATCCGAAAGCTAGTTAGGCTTTCTCAGACATGCAGGTTTCCTCACGATGTTTTCCTTCATCGAAAGCTAGTAACAATCGCACAAGATTCGAAACTGCGCACCTTGTTTTCAAGGCAAGCGCACACCCACTGAGTTGTTACCGCATTGGGATACATAAATGCCGCAAATATGATTGACTGGCCCGTTTGTCTAGTGGTTAGAAACCATGGCGGCTACCAATATTAGGTCGTGGGTTCGACTCCCACCTTGTCTTTATGGTTTTTAACTGTACAATGTATTAGTACCCCGTTGGGTGTCCGTCAAAGGCAGTGGCGTGCACTGAAAGCAGGCAAAAATATCTGCGAGTTGTTTATGCTTTATGCTATTTGTTCGTGTTCCAGCACAAATATCCTTAAATTAACCAATACTACCAACATTACCATTTACATTAAAAAAAATTACGTTAATTCACGTCCAAACTAAGATTTTTTTAAATTAAGTCTGTTTAGAGAAATCCTAGGGTAGGCAAAGTATTTTTGTCAGTATGGAGCCGCTGAATAAACTTATTAATGTTCTCAAATGCAAATTAATATGTCTATAGTATTTGCTTTAATATGGATATTTGAAATGGTATAATAACATACTTAAAATAGGTGAAACAAGCCGAATATTTTTTTTGCCTACCCTCTGTGCACGCCACTGGTCAAAGGCGACTAAGGGAAAACAAGAAGACGGACAGCAGCGTCTTTTTATTGGATTACCTACCACCTATACTGCGATCCCCAAGCTGCCTGCCAAGCGTGGGGATTATGGCAACCCCTCCTTTCTAAGGGAGAGGCCTTTGTTCAGCTGTGGACGTTTCGGCTGCTGGTGATGATGATGTTGAATATATTAGTCAAGTGATATATTTTCGTAAAAATTTCTGTAGTCCATGAAAACGAAGATTTTTGACCAGTGTATGTTGCCAGTCATGACATATGGTACTGAGACGTGGTCTCTAACAGTTGGCCTTTTGGAGAAGCTCAGAGTCACACAACGAGCTATGGAGAGAGCTATGCTCGGAGTTTCTTTGCGCGACAGAATCCGGAATGAGGAGATTCGCTATAGCTCTCAGAATCTGCAAGTTGAAGTGGCAATGGGTAGACCACATCTCTCAAAGAACCGATAACCGATTGGCAAATAAAGTTTCCACGAGAGGACTACGAACCGGAAGGCGCAGTGTAGGCAGGCCTCCCATTAGGTGGATAGACGACATTGTGCGCGTCGCAGGTAACATACATACACTCATAAAATTTGTTTAGAAGCCCACATAGACTAACATATATTAATATTACGCATTTTTATTAATATTACATACATACGCGTCGAATAGAGAACCTTCTTTTTGAAGCCGGTTAAAAATAATGTAGTCAGCCTGTGGCTTGAAAAGAAATAGCGACACAAGTGCGCTATTTCTATGTGCCACTTTCGGACCGTAACACCTAATCTAGTTTAAATATTATATCGTATGGCAGTAATAACACTAAATATGAATCTGCTAAGATTCATCTAAAATCTGTGAGCAGTTTACGAAAATTACAGGAATTGCCAGGGATTTGTTGTGAATGTAGAATACGAAATTTTAGTTGAAAAGCTTAAAGTGGTCGTTTTAGGCCCGAAGAAAAAAATATAGTAAAAAATTTTTTAGGGCCCACAGAAGCGTTAACCAATTAGGAATCGTCTAATAAACGACTTGTTTGTACGTCTCGTTCGTTTTTTATCCGAAATGATTGATGTGATTTTGACCATCGATGGTCTTAACCCAGCGTTACGACCTGACTCGTATGGTGCTTACTATAAGCGGAAGCGATTTAATAATAACTTGTCACAGAAAATACCCAATTTTAATATATGAGGTATTATCCAGAGTCGAAAGATGTCCACTGCTAAACAAAAGTCACCCCCTTAGACCCCCGGGTTGTTATAATCCTCACGCTTGGTAATCGTCTTGGGGATTGCAGTATAGGTGTAATCCAATAGAAAGACGCTGCTGCCCGTCTTCTTGTTTTCCCTTAATAGCTTGTTACGGACACCCAACGTTAGGAAATTGGAGGGTGCTATTCTTATCCGGACACCGGGTAACACGTGTTTAGGTAAACCTAACCAAGAATTGTCAATTGGTGCGATATTTCTTATTAATAAACGGAAATGCTTAATCGGAATCCCTATTTAATTCAAATGTTTATTTCAAATAGGCTTAAACGCTGAATAATTGATCATACAAAAGTCACAACGCGGCCTAAAAAGATCCGGCAAGAAACTCTGCAGGCTTGTCTTTTTGACACTTTAATTTAAACAGTTTTTGTCTTGTCACAATTTGATCAACATCAGCGACAGTGTGTCCTGCCGTACAAAAGATAAAACCAATACGACGTAAATACAACAAACTAGGCGGCCAAAGGGATAGTAGTCGGATCAGTCCCCCAAACAGCACCCGCGCACGAGTTGACTTGAGTAGCAGCCATCAAAAAATCTTTATTAATTACTACTTTGTGATTGTGGCCAAGATATTGGAGACATTACCCATATCCTTTTCTTTTGTCCAAATTATAGTTCCCCTTCTTTTTATGACTTCCTTATAAAATATAAAGCTCCACTTCCTTGTAATATCTCATCTATTCTATCCTTATCTAATAAATTATATATTAAATCTATCACGAAATATATCCTTCACTATAATATTTGTTTATAATCTCTTCCCTAATATATTATATGTTCATATTATTAAATTTAATTATATATTGCCCACATCCTCAAACCGCATCCATTTCCCCAACCCGTCGATCTATCCGAAACACGAAGCATAAAGTTTTCTCCGGATCAAATCAAACAGTTGCAACAAGAACACAGAACTGGACATCGGCAGTAGTGGCACTAAGTAGTAGCCGATTGCCAGCGAACAAAAAAGAAGAAGAAGAATTACTACTTTACTGATACCGACTACGGAACGGAGGGAGGGTTATGATTTTAACAAAAATGTATGTATGTATGTTCATCTGTTCCTGCATATCTTCTAATCTACTTAACATAATTTGACAAGAAGGGTGTCGTTAGAAGCGTTTTGATTGTCCGCTGGTTATAGGCTATATAATATCACATTATTAGACTGCGATTTTATCCGTAGTCGGGTTTTAGTTTTTAAAACTTATTACTTGTTTTAGAAATAAAAGAATATAAAAATAAACTATTTAAAAAAAAATAAAAACCGACTTCAAAGTAAATTATCTAAAAAGTATAAAATAACGAAAATATTATTGAAGTTGGTGTTAGCGTACCTGCTGTGTATATTCTGCACCAACTTCAATAATATTTTCGTTATTTTATACTTTTTAGATAATTTACTTTGAAGTCGGTTTTTATTTTTTTTAAAATAGTTTATTTAACACTTTTTAGTGACTTATTTTACCAAGATAGGTATCAGCACTATCACGCAACTCGAACGTCTACATTACAGTAACTTACAGAAAACATAAAAAGTTTATATCTCTTAAACTACTGGACCGATTTTGATGAAATTTGTACTCTACCCTAAGTTGAAAGATACTCTAACTATTGCAAAAAGAATTTTCGAAATCGGTCTTGTAGTTGCTGAGAAATCCGTGGACAAACCTACATACATACATACATACATACATACATACATACATACATACACTCGTGAAATTTGGTAAATTCGTTTAGAAGCCCACATAGACTAACATATATGAATATTACGCATTTTTATTAATATTACATACATACGCGTCGAATACAGAACCTCCTTTTTTGAAGTCGGTTAAAAAACCGCCCAGCGGTCAGTCCGTCCGTGACCATGAATGCTGTAAAGTATTCGTAACGTCGGGTAATTAAAATCATAAATAAACCGCGATATAATCCGTAAAATTAGTTTCATTTCAATATAAGAAAATATAAAAAATAATAATAAATTAATATACACACATCAAAAGTGTCTAGGGATCAACATATATTTTTGCAATAACTTTTCTCCTGATTGATATTAATTAAAATTTTCTTTAAGGATTCATCAAATAAAGTGTTTTCGTTTGTCACAGTAACGATAAACCAAGTCACCTTTGCATTAATAAAGAAATTTGCCATTTTCCTAATAAAGGGATTTTTGACATTTGAACCACTAACACAAAAGTTCGAAAAAAAGACTGAAATAACAGTTTTCTTTAAAATTTTATTGGGTAACTTAAACAATTAATAATCCGTGTTTCTACCGCGAACACTAACAACACAAGAACATCGGTTTGGCATACTCAAAATGAGTTCATCCAAATCACGCTGTGGAATGGCCGCCCATGTTCGTTGCAACAACAAAAAAAGGTCTTCTTGCGACTGGATACCCTCCATATTCGGCAGAGCTCTTCTCTGTAGCATATCCCATGCATGCTCAATCGGGTTCAAGTCTGGCGACTGAGCAGGCCAGGGCAGGACATTGATGTTAGCTGCGGCGAGAGTCTGTCTTACAACTCTTGCGGTGTGCGGTCGTGCATTATCATGCATTAACTGAAATAAGGGACCGATTTGCACTTGTAGAGGAACGATGACGTCTGATACAATCGTCTCAGCATAAATTTGAGCGTTGAGGTTGCCTCTGATCCAAATCAACTCAGTTCTTCCGCCGATCCAAATACCCGCCCATACCATGATGGTTCCACCACTATAAGGATGGACTTCCTGGCAGGATTTTAATCGCTGTTGGCGTCCAGGGGTTCTCCAGTGTCGTATACGTCTTGTATCCGGTCTCATACCAAAACGAGACTCATCAGAAAAGCACACGAAACGCCATTGTTCTTCTGCCCAATTTCTGTGTTCAAGAGCCCATTGATATCGAATCCTACGATTGTGCACTGCTATAGGTGGTAATCGTAGCGGTCTTCGGGAATGAAGGTTCACTTCATGCAAGCGGTTTCTGACTGTTTGGTCGCTAATTAAGTTCCCTGAAGAGTGATGAAGCCTCACGGCTAACATCATGGCAGTTATTGTTGGAGCTCTTCGAGTTAAGATTTGAATATATCGGTCTTGTCTCCGTGTGGTGCAGCGATACCGTCCTCCATGGCGCTCAGCCACGGTACCAGTGCTTCGGTAACGTGTCCAAAGTCGACTGATAACACTCTGACTTGTATTCAGAGCTAAAGCCACAGTACGTTGCCGGGAACCAGCTTCTATCATTCCCACGGCTCTGAGCATTTCTTCCCTGCTTAAATGACGTCGCCGCTCCATAATAACGTTGGTTTTAATCAGTAGTAGGGAAACAGTAGCAGTAATAATGTCTTCAATGCGTTGTATGTTTTTATAGGGAAAATATTGACAGCTGATTTTCATCTTTTACTCGAATTTGATTCACAGTTCCTGATTCAAATTATGAAATGCACCAAAAAGGATCCATATAAATTTATAAAATCATAAATTTATTACAAAGCCACATCTCAATCTCAAGAAATCCGCTTAAAAATGCTTGATCCCTAGACACTTTTGATGTGTGTAATAATAGAATATTTCTTATAACTTGGGCCACAACGTAACCCTGCGGACGCAACGTGTGTGGCACAAAGGACCGATTGACAATCATTTATCATTACAAAATGTTTTCGGTTAAATTTAAACATTTTAGCTATTTACACTTTGATAAGATGCCGCCCTGATTCGGGTTATATTAAGAATATTTTGATGTTTTTTCTTAAGGTATTTAGTAAAAAAATCCTATAAGTAAAATAAGAAACCCTTTATTTCTGCATTGTGGATTTTATAAGGTAAGACAATAATCTAGAATCATTGACTAATAATTACTTGCCTTATAGAACGTTAAAAACACTTGTTGGCGCTAAGATCGGGTTTTGCCAGGCCTATAAATAAGTCTAAAAAAAGAAATTTAGACAATAAATATGTTTTCAATAAACAGCAAACAATGTGCGTATGTCACAACGTCAAGCTGTACTGTTCGTCAAAACATTTGTTTTAGTTATGCCTAAAAGGAATAGATGGTTTTGGGGAAATAATTACGCTAAAACGTTAAAGAAAACTGTTCACGTGGGTCGGTATGATACCTAGCTTTACTGTTGACATAATTTTTTACAATACTTGACCTCTGAAGGCACTTTACACACAATGAGACTAGCCTCAATATCTATCTACGGGATTCGTAACCACGTAGTATTTTAAAAGACCGGTACCCACGCGTGCTTGGTGACTATGCCAGCATCACGCAAAAATATTATATTTTATTTTTCATTGGTTCCGAGTGGGGTCACAGATAAAAAAAAAAATTATATTGTTCTCTATAGTCCGATTAATCGATTAAGGCAACCTTGTATACCCTGTGTATGAATGCAACAAAAATAATCTATCTATATTACTTAGAATACAACTGTAACAGGTCCAATTCTGTACATTGAAGATATTTTGAAAATTATGTTTGGAGGGCATTCTATAACCGTTACTCAGGCCGAAAATGTAATTTTTAAATTTTTGTCTGTGTGTCTGTATCACGGCTGCGCATCACGCCGAAACTACTGAATGGATTCAAATGAAACTTGGCGTCATTTGAGATCTTACTACGAGGTAGGTCATAGGATACTTTTTATCCCGTAATCTAGCACGGTTCTTTTGGGAGAGGGGATTAAAGTCAAAATGGGTACTTGGTTATAAGTTTGGTCCGATTTTATCATTTTTTCTTTATAATAAATATTAGTAAGGGAACACTCATAGAGAGTTTTTATCAAGGTTTTGTAATCGATCGGGTTAAGCAACGTTAGGTAAGGTCATTAAACAGATTGGTGACCGTTTAACGCCATTTGAACTAAACGGGTCCGTGCTTCGGAGAGCAAGTACAAAGTGGGTCCAAGTTTTTAACCGACTTTAATAAAGGAGGTTTTGTATTCTATGCGAATGTATATTATTGAAAGTTTAGTTAACGTAACACAGCGCGGACGGAGCTACGTGGGTCAGCTAGTACTTAAATACGAACGCAACCTATTTACATACGTCTGTACCGACGTCAGTTCAATTGATATTCGACGGGTTAAGAATAGAGCTGGTAAATATAGCACATAGCAGTTTAGCTATATTCGCTCAACGTATAACGTACGCTATATTTATTTCCGTTAGGCGCTATAAATCGCGCCGTTAGCATAAAGTCGTCGGTCAGTCAGCGCGTGTTGGCGCTCGCGTAACGACGTAACGTATATTATGCTTATCATGACATCGCGCGCTATACACACTACGCGCCATCTTCCCACACATACGCTATGCAACATGCTATAGCGTTTAAAATAGCACGCAAAAAAAATATATTTTGTAGTCTATGCTGCCCACAGATATAGATTTACATAGATAACGCAACCAAGCATGCCAAGTTTTTAACACCTTCTGTGACGTCACAGCCAAATTTAGTGACGGGAAGTCCAAACCGATTCAAAGACACCGATGCCGCCGATTCGTTTTAGTTTTTGCGGCCGACCGGCTGCAAGGCTGCAACAACAGACGCGCGCGGACTGTAAGTTAGCGGCGACCAACCCTGGCGTTTCTTCGGGGTTCGGACATGCGAAGTAAATCTGTATCTGTGATGCTACCATAAAATAGCAGATATGAACAATACTAGTTAAGGATATAATATTAGCAGCACTAACCTGGTTGTGGTAGTGAGCGAGCGGGTGATGCGGCACGTGCCGCATCGCCGGATGCAGCATGTTGGCTGCTCTCGCGCTAGCGCTGCTACTGCCCTCTACCGCCTGCACACACAAACATATCCAAATACAACAACTATATTCTTCCAAACTTCCTTAAACTCAGAGTCACACAACGAGCTATGGAGAGAGCTATGCTCGGAGTTTCTTTACGCGACAGAATTCGTAATACAATACACTACAAATATTCTTTATTGTACACCAAAAGAGAAGATACAGTTTAAAAGAGAAGATACAGTTTAAAAGAGAAGATACAGTTTAAAAGAAAAAGAAAAATTGCAGTGTGACAATTTAAGGCGGTCTTACCGCTAAAGCGATCTCTTCCAGACAACCTTGGGGTACAGAACGGTATATTGAAGGGCAGGTGTAATTACAACTTTAGATAACTGGTATAAGTAAATTAAATATAATAACATGAAATATATATTATAATAAGTAGATATATAAATATAGGACTGATAATGTAGCTCTATGACTATTTAAGTACTATTACATACTATAAATTCGAGAAAGATTAGATTTACGGAATGAAGAGATTCACCTAAGAACTAAGGTCACCGACATAGCTCTCAGAATCTGCAACTTGAAGTGGCAGTGGGCAGGCCACATCGCTCGAAGAACTGATAACCGATGGGGAAGAAAGGTTCTCAAGTGTCGACCACAAACCGGAAGACGCATTTTAGACAGGCCTCCCACTAGATGGACTGACTACATTGTGCGCGTCGCAGGTAACCGGTGGATGCAAATAGCCAATTGTCGTTCATTGTGGCGTTCCAAGGGCCGGCCTATGTTCAGCGGTGGACGTCTTCCGGCTGGTGATGATGATGATGTGATGAACCTAAATCCGGAAGTAGTTCACTAGGTGGAAGGTTGTGCAAGGAGCCGTCCAGGTGGGTACCACTGCAGTGTCAGTTATATTGCCACTAAGCAGTGTGTTAACATAGCTGTGTTCCTGTGTGAATGGCACTGTAGCTGGTGAAATTACCGCCTGCATACGAGTATCACTTGAGCAACAGCCATCACTCCTTTCAACCGTATTGGAGGAGTGACCCGCCAGAAATAACTACTTCGTTTTTATGTTAGTAGTAACTAGGGACCATCATTTCGTTAACTGGGAGGAAACCTACTATGGACCACCAAGTAGTATAATAGTCATCTTCATCATCAGCAGCCTTAGAAGGGAGGGGTTGCCATAATCCCCACGCTTGGCAGGCAGCTTGGGGATCGCAGTATAGGTGGTAGGTAATCCAATAGAACTTCGGAGTCGCTGGACGCTCGGGGTGTGGGCCCCTTGAGCGTCCATTGAGTACGGCGGCGACTCCGAGGAGGACGGCGGCGGGGTTGCGACCCCCGTCCCCGTGAGTACCGTGTCAGGTTCCCGGGGGGCTACAATGCGCCCCCCGGCGGGGGGCTCAAAGGCAAGGCACTGAGGGGCCCCTGGTGCAGATCCCACCGGAGAGCCCTGGGGTTCCCCCTCTCATGTGCCGATGCGACAGCCGCGGGGGTTTTAGTGGGTAAGAATCCCACATACCCCGGTCGAGCCCCACAGCTCCCGGGGATCTTTCGAAGACTTCCCCCGCGTCAAAAAAAAAAAAAAGGTAATCCAATAGAAAGACGCCGCTGCCCGTCTTCGTAACAGCTCAGTGGGTTCGAACCCCGGCTCGCACTTCTGATTTCTTTAACGTTAAACGCCAAGCGTCTGTCACACAATGGATTTTTCTACTGGTAGATTGCTCAACGGCTGTCAAAGTATTAGTCATGTGCGATTGTTACTAGCTTTCGGTGAAGGAAAACATCGTGAGGAAACCTGCATGCCTGAGAAAGCCTAACTAGCTACCGAATGACGTGTGAAGTCCGCCAACCCGCACTCGGCCAGCGTGGTGGACTAAGCGGCTTCATCTTGACCTCTGGCCTCTGCCGTACAATAGGACATAAACAAAGGGTTGGTATTATTAGTTCAGTTACCTCAGGCGGCTCATTCTTCGGCTCGGCTTCGTCTCCAAGCTCGACCAGCTGAAGCGCCTCCTCTAGAAGATCGAACCTTGACTCCTCACTGTTCACCAAGGACGGGGGCAGATCTCCTTGGATCACGTATTCACCTGCGGGAGGAAAAAAATATATTTATAATAAATACTATGGTCCAGGATTCAGGGGCTACAAAATTGATGCTTCCAGGAAACTACGACTTCTGATTGATAAGCGGTCGCTTTCCATCATGCATCCTGATTTCATCATCATCAGCCTACAGTCGTCTACTGCTGGAAATAGGCCTCTCCAATATCACGCCACTGACTACGATCCTCGGATTTCCTCATCCAACTTCAGCCCACCATTTTAGGTATGTTGTCACTCCATCTCGCTTGCGTGAGTTTGCCAACTCGCGGTCTCCACTCAAGAACTCGTTTGCTCCAACGATTATTGGTTCTACGGAAGATATGGCCGGACCACTGCCACTTCAGCTTGCTAATCCGGTGGCCTATGTCGATAACTTTGGTTCTCTGTCTGATCACCTCGTTTCAGAGAAACTCCAAGCATAGACTTTTCCATAGCTCACTGAGCGACTTTAAATTCTGATCATCCTGATTTACTCGTCACTAATTCGTATTTACAGAATTAATAGAACGTTAAAAATATTCCCCATCCGTTTTTAAATTATCTCAAGGCGTACACGAGGCCATTTAACCAGATATTGTAATATTTTTAACTTTAAAACCGCAATCCCTTTCAACCCTTTGTCGGTGTTCAACCGAAATTTTCTGCACCGAAAATGTCCCGAGGGACTAAAAAAATTGCAATTTCAACTCTAAACTAAATAACAATAGGTTTTCATTTACAGGATCTCACCAATAAATCATCACACAACACAACAAATTTACATAAGCCGGCGGCCTGGCGCTACTGTCATCGTCAAACTTTTTAAATCCCCAAACAAATTTAGTTCCGATTTTCACCACCCGCATCTGTAAGTTTGTACCAATCTGCTTTGCGGGAATGGTCAACCGCATTGTAAGAACGTCATTCAAATACCCAGTGGCTAGTGGTAATCCGTTTAAATATGAAAGGGTCTTTGAGGCCCGCAGCCGCGGTAATTATGCACGGTAGCTAACATCGGTAGGGTTGTGTCGTAAATCATAATTGACATGCGGGGTGTTTGAATAGATGTTGTTCTTAGAATAAATTCATTATGGCTTCATTGGAGCAAGTACTGTTAACAATTCTTCAGGTTTCTAATCTGGCCTTCTAGACAATGTAACATCTATGTATATAAAAATGAATGGTTGTCTGTATGTCCTTTATAGAATCGTAAACTATGCATTTGATCATGTCATGATATTCAGCAAAGAAAGACAACGACATAAGACAGAAAAATCACGTGACATATTATAGGGAATTGATACCGTTAGCGAATGAAGAAATATAATCGTTATGAAGCGATTGTATCCTCTCTAAGCCCTCTGGCCTTCTAGACAATGTAACATTCTACAAGCGTTAACGCGAATAGTAAGTATAAAATGTATGACAGTGACATAAGACATAGAAAAATCACATGACAGATTATATGGAATTGACACCATAAGTGAATGAAGAAATAGAATCGCTATGAAGCGATTGTATCTTGTCTTAGGCCTTCTGATTTCTATTTATTTATTTGTCTAGCTAGACCCTGCGTCATCAAGAGGAAGCTGGGTCCCCCCAGCTCCCTCTTGATGACGCAGGGTCTAGCTCCCGCTCCCGCGTGCGGTTCTGCTTCCCCCGGGGTGTCTGGCGCTGGAGACTGGCGAAGGTCCAAACGAAGATCCCATAGTCTTTGCACAGCGTCCATGAAAGCCACCGGGGAGGTTTTGGTGGGTAAAAATCTTGGAGACCGGGTACCTTTTGAGGTTTCCTCATCAACAGCAAAAAAACCCTCCGATTTGGATAAATTTGTTACTTTAGTTTTGTTATGATAATTGTTTCCCTTTAGCCAATTTAACACTTTTAGTGACTTTTATTTTACCAAGATAGGTATCAGTACTATCACGCAACTCGAACGTCTACGATCTTATAAAGTACTGAACCGATTTTTATGAAACTTTTCTAAGTTGAAAATTACTCAAATTATTTCATAAAGTATTACCTCAATCGGATTTGTAGTTTTTGAGAGATCGTTTGACAATACATACGCATCGAATACATTACCCATCTCCTTTTTGAAGTCGGTAAAAATAGATCAAAATTCTTTGCCAAAAAAAAACTGACACATTTATCACTTAACCACACTTATCACCACTTTATCTCAAAAAAAAAACGCCGGCCAAAAAAAAATAGCTGTCAACTGTCAAATAACGGGCACAGTGGCACCGCAATTGTCACAGACAATATAGATTTGTCTTAGACAATGTGTATTCCATAATAATCCTTCTTTTGTGTGCGGTCCTTTCGACCTGATGTAGTGGCGACGGAAACTTTTTTCACCGTCGCATTTATAGGGTTAAAACTACAACGCGCGACGATCAAGTGAACTTCGTAATACATTACCGCGTTTAATCGCCGGTAGCCGAAAGCTGTGAAGTAGTAAGCTCTAATGTATATTAAAGTTGACAGTCAGTCGTTTGGGAGATAATGTTTTGACTCCAAAGGTTTATTTGAGGATTATAATTTCGAATGTTTAAATAGTGTTGAATTTGTATTGACGAGATTAATTTGTGTGTCGCTTTTAAAGGAAGCGGACACTAAACTAAATATAAAATTAGGCGCATTATATTTTAGGTACAGTTACCAAAAGCGGGGTAGATTGCATTTGTATCGGGATTGTATTAAATTGTGCTTCAATGTTTTGCGGTGTTCAAATAAATTGTTATTCTATTCTATTTTCTCCCGACTGCCCATACTGAGGGCTCGAAAAACATTTTTCGAGAGTATGTTGTATGACTGCTACACAGCTTGATAGCTGGATTCGGAAAACAGCAATGTATCCACACTGCTGCTTGGCGGCAGAATATCTGACACTGCGATGGTCTTCTGTCTTTTGACAGATAGGTCTTCTGTCTGAAAGGTCCCTTTCTTGTTCTCGCGGGGGAAACCTTCAATAAGTCCCCGAGACCCCGTCTCCACAGAGTCAACCGGGATAAGTTTTACCCCCTGAAAGCCCTGAGGCTGTAGCATCGAAACATGACATGCGGGGCGTTACTCCTCAGTACCTTACCTTTGAGCCCGCCGGGGGCACATTACAGCTCCCCGGGAGCCTATCACGGTGCTCACGGAGACGATGGTCGCAACCCCACCGCCGTCCTCCTCGGAGTCGCCGCTGTACTCAATGACAGTCTAGGGCCCACGTCCCAACCATCTACATGGTTCCGTGGGCCTTTTAGAGAAGCTCAGAGTCGCACAACGAGCTATAGAGATAGCTATGCTCGGAGTTTCTTTGCGCAACAGAATCCGGAGTGAGGAGATTCGCCGAAGAACCAAGGTCACCGACATAGCTCTTAAAATCTGCAAGTTGAAGTGGCAATGGGCAGGCCACATCGTTCAGAGACTCCGCGTAGGTATGCCTCCCACTAGGTGGACAGACGACATTGTGCGCGTCGCAGGTAACCGGTGCAAATAGCCAATTGTCGTTCATTGTGGCGTTCGAAGAGGGAGGACTATGTTCAGCAGTGGACGTCTTCCGGCTAGTGATGATGATGATGACCCCAAACGTCTAGCGATTTCTAACAGTCTATTAGAAGTCTACTACTACAAAAGTCTATTAAATATACTCTAATAGTTAAAAATAACTAACGAACCAGTTTAAAAGTGCCATTGCATAATGTTTTGTTAAAAAATAACTATCGGCATTGTAACCTTGGCAATGACTGCGCAGTGTCACGGCGCAAGAGCGCCGAAAGTGAATTGATCTATAGATCTATGATCTATGGATCATTGGCGTGTCGGTCGCGGTGGGCATTGTCGATCGTTTCGACGCGTTGCTGTTTTTTTTATACGACATTTAGAATGATAAAAATAATAGTGCCTTGACAAAAGTGTGTCTTTAACCTAAAAACATATTTCTTTCTTATTTGATATATTCATTATACTTATAATCTTAGAATATATATAAGTACAAGTACAATAGAATGCTTATTTTCAAGTAAGAACCGTATTACGAATAGGAACAACGAAAGATTTCTCCACGACTGATCGCCTCTACTAATGACAAGAGGGCTGGCTCTTTTCTCGCTCAAAGAATCAGCATTGCAATTCAGCGAGGAAATGCAGCGAGCGTTCTTGCCACCATTCCGCGCGGTCACGATTTATTTGATAATTTGTAGTTTGGTATCTTTTTAAAATGATAACATATACCAACACAATAGGTACTGTACCGTCAGCTGTATATTACTTCATTTGCACTTGTGACAGATCAGACCCATTACTACTTGTAACTTACATATTAATATAACTCAAACTCAAAAATAGTTTATTTCAAATAGGCTTAACTTTTGAAAAGTCATGTTTATTTAAAAAAAAAAAGAAGCTACTACCGGATCACAACGCGGCCTCAACTGAGAAGATCCGGCAAGAAACTCAACGGGCTTGTCATTTTTTCTTTTTTAAACAGTGTGTCATGTTACAATTAGATCAGAGCGACAATGTGTCTTGCCGTTCAAAAGATCAAATAAGACAGAAAACAATAATAAAATATGACGAAAGTACAACAAACTAAAAAGCCAAAGGGATAGTAGTCGGACCAGTCCTCCCAACTTTAAATAGTTCACCTGCCTCTTGGAGGACGGACTAAAGAAACCTGCCTAGGCTGCCTACGATTTGTTTAAGGGGACCATAGACAAACGCTTACTCCATTCTTTATTATTTTTTTATTTTTTATTTATTGAAGGTATCCAACAGCACATTCCATAGAATACAGACAATTTAAAACTAGATAATTAAGCTAAGCCAATATAGGATACCATAGATACTAATATTAATTAAACAAGTAATTTAACAGTAGGTTGTTATTGCTAAAGTTTAGAAAGACTAAAAATAGAAAGGATCTTTTTAAGAAAAAATAGTAGAAATAGGTTAAAAATTAACATAAAAAGTGTAGAAAACTTAATGGTGTAGAAAAGGAAATGCTAGAAATTACAGCTTCAATTGCTACAATTACAACTTAAAATTTTAAACATACAAATCCTTAGCTAGTTACTAAGAGCTGCGCTATCTAAAAAGCAAAAACCAGTTATGTAGTATTAGATTAATTAAATATAGTAAGTATATAAGAATAAAATTGTGTGTTTTATATGAAATAATTTTTGTATTTAATTTTAAATTCGATTTCTAAATTTAATTCTAAATTACTAATTTTACTAATAGTAATTTATTATTCTTAATGTTGTTTGTTTAACTGTCGTATGGTTCGTGGCCAACAAATCTCACAGATTTGTTCAAGCTACTCTCTGACTTGGGTTAACGCCTGTTGTCTAGCTGACAACAACCGGTATCGACTTGTTACCTGCCCTCCGAAGCACGGAGACGCTCAGTTCCAATGCCACAACACGGTCACCCATGTCATCCATGGACTGACCTTGCCTGGCATAACCAACTGATTGTTGGGCACAGGCCTCCCATCAAGATGAATGGCTTAGGCCATAGTCCACCACGATGACCAAGTGCGGGTTGGCGGACTTCACATGTCATTCGAAAGCTAGTTAGGCTTTCTCAGACATGCAGGTTTCCTCACTATGTTTTCCTTCACCGAAAGCTAGTAACAATAGCACAAAGACGATTCGCACGCGATTAATTAAAGAAATCAAAGGTGCGAGCCGGGGTTTGGAACCTGCGCACCTTGTTTCCAAGACAAACGCTCGCGCACTATCACTGCTTGCCCGTTCACTGATCGTTTGACGAACATTATTAGTAAAAAAATGGACTTCTTCTTGTATTTCCTTGTTTATTTGCCATAAATAATTCTATATTTTTCCCGTGGCTGTATGTGGGTGTAACCTGTGCTTACCTATTCGCAGCTCACGCGTCATGCAATTAGACATTGTCTGAATTTAAAACTATCATTAGAATCCTGCTCCCCGATTGGTCAACCGTGAAGGTCGCAAAATGGCCGACCCCAAAATGGCGGCGTGATTTTTTTACCGCGAAACAATTAAACACGTGTTTTCGTCGACCGGATAGAATTTTATATGCTTTAATCAATTATGTATGGACAGGTTTTTTCGTCCGCACTTATGTACCGACCGACGCCTCGTTTACCTGCTGTTGATATACCTCTCACGGTTTAGGTTTTTTTTTTTAATTCTGCTTAGTGATGAGCAAATACTTTATCTAACTACCTAGGACTAGGCTGAGACAGTTTGTACAGTTTAATGTTCATAAATAAGTTTTGCATATTGACAGCTTTTTTGTATGAAAAAGTTCCCGAAGGCGGTTCCATGGTTTATATTTCTAGCTGACGCGCGTAGAGTTTAGCTCGCCCTTATTCCGATACTTCCAAGAATTGTAGATATATTTCTATCAACTTACACAAAACCTTGACAAATTAATAAGGTGTGAAGAGTCAATGCGACACATATTGTGTAGCTGCGACGCTCTTTCGAGACGTATGTTGAATCATCTGGGAGTAGCCTATCCTACGGCAGATGATTATGTACTGCTCCAAGCTGGCGCAATCGTTGAGTACCTTAGGGAACTCTTCGACACGTCAGCAACAGAGTAAGGGCTAGGGCATGCACAATGGATCCAACTAGGTCGAAGTGCGTTCCGGGAATACCGGGCCCAAAGGACCATGCCCATATTAGTATGGAGCTGAAAGTCAACAATGCCATGCAATGCCCAAATTGCAGCTCTATGTCAAGATAACTTTTTAACAGTATTTATATGATATCTAGATTTAATGTCATATAAAGCAACGGTTCAACAGATATTGGACATTAAACATGATAACTTCGTACTGGTTTTTTATACATTTTATCATTTACAGACAGCATTGCTATTAGTTTTTCACTAGGAACTTCATGATCATCACATAAGCTAAGCCAGAACAGTGTTCTTTTATATACTTATCTGTATGGTATCAGATAAACATGGCAGTTATTTGGAATTATGTAGTCTGTCTCCATTGTATAGTGTCAATATGTATGTGAAAATAATTTGGTTAGATACACTGGTACTGCAATGTCAACAGAACGTGTTATTTTTTATTTTTTTATCCAGTGCTTCATATGATTTAAAATTAACAACATAATTCTAGTTTTTATTTATTAGAGCAATCTTGTAATATACTTTATCTGGGCATTTCTGGGGCACAGATGGGCATTGTGCTTTATAGCCACCAAGAATAGAATACTAATCTCTATGTAGTGATGATAGTGATCTCTTTGCTGACCAGACAAGCGAGAATACATTTAAAAGAATACGCACTTCGCCCTTAATAATTATTTTCAGTGACTCAGAAGACTTTCGTCTTGCGTGGGAGTAAAGGGCATTTGAAACTTCCATTATTTCATTTTCGCCCACTTTCTTTTGTTCGAGATGTTTTCGTTTTGATAACTGAAGATACACTTTATTGTTTTAGATAACGAGGATTCTATGGGAATTAAATTTTACCATGAGATTAGAAATTATGTGTTTGCGTTTATTTTGTGCTTTGAATCGATGGAGACTTAGAGCCTACACTCTAAACGTCCAGCGATTTCGAAAGGGTGTAAAATTTATCCTAAATCTATATCTATACTACCTACTTGTAATAAAACTGTAACAGGTCCAATTCTGTATATGTGCCTCAGGAGGCACTTTTGAGGAGGCGGCCAGTCTGGCTGAGAGCGGGACCGCTGAAGTGGTCGACAGGATTGGACGGCTGGGCCTGAGGGTAAGACCGAGGTCATCTGTTTTCACGGACCTCGGAGGAAGCCACCCTCAGGCGCACAAATCAACGTCGGAGGCATCGCGGTCGCGGTTGGGGCCCGGATGAAGTACCTGGGTCTTATCCTCGACTCGCGGTGGAAGTTTGTTGACCACTTCGGGGAGCTCGCTCCGAGGTTGGTGAAAGTGGGGGCGGCACTGTCGCGGCTTCTGCCGAATTTGGGAGGTCCGGGCTCGACTTTCCGACGACTATATTCCGGGGTGGTGAGGTCGATGGCCTTGTACGGCGCGCCTGTGTGGGCGGACACTCTGACCGCCCAAACCAGGGCCCTGCTGCACCGAGCGCAGCGGGTTATGGCGGTTAGGGTGATACGGGGCTACCGCACCGTATCTTATGAGGCAGCGACCGTACTGGCGGGGATCCCACCCTGGGATCTGGAGGCAGAGGTGCTGGCAGCGCTATACCGGCAGAACGCAGAAGCGCGAAGCCGGGGCGGCATGGCACCTTCAAAGATGGCAGGAGCGGCTGGCGGAACCATCCGCCGGCCACTGGACCATATCTGCGGTGCACCCGGTCCTAAAGGAATGGATGCACCAAAAACACGGTACGCCTACCTTCCGCCTGGTGCAGGCAGTGGCGAGCACAGAAAGTAGGCAAAAATATCTGCGAGTTATCTGTACTCTAAGCTATTTGTTAGTGTGCCACCACAAATATCCTGTAATGTTAGTTACATTATAGGTCTTTCTATTCACATTTATAAACATCACGTTAATACCATGTCAGTACAAAATATTTTTAAATTAAGATTATTTAGAGAAATCGTAGGGTAGGCAAAGTATTTTTGTGTGTACGGAGCCACTGAATAACCTTATTACCGTTTTTAAATGCAAATTAATATTTCTATAGAATTTGCTAACATATGGGTAATTAAAATGGTACACTAATATACTTAAAGTAGGTTAAACAAACCGAATAAGTTTATTTGCCTACCCTCTGTGCACGCCACTGGGTGCAGGTATTGTCGGGACACAGCTGTTTCGGCAGATACTTGCACAAGATAGCCGGAAGGGAGGCGAACCCTGGCTGCCACGAGTGTGGCTGCGCCGAAGACACGGCGCAGCACACACTCGAGGTCTGCCCGGCGTGGGAGGCGGAGCGCAGCTTGTTGCGCGCCGTGATTGGGGGTGATCTATCGCTGCTGGCCATCGTCAAAGCCATGACTGACAGCGAGAGATCATGGGAGGCGGTGGTCTCCTTCTGCGAACGCGTCATGTCGCAGAAGGAGGCGGCGGAGCGGATCAGGGAGAGCGATCCCCTCGCTGATCCGCGCCGTCGCAGGAGACCCGGGCGCAGGAGGCGAGCGAACGCTGACCTAATGCCCCCGTACCGAGCAAGTGCGGGTAGCAGAAATGTGTGGACTGCTGCCTGCGCACAGCAAGCAATTGCCCTCGCGTAGGAAGGCGTGCTGAAGTGTCCCGGCACGCCTGCTGGAGGAGTCCACGGGCTTTATACACCCGCGGACGTGTCTGTGGGTCTCACACCCACAGACGAGTAGGAGTTCGCCGCTAGGCAGACGACCGCTGGCGGGAACCGGATGGGTAGTATACGTTCCCAGGGCCCGCCACAAAAAGCGGAATGAGGACACCGTGGGGTTTTAGTTGGTTGGAGTCCAACATAACCTGCGCTGCCACCACCCGGCGGTGCAGGTATCCATGACGATTTCCCACGAGAAAAAAAAAAAAAAGGTCCAATTCTGTACATTGAAGATATTTTGAAAATTCTTTTTGGAAGGCATTCTATAACCGATACTGAAGCCAAAACTGTATTTTTTTTAAATTTACGTCTTTCTGTATCCAGTGGCGTGCACAGAAAGTAGGCACAAATATCTGCGAGTTATCTGTACTCTAAGCTATACGTTAGTGTGCCACCACAAATATCATTAAATGAACTAACATTACAGACGTATCCATTTACATTTAAAAACATCACGTTAATACCACCACAGTGCGAAGTATTTTTAAATTAAGATTATTTAGTGAAATCGTAGGGTAGGCAAAGTCTTTTTGTGTGTATAGGCCCTCTGAATAATCTTATTACAGCTATTAAATGGAAATTAATATGTCTATAGAATCTGCTAACGTATGAATATTTATACTGTTATACGTATAATAGGTTAAAAAAGCTGAATACGTTTCTTTGCCTACCCTCTGTGCACGCCACTGTCTGTATCATGGCCACGCATCACGCCGAAACTACTGTATGAATTCAAATGAAACTTGACATGATTTGAGTTAATACTACGAGGTAGGACATAGGATACTTTTTATCCCGTAAACCAGCACGGTTCTCATGGGAGAGGGGATTAAAGTCAAAATGGGTACTTGGTTATACGCTTGGTCCAATTTTATCATTATAATTATAATAAATAATAGTAAAGAAACACTCATAGACAGTTGTTATTAATGTTTGGCCATCAGGTTAAACAACGTTAATATGTTAACATTAATAAGTTAATAGAATAGAATAGAAACGTCTCCGTGCTTCGGAAGGCAAGTAATAATAGTAAGTGTGAGTGAGTAAGAATAAGTGTGATAGAGATAAGTGGGTCCCAGTTTTCAACCGACTTTAGAAAAGGAGGTTACGTATTCAACGTAAATGTATGGTATTCAACATTTACTGCCGGTCCCAATATCCTACCTATCTCTTACTATCAGTTAAAATAGTTACCAACGATAGCTTTATGACATATTTCCGTTTCAATAAACAAAGATAGAAATATCTGTCCGTACTATTGGTCTAGCTTCGAGACCTTAAAGCTTACTAGAGATAAGAAGTTACATTTTAACTGAGATTGCTATCGGCGGTAGAGTATTGGGACCGGCCGTTAGGTAACGTAAAAAGAGTAGTTAACTATGTGCCAACGCTTTTGACTTCTTTGCCCTGCAGTTCAGTCCCTACCCGTTTAAACATCCTCGCTAGTTCAATTACACCGCATGACCAATAAAGAGGCTGGATCAATCTATACCAATTGGACGTAATTGCTTCCAATGCGGGCAGGCTCGGGCGGCCATCTTGTTGATTACTTACGTTACGACCCTATAGTAGGTACTTACAGCCGCTCTCACAAACGTCAGTTATCGTTAATTTTAGTTAAGCATTTTTTTTATTTACTACCAAGGTGGGGACTGCAGTCAAGCAATAGCTTATAAGTAGTAAAAAAAACATACTAATTTTTCTAAGTTAATACTTATATACTTTTTTTGTTAATACATACTTATATAGATAAAACACCCAGACACTTGGTGGGAATCGAACCCACGACCTATAGGGTGGCCGGGGAGTCTAATCACCAGACCAAAAGGCCTTTCTCAAAGGTCTAAGTACTTGCCTTCAAAATCATTTACTTTACGAAAGCAGTCGCAGTAGACTCTACCAAACCAAATTGGACCCATCAAATTTCAAACCTGACAACGCGTCGCTTAACTTCGCCGACTATTTTTATATACAACAGTACCTACACAATCTCACTAACAAATTTTATTGTATCTATAAATATTCATGTAGCTGAATTTGACCGGTTCCAAATTCCGGTTTGAAGACGAAACTAACATAACTGTATCTATCTCTTTCTCACGCTGTACTTTTCGTTTCAGATAGAATATAAATTTAACCCGTACACTGTCATAGATTTGTATGTGAAAATGAATGAAACAGCTCAGTGGGCGAGCGCTTGTCTTGGAAACAAGGTGCGCAGGTTCGATCCCCGGCTCGCACCTCTGATTTATTTAATTAATCATGTGCGAATCGTCTATGTGCGATTGTTACTAGCTTTCGGTGAAGGAAAACATCGTGAGGAAACCTGCATGTCTGAGAAAGTCTAACTAGCTTTCGAATTACGTGTGAAGTCTGCCAACCCGCACTTGGTCAGCGTGGTGGACTACGGCCTAAGCCCCCTCATCTTGAGGGGAGGCCCGTGCCCAGCAGTGGGACATAAACAAGAGCTGGTATTATTAGGTTTATGCAATAGACTATTAATAAAATTTGAGCATAATAATAGGAATCTTTTTTTTAAGTTAATTGTCATAGCTCTCTAGATTTTAAGCCTCCTGTGGAAGGACCACCGCAGTGTCAGATTTTCAGCCACCAAGTAACAGTGTGTAAGCATTGCTGTGTTCCGGCGTAAACGGCACTGTAGCTGATTAGATTACCCGGCTCTGAGACTGCTTACTGCCGAACCTACAAACGCCAATTATAGTTAATGATAGTGATGATGATGAATGAAGAATTGTTTGATATCGGATTAATTCGACACTCGAAGTCAATTAATACTTAATACTCAGATAGTGAGTAGAGATATCAATAATCTCGTATTCAATAATCGAATATAATCATAAACGGCTCCGACAGTCGAAATAAATAGATTTTAAAAAGTGACTTAATTAGAATTAAAGTTAATTGGCGTCTGCGAGTGCGGCAGTTAGTAACTAATATCTTAAGGCGATGAGCGACAGTGCACTGTAGCTATCTATGGGAAGGCGTGTCGACCATCAGACAATAACACATTTAGCTCATCAATAAGTTACAATAAAAAGAAAGGAAAGAGGTGATCCATTGTATTTAATTTTGCGCTAAGTGCCTTTTAAGTTTAGATAAATTTTATATACAAAAATAAAATAATAATGCATTCCGCAATACATAGAACAAAAACAGAATCTCGGAATAAAATAAGAAAAAAAAAACAAAACGCATTAAAAATAAGTCCAGCCCACACGACCCGTTCAGAAATTGAAAAGCACTCGAGTTCAGAGCGGGCGACGATTAAAAAAAAAGGTGGATTTAAAAAAAGAAACATCAACCAGTTTCACGGCGAAGGATTGTGAGGGAGGCGTGTTGACCGGACGGAGAAACATTTTTAAAATTTAAAAGTTTGAATTTCGAGTTCGAATATTTTTTTCGAATACCTCAGGCAAGAGATCGTGGGTATTTAGCGTAAAACCTAAACGGTTTTACTGATTTTATTATAGGCATTTTTTTTAGATTTGTCGCAAATGTGAGAGCGACATAGGATATACTATTGAATTTCTGTTTCTATCATTACGTATTTGGTCTACTAATATCTAGTTGGCAATTTTAGAAATTAATATGAAACAGATTTTGTATTAAAATTGGGAACTTAGAGGCCTATCTACAAAATGTTTTAATACTAGCTGATTTGTATATTCAACTAGCTGACCCACGCAGCTCCGCCCACGTAATAAATTAATTACTTTTCCAATGAACCAAATTGTGAATCTAAACCATTCTCGAATCCCTTTGAACACACACAAAAAATTTCATCAACAACCGTCCATCCGTTTAGGAGGAGTTCAGTGACATACACACGTACAGTAGAATTATATATATATAAAGATATATCATCAATTTAAATAAAAATAATGCCCTTATTTTCTCTGTGAGCAGTTACATTGCAACTACACTAAGGATTTAAAGATTTACATTCGGCGCTTATACACACATCAAAAGTGTCTAGGGATCAACATATATTTTTGCAATAACTTTTCTCCTGATTGATATTAATTAAAATTTTCTTTAAGGATTCATCAAATAAAGTGTTTTCGTTTGTCACAGTAACGATAAACCAAGTCACCTTTGCATTAATAAAGAAATTTGCCATTTTCCTAATAAAGGGATTTTTGACATTTGAACCACTAACACAAAAGTTCGAAAAAAAGACTGAAATAACAGTTTTCTTTAAAATTTTATTGGGTAACTTAAACAATTAATAATCCGTGTTTCTACCGCGAACACTAACAACACAAGAACATCGGTTTGGCATACTCAAAATGAGTTCATCCAAATCACGCTGCGGAATGGCCGCCCATGTTCGTTGCAACAACAAAAAAAGGTCTTCTTGCGACTGGATACCCTCCATATTCGGCAGAGCTCTTCTCTGTAGCATATCCCATGCATGCTCAATCGGGTTCAAGTCTGGCGACTGAGCAGGCCAGGGCAGGACATTGATGTTAGCTGCGGCGAGAGTCTGTCTTACAACTCTTGCGGTGTGCGGTCGTGCATTATCATGCATTAACTGAAATAAGGGACCGATTTGCACTTGTAGAGGAACGATGACGTCTGATACAATCGTCTCAGCATAAATTTGAGCGTTGAGGTTGCCTCTGATCCAAATCAACTCAGTTCTTCCGCCGATCCAAATACCCGCCCATACCATGATGGTTCCACCACTATAAGGATGGACTTCCTGGCAGGATTTTAATCGCTGTTGGCGTCCAGGGGTTCTCCAGTGTCGTATACGTCTTGTATCCGGTCTCATACCAAAACGAGACTCATCAGAAAAGCACACGAAACGCCATTGTTCTTCTGCCCAATTTCTGTGTTCAAGAGCCCATTGATATCGAATCCTACGATTGTGCATTGCTATAGGTGGTACCCGTAGCGGTCTTCGGGAATGAAGGTTCACTTCATGCAAGCGGTTTCTGACTGTTTGGTCGCTAATTAAGTTCCCTGAAGAGTGATGAAGCCTCACGGCTAACATCATGGCAGTTATTGTTGGAGCTCTTCGAGTTAAGATTTGAATATATCGGTCTTGTCTCCGTGTGGTGCAGCGATACCGTCCTCCATGGCACTCAGCCACGGTACCAGTGCTTCGGTAACGTGTCCAAAGTCGACTGATAACACTCTGACTTGTATTCAGAGCTAAAGCCACAGTACGTTGCCGGGAACCAGCTTCTATCATTCCCACGGCTCTGAGCATTTCTTCCCTGCTTAAATGACGTCGCCGCTCCATAATAACGTTGGTTTTAATCAGTAGTAGGGAAACAGTAGCACTAATAATGTCTTCAATGCGTTGTATGTTTTTATAGGGAAAATATTGACAGCTGATTTTCATCTTTTACTCGAATTTGATTCACAGTTCCTGATTCAAATTATGAAATGCACCAAAAAGGATCCATATAAATTTATAAAATCATAAATTTATTACAAAGCCACATCTCAATCTCAAGAAATCCGCTTAAAAATGCTTGATCCCTAGACACTTTTGATGTGTGTATCTTGCCCTGCAAGGGTATAGGTGACCAATGTGACGTGGTATTTCGTACTTTGGCTGAGGCTCCATTAGTTATATGTAAAACGTCGTAAAACCCCTTTAAAGGGGGTTCATCTGTCGTGACGCACAGACACTGTGATCTGTTATTTTATACAAAATTCAACTACAATTCATGCCCGATAAAATCCGGAATGCGGAAATTTGTCGAAGAACTACGATCACCGACATAGTTCTCAGAATCTGCTAGTTGAAGTGGCAGTGGGCAGGCCACATCGCTCGAAGAACCGATAACCGTTGGGGAAGAAATGTTCTCGAGTGGCGACCACGAACCGGAAGACGCAGCGCAGGCAGGCCTCCCACTAGGTGGACGACATTGTGCGCGTCGCAGGTAACCGGTGAATGCAAATAGCCAATTGTCGTTCATTGTGGCGTTCGAAGGGGGAGGACTATGTTCAGCAGAGGACGTTTTCCGGCTGGTGATGATGATACGACCAAATTTCAAATATGCAGGTATAATGCAGCAATGTATAAACGTCCTAAAAATATACGCAAGAGTCTCTCTTGAGAGTCAGCGATCATTATTATACAATAGGCAAGTAAAAATATTTTGACATTTATCGATAAATCACCCAATCGATTTATTGTGATTCGATGTGACAAACGAATGCATATTAAAATATTGATCGATCGGTGTCAATCGATCCTCGGGGATTAAACCAGAAAAGTTATGCTATAAATAAAATTATACATATATATATTTTGCATGTAAATTATATACGGTGTTACCTTTATAATAAATCAAATTCAAAATTATTTATTTCAAATAGGCTTAACGCTAGCACTTTTAAACGGTAATTTTTTTTTAAAAAGAGCTGCCACCGGATCATAACGTGGCCTCAACTGAGAATATCCGGAAAGAAACTCAGCGGGCTTGTCATTTTTTCACTTTTTTTAAAACCTCTCCGGTGGTCTAAGTCTACGCTGAGATGACTCTGGACTTCGGGAAGTCAGTTCGGACTTCGCCAGGGTCTCTTCCCCGCCAGACTCTCACAAGAGCTCGTGCAACATCTTTGTGTTTCTGGTTTCCATAGTACAGGCTCTGCCTAGTTTGGGATCAGAGACTACTATGTGGATTGTCGGTAATTCAGATATTATTAATAATGCGGTAACAGCTCGGTGGGCGAGCCTTTGCCTTGGAAATAAGGTGCGCAGGTTCGAACCCCGGCTCGCACCTCTGATTTCTTCAATGAATCATGTGCGAATCGTCTTTGTACGATTGTTACTAGCTTTCGGTGAAGGAAAACATCGTGAGGAAACCTGCATGTCTGAGAAAGCCTAACTAGCTTTCGAATGACGTGTGAAGTCCGCCAACCCGCACTTGGCCAGCGTGGTGGACTATGGCCTAAGCCTCCTCATCTTGAGGGAAGGCCCGTGCCCAACAGTGGGACATAAATAAGGGCTGGTACATATTATTAATAATAATAATTACTTAATATAATTTGTACGCATTTTGAGTCTGAGTTAAGGAACTATTATTATATTATCATTAAGATAGAAGGGGGATGGTGGAATCAATTGAAGTATTGCAATACTTAGTTGTTTATCCCTGGCAGAGCGGAAAACAGCTTGCTTTGCAAACCGGAGTTCACAGGTTCCAATCCTGCCAGGACCAACAACTTTCCTTACAGGCTAGGACAATGCAGGCCGATCACCTGATTGTCTGTAAAGTAAGATGATCCATGCGTCGGATGGGCATGTAAAAAGTCAGTCCTGTGGCTGACTTTTCCCCGGTGGAGTCGGTGTCGTCCCATCGGATTGTGAGATTAAAGGAAGGGAGAGTGCAATTGTGTCTACGCAAGCACGCGTGCACTATAATATCTCCCGCGAGATGGCTTATCTTGTGACAATTTGGCTGCTGTGGTCGTATACTGGGTGTCCCGGAAAGGGTATATCAAGCCAAAGGGTATGTATAGTATTGATAGTAAAGACCCCGAAAAACATGTAAAATACGGCAATAATTGATAATTTGAATTACATAAAAATATATTTGTATCGTCTTAAAACCGTTTCTAAGCAACCTTGTGTTATCGTGCCTACTCCTATGGTGAAACTGCTTTATATTAATGGCGTGTCGGTTTAATAAGAAATTCACGCATTTTCGGGTAAATAATAATAATATCTTGGGACAATCCACACACGGTCATCCGATCCCAAACTAGGCAGAGCCTGTACTATGGAAACCAGACAACTGATACTAATACTTATATACTTTTTTTTTTGTAAATACATACTTAAATAGATAAACAACACCCAGACACTTGGCGGGAATCGAACCCACGACCCATTGGTTAGCAGGCAGGGTGACTGACCACTAGACCAACGGGCCCGTCGACAAAAACGACGAAAACAACGAAAAAAATGTTTAACCCACTGCACTAAAACTTTTTTATTATTTTCTTTCACAAATTGATTGCTTGTGGGTTACACAAGGCGTCATTACCGGCTTGATACCCCATTTCTGGGACATTCTGTATAGTTAAGGTATGATATCCTTTCCATATTATTTACTTTTGTACAATACCTACTTTGTGCATTTTCTAAATCCGTATGAAGGCATTTTACTTGATTTTCAGAGGCACACGTCACGTTCGTCACATTTTACTGACGCGTGACTTAGTGCTTGTTCACCCAATTTGGGTGAATTTTGTTGTTTCACTATTCGTGCGCCAATGGCATATCTATTGTTTGAACTATCAATGAACTGAGACCGATCACTGAGTAAGTATATAAATATAATTGAACACAAAGCTATTTCTTCCCGCAAGATTTTGACCTCTTGGCCTTCGATATTTAAAGCCACTAAAATTATTAAGTTCCGGTAATTTTACCATAGGGCTCCGGTAATTTTACCATAGATACTAGAACATAGAAATATTTACACATTGATGCTTGGCGGCAGAGTATCGGACTCTACGATGGTACCTACCGATTTTTTTGCCTTCGGGAAGGCGACCTTAAAAAATTACTCCTGGTCTCCAAGGGGTTTGGGATTTTTACCTATTAAAACCGCCTCGCATTTGAACTTTTGGGTGTTATTTATCTATTTAAGTATGTATTTACAAAAAAAAAATGTATATAAGTATGTATGTATCAGTTGTCTGGTTTCCATAGTACAGGCTCTGCCTAGTTTGGGATTAGATGACCGTGTGTGGATTGTCCCAAGATATTATTATTATTATTTGAACTGAGCGTTTCCCTTCTTCAGTGTGCACCTAACGAGTCGGTCCCGGCTGTTGTGATCTAGACAGTAGTAGTTAAGCTAAGTCAGAGGGGATTCCATTGAGTACGGCGGCGACTCCGAGGAGGACGGCGGCGGGGTTGCGACCCCGTCCCCGTGAGCACCGTGACAGGTTCCCGGGGGGCTACAATGCGCCCCCGGCGGCGGGCTCAAAGGCAAGGCACTGAGGGGCCCCTGGTGCAGATCCCACCGGAGAGCCCTGGGGACCCTTCTCATGTGCCGATGCGACAGCCGCGGGGGTTTTAGTGGGTAAGAATCCCACATACCCCGGTCGAGCCCCACAGCTCCCGGGGATCTTTGGAAGATTTCCCCCGCGTCAAAAAAAAAAAAAAAAGTCAGAGGGGTAACGCCAGCTTGAACAATTCTTACACCAGTTTGTTTAAACAAAGTAAGCAAACAAAGAAACGAACGCGGATAGCGACATTTTTTCTATAATTTTCAAAGATTTAAAACAAATAACAAATAAAAAGAACATATTTTTTCGGAACGAAGAAAAGACTTCAACGCGTTCCGTCGGGCAGTCGATGACCAAATACCTCTTGTTACAACCATTTTTAATGTTATTATTAGTGATATATTATTAATAGTAATACAAATATCATTACGTTTATATACCTTAATAGGGTAGACTGTGTTAGTAGCATCGGTTGTCAATAATGGTATAGCTGTATCATTACATAATCTAGGTATTTTTTTTTAATGGGACTTATCCCACCACTCATTCCCACCACTGTGACTCCCGTTAGCCAGGATCTGCAGTGGTCACCAATGAAGACACCAAAATTTGACCCTCGGCAAGTCCTGGGAAAACGCTAAATTGTCTTGGAACCCGCAACAAATTTAATTAGAAAAGTATATAGGAGGAGTTAGAAAAATATAAGTTCCACTTCCCTCCTTTGCAATGCGGAAGACAAGTAAAAAATCACACAGGTCGATATAACCTCAGAACGAAAGATTCTTACAGGTGCACCACCTAGAGTTAGTCCACCTGTAAGGCACAGTAAGGGATACATAAGTTATCAACTCTCTTGTGTCCGGTAATATCACCAGCTACAGTGCCCTTCACACCGGAATACAGCCATGTCTACACACTGCTGCTTGGCGGCAGAATAACTGACACTGCGGTGGTACTGCCACCTAGAAAGTATTTTCAATAGCTATCTAGCTAGCTAGCTAATACGACGGTTAAATAGTTTTAATGCGAATTTTTCAGATATTTAATATCAGGGTCTTGCTTCTAATCTCAGTTGGTAACTATTTATAATTTTCTCCATTAAATAAAGCTTAAGAAATATTTTTTAAATTGTTTGTTATTGTAATGATAATATCGGTAACCCATCAATTTCGCGGCCTGGGCGTGTATCGCTTAACCACAATCGAAGCTCGACGAAAATAGTTTAAAAATAGAACATACCTTAAAATCGCTATTACATCCACAAACAACACTATCTGCAGACGAGAAAAAAAACTAAGATTTCAAATTTAGAACACGATCACAGTTTAACAACACTGTCTATGACGTTTGCACTGTACTGTTTTTTTTTTGTATTTTTTAATTCGTAATCGTGAGGCGGCAAATGCACTATGATGCTACACTTTTTTTTAATCGAATCGCGATGCAAAGGATACGACTCCTTAGAGCCACATCGGAATAATGGGACAGCGATACCTTTATGTCCCTTGCTTGGTTTTTTTATTGTTCCAACCGGTCTGCCTACAACGCCTGTAGGCGGGGCTTGCGGTCGCAACGTAGTCGATACATCCATCCTCGTCTCGCATATAAAAACGATCGGTGTGTAACAGAGACAGGTATATGTGTTCTTAATTTTTCGATCGTTTTTTCCTGGTTGGGATATACTATACGGATATGTATGTTAGACTTTAGTAATTTGGGTATTGGACCGAAGATACTGCTCTTATTAATGAATTTTATTTAAATATTTCCTCACAGACTACGTATAGTTTTAAGCGCAGCGGTTAACCGCAAAGTCCTGGGTTCCCGAGCTAAAACCCTAAAAACTTAATAAAAAAAAAACAGAGACCAAAATCATATTTTACTTTACAGACTTAAATGAGCACTGAATGATTTGATGCGAACAACAGATAAATAAAAAAAGAATTGTAATCTACATCTGTCGTAGTTAAGACTGGCTGTATCAATTTTAATTATCTTTTTTTTTCTAGCTGGTACTACGTAGGACGCTGGTACATCGTGGAAATCTCATTAAGGACTGTACATTTGATACTTTTTATAATCGGAAAATAGTAAAATAAGGCTGAGCACAAAATTGAGCTGAGCTGAACAGGGGAATGATGTAAGATAAAGGAATATCTACTTTTTTATGATGACGGGCCCGTTGGTCTAGTAGTTACACACCGCTATCCAATGGGTCGTGGGTTCGATTCCCACCAAGTGTCTGGGTGTTATTTGTCTATTCAAGTATGTATTTACAATAAAAAATGTATATAAGTATCAGTATCAGTTATCTGGTTTCCATAATACAGGCTCTGCCTACTTTGGGTTCAGATGACCGTGTGTGGATTGTCACAAGATATTATTATTATAGAGGAAAAGTGGGATAGTTGCCCCAGGGGTATACCTAGTTGCCTCGATTGTAATTTCTCTAGTTTGGCGGACGAACATACGTTATTTTATTTATCTTTCGAAAGACTCTACAAGTACCACTAAGTTGACCGTGTTGCATGTCTCTGTGCGATTGCATGGAAAGGCAAGGTGAAATCAAAGTTTTTGCGGGATAGATGGCCTCTTTTTTCACCGGGGCATCTATCCTAAACGTAATTTGCATAGATTAGGCAATTATCCCCTATATGGGATAGATGCCCCAAAATTTAGAGGTCTTTAAAAATCGCCAATACTCGGGAAATATCAAAGATAATTGTTTTTCCTTTCATAAGTTTGAAGATAATAAACCATAGTACCTACCCGTATTACAAGTATAGAATTTTGCTTTTATAACTGAGAGATATAAAGTAATTTCAAAAAGTGTGGCAACTATCCCACTTTTACCCTATACATTGTGGAGATATACTAGTCTTTCTTCCGATGGGAAGCGATACATATACCCATTAGTCTCTTGCTACCTAAGGAATTAGTGGCTTGGCTGTGTTTTTTGCTCTCGGGTAGTTTCCTCCCCTCCTTCAAAAGATATCCGATACCCGTAGGGGCTAAAGTTGGGTTATGTGGGATTGTTACCCACTAATACCTCCCCGGTGGGCTAGTCTGACACTATGGAGAGACTGGATAGACTACCTGACCTGTATTATCACAAGGGAGCCATATCAGTAATTTACTCTAAACATTGCCGCATTTGGTAAACATTTTATTGTATTTTGAAACAAAATCCACAGCTCATAAAATAACACAGTCAGAACTTATGTCCTATACAAAAAGCCAAGAACGGATTTACATTGTTTAGCTAATTAATTTAAAGTAGTCTAAGTAGTCAAAGAAATCACGAGAAAAGAAAAAGAACAATTAAGCACTTATTCAATAAAAAGTATAGGTGTGTGTATGTGTGTAGAAGTGTGTTTGAGTAGATGTGTGTATGTGTGTGTGTGTGTAAAATGATGTGAATTGTTTACGAGCCCTTGGGCACAGCGGATATACCACATTAAAATTGGAGAAACTTATTGGGGTTAACCGAACAACGCAGCAATAATATCCTCCTGGCTGATATGCCCACAGCAGCCAATCTTTCACAAGATCAGCCATCAACGCGGGAGATATTATAGTGCACAAGTGCTTGCGTAGACACAAGTGCACTCTCTCTTCCTGTACTCCCATAAAGGACTCCCCGGAAGACCGGACACGACCAGAGAGAGTTCAAGCGCACGATCGACTAGTTACATGCCCATCCGACGCATGTATTATCTTACTTTCCAAACAATCAGGTGACCTGCCTACATTGTCGTATCCAGTAAGATAAAACTACTTGGATTTAAACTACCTCTGGTTTGCTTGCAAACCACACACACTAAATAAAATAGACTCTATAAATATGTTAAAGTGCTTTGTGTCTTGCCTGACGAGGCACTGTTTAACAGCAGAAGTTAAATGTTAGACGGGTGCCACTGTGATCTTAAATCGGTCATGCTCGCCATCGAAAAGTCTTTGCTTGTGGCGGCTTCGTGTGGTGGGTCACCCCCTTCCCTCCAATATGGTTGAGGGGAGTGATGGCTGCTGCTCGAGTCAACTCGTGCGCGGGTGCTGCTTGGGGGGACTGGTCCGACTACTATCCCTTTGGCATTTTAAGTTGTTGTACTTTGTATTTTTTTATTTTTTTCTGTCTTATTTGATATTTTGAACGGCAAGACACACTGTCGCTCTGATCTAATTGTAACATGACACACTGTTTAAAAAAAAAGTGATAAAATGACAAGCCCGCTGAGTTTCTTGCCGGATCTTCTCAGTTGAGGCCGCGTTGTGATCCGGTGGTAGCTTCTTTAAAAAAAAAAAAAAACATGACTTTTCAAAAGTGCTAGCGTTAAGCCTATTTGAAATAAACTATTTTTGAGTTTGAGTTTGAGTTTATCTTTTTAAAAAGTATCGAATACGTTTGCCGCAACGAGATTACATCTCAACGAACGATTCGTTTCGGTTCTTGGTATACTCGTAGTAACAGTCAGCGATGGAAATAGAACTTCCTAACGCGTCACTAATAAAAGGCAATGCTCCTGGAGACGACTCGCATTCTGAGGAGCTTTCCCTCCTGGGAGCCCGCACCACAACTAGCTAGGACCCTATTCTCCCTTCGGAGTCGCTGGACGTTCGTGGTGTGGGCCCCAGGACGTCCATTGAGTACGGCGGCGACTCTGAGGAAGATGGGCAGATCCCACCGAATAGCCCGGGGGCTCATGTGCCGATGCGACAGCCGCGGGGGTTTTAGTGGTTAAGAATCTCACATACCCCACAGGTCCCCGGGGACCTTTTGAAGTAAAAAACGAACCCTATTATCATCAGGGGCGCAATACAAATGTGACGAAGCAACGCAAAGGGCGGGGCACCCTTACAATTTACAATATGTATCAGTAAAAGTACTATAGAATGCTTAATTTAATTAAGAACATGTAGCCACGAGTAAGAACATCAAAATACACAAATATCAGGTACACGACAATAGAGTACTATACCGTCAGCTGTATTTATCGACATTTGTGCTTGTGACAGATCAAATCCATCACTTCTTATGTATCAATATAACTCTTATAATATAACGTTGAAGTGGCAATGGGCAGGCCACATCGCTCGGAGAACCGATAACCGTTGGGGAAGAAAGGTTCTCGAGTGGCGACCACGAACCGGAAGACGCAGCGTAGGCAGGCCTCCCACTAGGTGGACAGACGACATTGTGCACGTCGCAGGTAACCGGTGGATGCAAATCGCCAATTGTCGTTCATTGTGGCGTTCCAAGGGGGAGGCCTATATACAGCAGTAGACGCCTTCCGGCTGGTGATGATAATATAACGTTAAATAGTTTAATTCACCTGCCTCTTAGAGGAAAATCTGCCTAAGCTTTGTTTAAGGGGACCATAGACAAACGCGTACTCTATATTCTAAATATATACTCTCATGTCGGGGGTTCTATGCGTCCCCACTAAATGCTTGCCCAAGGCGGGTGACGGCGCGGTGTAACCCTCGTCGGCACGGTGAGGGAGCCGGGGGAAGCATTTCTAAAAGGGGCGTTCTCTACCGAACGTCTGCACTATCTAGTGCATGGTATGGTATCTTAGAAGAAATGGAAAAAGCTACCAGTAGCACCCTCATGCGGTGTGATTTGCAACTTTTCTCTGTTCGGAATGAAACTGAGATAGTAGATCAGTAGGTATTATGCATCTGACGTCATATGACTTACAGCGGTAGCGGTAAATAGGTTGGAATCAAATTAATACGAAGTCTAGGGGGCGCGGGTTCGAACTCCAACCCATGGGTGGGGCTGTGGATGGGGTTCGAAATCATTTTTCTTTTTTTATTTCATTCCTTAATGCATATACTATTGACGTCCGCGTACTTTATATCGAATACTACAAAGTTTTAGCTATTTTTTTTATTAAAAATTCTCGAGGCTATTAAAGTTTCAAATCACACCGCTGGAGGCGCTGGTGTTAGGGGGCGCGTTTTGACGTGGGAGTTACCTATCTATTTCTAAGTAATATACTCGTATCTATGATCTAGTGCAGACGTTCACCAATAGGTAAATACCAATACTAACACGCATTCAGTTGACATCAAAGTTCGTTGGATCTACCAGCAGGGCTATTGCGTATCTTTAGCCACGCAAGTGACTATCAAGCTTCAGTGGTCCAACGAACTTTGATGTCAACTGAATGCGTTTTAGTATTGGTATTTACCTATTGGTCACTCAAGTTAGGCAATACCGAATGAATCATTTGACAGTTATTTATAATAATATCTTGGGACAATCCACACACGGTCATCCAATCCCAAACTAGGCAGAGCCTGTACTATGGAAACCAGATAACTGATACTAATACTTATATACTTTTTTTTGTAAATAACATACTTATATAGATAAACAACACCCAGACACTTGGCAGGAATCGAACCCACGACCCATCGGTTAGCAGGCAGGGTGTCTGACCACTAGACCAACGGGCCCGTCACTTGATGGTCACTTGCCATATTGATCATCACTTTAGTTGTCAAACGAGATACGTAGTAGGGGGGCTGGTGCACTGTAGCATCGCTGAAGGCGACCGGGGAGGTTTTGAGGGGTAAAAATCACGGCCTCCGCCCCTGCAAAGACTGACTACATATTTAAGGGTTTCTCCCTTAACAGGACCAAGTTCCCGCTGCCAATTTTTTTTTAATATTATCGTCTATTAGGCTCAATTCACACTAAGATGGCAACAGCCGGCAGCGCTCTTTCAGTGTGAAAGAATTTTAAACTTTATCTACAATACGTAACAGACCAGCTCCCCTAGACAATGTAACATTTTACCATCGTTATCGCTAACAGAAAGTATAAAAATGTATGAGAATGACATGTCATCGAAAAAATCACGTGACAAATTATAGGGAATTGACACAGTTAACGAATGAAGAAATAGATTCGCTATGAAGCGATTGCATCTTGTCTAGGCCGTCAGTATCGCTTGAAAAATGAGGCGTGCGGGCGGCCGCAGGAGGCCGCGAGCGGCTTCAAGCGGCGCCGCGCTTTTCAAGCGATACTGGTCTGTTACGTATTGTAGATAAATTTTAAAATTCTTCCACACTGAAAGTGCGCTGCCGGCCGCTGCCATCTTGGTATGAATGGAGCCTTAGGTTAAATTCAAGGAAGGGCAGTCCATAGATGAATGAAAGTTCAGTGGCATTTGAACTGTTCGTCTCCATGCTTCTGTGTGCATGTAACAAGTCTGTCCCGGCTGTTGTCATCTGCTGCTGCAGTTGCTAAGCCAAGTCAGAGGGCTAGAGGCAGCTTGATCAACTCTGACCACCAAGTCACTATTTAAACTTTATTTTTTTACATAACGTCGTTGTCAAACCAAAATCTGCTATGTGCACTTTTTGAGATATTTACTTTTTGACCTTTTCGTATAGTTGACAGCCCGACAGACAGTATCTACCATATAAAAAAACTGTTATAATAATAATAATATCCTGGGACAATTCACACACGGTCATCTGATCCCAAACTAGGCACAGCCTGTACTATGGAAACCAGACAACTGATACTAATACTTATATACTTTTTTTTTGTAAATAAATACTTAAATAGATAAATAACACCCAGACACTTGGTGGGAATCGAACCCACGACCTGTTGGGTAGCAGACAGGGTCACTAACCACTAGACCAACGGGCCCGTCAAATGGCCCGTCAAAGGCCCGTTATGTGTCTATGAGCACTGTAGGTACGACTATCAGCAACCACTTTTTAAAATATATTATGTGCCGCAGCTAGATTTTTTGCAATTTTTTTTTTTTTTTTTTGGGAATGATAGACGCTGTTAGCCGCAGATGGCCATTGCAGCTTCACCGGACATTAGGAGGCGAGCGCTTGAAGCGCTCTAGCCTTTACGGCAGAAGTAGCGACGAGCACAAGGGCACCTCAGGGAGGCACGGCCTCGGCTTGGGCTGTCGCTTAAGAGAGGGCTGAGTTTACCACCGGTTCACAACGCGCCCCCACTGAGAAGAACCGGCAAGAAACTCAGTGGGGTGATGCACGTCGTTGCGGTCGCATACGTACGACCCTTAAAATCTGCTATATGATACACTATTTGACAACTATCAATTCATATAAAATTTTATACGTAAATGTTTTTACTCGTTAATTCAAAATAGAGTTTTTGCACATAGCAGATTTTGGTTTGAGAACGACGATAAGTAGGTACATATATCTAAAACTTGATCAAAATGAGAATAAATGGTATAATAATACGACTGGCCCGTTGGTCTACTGGGGATTGGTATACTCTGGGGTGTTATTTATCCATATATACCTAGTGTTCAAAATTACAAATAACAAAAAAAAAACATTTTTTTTCATCAGTATAAGCCAATGCTTGACAGCAGTTCCAATTGATATAAAGCGGTGGCACAATCACGGATGGTAAAACACACTAGCTTATTAAAAGCCTATTCACTCTAGCCTTGAAGACACCTACATTATAATCGGACGGGAAAAACCGACGCAGGCATACTGTTCCAGTCCTTAGGTGTACTTATTATATGCAGAAGGAAATTGCTTAGTCCGAACTGAAAATGTAATGGAATAATAAACAATAATGTTATGTATATGGATTAGTCCTCTGGTTGCCATAGTAAAGGCTCTACCTAGTATGGGATCTGATGACCGTGTATGGAATGTCCCAGGATATTTTTTTTCTTTGATACAATCTCATATCTCCAGTGACGAGCAGCTAAACATAACCCTCCTACTGGGGTAGTCGGGCAAAAAGATTTACCGTATCATGGCTGTATTCATTTTTATCATCTTGAGGTTGTACTCGCTTTTTTTCTCATACTACAACTTTCATAGCCAAAACCGCTGAACGGCGATGACTGGCGGCCATTTTGTGACGTCAGCGTGACTAGAACATGTCTGCCGTGCGCTTCCGGTGAGTGAAAGTGTTTATTTTTAAGTTTTTCCCCGTGTACAGCTTTCAACACTTATAAATACTTTGATAAGTTTAGTGGTTAGTGGAATGCAGTTATTGAAATTAATAATAATACCAGCCCTTGTATATGTCCCACTGTTTGGCACGGGCCTCCCCTCAAGATGAACGGGCTTAGGCCATAGTCCACCACGCTGGCCAAGTGCGGGTTGGCGGACTTCACACGTCATTCGAAAGCTAGTTAGGCTTTCTCAGACATGCAGGTTTCCTCACGATGTTTTCCTTCACCGAAAGCTAGTAACGAGCGCACAAAGACGATTCTCACATGATTAATTAAAGAAATCAGAGGTGCGAGCGGGGTTCGAACCTGCGCACCTTGTTTTTAAGCTAATCGCTCGCCCACTAAGCGGTTATTGAAATTATTAAACCTTAACAGATCACAAAATAGTCACCTAACACTACAATCAGGCGCGTGCCTTGTTTGAATAGCTAAATAACCTGACCCCAAACACGATGGGTCGTGGGTTCGATTCCCACCAAGTGTCCAGACACTTGATGAGAATCGAGTCGAATAAGACCCAGGTGTATCTGTCTATTTAAGTGTGTATTTACAAAAAAAAAACGTATATAAGTATTAGTGTATTCGGTGAAGGAAAACATCGTGAGGAAACCTGCATGTCTGAGAAAGCCTAACTAGCTTTCGAATGACGTGTGAAGTCCGGCAACCCGCACTTGGCCAACGTGGTGGACTATGGCCTAAGCCCCCTCATCTTGAGGGGAGGCCCGTGCCCAGCAGTGGGACATTAACAAGGGCTGTTATTATTATTATGGAGAAGTTTTTATTTCTCAGCCGCTTGGCTGGTTTAGTCTGCATTCACGGGCCAAGACCAAGTGAATGCAGACATATATTATGGAGGTTGTGGCATGGTTGTGAACTATTTCATTTTCGTCAATTTGCAGGAATTTTCTCACAATGTATTTAATTATTGCTGCTTTTTGGAGTGTTATGGTACAATGATTTCTTGATACCTAATAATTTCAGACTATGGTGTAGATCATAAGGAATAACTCCGGTAGTAGAAAGAACTATGGGAACTACGAATACTTTTTCTTGTTTCCAAATTCTAGTTACTTCTTCTTTCAACTCTGCGTATTTATTTAATTTTATTATTATAAGTATTAGTATCAGTTGTCTGGTTTCCATAGTACAAACTCTGAATAGTTGGGGATCAGATGTCCCTATAGTATAAAATAAATATGTGTAACGGTTTTGAAGTCTTTTCTACTTTCGAGCGGCTCGTCATGCTGACGGCCCAATATGGCCGACCAGTCATCGCGATCCGCTATTTAGTCCGAGTTTAGTAAACATTTCGTATTGTAGTATGCATGAGTGGTAGACAAGTTTTTGAGAAGCTCAGTCATACGAGCTATGTAGCGGACTATGCGAGGAGTTTCTTTGCGCGATAAAATCTGTGATAAGGAAATTGGTTGAAGAACCATAATAAGCTAAATATAAATTATTATTTTTTAGTGTCATTTTCTTGTTATATTAGTACGTATTGATATATGTATGTTTATAATAGTATTAATTGATGTATGTTTATATATTATACTTATATGAATATTCAAAATTCAAAATTTTTATTTCAAATAGGCTTAACGCCAGCACGTTTGAAAGGTCAATTTTTTAAAAGCTACCACCGGATCACAACGCGGCCTCAACTGAGAAGATCCGGCAAGAAACTCAGCGGGCTTGTCATTTTTTCACATTTTTTTTTTAAACAAAGTTTGTCTTTTTACAATTAGATCAGTACCAGCGACAGTGTGTCCTGCCGTTCAAAATATCAAATAAAATAAAAAATAAGACGAAAATACAACAAACTAACATGCCAAAGGGACAGTAGTCGGACCAGTCCCCCCAAGCAGCACCCGCGCACGAGTTGACTTGAGCAGCAGCCGTCACTCCCCTCAACCATATTAGAGGGAAGGGGGTGACCCGCCACACGAAGCCGCCACAAGCAGAGACTTTTCGAATATATTAACATATGTGTTTTTTAAGTGTCTTTGTGTTAATTATGTGCCTATGCATATCAAGTGCGCGCACCCTCTGCTCTTTGTAACTTCTTTATTTTCCTCTCCATCCAAAGGTTGCCTGGAAGAGATCGCTTTTAGCGATAAGGCCGCCCATTGTTGCATGTTTTATTAATTTGTGTCTAATTCTTCTAGTATCTGTTTGTTTGTGCGCAATAAAGAATTGTCTATCTATCTATCTAAGAATTTGCGTGTTGAAAAAAAATTTAATTGTTTATGATATGTAATGGTTCATTTAAACATTTATTTTCAAGACATAAGATTTACAGTTTATTTACACATATATTTAAAACTATTTACTAAAAGAAAAAAGAAAAATATATATAGAAAATAATAATAATATTTACAATGTAAAAGTTTGTGCCAAATCACGGTCGCTTGGCAAGGATCCAAGAAGGCTGGCAGCATTGCCCCGCTGGATGGCAATACCTATTCTTTGCGCCAGATATGTGCCAGCCCTCTGGTCTCCTGTTGCCTCTATCAGCCGTTTGGTAATTTGTATAAAAGATGTGCAGAAGAACCCCACGGGCCCAATGTCTCGACTCCAAAAGGCTCGAACATGTAACCTCTATCGAGGTTACTGTATTCGCGCCGCTTGAGACATTCAGCGGTGGACGCAGCTGCTCCAGCCTTGACCGCGGATTCTGAAAGATGTGACGGTGCCAAAGTATCGACGCAAGTTGCGTCCCATACTAAGGGCATAGGTTCATTTCAAATAGGCCATAATGTGCACTCGTACAACCCGTGGGGTGTCCGGGTAAGAATACCCCCCCCCCCATCGTCCCCCGTTGGGTGTCCGTAAGAGGCGACTAAGGGAAAACAAGAAGACGGGCAGCAGCGTCTTTCTATTGGATTACCTACCACCTATACTGCGATCCCCAAGCCGCCTGCCAAGCGTGGGGATTATGGCAACCCCTCCCTTCTGAAGGGAGAGGCCTTTGTTCAGCAGTGGGCGTCCTTTGGCTGCTGATGATGATGATAAATAAATAAAATAAAATAAGCCTTTATTGCTGTTTTTCTTTTTTACAATATTCTAATGAACCAGTCGATTCTTAATTTTCACATATAAGTTAGTTATTGGCGGTCGGTATGTTTTACAACAGCTTGTCCTTCGACATAGGCCTCCTCTAAAGATTTCCATACCTCTCTGTCTTTAGCCATCCGAATCCACTCTGGACCGGCTACTCTTTTGAGATCATCTTCCCAACGTTTTGTTTGTCGCCCTTTGCTCCTTTTGCCATCCCGATGATGATGATACTTTTTATTAAATACATACTTACTTAAATAAATAATAATAATATTCTGTGACAATCCACACACTAGTCAGAGGCTGTACTATGTAAACCAGACAACTGAAACTGATACTATACCTATACTTTTTTTACACCCAGACACTTGGTGGGAATCGAACCTACGACCTATTGGGTACCAGCCAGGGTATCTAACCACTAGACCAACAGGCCCGTCTCTGTGAACAGGCTACATCGCTCGAGAACCGATAACTGATGGAAAATATCTCGAACAAGTTATTTTATTTTCGTATCTTAAAATCATCAAATAGCAAAAAAGGGCCCTCGGCCATTTGTGGTCCCGAAAACCACAACTTGACAAATCGCATTATCTTAAAAGGACAATTTTTTTTGGAAATAGCTTCCGATAACCAATTAGTTGTTAAATACTTTCAGGTAAAACTCTTGCCAACCCTTTTTTTTGTTAACTTTTAGTTAAATAGTGTTAATATATTTTTTTTATAATGTTATGAACAATATTACACATTGAAATGAAACTAATTTTACGGATTTCATCGCGGTTTATTTTAGAACTTACTATCCTGACGTTTCGAATGCTTTGCAGCGTCCATGGTCACGGGAGGACTGAGATGTTGAACGTCCTTATGTCACAATTATGCCGGTGTACCCTCAGGTCTTCTTAGTTATTATTGTTGGTCCGATCTACGCAGTAAGAGCTTACAGTATCTTGAGGCAGTGCAGTGTTTTGCTTGGTATTGGATTTAATTATATTTATCACAGGATCCCAAGCCAGTGGTAACACCCAACCATCTTCTCTATTGAAATAAGAAAGGTTTTTGATTTCAATAGCCTCACGAATCATCCTAGGTAGGAATCGGTGTTCTTTTGCGAGGATTTGAGGTTTATCAAATCTGATATAATGGTGGGTGCGATCCTGAACCTGTTCACAGACTGATCTTTAAAAAGTAACAGTAGTTGAAGCAGTAACAGCTCAGTGAGCGAGCGCTTGCCTTGGACACAAGGTGCGCAGGTTCGGACCCCGGCTCGCAACTACGATTTTTTTATTAATCATGTGTGAATCGTCTTTGTACGATTGTTACTAGCTTTCGGTGGTAGAAAACATCGCGAGGAAACCTGCATGTCGGAGAAAGCCTAACTAGCTTTCGAATGACGTGTGAAGTCCGCCATCCCGCACTTGACCAGCGTGGTGGACTATGAACTAAGCCCCCTTCATCTTGAGGGGAGGCTCGTGCCCAACAGTGGGACAAAAACAAGGGCTGGTAAGAAAAAAAAAAAGAACTCATTTTTATATTGTCTTCGTTAGTGTCCCAGGATAAAGTGGAAATAAGTGTCTTATTAACTTTTAAGACCTGTCACACCTCCTTTGACTACCTCAGAGCGAATCCTGAAAGAGTTTGAAGCTTTCAAAGCTGCCTGAATGTGGTACTAGGTGGTAGGTTCCTTGTGCAAGGAACCGTCCAGGGCAGGTTACCTGGTGGTACCCACCGCAGTGTCATCATAAGGGCACTGTAGCTGGTGATATTACCAGCCACAAGAGACTCGATAACTAATGTCTCGTGTGACGAGCGGACGTAAAAGTCAAAGTACCTATTGGGAAAACCATCATTCCGGGATTGCTAAAAAAAATAATAATATGGTTTTCCTATCACTATTGGTAAATATTCTATCTATATTATTTAAATCTCTATAAAATACCTATATCTATAAAAAATATTTACATCAAAAACCTATGATAAAAGCCAATAATGATAATGGATCCCAAAAAAAGACATTCCAATTTCGTGATATAGGTATCCCAAGCCTATTGTTTTACACACCTCCATTTGATTCCCGACCTTATCACATTGTCTTACAGTAGAAATTCCACTGTCACAACCCTCCTCACTTAGGTCATTTCGATTTGCGCGGGTTTTTATTGATTACAAAACGGGCCGACCAATGGGAGCGCTCCATTCCCCAAGATGGCGTCGCCGGGGTAGTTTCCCCTTGGATAATGCTACATCTAATTTATTATGCTTTGTTCGGCCTCGCATTAATCTTTTCTCGTTTTTATTAATGGTGCGTGTTTTTATTTTAATGAAATCGGTAAGGCTTTCCCGCGGACGCGGCGGCCATTTTGGGTTGGTATCGATCTTCGAGAATATTTTATAAGAAGGTGCCTATATTTTGTAGAGTATATTAACTATATTATGTGAAATATATTTTACTTGGGTACTGTCCAGGTAGGTACCACCGCAGTGTCAGATATTCTGCCGCCAAGCAGCAGTGTGTAAATCAGTGGCGGTCCGAGAGGGGGGGCTGTAGGGGTCATGACCCCAAAAATCCAAATTCGTAGAGTAAATTGGGTAGCGGTTAGGGTGTCTACGTACAAGACCAACGGGACCATCAAATATGCAACCCCCCCCCCCCATCGATGGCAACGCGCTAGTAATTCCTCTGGTGTTGCTAGCCTCTATAGGCGGTGACTGTTTATCACCAGGCGGGCCGCATGCTTGCTTGCCATCTTGCAAACGTCTTGTATGTCTCGGGAGAAGGGTGAGATACTTGTGTGATTAATACGTCAGTATACCGCCCATGCACCGCCTACCATCAAGTGGAAATGCGAACAAGAGCATTAATAAAAAGAGTTTAACAAACGCTTTCGAAGCTCAAGTAGGTCCCTGAAGTTTAGTACAATCCATGGTGACTCGCAGATGCGATGGGATTTAGTCAAATCGTTAGTCTTCCTTTCTGCGGTCAAACCGGCTTAAAATGTATTGTCTGTCTCCCACTTGTCAAGGAGGGAAGTGGAATTTGACTTTCCTACTCCTCCTGTTCACATTTCTGATTAAATTCGATGCGGGTTCCAAGACAATTTAGCCTTTACCCGGGACTCGCCCAGGGTCAAACCTCGGTGTCTTCTCTGGTGACCACTGTAGATTCAGGCTGACAGGAGTCACAGTGGTGGAATTATTAAAGCAATTTACAAAGCCTAGAGCACAGGCGCAGAGTAGCCAGCCTCTCGGTGTTCTACAGGATGCATTTTGGAGAGTGTGCACAGGAATTGCATGACTTGATTCCACCATCTCCCTTTCATCATCGGACGACGAGACGCACGGCACGTACACACCCTTATGTGGTGAAAGTGCCTTCAGTCCGGTCTAAGCGGTTTGCTTCTTCATTTATAATAAGGACAGCTAAGGACTGGAACAGTTTGCCTGCGTCGGTTTTCCCGCCCGATTATAATGTGGGTGTCTTTAAGACTAGAGTGAATAGGCTTTTAATAAGCTAGTGTGTTTTGCCATCCTCGATTGCGTCGCCGCTTTCCATCGGGTGGGACTGCAGTCAAGCACTAGCTTATAAGTGTTAAAAAAAAAAAATATATTAGTCCCATTTAAAAAAAACGCTTTCAGAGCATGATACACTAGAATTCATGAGGTTATTATTGAATTTCTGGCAAGTCATGGTATCAACTAAGGGTCAATGAACGAGTGTGTTGGCTTAAAAAGAGACTTGAGGAAATTATAATGATAAGCCCGCAGGGCAGCTTGTGGCGAGCTGTTGGTGCGTAACGACACCACCGACCCGAGTGCTCCAGAGAGTCGGTCAGGGCCCCCACCTCGGCGCGTCTTCGTCGACAGAGTGGACACCGAAGGGGCCCGCTGGACTTTCAGCTCTGACTTGCCTTAATTGGCCGTCCAGAGATTTTTTAGAGCTATATGCTCCAGGGGTGGAAGTGTTAAAGGGCATAACGCCGCGAGTAACTTCGGTGAAAGCGCAGCACACCTCTCGACACCCCTGAGCCACTCACACCGGTGTTGCACTCCGTCGTCTTCTGACGGCCGTATGGAGAGCCCATCTAGTGGGTGGCGAGTCACCGCTTGCCAAAATATAATTAGTAAACTAATTATGGCAAATGACCTCGGTCTTTTACAATAGCCCAGTGATCAGTCCACCAAATGCTGAATCCAAAAAAAAGGTCTAGAACTCTTTCCATATAGGTAGGTACTTACAATATCCCCTACACCTGCCAGAGTCAACTGCTGTTTATATCTTATTTCCAGCAGTTGATTCTGGCAGGTATGTTCCATATCATTAATTCCTCTCAACAGGCCTCTACGTGTTGGATTCCCCCACGCAAGCCTTTAAAAGTCCGGGTGTGAAAGCCCTAGATAATAAACTCTATACAATAATAATAATAATAATGTCCTCCTGGCCGATACGACCACAGCGGCCAATCTTTCACAAGATCAGCCATCTACGCGGGAGACATTATAGTGCACAAGTGCTTGCGTAGACACAAGTGCACTGTCTCTTCCTTTACTATCACAATACGATAAAACGACAACGACACGACCGAGGAGAGGTGGCCTCAGGATCGACTCGTTACATGCCATCATACTTTACAGACAATTAAGAGATCGGCCTGCATCATATCTCCCGCGTAAATGGCTGATATTTTTTTTTTATTCAACATAAGCTAGTGCTTGACTGCAGACCCACCTGATGGAAAGTGGCGACGCAATCGAAGATGGTAAAGCACACTAGCTTATTAAAAGCCTATTCACTCTAGCCTTGAAGACACCCACATTATCATCGGGCGGGAAAACCAACGCAGGCAAACTGTTCCAATCCTTAGCTGTACTCATTATAAACGAAGAGGCAAATCGTTTAGTCCGGACTGAAGGCACTTTCACCACATAAGGGTGTATGCGCAGTGCATCTCGACGTCCGATGATAGGAGAAAGGTGGAATCAAGTCATGCAATTCCTGCGCACACTCTCCAAAATGCATCCTGTAGAATACCGAGAGGCCAGCTATATCGCGACATATTGGCCTTAACATCGGCCAGGAGGACATTATTCGAAATAGAAACTTCTTATGTAAACCACGATTGTTACTATATATAAATCAAATACATAGATTCCAAATGCATTATAATACAACTATTGTACTATTATGATTAATGTATCGTGGGGTAAGCGGAGCTGTCGGCTGTAACATCTCAATCCCCAAGGGTGGAGCCACCATTAATTATATTATTGTTGCATTATTATAAGTACAGCTTTAGTTTGGGATAGAGGTTCTCAAATGTTTGAGAGATTATCAAACCTTTTCATAATAACCGAATGCAAAAGGCAGTGCTATTGGAAACGGCACGCATTGTGAGGAAGTTCCTCTCTCTGGTGCCTTAACCACCGTCTGCTAGGACCGTCTGCAGCCGGTTGGAAGGGTTTTTTTAAATATTTATAATAGCAATTTCCTGCGGCTTCACCCGCTAATTTTTTTACAGAGTTTACCAACCCCTAACACACCCCCAAAAGTTGTTTTTTGAAAATTCGTATTGATTTATTTTATTTAGAAAATCCTTTCAGTAAATTTCAAGTCAATCGAACCAAAAAGTTTCATACAAATCTAAAAGTTTCATACAAAAGAAAACACCCTATTTAACCCCTTTAGGAGTCGAATTTTCAAAAACCCTTTCTTAGTGGATGCTTACGGCATAAGAAGAACCTACTGTCCAAATTTCAGCTTTCTAGGTCCAGCGGTTTGGCCTGTGCGTTGATGAATCAGTCAGTCAGTCAGTCAGGACAAGTAATTTTATATGTATAGATATCACAGAAATATATAAGTACTTACTATATCGGTGTGTGCAATCGCTTGAAAATTATTATAGAAAATATATCGTAATAAACCTAGCTATAATTTATATTAATATACATTATAATTCAGGATTTGCTTGAAGTACAAAACATGAATTGCTTTTAGGTGAATTGCTTAAGGACCAGTTTAGACTCGACGACCAATCAACGCCAGTCCTAGAGAACAATTTTCCTGAGACGTTCGCCTGGTGGTCGCTCGACACGCCTGTCTATTTATGTCTATATGATAGCTGCATTGCACTGCCGCTCGTCACACGAGACATTAGTTATCAAGTCTTTTGTGTCCGGTTATTTCGCCAGCTACAGTGCCCTTCACATTGCACTGCCGCTCGTCACACGAGACATTAGTTATCAAGTCTTTTGTGTCCGGTTATTTCACCAGCTACAGTGCCCTTCACGCCGGAACACAGCAATGTTTACACACTGCTGCTTGGCGGCAGAATATCTGACACTGCGGTGGTACATACACAAGGAACCTATCACCTTGAAAGTTAATATGTCTTTATTATGTTAAGGAGGGCTTTTACACAAAACTCCTTAACTATCAACGGATAGCATTCCGGCCCCGCTACTGATAAGATGCTTAGGTTCCCCAAAGTTTCTTACTGATCAGAACAGAATAAGGCTAAGTACTGTAGATACTTGCAGATTCTGTGAAGGTGATAAATAGTAAAGCCTGCGACGGTCTTGCGAGATGTAGGTTGAATCATCTGGGAGTAGCGTATCCTACACCAAATGATTATGTACAGCTCAAAGCTGGAGCAATCGTTGCGTACTTAAGGTAACTCTTCGATACGTCAGCAACAGAGTAAGGGCTAGGGCATGCACAATGGTTCCAACTGCGTCGAAGTGCGGTTACCGGGCCAAATTTACAGCCAAAAAGAACGGAAAATAATGTACTTGCTGAAACACATCTCTCTGTCTACCCCACAAAATAAGCAGTGAATATATCCAATATTAACACGTACAAACATAAAAGACTATTAAAACACAATACTTATAATTTTTCACTAAGAATGCATTCCGAAAACTAACTTTAATACTTCCAAAGATGAACAAAAAATATACTCAAAGCCCGATGTGATGACTTGTGGAAAAATTATTTATACGTCAAGTGTGATCTGTTTTTTAAATAAGGTTCCGTAGTAATCTTTTTCCAATTCAGTGACTAGACATGCAAGACAGCAGTAAGAGCTCAGTGGGCGAGTGCTTGCCTTGGAAACAAGGAGCGCAGGTTTGAACCCCGGCTCGCACCTCTGATTTCTTTAATTAATCATGTGCGAATCGTCTTTCTCGATTGTTACTAGCTTTCGGTGAAGGAAAACATCGCGAGGAAACCTGCATATCTGAGAAAGCCTAACTAGCTTTTGAATAACGAGTTAAGTCCGCCAACCTGCACTTGGCCAGCGTGGTGGACTATGGCCTAATCCCCCTCATCATGAGGGGAGGCCCGTGCCCAACAGTGGGACATAAACAAGGGCTGGTATTATTATATGCAAGTCACTGCACTGCTGCCCGTCATCAAGTCTCTTGTGTCCGGTAATATCATCAGCTACAGTGCCCTTCGCACCAGAACACAGCAATGTTTACCTGTACTGGGCAGACATGGATGACAGTAAATATCAATATACTTAATAGATATTGACAAACAATGTTAAAAAAAAAAGTGAAAAAATTACAAGCCCGCTGAGTTTCTTGCCGGATCTTCTCAGTTGAGGCCGCGTTGTGATCCGGTGGTAGCTTTTTTTTTTTTTATAATAATTACGATTGCGCTTGTCCACAATCTCATATGATGGTAAGTGAAGATGTGGTCTAGGATGGACCGCGCTTACCCATAAGATGCCTGTTCACTCTAGACTTGAATACACCCAAGTTATATTTATCAGGGAAAACGTCGTCCGGGAGGGTATTCCACAGCTTGGCCGTGCGCATGAGAAAAGAAGAAGCGAAACGCTTAGTGCGGCAAGTTGGAGTGCGAACGACAAAGCGGTGGAGACCCTGCCGGCGCCTGGTAGTCCGGTAAAAGAAAGGGGATGGTGGTACAAGGTCAAAAAGTGCTTGAGCGCATTCACCGTGGAACAATCTGTATAAAAGCCTATTTGAAATAAACAATTTTGACTTTGACTTTAGGGTAAGGAACGGGCTAGTGATTGTTCTGGTGTTGCTAGCGTCTATAGGCTGCGGTGACTGCTAACCATCAGGCGGGCCGCACGCTTGCTTGCCACCTTGGCAGTATAAAAAAAAAATGTGCGTGCGTGGAGTCCCTCCGCGCGGAAGAAGTGAAACTTCATTCTCGCTCAGTCGATCGGTCGGTCGGTCGGTCGGTCCCTCACTCACTCACTCACTCACACACACACACACACACACACACACACACACACACACACACACACACACCCACACACACACACCGTAACTCAACTGAACTCAACTCAACTCACTCAAACCCACTGAAACCCACTCACCCACTCATCCAGTGACGGCGTCACATGAGCGCTTTCATAACCTTAACGTCTATCACTTAACGCTTATCACCTTCATTTAACGCTTAACGCGTTATGTGATAACATTTTTGGAAGTCGCATAAGAAGTTTCACTTCAAAAACTTATACTGCGAGCCCCAAGACGCTACCCAAGCGTTTTGATTATATCAACTTTTCCCTTCTAAAGGTGTCCGGGTAAGAATAGCACCCACCCATCTCCTGTTGGGTGTACTTAAGATGCGACTAAGGGAAGTCAAGAAGACGGGCAGCAGCGTCTTTCTATTGCATTACCTACCACCTATACTGCGATCTTCGCGTCGCCAAGCGTGGAACTTAAGGCAACCCTTCCCTTCTAAGGAAGAGGCCTTTGTTCAGCAGTGGAAGTCTTTTGGCTGTTGACGATGATTAATAATAATAATAATAAATACACTTTATTGTACACCAAAAGTAATGGTGATGATCTATACTTATAATAAAACTGTAACAGGTCCAATTCTGTACATTGAAGATATTTTGAAAATTATATTTGGAGGGCATTCTATAACCGATACTGAGGCCGAAAATGTATTTTTTTTTTTTTGTCTGTCTGTCTGTCTGTCTGTCTGTATCACGGCTGAGCATCACGCCGAAACTACTGAATGGATTCAAATGAAACTTGGCATGATTTGAGATCTTACTACGAGGTAGGACATTGGATACTTTTTGTCCCGTAATCTAGCACGGTTCTTTTGGGAGAGGGGATTAAAGTCAAAACGGGTACTTGGTTATACGCTTGGTCCGATTTTATCAATTTTTTTATAAAATATAATAAATATTAGTAAGGGAACACTCATAGAGAGTTGTTATCAAGGTTTTGTAATCGATCGGGTTAAGCAACGTTAGGTAAGGTCATTAAATAGATGGGTGACCGTTTAACGCCATTTGAACTAAACGGGTCCGTGCTTCGGAGAGCAAGTAAAAAGTGGGTCCCAGTTTTTAACAGACTATAAAAAATTAGGTTATGTATTCGATGCGAATGTCTGTTATTCAAAGTTTAGTTAACGTAAAAATAGCGCAGGCGGAGCTGCGTGGGTCAGCTAGTTATTAATATAAACAAAGACCACGGAACCCAAATAAGACGTATGAAAGCAAACTACTATAACATGCCGACAACCAGCCTAAATTGAGCCGTCTACATAACTTTTGTTCCCCCGATATCATCCCATTTGTTCGATCGTAGAAGAGCGAGGGGGACCACACTAAACTGGTTTGATTTCGAATTTATTATTAGAAATAGGGTTGTCTAAAAAATGTATATACTATAAACGTGTCTTCTTGGTTTTCGGGTAAAAGTAATGTTGATATATTTAACCAACTTCAAAAAAAGGAGGAGGTTCTAAATTCGTCGTTTATATATTCGTTTTATTCGGGCCCGTTGGTCTACTCGCTACTCGATAGGTCGTGGGTACGATTCCCACCAAGTGTCTGGGTGTTTTATCTAGTATGTATTAACAAAAAAAAGTATATAAGTATTAGTATCATTTATCTGGTGGCCATAGTACAGGCTCTGCCTAGTTTAGGATCAGATGAACATGTGCATAATTATTATCATTCATAGGATATACTTTAGTCTTTCGTCTTCCATTATCAAGCAAAAATATAAGGTAAATCTCGTTAATATTCGTAGAATGTTATTTACACAAAAGTAAGCGCGATATTTTCTGATGGTAAGGGGTGTTCCAACCATGGATGGAAGCGCGCTGGAACAGGATACTATGTCAGACAACATCACCATCATCAGAAATTCCTTAGAAGCGAGGGGTTGCCATAATCCCCACGCTTGGCAGGCGGCTTGGGGATCGCAGTATAGGTGGTAGGTAATCCAATAGAAAGACGCTGGCTGCCCGTCTTCTTGTTTTCCCTTAGTCGACTCTTACGGACACCCAACAGAAGATGGGAGGGTGGTATTCTTACCCGGACAGAAAACCTACGGGATGGGCATGGATGACAGAAGATGTTTCGTCTTACAACTAGATCGTGTTAAAAAAAAAAAATTATAATTTACTGTTTAGTGGTAACCCTAGGATCAGAGTAACGTATCCTTAAGACAACGAAGATAATAGAGTTTTTCAAAGAGAATTTCTGTTCGGAATATTTTTTTACCCATAATAACCCGAAATTACATATTTCCAATGAATAAATTTTAAGTTTTATTAAGAGAAAGACATTTTTTTTTTTATAATAGCAAGACCGGAGCTTATTAATATCTTACGTAGATACCAAATTGCTGTGCAATACGGACGAGCAAAGATTTTATATATATACTACCAATTCCTTGCGGCTACGCCCGCTATTATTTTTTCTCCATACAGGAGTGGAATTTACAAAAAATATACAGGGTGTCTCAAAAATGGGGAATCAAGCCGGTAATAACGCATTGTGTAACCCACAAGCAATCAATTTGTGAAATAAAATAATGAAAAAAGTCAACATTTTTAGTGCAGTGACCTTAAAACTTTGTTAGTTATTTAACCAAAAATGAATGAATTTCTTATTAAAAAGGGCAGGCACGTATTCAATAAAGAACTGTGGCTCCAAAGGAGTAGGCACAATGAAACAGAGTTGCTTAGGAACAGTTTTAGGCCCATATAAATATTTTTTTATGTAATTCAAAATATCAATTTTTGCAGTATTTGTAATTTTTTCTGGAGTCTTTAATATCAGTTCTATACATACCCTTCGGCTTGATATACCCTTTCTGGGACATCCAGTATAATAATACTAACTAAGAAAGGCTTAGTGGATGCTTACATCATAACAAGAAACTACTGTCCAAATTTCAGCTTTCTAGGTCCAGTGATTTGGCCTGTGCGTTGATGAATCAGTCAGTCAGGACAAGTAATTTTATATGTAAGGATAGCGCCCTCCCATCTCCTCTCCTTGGGTGGACACCCAGTAAGATGCGACTAACGGAAAACAAGAAGACGGGCAGCAGCGTCTTTCTATTGGATTACCTACCACCTATACTGCGATCACCGAGACGCGTGCCAAGCGTGGGGATTATACCAACCCCTACTTTCTAAGGGGGAGGCCTTTGTTGAGCGGTGGACTTCTTTCGTATGATGATGACAAATGTATTCTATTTGAAACTAAATTTCACAAAAATATGTCCTCTCCTACAAAACTCGGTTAATTCAAACGATTATTTTTTGTTTCTTTCCAAAATCGATTATAATATATTTTTTTTGTTCTAAGCCCCTCACTGTCGGCTTGATCCCTAGCGGCCTGGCCGCCCCCCTACGTGCTAGCGTGATGGTACGTATCATTATTCATGTGACTCAGCGGTTTTCAGGGTGAATTTATTTCGGAAATTGTTCTTGTATTGGGTTTGTGAGTTCGATGCTCGGCTGTGGACATTTTGCAATCGAATCTGGTATTATTGATTGAGGCTTGTAAGAGTTTAGTTATATACTTTCATCATTATCTACCGAAAGACGTCCACTGAGGCCTCCCCCTTTGGTAGAGGGGTTGCCATAATCCTCACGCTTAGCAGGCGTCTTGTGGATCGCAGTATAGGTGGTAGGTAATCCAATAGAAAGACGCTGCTGCCCGTCTTCTTGTTTTCCCTTAGTCGCCTCTTACGAACACCCAATGGGGGGAGATGGGAGGGTGGTATCCTTACCCGGATACCCCACGGGTATACAGAATAATACATTGGCAGAATAATATACTAGTTATAATGTTTATACTTTTTACTATAAATTTCCTAGGTAGAAGGTTCTTTGTGCAAGGAACCTTCCAAGTAGGTACCACCGCAGTGTCAGATATTCTGCCGCCAAGCAGTGTGTCAACATTGCTGTGTTCCGGTGTAAATGGCACTGTAGCTGGTGATATTACCGGACACAAGGGACTTGATAACTAATGTCTCGTGTGACGAGCGGCAGTGCAATGTGAAGGGCACTGTAGCTGGTGATATTACTGGACACAAGAGTCTTGATAACTAATGTCTCGTGTGACGAGCGGCAGTGCAATGTGAAGGGCACTGTAGCTGGTGATATTACTGGACACAAGGGACTTGATAACTAATGTCTCGTGTGACGAGCGGCAGTGCAATGTGAAGGGCACTGTAGCTGGTGATATTACTGGACACAAGAGACTTGATAGCTAATGTCTCGTGTGACGAGCGGCAGTGCAATGTGAAGGGCACTGTAGCTGGTGATATTACTGGACACAAGAGACTTGATAGCTAATGTCTCGTGTGACGAGCGGCAGTGCAATGTGAAGGGCACTGTAGCTGGTGATATTACTGGACACAAGAGTCTTGATAACTAATGTCTCGTGTGACGAGCGGCAGTGCAATGTGAAGGGCACTGTAGCTGGTGATATTACCGGACACAAGGGACTTGATAACTAATGTCTCGTGTGACGAGCGGCAGTGCAATGTGAAGGGCACTGTAGCTGGTGATATTACCGGACACAAGGGACTTGATAACTAATGTCTCGTGTGACGAGCGGCAGTGCAATGTGAAGGGCACTGTAGCTGGTGATATTACTGGACACAAGGGACTTGATAACTAATGTCTCGTGTGACGAGCGGCAGTGCAATGTGAAGGGCACTGTAGCTGGTGATATTACTGGACACAAGGGACTTGATAACTAATGTCTCGTGTGACGAGCGGCAGTGCAATGCAGCTGTATATAGCCAGGCGTGGCGCGCGACAATCAGACGAACGTCTCGCTCGTTAGAATAAAATATAAATCAGCTTAGGATTTAGTGGAGAGGCGCCAATGATATTTTACTAAAGATATGTTTATATCCCTACTAACGCACGATAAAAGTTGTGTTACTTGTAGTTAGCTATTTATAGCTATACATTTTCCTACCTATAGTCTGACAAGGACAGATGCATAACAACAAAAGTAAGAGAATACGAGATGGCTATATTTTGTGCGTTCCGTTGTCAGCATTGGTTAAACGCTTGTCAGTGTCATCTTGTCAACTGACACATTCAATTTTCGGATTATTTCTTACAATATTATTAAGAAAATTGAAATACTATACAAAATCAAATTATTTTTTCAAAGTTACATGTGCTATATTATCCCTGACTGTTTATTAACTTTTGCCTGGTAATTTGTGCACATATTAAATACGCAGAACGGCATTTTCATTTTTTAATGATAGACGTCACGATGTCGCATTAACAACGCGGGACGGCGTGCGACTAACTGCTACAAAACCCAGTTGGGGGATACTCGCTGAACGTCTGGAGTGCGCTAATGGCATATCTATTGTATATAATATCATTGAGAGGCGCGCTAAGAGGCTAATTAGTGACACTGGGTTAGTGGAAGCCAATCTACAAAGCCTAGAGAGGCGCAGAGTAGCCAGCCTCTCGGTATTCTACAGGATACGCTTTGCAGAGTGTCCGCACGAATTGCATGAATTGATCCCACCATCACCCTTCTATCATCGGACGACGAGACGCACGGCACGTACACACCCTTCTGTGGTGAACGTGCCTTCAGTCCGGACTAAGCGATTTGCTTCTTCATTTATAATAAGGACAGCTAAGGACTGGAACAGTTTGCCTGCGTCGGTTTTCCCGCCCGATTATAATGTGGGTGTCTTCAAGACTGGAGTTAGGCTTTTAATAGTGTGCTTTACCATCTTCGATTGCGTCGCCGCTTTCCGTCAGGTGGGACTTCAAGCATTAGATTATTTTGAATAAATAATAAATGTTTACTTCTATGATACACACTCGAGCCCCCATAAGGTATATCCGTTACAACTATCGCTGCACCCCTACACGCACCCCTCGGAAATAATACCAATCTACCCTTATATATTTACCGTCAAACGAGGGGTTGAAATAGCGACCCCTATTTTGTTGCTTAGGGGTTGTTCCCTATACCAATAATTTTGCCCATATACGAGTAGTATATGGGCAAAATGCTATGTGGATCTTACAGATGCGGATTGATTTTTTATAGGTATTTCACTCATGTGTGTATTGTCGGGAAATAATCAGTTTTATAAAAGATCACGTTGTAATGTTGTATTTTACTTACGCGAATATTACACATTGAAATCAAACTACTTTTACGGATTTTATCGCGGTTTATTTCGATTGCTTTGCAGCATTCATCCCTCCTCTCCCGTGACCATGGGTGCTGCAAAGCATTCGAAACGTCGGGATAGTAAAATCTAAAATAAACCGCGATAAAATCCGTAAAAGTTGTTTGATTTCAATATATAATGTAATTTAAGCTCACATAGTGTGTTCAATCGGGCTTTTTGGTCATGTTGCGACTCGACATAACTAGATGGCGCCGCATGTGGTACAGCGACGCGATGAGAAGCGAGTAGTACCACATACAACGCGATAGATGGCGACACCACATAATCCTGAATCTCGCAAGCGAAGTTTCTCAAACGTTGAGAATACAACACCCCGACAACAACTGTCGGGGGCTTCGGCCCTGACTGTGCATCACACCTCGCTCGGTCTGAGGATCCTCCCTTTAGCCAACGTCGCATCGCTAAAGTCTTTTATATCATTTATTAAATACTTGTTGAAGGTTATATTTTTCCCGAAATGTTAAAGGGTTTCAGTCGCATCGAATCGGACGGTGTTCGGTAGAGTTTGTCTAGACGCCAAACGCTCAGCCTATCGCTTGATTTTGATTTTTTGAGTATTACGCGGAAATGTCTGTGCTATAATCATACGAATCAGTAATATTGCTGTCAAAATTACAAAATAATATTTCACATTCCAAACTGTGCCTTATGCCACGGAAATATAGTCAAAATAATCTAGACTTACCTGTTTCAGTATCCACAGTGTACGAAAGGCCAGCCCACAGATCATCCTAAAACAAAAACGTCATGAAAACCCCGTTTAATAAACTTAAATCATCAAAAAAAGTCATCCCCGCCGATCAGCGGTTCCAAAAAGGCCACTTTCGGTGAATCATAATATGAGTCAATCACCTTTAATTTTTATTTGTATGGCAGCAATATGAATCTGCTAATAAATGAATTGAGTATGATTCATCTAAAATGTGTGACAATATTACGAAAGTTACAGGAATTGCGAAGGGTCTGTTAGCTTATGTCACACCCGCAAATAAAAACCGACTTCAAAGTAAATTATCTAAAAAGCATAAAATAACGAAAATATATTGAAGTCGGTGCTAGCTAATCACGTTAACTAACACTATCACCAGCTGACACCGACTTTAATATATTTTCGTTATTTTATGCTTTTTAGATAATTTACTTTAAAGTCGGTTTTTTTTTTAATAGTTTATTTAACACTTTTTAGTGACTTATTTTACCAAGATAGTAACCAGCACTATCACGCAACTCGAACGGCTACGTTACAGTAACTTACTGAAAACATAAAAAGTTTATATCTCTTAAACTACTGGACCGATTTTGATGAAACTTGTACTCTACCCTAAGTTGAAAAATACTCTAACTATTGCAAAATGAATTTTCGAAATCGGACTTGTAGTTTCTGAGAAATCCGTGGACAAACCTACATACATACATACATACACTCATAAAATTTGGTAAATTTGTTTAGAAGCCCACATAGACTAACATATATTAATATTACGCATTTTTATCAATATTACATACATACGCGTCGAATAGAGAACCTTCGTTTTGAAGCCGGTTAATTATAAGTTACTGTCCATCACGCCGTTTAGGTTGTAGGCCGTGCCAAAGAAATAGACATACATACATAGTTACATACGTACATAGTTACATACATACATAGTTACATACATACATATTTACATACATACATAGTTACATACATACATACACTTGAAAAACATAACCAATCGCCTGGGGCATTCCGTCGTATAATAAGACCAGCAATTCCCCGCGGCTTCGCCCGCTATTTTTTTTACAAAGTTTACCAGCCCTAAACGCACCACCAAAAGTTGTTTTTAAAAATTCGCGAAACACGTATTGATTTATTTTATTTAGATAATCTTTTCAGTAAAGGAGTTGTTGCAAAATGGGCTAGGAATATGTACACCACCTCAAAAAATTGAGAAATATCCATAGAATTCGGGACAATCATAAATATTTCGTTTAAATTACTATTATTGTTGTAATTTTAATTATAGTTATAATTTATTTTATATCTATATTCAACATGGCGTCCTAAGATGGCGTCTCATAAGTCACTGATGCCGAATTAAACTGTCAGCCAGTCAGCTGTCAATAGCTACTGCTGCTGTCACACTTGTCACAGTTGTGTGCGTGAATTGTATGTAGTGAATTGGTTATCATTGATATTTTAATTATTAGAATGATGTATGAGAAAACAGAAACAAAAATACAGAGTGCTGTAGTAAAAATACTTTTAACGCAATTGATAATAAAAATGACACATGACAGTGACACTTTTCCGCCATGCCAGTTTTTTGTTATGTGTTGCAATTCTAAGTAAAAATTCTTAAGTTTTACAAGCAAATAAAGCCAAATTAAAGTAAATGGATAGTTAAAAACAGTTTTATGCGTGTTTCCCTATTTTAGAGTATAGTGTACAAATTCCTAGCCCAGGATCCATACATTTTGGAACATCTCTTTTCAAGTCAATCGAACCATAAAATAAAAAGTTACATACAAAAGAAAACACCCCATTTAACCCCTTTAGGAGTCGAATTTTCAAAATCCCTTTCTTAGTAGATGCTTATGTCATACGAAGAGCCTACTGTCCAAATTTCAGCTTTCTAGGTCCAGCGGTTTGGCCTGTGCGTTGATGAATCAGTCAGTCAGTCAGTCAGGACAAGTAATTTTATATGTATAGATATGCATACCTCTTTAATCTCCGGGTCGAGTAGAGATGCTTTCACCTTCTCAATTTCATTCTGCTCATTCTTCTTAGTAATCTTCTCTTCTGCGAGCTTGAGCTCTTTGTCAATCTCGTCTCCAAGCACTTTTGTAGCTTGAGGACCCTCCTGTAAGAAATACAATATATCTTTTTAAATCTTCTTTTCATATAGACTTTAATACGATACCAGGCTGTGCCGTCCATTTCCTCTAATAGTATTTTTTAAAGCACTTGTTTATGTCCCACTGTTGGGCACGGGCCTCCCCTCAAGAGGAAGGGGCTTAGGCCATAGTCCACCACGCTGGCCAAGTGCGGGTTGGCGGACTTCACACGTCATTCAAAAGCGAGTTAGGCTTCCTCAGACATGCAGGTTTCCTCACGATGTTTTCCTTCACCGAAAGCTAGTAACAATCGCACAAAGACGATTCGCACATGATTCATTGAAGAAATCAGAGGTGCGAGCCGGGGCTCGACCTTGCGCACCTTGTTTCCAAGGCAAGCGCTCGCCCACTGAGCTGTTACCACAGTCATACATACATACAAACATACATACTTTCGAAAAACATAAACCTCTTCCCGGGGCATTCGGTCAAAAAGGAAGAGAGAGTGCACTTGTATCTACGGAAGCACTTGTGTATTATCTCCCGTGTAGACGGATTAGCTAAAGATTGGCCTTCATAGACGGATCCCTGTACATTACTGTGTTCCGATATGAAGGGCACTGTAGCTGGTGATATTACCGGCCACAAGAGACTTGATAGCTAATGTCTCGTGTGACGAGCGGAAGTGCAATGTGAAGGGCACTGTAGCTGGTGATATTACCGGCCACAAGAGACTTGATAACTAATGGCTCGTGTGACGAGCGGCAGTGCAATGTGAAGGGCACTGTAGCTGGTGATATCACCGGCCACAAGAGACTTGATAACTAATGTCTCGTGTGACGAGCGGCAGTGCAATGTGAAGGGCACTGTAGCTGGTGATATCACCGGCCACAAGAGACTTGATAACTAATGTCTCGTGTGACGAGCGGCAGTGCAATGTGAAGGGCACTGTAGCTGGTGATATTACCGGCCACAAGAGACTTGATAACTAATGTCTCGTGTGACGAGCGGCAGTGCAATGTGAAGGGCACTGTAGCTGGTGATATTACCGGACACAAGAGACTTGATAACTAATGTCTCGTGTGACGAGCGGCAGTGCAATGTGAAGGGCACTGTAGCTGGTGATATTACCGGCCACAAGAGACTTGATAACTAATGTCTCGTGTGACGAGCGGTAGTGCAATGTGAAGGGCACTGTAGCTGGTGATATTACCGGCCACAAGAGACTTGATAACTAATGTCTCGTGTGACGAGCGGCAGTGCAATGTGAAGGGCACTGTAGCTGGTGATATTACCGGACACAAGAGACTTGATAACTAATGGCTCGTGTGACGAGCGGCAGTGCAATGTGAAGGGCACTGTAGCTGGTGATATTACGGGACACTAGAGACTTTATAATTAATGTCTCGTGAGACGAGCGGCAGTGCAATGTGAAGGGCACTGTAGCTGGTGATATTGCCGGCCACAAGAGACTTGATAGCTAATGTCTCGTGTGACGAGCGGAAGTGCAATGTGAAGGGCACTGTAGCTGGCGATATTACCGGACACAAGAGACTTGATAACTAATGGCTCGTGTGACGAGCGGCTGTGCAATGTGAAGGGCACTGTAGCTGGTGATATCACCGGACACAAGAGACTTGATAACTAATGTCTCGTGTGACGAGCGGCATTGCAATGTGAAGGGCACTGTAGCTGGTGATATTACTGGCCACAAGAGACTTCATAGCTAATGTCTCGTGTGACGAGCGGAAGTGCAATGTGAAGGGCACTGTAGCTGGCGATATTACCGGACACAAGAGACTTGATAACTAATGGCTCGTGTGACGAGCGGCTGTGCAATGTGAAGGGCACTGTAGCTGGTGATATCACCGGACACAAGAGACTTGATAACTAATGTCTCGTGCGACGAGCGGCAGTGCAATGCAGCTGTCTATAGGCGGACGCGTCGCTTACCATGACACAAAAGACTTACCGGCTGTACAGGGTCTTCTAAGGAGAATCCCATGTCCACATCTTGCTTCCACAGCACTTCTATGAGATCCATATCCTGAAACAAAAACAGAAATAATTTTAATATTATCTTTATCATTGGCGTGCTCATCATCACCATCAGCAAAGACTTCCACTGCTGAACACCCAACACCCCCCCCCCTCCCCCTAACCTTGAAGGGAGGGGTTGCCATAACCCCCACGCTTGCCGCTTGGCAGGAGTCTTGGGGATCGCAGTATAGGTGGTAGGTGATCCAATTGAAAGACGCTGCTGCCCGTCTACTTGTTATCCCTTATAGAGCGTCCAACCGTTTATTTTCTTTTTGACAGCACCAATAGAACGTAACTGCGTCATGTTACGCAAAAGTTCACTTAAAGTGAAGTACACTTTTTGTACTTCACTTTAAGTGAACTTTTAAAAGTGAACCGTTTATTTTCTTTTTGACAGCACCAATAGAACGTAACTGCGTCATGTTACGCAAAAGTTCACTTAAAGTGAAGTACACTTTTTGTACTTCACTTTAAGTGAACTTTTAAAAGTGAACCGTTTATTTTCTTTTTGACAGCACCAATAGAACGTAACTGCGTCATGTTACGCAAAAGTTCACTTAAAGTGAAGTACACTTTTTGTACTTCACTTTCAGTGCTTATAACTTTTGCGTAACATGACGCAGTTACGTTCTATTGGTGCTGTCAAAAAGAAAATAAACTGTTGGATCTATTATAGTCGCCTCTTACGGACTTCAACGGGAGGAGATGGGTGGGTGTTATTCTTACCCAGGATACCCCACGTGTCAGATTGCATTGGGGTTCTCAACCAGTTATATTTGAAATGATCAGTTGATTAAGCAACGTCAGGCCAGTTCAGTCCTTAGATGGGTGACCGGTGATAGTTTACAATGTAAATTGGACTCTAAATCGGAATAATCTAAATCGGCTGCTGCTCGAGTCAACTCGTGCGAGGGTGCTGCTTGGGGGGACTGGTCCGACTACTATCCCTTTGGCCTTTTAGTTTGTTGTACCTACTTTCGTCGTACTTTTTTTTCTGTATTATTTGATCTTTTGAACGGCAAGACACATTGTCGCTCTGATCTAGTTGTAACATGACGACACACTGTTTAAAAAAAAAATGTGATAAAATGACAAGCCCGCCGAGTTTCTTGCCGGATCTTCTCAGTTGAGGCCGCGTTGTGATCCGGTGGTAGCTTTTTAAAAAAAAAAACAAAATACATGACCTTTCAAAAGTGCTAGCGTTAAGCCTATTTGAAATAAACTATTTTTGAGTTTTTGAGTTTGAGTTTGAGTTTCAATAGTTAAGTTCAATAATCGAACGGTTTAAAAATTAAAAATCATGGTTTTTTCTATATTTATGCAAATATGAACTCTATTTGTTATCTACTACTGTGCATTTTTGGATGAAAATTTATATAAAATAAGTTCGCTAGGGATCGCTCTGGCACAGCAGGATTTTTAACAATAAGTTTTAATTAGTTTTTTATTGGTTTAAACCATCGATATACTATTTCACTATCGAACGATTATGATCATGCGAATCACGCTTTTGTTGTATACTTATTATGATATTGTTATAGATATAATTCCCGCGCACTAATCATTTATAAAAAAAAAACCGTAAATATATAAAAAAAATAGAATACGGCGTTTCAGAATAAAATCATGTAACGCCATCTGTAATTGAATAAGCGCGCTAACCGTAGGAATATGATGGTGGTGCCATCTAGTATTCGTTCAAAATAAAATGTGATTAGATTTTACTACTCGATAACAGATGGCGGTAAAAGCGTTTTATTATTATCCTTTTTATAAGCCAGCAATAGATGGCGCTCGGTAATTTTTCAGATCTCTTCCAAGATTACCATTTCCGAACTCTTTTAAGCTTACCAAAGATACATATTAGGCTTTCCCGGCATCGATATAATATATAAACTAGATAAACATTCACGAACAAAATGACATCTAAAATGTGGTCGCGGAAGTTGCGAACTTATCTGTGCTGGTGGCGGAAACGTGAACTAATGTTAATTACGTGTAGTTTGACAGTTTCATATAGATAGTAGCGACACTCCTATCGGCAAAAATAAATTTGTCAGGATGTGGCTTGTAAAGAAAGCGACACAAGGGCACTATTTCTCGCTATCACTTTTTGAACCGTGACACCAAATCTAGTTTATATAATATATCGATGTTTCCCGGAAAACAATGAATAGAACAAATATTTGTAACAAATATATCAAATCCATAAAGAAATTAACCGTCAACCAAGCTAAATGAAACTAATGTTACTATTCGACGACAGGTGGCGGTAAAAGCGTCCTAATAATGTTTTCGTGAGCCATCAATACATGGCGATCAGAACACATTTACGACATCTTGCAAGATATACAGGCATTAGGCATTTTTATTATTTCCATAAAATAATGAATTAAGACAAAGATTTATAAAAACTACAAAAACGATATAATAAATTTGATATAAAGTCATTTGTGGTGTAATACGCAATGTGTCACTCCTATATGTAATATTAATCAAACCTGTTATGTATGAGTCAGTGGTATAGATTACGTAGCGTAGCAAACTTAGTTCATGTGTATTTTACAAATAAGACACACAGCTGATAATCTACAGACAGCGAGTTTTTAAGCCAAAACAGAACAGAGGTTCTCATTTTGACCCATGTATATAACATAAAATAAAACAATAAAGGCATGTGATAAGTTTGTCCACATTTTCCATAACTGTTACATATTTGCATTAGCAAATAGATTTTGCCAAAACAGGATAGTTGAATGTCTCCCACATTCAACTATTGAGAAATAAACTTATGTAATTTGGCGTGCAAAAAAAAGATATTATTGAAGGGAATGTACCACCACTCATTCCCACCACTGTAACTCCTGTAAGCCAGGATCTACAGTGGTCATCACTGAAGACACCGAGGTTTGATCCTCGGCGAGTCCCGGGGAAACGCTAAATTGTCTTGGAACCGCCATCGAATTGAATCTGAAAAGTGAACAGGAGGAGTAGGAAAGACATATTCCACTTCCCATCTTGACAAAGCGGGAGACACACAACAAATTTAAGTATAATCAATCAATCAATCAAATCATTTTATTTGCGTACTATGGGTTAAACATTACATTTTGATGTTACATTTTAGCATAGTACCATGATAGTACCTCCATATTCGGCCAACAGGCATGCAAATTATACTTATTACTATACTTATTACATTAGTTAAAATATATCAATACATTTATACCAATTATTAATTATTATTAACTAGTTACTACCGTTCTATTACTATTGTTACGACCGGGAGATAAAAGTGTTAATTACTCCGTTAATTATTACTTAATTGCAATGATCTCAAAACGCATTGTTAGTCTATAGGTCTACTATCGATTCGTACCGAAAGATCTCGAATTCTCAATAGAAAGTAGGTCCCTCCAATTCGCATGTACTTGTGTAAGTACCTACCGCTCACTCGCTCACGGGTCACTGCCCCCGCCTATTGTTAGTTTATTCTCGAAGGTCGCGCCGCTATTGTATCTCGCGAAAACGATAGAATAGGTAAGTACATACGAGTTCATTCGAGAGAGTTCCACCCCTCTGTTAATTTAGGTATATAAGCCGACGCATAGTGGCGTCCGGACAGTTTGTGTTTACAAGCGACAGCGGAAACATCTTAAGGAAGCGATCGAAGAGAATTGTACCAGCGACCCTTGCGAAGACTTTGGACTACTGAGAAGTACTGTGCGACTCGGACTACTGTGCCTTGTGTGTATACTGTGCCGTATAGTGTATACATTGTGAGTGTACGTGGAATAAAATCTTCTTTTACGTTAATCGGCATTTAATTACCCACCCGCACGTAACAATTGGTGTCAGAAGCGGAATGCCGATTCTGCCGCGAGAAGAAGAAGCGCGTACTCCGCGAACAAGGAGACAGGTGGAGATGGATGCTGCACGTCGCCGTGGTCAAGAGGAGGAGGTCCAGCCTGAGAACGCTACCTCGTCTGGTACCGCACCACCGGGGGACTCGACGGAGCTTAACTTGTCAACCCTGCTGGCCGCTATCCAGGGTATGCAGGAGGCTACTCGCCGCGAGATCCAGGCGAACCAGGAAGCTACTCGCCGCGAGATCCAGGCGAACCAGGAGGCTACCCGGCGCGAGATCCAGGAAGCTATTCAGGTAAACCAGGAGGCTACCCGCCGTGACATCCAGGCTACCCAGGAGGCTACCTGCCGCGAAATCCAGGCCAACCAAGAGGCCGTGCTGGGTAAGATTGACGCTGGCATTACTGTACTCGGCGAGAAAGTTACAAAACTGGAAGCAGACGTCAAAGAGGTCACTATTAAAGCGGAGAACCTGGAAGGCCGAATTGATGACCACGACCACCGCATCCGTAAACTAGAAACTCGCCAACCGCTAACTGTGGCTTCAGCAGCACCATCAGCAGCGAAACTCGATCTTCCGCACTTTGACGGGTCTTCATCGTGGACAGCCTTCCGCTACCAGTTCGAAACACTGGCCAACGGAAACGGTTGGACTGATGGCCAATCTTTTATGGCCCTCACGCTTGCCCTGCGAGGAGACGCTCTGATGATATTGGAAAACCTGCCACTTGAAGGACGGACGTTGGATGCTCTATTAGAAGCATTAGAGACGCGTTATGGTGAAAAACACCTAGAACATGTCTTTCGAGCACAACTCCGCGAGCGGACTCAGAAGGCTGGGGAAAGCCTCCAACAGTGGGCGCTTGAGGTGGAAAGGCTAGTGCGTCGTGCATACACATCGGCACCGGCGACTGTGGAGGTGAATCTTCTACAGGCATTCGTGGATGGCATACGGGACGCGGAAGTCAGAGCTGCCGTTCGTCTGAGCCATCATTCGACGCTAAAGAGCGCATTGGCTCATGCTCTCGAAGTGGAAGCTGTACGTCAAGACACTCGGGTACATAAAATCCGAGAAGTAGCATCTGATGAGAGGAAGCCTCAGTATGTCCCCACTTGCTATGGCTGTGGAGAAAAGGGGCATATTCGACTAGAATGTCGTAAAAAGAGAAGGAGGGTCACGAGCTCCGGGACCCAAGTGGACCAAGACCTGTCGTTAAACTAAGTGTCGCCAGGACCGCGGGGCGGGTGCTGGCTGGTAACAATAAGGCCCCCACCATCACCATTACTCAAGTTCGCAACGGAAACAGTCTGACCATCGAGGGCACATTAAATAATCAGACATGCACTTTAACAGTAGACACTGGAGCTTCGAGGACTATAGTCAGACCAGAGCTACTGAAACGCACCGTTATGTGGAAAAGGCGATCCCCACCATGTCGCCTCCAGACAGCAACCGGCCAGCCAGTCTCCGTCCTCGGTGATACAGATGTAGAAATTAGTATTGGTGACCGAACATACATCCACTCAGTTCTTATCGCGAATATCACGGATGATTGCATTCTGGGCCTAGACTTCTTGAAGGATCAGCGATGTGTTTTGGATATTGATAAAGGAGTGTTAAGGTTCCCTGATCAGGAAGTTTGTTTGCAAGGATCACACCCATGCAGTCTTTATTGTTTAAAGGATTTCATACTGGCTCCAAGATCTGAAAATTTAGTATCAGTGAAATTTCCTAAGAAGATCCAATCAAATAAATGTGTTATAGTAGAAGACTCCGGCAATCATCCACAGATAATCACTGCCAGGACATTACTTATGACAAAACGAGTAGGAAAAGTAAGAATTTTAAACTTGAGTAATGAAGAAGTTCGCCTGAGGAAGAATAGCCTAATTGGAAGATGCGAAGAAGTTAAGTACCTAAAACGGTTAAACACTTCCGCGGTTCAACAAAATGTAAGTTCGACCGAAGACGATCAAATTCGACAGCTTTTGGAAAATTGTAAGGAAAATTTATCGCCAATGGAACTGCAGCAAGCCAAAGAACTTTTGGTTACATTCAGGGACATTTTTGCAACCGGAAATGACTGTGGTAGGACAGGCCTTGTGAAGCACCAGATTGACACAGGCGACGCCAGGCCTATTAAACAGAGGCCTCGGCGTATACCGTGGGCAAAAGAAACAGAGGTGGCTGAAATAATAAAAGACATGGCTGAAAACAAGATCATCGAACCCTCTACAAGCCCATGGTCATCACCTGTGGTGCTAGTAAAGAAGAAGGACGGCAGTACGAGGTTTTGTGTTGACTACCGAATGTTAAATAATGTCACGAAAAAGGACAGCTATCCCCTGCCGAGAATTGATGATACGCTGGACATGCTAAGTGGCATGAAGTGGTTCTCAACCATTGATTTGAAGAGTGGCTACTGGCAGGTGGAATTAAGTCCAGAAGATAAAGAGAAGACGGCTTTTAGTACTGGAATTGGGAACGGACTGTGGCATTTCAACGTCATGCCCTTCGGTTTATGTAATGCTCCAGCAACTTTCGAGCGCCTTATGGAGAGGGTGATGGTAGGCCTCCTTGGGGACGTATGCCTGGTTTATCTCGACGACGTGATTGTGATGGGACGCAGCTTCAAGGAGAACCTAAAGAACCTGGAGAAAGTATTCACCCGGATCCGAGGAGCAAATCTGAAACTGAGTCCAAAGAAGTGTGCTCTATTTCAGAAGGAAGTCAGTTACCTAGGACATGTTATCTCGGCGGATGGAGTAAAAACCGACCCTGAAAAGATAAAAGCTGTTCAGGAATGGCCTATCCCGAAAAATAAGACGGAAGTGCGAGCGTTCCTTGGGCTTTGCACTTACTACAGGCGCTTCATTAAGAATTTTTCGGACGTGGCAAAACCATTACATCAATTAACAGAGGATAAACGCGATTTCATCTGGGAGTCGAATTGCGAGAATGCTTTTAGTGAACTTAAGCAACGGCTTTGTGAAGCTCCTATATTGGGTTACCCAAGCAGGGAAGGAAGATTTACTGTGGACACGGACGCTAGTAACACGGGAATCGGTGGAGTGTTGTCGCAAACACAAGGGGACCGCCAGGTGGTAATTGCATACTTCAGCAAAGCACTTTCAAAACCAGAGAGAAATTACTGTGTTACCCGCCGTGAATTACTTGCTGTGGTAAAGACTTTACAACATTTTCAGAAATACCTTATAGGAAGACAGTTCACGGTTAGAACCGATCATGCAGCATTAAAGTGGTTGTTACAGTTTAAAAATCCGGAAGGACAGGTAGCAAGGTGGATAGAGCAATTGCAGGAGTTCAACTTTGTAACCGAGCATCGCAGTGGAAAAGGACACAATAACGCGGACGCTCTGTCACGAAGACCGTGCGCTGACGACTGCAAGCACTGTGGTAAAAATGAAGCCCGAGAAGAAGTAAACCTTATAAGGATGCATGGCTTATACGATGAGTGGACTGGACCCAATATGAGGAAGGCCCAAGAAGAAGATGATGACCTTGGACCAATACTGCGCTGGAAGCAAAGTGGAAACAAACCCCAATGGAAGGATGTGTCTGCTTACAGCGCGACTACTAAAAGTTATTGGGCTCAGTGGGACAGCTTAGTTCTGGAAGGCAATCTGTTGTGCAGGAAATGGGAGTCCAACGACGGAAGGGAAACCACTCTGCAAGTGGTAATACCACGAATCATGGTGGCCCCTCTTCTACGGCACGTCCACGATGGTGTCTCTGGTGGTCATCTTGGAGTCAAGAAAACCCTCGTTAAAGTCAGACAGCGGTTCTACTGGCTACGATGCCGTGAAGATGTCGAAGATTGGTGCCGTAAATGTACTGCTTGTGCCTCGGTAAAAGGCCCGCAAACCAGAAGTAAGGGACAGCTGAAGCTGTATAACGTTGGGGCACCATGGGAGCGCATCGCGATAGATGTAGCTGGGCCGTTTCCACAGACTGACGATGGGAACAAGTACATAATAGTAGTGCAGGATTACTTCAGTAAGTGGCCTGAGGTGTTCGCAACACCCAACCAAGAAGCAATAACCGTAGCCAAGAAACTGGTCCAGGAGGTGATATGTCGATTTGGTGTACCCATGGAAATTCATTCGGACCAAGGACGTAACTTCGAATCTGCCGTATTTCAAGAAATGTGCAAACTTCTTGGGATCCACAAGACCCGTACGACACCGGCACATCCGCAATCAGACGGAATGGTCGAGAGATTTAATAAAACTCTAGAGAATCACTTGGCCAAAGTAGTGGATGATCATCAAAAGGACTGGGATCAGTACATCCCTTTGTTCCTGATGTCCTATCGTTCTGCAGTACATGATAGTACGGGGAACACACCAGCCAAGGTGAACTTCGGGCGAGAGATGAGACTTCCGGTGGACGCAATAACGGGTACCCCACCTGACAGTCCTAAGCCCGTTACGGACTATGTGTGCGATCTTCAAAATCAGTTGGACGAAGTGCACAAGAGAGTGCGGGAGAACAGTCTGAAGACCAGCGAGAGGATGAAGACCCGCTACGATCGAAATGCGAATGACAACGGTTTCGATGAAGGAACGCTGGTGTGGTTTCACAATCCGCTTCGCAGAAAAGGGAAGTCTCCGAAACTTCAAGCCCGCTGGGAAGGACCCTTTACTGTTATTACGAGGATCAACGACGTCACCTACCGCATCAAGAAGGGACCCCGAGGCAAACCTAAGATAGTTCACCTGGACAGATTGGCACGTTATCATGGTGATAATGATGCTCGGGACGAGCATAACTAAGAGGGGGGTAGTGTTACGACCGGGAGATAAAAGTGTTAATTACTCCGTTAATTATTACTTAATTGCAATGATCTCAAAACGCATTGTTAGTCTATAGGTCTACTATCGATTCGTACCGAAAGATCTCGAATTCTCAATAGAAAGTAGGTCCCTCCAATTCGCATGTACTTGTGTAAGTACCTACCGCTCACTCGCTCACGGGTCACTGCCCCCGCCTATTGTTAGTTTATTCTCGAAGGTCGCGCCGCTATTGTATCTCGCGAAAACGATAGAATAGGTAAGTACATACGAGTTCATTCGAGAGAGTTCCACCCCTCTGTTAATTTAGGTATATAAGCCGACGCATAGTGGCGTCCGGACAGTTTGTGTTTACAAGCGACAGCGGAAACATCTTAAGGAAGCGATCGAAGAGAATTGTACCAGCGACCCTTGCGAAGACTTTGGACTACTGAGAAGTACTGTGCGACTCGGACTACTGTGCCTTGTGTGTATACTGTGCCGTATAGTGTATACATTGTGAGTGTACGTGGAATAAAATCTTCTTTTACGTTAATCGGCATTTAATTACCCACCCGCACGTAACACTATCGTTCTATTATTCGATACCTACTGTAAGTATGATATTTACCATTGTCACAAATAAGTCAAATTAGAATTCATTCAGTCATTTTATATTCACTAATTATTATTGGAATTATAGATATGTATTTAATAGATAATTAAGTTTTATATTATAATGATAATATAAATGATGATAAGCCAGTTTAACCGCAGAAATTAAGATTCTTACAGACTGCCTAACGATTTAGTCCATCTGTAAGGCACCACGGATTGTACTAAACTTAAGGGACCTATTTGAGCTTTATACTTGGTTATGATAATAGGTATGACAGAATTGCTTGAAAGCACCGAAATTTTCCTTCGACGCCACAAGGCCCGAATAATAAGCTCCAATTGATGTGATTTTCAGATTATTTAACATGGTATGGCGTTCGTTTTGCCAGAGATTACACTTCCAAAATATATGTGAAGCAAATGTTTGTATTCATTATTCGCCGTGGCACACTGGCACAAAGGTGAACTTACTTTTAAAGTTGCCATGGCCCGTCATAGATTGAGAAACGGAGTGGTCCACCTCAATCCATGAAGGGCACTGTAGCTGGTGAAATAACAAGCCACAAAAGACATAGGCCCAAGTGCACCGACAAAAAAAAACGTCCGTTTATTTGAGCAAAGAATCGATTATCTATTTAACTACTTAGCGGTCCTTAACTGGGGTGTCGAGCTAGGTTAAGATAATGGTCCGAGGAGGACGGCGGCGGGGTTGCGACCCCCGTCTCCGTGAGCACCATGACTGGTTCCCAGGGGGCTACAATGCGTCCCCCGGCGGCGGGCTCAAAGGCAAGGCACTGAGGGGCCCCTGGTGCAGATCCCACCGGAGAGCCCTGGGGTCCCCCCAATCATGTGCCGATGCGACAGCCGCGGGGGTTTTAGTGGGTAAGAATCCCACATACCAAGGTTGAGCCCCACAGCTCCCGGGTATCTTTGGAAGATTTCCACCGCGTCAAAAAAAAAGATGGAAGAATGGACTTTTAAGGGTCCACAACCAGGGTTATGGTGGTGGTGAAAAATAGATAATCGATTTTTTGCTGAAATAAACGGACGTTTTTTTGTTGGTGCATTTGGACCTTAATATCTAATGTCTTAAGGGTCGGCAACGCGCTAGTGATTCTTCTGGTGTTGCTAGCGACTATAGGCTGCGGTGACTGCTTACCATCAGGGGGGCCGCATGCTTGCTTGCCACCTTGGTCATTTAAAAAAATCCCTGCCTTCTAAGGGGGAGGCTTTTGTCCAACAGTGGACATCTTTGGTCTGATGATAATGAGGATCTCTAATTGGCGTTTGTGAGTGCAGAGTAATTAACACACACTTATTTCAAAATTAAGTTTCAAGAAACCCCTAACAGATGGCGTTGTATCGCGTAATTTTCAACATTTCCAGAAACATCGGATTTTTATTTATTATAAACAAAAATATTTTTTGTTCGCGTTTGTACAGGTCAAGCGAGGTCAAGGCGCAGCAAGGTCGTCGCGTGGTCGGTTACCAAAATAGCATCACTCACGAGTATTTTACATAAGCCAAATATACTATATAGAGTTGGTTGTTAATAACCGTTGTTATTTACAAAGCCTAGAGCGCAGAGTAGCCAGCCTCTCGGTATTCTACAGGATGCATTTTGGAGAGTGTGCGCAGGAATTACATGACTTGATTCCATCATCGGACAACGAGACGCACGGCACGCACACACCCTTATGTGGTGAAAGTGCCTTCAGTCCAGACTAAGCGGTTTGCTTCTTCATATATAATAAGGACAGCAAAGGACTGGAACAGTTTGCCTGCGTCGGTTTTCCCGCCCGATTATAATGTGGGTGTCTTTAAGACTAGAGTGAATAGGCTTTTAATAAGCTAGTGTGTTTTGCCATCCTCGATTGCGTCGCCGCTTTCCATCAGGTGGGACTGCAGTCAAGCACTAGCTTATAAGTGATAAAACTGGCTACTGTGGAGATTCGCTGAAGATCTAACGTCACCGACATATCTCTCAGGATCTGCAGGTTGAAGTGGCAATGGGCAGACCACATCGCTCGAAGAACCAAGACAAGAAAGGTTCTCAAGTGGCGTCTACGAACCGGAAGACGCAGCGTAGGCAGGCCTCCCACTAGATGGACAGACAGATTGTGCGCGTCGCAGGTAACCGGTGGATGCAAATAGCCAATTGTCGTTCATTGTAGCGTTCTATGTTTAGCAGTAGGTGAACGTCTTCCGGCTGGTGATGATTTCTTTTTAACAGCGTTTGGTTTTATCCCACTGTTGGGCACGGGTCTCCCCTTATACATATATCAAGGAGCTTACGCTATAATCCACCTCGCTGGCCAAGTGCGCGCTGGCGCACTTCACACGTCATTCAAAAGCTCAGAGTAATTAGAATGGAGCTAGTATCGCGTCGATTCGCTGAACAAATTTGGGAGGTGAAGTAAACACACACAGATACAATTTCACGCATACCCACACTATAATAAACTCGCAACACATTCAAAAAGATACGCACACAAATAAAGAATGACCTGAACATATGAACAAAATTTGGCAGAGGGGTTAGCGCATCATGCTCTCTCCAGTGATATCTCCTCTAAGTTCAAAAGCCACTAAGGATTTCTCAGACATGCAGGTTTCCTCACGATGTTTTCCTTCATCGAAAGCTAGTAACAATCGCACAAAGACGATTCGCACATGATAATAATAAGCCTGTACAATGGAAACCAGACAACTGATACTAATACTTATATACATTTGTTTTTGGAAAATAGATAAAATATAAATAGATAAATAACACCCAGACACTTGGTGGGAATCGAACCCACGCCCCATCGGGTAGCAGCCAGGGTGTCTAGACCAACGGGCCACTCAATAATTAAGCTTACTGCTTAGGTCAATAGCAAAGCAAAAAAAAAATACAATAAGTATGTTTTTTTTCTAGGTTTTTATTTAACTCCCACACGCAAAATGTTATGAGTATAAACTATGGTTTGTGAAGCGGTCATCGACCTCGGTAAAGTCAATGTACTGTCAAGGAAGACTAAATTCAACGGAACGTAAAAAACAAAATATCATTTACTTAATTCGCAGAGAACCATGACGAGTTTGGCTTAAGCACTATAGTTTGTACCATCAAAAGAGATTTAAAAGTAAAATGTATTTGGTAGCGGAGAAGCCGAAAAACCTTTTTTTATTCTATTTTACCATCTGTCTAATATTTAAATTGAATTAGGTGTTACGGCCTAAAAACTGGTACGCAGGAATAGCGCCCCCTATACGGTTCTGTCGCTATTTCTTTTCAAACCACAGGCTGACAAAATTACTTTTGCCGATAGGAGTGTCGCTACTGTCTATTCCAAACTGTCAAACTACACGTCATTATTTTGATAATACCGTTAGTTCTCGTTTCCGCCACCACCACAGATAAGTCCGCGACCACATTTTAGATTATTATTTTTTTAGTGCATGTTTATGTAGTTCAAATATTATGTCGATGTATTTGACTAAACAAGCAAGACGTTCGCCGATTGTTATCAACACACCTGCCTATAGACAGCGTTGCACTATCGTTCGTCACTACAAACCTTTTCAGCGCGGTAATTAACTTTCGAAACAACAATCACAAGAACTCACCAACAACAGAGCCGAAATCTACAAATCATAGACATAATGCTGGGAGAGGCTAAAAGCGAACGTTTAAAAAAAAATGTACGGAAAGTGGAAAGTGAATGTTTGTAAAATTAAGTTATTTATTACAATAAATAATAATATATTTTCCAGTCGTTTTTCTCTGTGGTCCTTTTCGCGCCAAAAGTCAGAACTGTCAATGTCAACTCACTTCAACATGTCGGAATGATGATGAAGTAAGACGTCCATTGCTGAAGATAACAAAACCCCTTGGAACGCCACAATGAACGACAATTGGCTATTTGCATCCACCTAGTGAGAGGTCTTTTTTTGCAGTCTACATAGAGGCAGAGACGAGCAAGCGTGTATGTGAATTTTTTACCTACTCAAACCTCCCCGGTAGCTGCTGACGCTGTGGCGAGATTCTGGGAACTCCGTCCAGACCTGGTTTAAGTCTCTCCAGAGTCCAGAGACCTAGTGGGAGCCCGCCTACCTATGCTGTGTTTTCAGGGTCGTGGTCGCCACTCGAGAACCTTTCCCTCCCATCGGTTATCGGTTCTTCGAGCGATACGGCCTGCCCATTTTCACTTCAACTTGCAGATTCTGAGAGCTTTGTCGGTGACTTTAGTTCTTTGGCAAATCTCATCATTTCGGATTTCATCGCGCAACGAAACTCTGAGCATAGCTCGTTGTGTGACTCTAACCTTCTGTAAAATGTCAGCAGTTAAGCACCACGTAGCATACCACACCAGTACCATATGCGATCACTGGCAACACACAGTGGTTAAATAACTTCATCTTCAGGCACTACGGTCTTTCGGACGAGAAAATATCGCGTAGTTTCCCTAACGCAGCCCATCTCTGTTGGACTCTTCGGGCGAAAGACTCGACTCGACTCTTCTTTCTGTCAAAGTTTGACCGACCTAACTGGACAATTTGTCCAAGGTAGAAATAGTGGTCAAAAGCTTCGAGTGTATCGTTCCTAACAACTACCGATACGGGTGCAACATGAACATTAGACATGATCTTCGTCTTGTCCATGTCCATGAGCATCGTGCGAGGTGTTCTCACTGGTGGCAAAATAAATACCCTGAGTATCCTCATTGCTAATGTAAATATATTAACCTTTGACACTGTAGTATGTGTGGCGGTGGCATGTATAATACATCAGACACATGCTTACGTGTAACTGTTAACAGACTAGTTTATTTATCTACCATTAATTATTAACCGTCTTCATAAACCGGCATCAAAAAGAAGGTTCTCTTCGTAATATTTTATCCATGGTAATATTAATATATATGTCAGTCTATGTGGGCTTCTAAAGAAATTTACCAAATTTTATGAGTGTATATATGTATGTAGGGTTGTCCGCGGATTTCTCAGAAACTACAAGTCCGATTTCGAAAATTCTTTTTGCAATAGTTAGCGTAATTTTCAACTTAGAGTAGAGTACAAGTTTCATCAAAATCGGTCCAGTAGTTTAAGAGATATAGACTTTTTGTGTTCTCAGTAACTTACTGTAACGTAGACGTTCGAGTTGCGTGAAATCCTAAAATGCCAATGGTAGGCTATGGGCTAAGGTCTGCCCTTCTTCTCGTCATGCGAAATGATAGGGTGTAGGCCTATAATACACCTGCGTTTAACCCATGGGGTACCCGGGTAAAAATAGCAATCACCAATCTCCACTCGTCGCGGGTCCGAAAGAGGCGACTAAGAGAAATCAAGACGGACAGCAGCGTCTATCTATTCGTTAACTACCTTTACTGCGATCCCCAAAACGCCTGCGAAGCGTGGGAATTATAGCAACCTCTCCCTTTTAAGAGAGAGACCTTTTTTCAGCAGTGGCCGACTTTCAGTTAATACTTTAATACACCAGACAGGTCAAGTCCGGATTCACTTTAAACTCAGACTCATCGTTCAAAAAAAATCATGAGATATAATGCACAAATGCTTGCAGACAGGTGTAATCTCCCTTTACTGTTACAATCACAAGATAGACCGGAGAGAGATGAAGCTCAGAAATGACTTTACATGCCGATTCAATCTTTGAATCCTTTTAGTTTGACGTAAGGCATTGTAGGCTGTCAAGCGTGGGGATCATAGCAACCCCACTCTTTCAGGGGGGAGGCCTATTTAAGTAGTGAAAGCCGGCTGATGATGATAATGATGATGAAGGCATTTCATTTGGATGGACTTCATTGTCTTGATCAGAACAACTTCACAAAGTTGATGCTAAGCAATCATCAGATTATAATCAGGATGTGATAAACACATAGCCAACTAGGAAACTAGGACAGGGTGTGTTGATCTATATCAACACAAATAAATAAATCAAGATATTATTATAGATATAAATGATCGATTGATATTTATCGGCTATAGAAACCCGGGAAGAATCTATAAATAATAATAGTCAATGTCGGTTTACATAATAATCAATGTTAATTCATGTGTCACATAGATTCTAATATAGATTTGAATTTACTAGCTGGTAGACATCGATATAATATATAAACTAGATTTGGTGTCACGGTTCAAAAAGTGGTAGCGAGAAATAGCGCCCTTGTGTCGCTATTTCTTTACAAGCCACATCCTGACAAATTTATTTTTGCCGATAGGAGTGTCGCTACTGTCTATATGAAACTGTCAAACTACATGTCATTATCATTATAAAATCGTTAGTTCACGTTTCCGCCACCAGCACAGATAAGTTTGCAACCTCCGCGACCACATTTTAGATGTCATTTTGTTCGTGAATGTTTATCTAGTTTATATATTACATCGATGCTGGTAGATCAAGGACCATGCAAGTAGGTACTACAAATGTTGTACCGGCGAAGAGCAATGTGTAAACATTGCTGTGTTCCGGAGTGAAGATCACTGTAGCTGGTGAAATTACCGGAAACAAGAGACTTGATAACTAATGTCTCGGATGACGTGCGGCAGTGAAATGCAGCTGTCTATAGGCAGCCCTGCAAACAGACACTGCACAATGTGTCTTGGCTCAGCAGTACCTAGTACCAGTACCTAATCGTAGTACTTATTATATATAAAAAATCTTCACATTATGTTTTTACACTCGTCCCGTGAAGAGTGAAGACCTTTCATATTGATGTTATTGAAAATGAAAGACTAACGGCAGCGATATTTTAATTTTTGGTTAATTCAAGACCACAGACTACTCAAAGTGGTAATCAGACTGACAGATGTCAGTGTGACATCTGTCAGTGTCACACGCCGTGTACAGTTCATAGCTACACAAGAAAAATACAAATACAGTCGAAAAACAAACTTACTTCTATTGAAGTGTTGTATAAAATATTGAAAACTCACCTCTTGTGTCAGCTCGTCGCCTGTGTGATGGCCTTCATCAGGCTCCGTCTTAATATCAGGAGAACTCCTCACAGACACATCCATATCACTCACACCACTGGAACTACCCGTGAAACTAGTGCTCGCCCTCTCCCTCTTCACATCCAACACCAATTCCTCCTCGAACATTGGCGCCAATTCGTACACTTCGCTGTCTAAAGGCGTGTTCTCCATCAAATACTTCTCCAAATTCTCCTGTTGCTGCTTCACGTCCAGGTAATCTAGGTCCTGCAGACCTTTCGAGAGAAACATATCGTTGTACTCCCTCAAATCTTCCATATTTTGCTGGAAGACTGAGTCATTCTCATCCAAGTCGACTTCAGTTTTGCCGGAGAAGTATGAAGCGAAGTCGATGGCATTATCGCTGTATACGTCATCGTCATGCTCCTTCTTTATCCTCATTTCGAAGGTGTCTTCCTCTTTCTTGATATGCATGTCTGATGGTTGAACTAACAACTCGTTGACATCGAATGATCTTGATGCTAATTCACTGAAAATATCCGAAGTCGCATTAGCTACGAAGCCCTCTGACAATGTAACCACCGCTTCTGTTATTGGTTCTGTTGTGTTATCTGTTGAATCCTCGTTTATATCTGGATGTGTGGCGTTATCTGTGGTCTCTTCGTCTATGATCTTGATTTCTTGCGCAACGTTATCGTCCGCGGAAACATTGTCCGTGGCCGCCTCAGGGACCGCCGCGTCGGCGAGCGCGGGCGCGACTGTATTCGTCGCGACATTATTCAATAAATATGTATAAATCGGTCCGTTCCGTTCATTATATTCATGATAAGAACCACCGTACCTGCCCAACGAATTCAGTTCTTCGAACAGTTCTCTTTCGTAGTTGATTAGAACGTGGTCTAAAGACTTTGGGTGGATGAATCTTGGTCGGATCAAGGTTCGGGTTTCCGACCAGTCGGATCCGTTGGATATGTGGAGTCCGGCAATCAGTTGGGTCTCCCTCTCGAGGTAGTCGCTCGGATCCACTTTCAATAAACTTAGAACTAAAGCAAGACGTAACATGTCATCCGCATACAGCTTCTTCAAAGAAATCATTGTAGCAAATAAAGTTGAGCACTTTTGAGATCAAATTTTCAGGAAATGTGTGATTTTTTTTAAATGTTATATACAAGTCCTCGGTTCACTAATGGAGTCTCCTGGCTTCCGCTTCCTCTTTTCCGACATCTTTGGATGTGTCACTTTAGTTTCGTGTGTGCGAAATGGGAAGCCATCTTGTGTGAATGCATTTTCACTATTAATGTGTAATTTTTAGTCTATAACTGTCTTAATACTCAAGGAGTTGTTTTTTTTGTGTTACACTGCAAATGTATGGAGGTTCAACATTTATTGCAACGGTCTTTATTGATGTGAGTTTTTTAATCTCGACGTATTATAATTGGTCTATATTCCTTTGCTTAACATAGACAGATTAAATGTGTTTTCATTTGTATTCTTTTTAATCTACAAAAAAAGTATGTCACTATAGTAACAAAAAAAAACATAAAACCATCTGTCAAATTAACGCGGGAGAATTTTTATTTTTTATTTTTTTTTTGTCTATGTTAATACTTCGGACAAGCGCGGTTTTAGCAGTTTGTCTTGGGTTTAATTTATTAAATTATATTAAATAGTGCATTTGTTTGTGTTATAAATCGATTAGTTATTAATTCTTCTAAGTCCAATTATTATTCCAGCTACATATTTTCACCGGAAAACAACATACACCTAGGCAAAGTGCTAGTCTTTATAGAAATAAATAAAATTCAAGTCAAACTACCAAATACTTAAATATCCTAAAGTTTAATATTCATGAACGAAATTGTCGAAGCAATTTTGTTACCTAGCGAATTATATTGACCTCATGACTCAACACAAAGCCAATTGACAATAGACTTTAAATTAAGTACATAAGGCACAAAGTCTAATGCAATAGAGCTAACGTTTAGCATAATCGAATTACAAGTTAAAATGAACTTTAATAATACGACAGAAGTCAGAAAATCCCTTGTGATAAGTTTATTTTATAATGCACATACGTGAATATAGTTGAATTTATTTTAATAATGACTTTAAATGGTGAACTTTAAAACTTTGAAAGTGCTGAAATAACTTATAAAACTTTTTTATTTCATTAATATAACAATACGAATTTCTTATTGGAATTTTGAAATAACGGTTTAAATCATTCTAGAATAGAACTGCCGCTAGCAAAATTTGTTTTTAAATTTAGAAAAAAAAAGGTTCTCAATTCAATTGTAGCCAATGATATAATATCATTGACTGTAGCTTATTTTTTTTTTTTTTACCGACTTCAAAAAAGGAGGAGTTTCTTAATTCGTCTGTATATTTTTTTTACTATTGTGGTGTGCCTGGGTGCATGGGACCGTTTAGGTAGGTACCACCTCAGTGGCACATATTCTGCCGCCAAGCAGCAGTGTGTAAACATTGCTCTGTGTTCAGGCACTGTAGCTGGTGAAGATACTGGGTTTAGGTGCTTCAGGTGAAGAGCAGCTATGGCGGTCAGGCGTGTTGCATAGCATCAGGCTCATATCAGTGATCAGGCTAATGTCTCATTTTGAAAGTTTTTCTTTTTTGGAACTAATCCACATTCCCCATTACTGTGATTACTCTAAGCCATTTAATTAAGTAACGTTGATTGATTCACGTTAATACAAAAAAGTAATAGAAATAAAAAAAAATACTGAGCGAAGTGTACAAAGGACAATACTGCAAAGGTCAATTGTCTATGGAAATAAGCGTAGTAAGGTCACATATTCCTCACGAGGGACTAACTATTATAGGTGCATAAATTAGCATATTAATTTTTGAAATGAAACTAATTTTACGGATTATATCGCGGTTTATTTTTGATTTTAATTTCCCGACGTTTCGAATACTTTACAGCATTCATGGTCACGGGCGGACATGTGTAATATTCGCGTAAGTATCAGAAATCATTCTATTAATTTTTATTATGTATATCTGCATAAATTGCAATAAGAACTATAGAACAAAAAGAAAGACGAAACGAGATCAGAAATAAAAACAAAAATGTTTTACAAGGTTGTCTATGGCATTAGATAAGTAAGTACTGTAAAGTTAATCGTGTGCATTAAAAAAAACAAGTACTTAGATAAAATCTAGTAGGTAGGTTACGTAGCTGTCGAAGAAAATTATTATTATAAGTAACAAACACATTCATCTGCTAACGCATAACTATCTATTGTTGTTGCAGCCCGGTTAAAAGATTATTCAAAGTTAAACACTAGTCTTATCAGAATCACTCAAGGCAAAAAATGCTAATCATAACAAAATGTATATTTTACGTATACAAAACAAAATTTCACGTCTTATAACCGCCTTTAATTTCCCTTCTTTATAAAGATTTATTGTTTACGAATTAGCTATAAAGAACTGTCCTCACAGAAAAAAACCGCTTAATTTCCAATAAAAAATGTATATTATTAAAGCATCATCTAACAAAGAACACAAGTTTAGCTAAAATTTAGCAAACAACTAAATACACCTGCTGTAGCTGTGACGAATGTCGCCATTACAAAAAAAAATAGGGCACACCACAACATTCTTTTTTTTCTAAATTTAAATTAGATTACGATATCGATCAATAGAAAGGTAAAAAAAATCTCCCGCTAAAATTTTGTCACAGATATTTTTATACTCTTTATTTGGCTACATGTATAGTTTTTTATTTTTAATTTTAAGAAAATAATTATTCACATTTCCAACTTTCACATAGACAATAATAACTTTTTCGTTTCTTTGTTTACGTTTTAATCACGCGCGTCTCGCGAACGGGACGCGCCAACACGGACTGCGGGCGGTAGCTAAGTGCGTTTTAAAAACGACGATGCCAATACGATGACGCCACACGATAGAAAATACGGTAATGAAAAGCCGCGAGAAACGGAACCTGTGCCCGGAACCGTAGAAAATAAAGAATATCCCTATGACCTTGATCTAAATTCTGCGAAAATTCCAGGCTAGGCTGCCAGTATCATTAGTAACGTTGCTGGCTTCAGACGCCATCTTGAATTGCGCTCCCAGCTGTCAGGTCATACATGCGACCTAGCGTTCATTGACCAAATGAATCACGGTTTGCGTTTTCGTGTTTTATATGAGCATAAGTAATTTAATTTGCACGCAATATTAAAGCCGAATGGAGACTGCTTTTTTTAGAGGATAGCCGCAGATGGCCATTACAGCTTCACTGGGCAAGAGGGCGAGCGTTTATAGCACTCCAGACAGAGGGCAGGGGAGCGACGACCTCAAGGGCACCTCAGGGGGCCTCGACTTGGGATGTCGCTTAAAAGAGGGGTAATTCTCCCACCACTAACACAGAAGAGCCGGCAAGAAACTTAGAGGGATGATGTATGTTAAGGTCGCATGCGTACGACGATACGGTCTCACCGGAAAGACCGGTATTTGATGATAGCATAGCTCCAGTAGGGTCGACATTGGCTCTGGGGGCTGAAGACTGGTATTATGTGTGTGTACTTAAACGGTATAACTGTCATGTCTACAAGCGTTCAACCAAATTCAACCAATGATATTATAAGTAATAAGGCATTCAACCATTTGTTATTTAATTTATGATGAATAATTTAATGTCTCAGGTGACGGAAGGCAAGTAGTGCACGTGCCCATCGGCAAGCGTATTGTTACTATGTATTAGTAGTAGGCGAACGAACCGGTATATTAATAAACGATGACTTGTCACAAAATTAAAATTAAAAAAAAAAAGTTTTTTATATTGATACTTACTTTGCATTTTTTTTAATATTTGTTCTGTATTTAAAATTTAAGAAAAAAATAAGATTTTTATAATGATACTTACATTTAATTTTTTGTATGGTACGAACCACCTATTAAATTAAAGAACGATCTTTAGGTGGTTTAAAAAATATTACTTCTGTATTTAAAATAATAAAAAAAAAAGTTTTTATATTGATATTTTTTTTTATTCTATGGTCGGAAATCCGGTATGTATTAAAATGGTGTTTTATCTATTTATGTACTTTATGCATTTATAAAATATAATGTAAACTTATCTATAAGTATTAGTATCAATTGTTCCATTGCTTTAAAAATATGTTTGCATGCTTCCTGTTTTGGCAAAATAGGAGTGATGGTTGACCGGCGGCAAATATGACATTTTCAATTGGTTGGCGACTGGTTAGCCATCACGCCTGCGTTCATACATTTAAGTATTGCTCTTTTTAAACAGGGTAAGTATAAGTATGTATATAGATATTATAATACTATATTTGCAAAAAAAAAAAAGAACGATTTTAAGCTTAAACCACTCCTAGAGTCGAAATAATTAGATTTAAAATAAAGCTTTAGTTCTTAACTTGACATTGGCAAAATGCTCAAAGCAATTGCCATTAAAAAAAATCCTTAGTTAGAATTAGACCCAGGTAAACATCAGCAAGTGCAAGTTTCGTTGCTACGAAATTCGCATACGAGCGCACCGCGCGCACGAACATCATTGCCTATTTCGGTATCATTTAATGTTTATCCTAGTGATATTTATTATCCAACGCAAATGCAATAGCGATCTATAAATTGTACGCATTATCGCCGCACGTGTCGGATCGGAATAGCGTTTGTTTACACGCTTACTTTGTTCAGATGAGTGATTAATATGTCTTTGAGTTATGCAGAAAATGCTCACTTAGCATAATCTTCTTTCTCTTATAGGAGGTCAGTTTTACACGAAACCTGACCTTTTTTTTTGACGCGGGGGAAATCTTCCAAAGATCCGGGAGCTGTGGGGCTCGACCGGGGTATGTGGGATTCTTACCCACTAAAACCCCCGCGGCTGTCGCATCGGCACATGAGAGGGGGGACCCCAGGTCTCTCCGGTGGGATCTCCCCTCAGTGCCTTGCCTTTGAGCCCGCCACCCCGGGGCGCCTTGTAGCCCCCCGGGAACCAGTCACGGTGCTCACGGGGACGGGGGTCGCAACCCCGCACCCCCGGACGCCGGGGGTCCTCCTCGGAGTCGACGCCGTACTCAATGGACGCTCAAAGGGCCCACACCCCGAACGTCCAGCGACTCCGAAGACGAAAACTGACCTGTGTACTTACCCAAACCTTACGTCACCCAAACAGGTGAGTGATCACGTGACAATTTCATTGTCACGCTAATTAGTGCGCTCATGGTGCACAGGTCACTTTTCGTGTTAAACTGGCCTGTTGTAATAGTTCAGAGGTAAGGCCCCTGGTCAATGTGTTTTTTTTTTTTTTTTGGGAATGATAGACGCTTTTGGCCGCAGATGGCCATTACAGCTTCACCGGACAATAGGAGGCGAGCGCTTATAGCGCTCTAGCCTTAACGGCAGAAGCAGCGACGAGCTCAAGGGCACCTCAGGGAGGCACGGCCTCGGCTTGGGCTGTCGCTTAAGAGAGGGCTGAGTTTACCACCGGTTCACAACGCGCCCCCACTGAGAAGAACCGGCAAGAAACTCAGTGGGGTGATGCACGTCGTTGAGGTCGCATACGTACGACCCTTCGGCCTCGCCGGCGAGACCGGTGTCTGATAGCTAGTGTAGCATACGATTGTCGGGGAGGGTTCGGCGCATCCCGGTCCAATAGGACCGTCATGGGGTCAGGAGGGTCGAGCAGTACGTGCCGTGGTCTGCGGCGCGAGTCAGAAGGACTAGCGGCGTAATCGGCGGCGGCGCGGATTAAACTGTTCGCGTGACGGGACGCGGATTCAAAGTAGCGTTTCGACGCTTCTTTGAGGAACTTACGAAGGGGATCTAACTTGAAATCGGAATGCAGAATTATTGAAGTGAAAACTTCTTTAGCATCGTTGTAATTTGAAAGTCGATGAAACGAAAAGGCGACAGTATTTTTTTTTAAGGTGACAGTAATTAAATTTTTTTTTAAGGTGACAGTATTTTTTTTTTTAAGGTGACAGTAAGTTTTTTTTGAAGGTGACAGTATTTTTTTTATGTTGACAGTTTTTTTTAATGATTCACTTCTACGACGTGTGAATTGGACACCATGTTTTTTTTATAATGCATTAATTTTGCTTATTTCTAGATTGTTGAAAAATAAAGATGTTTATGTCAAAATAACTTCCTACTGTACCTATATAAAATTAGACTTACTTGTGTGGGAGTGGATAAACCATTTAAAGACAGTTTAATAATGCATCGTTGGCGCGTTGTCGTTTACATTAATTTCGAGAAATAAAATCTATAATGATTGGGTATCAAATCAATTTTTTTATGACGCAAGCTGACGTTGATTTGTATTTTTTTTTATTATGTCAAAATAGTTTCGTTTGGAAATTCTTTATACCAACTAAACATGTTAGAAAATAAAAGTATTTTGTCAATATCGCTATTTATAAAATACTCAAAGTTCCCGTCAACGTCGACCACAGATCATCGTCAGGGAAGGAAACGTTCCTATCTACCGCGATAAAATGTTAATAGGAGTGCCCAACATTTATAACAAATATAAGTAAACGTTTTTATATCAAATAGCAAATGCACGTTGATTCAATAAATCCTGAATGGATATTCATGCGGTTTTCACCAATAGATAGAATGATTCGATCAAGAAGGGTTAAATACATCGATATAGTATATAAACTAGATTTGGTGTCACGGTTCAAAAAGTGGTAGCAAGAAATAGCGCCCTTGTGTCGCTGTTTCTTTACAAGCCACATCCTGACAAATTTATTTTTGCCGATAGTAGTGTCGCTACTGTCTATATGAAACTGTCAAAGTCATTATCATTATAAAGTCGTTAGTTCACGTTTCCGCCACCAGCACAGATAAGTTCGCAACCTCCGCGACCACATTTTAGATGTCATTTTGTTCGTGAATGTTTATCTAGTTTCTATATTATATCGATGGTTAAATATGTAATTTGTCAAGGTTCTGTGTAAATTGGTCTTTATATTATAACGGTGATGGGGATGATGACTGGGTAACAAAAAAAAAACTAATTATTCCTTCAGTTAAATTATCATAAAACATTGGACACGTTATTTTTTTATTTAACAAATCGATAGAAAATGTCAAAGATGTAAAGCATCAAAGTTCGAGAGTGGGGGCTCGATACGTCACGCCTCAGTCAAAATTGTATACAGGCGTGTCGTCACGCGGAATGTCAACGCACTATATCTTCGTCATTTTTTATTTAATTGACAAAAGAAAAAATACGTGTCCAATATTTTTTGAGAATCTAAATAGTTTTCTTAAGGTACGCGTCCATTGGCACACGCCGGACGCACCGCACGCACGGCACGCAACGGATTTTAGTTTGCTTTCTATGATTTTACATAGCGCTGCGTCCATTATCCGCACCGTCAATTTCCGAAGCGGGCGGCGCGGATAGTAGAAAAAAAAAAAAACATAGAATCATACAAAGCAAACTAAAACCCATTGCGTGCTGTGCGTGCGGTGCGTCCGCCGCGTGCCAATGGACGTAGCCTAAGTGTCAGTAAAAGCGCGGGCGAAGCTCTACGCCGCCACCGCGCTCGCGCCGGTCATCTTGACTGTCTATAGAATGTAATACCTTTGCATAAATCAGGATATAGGTAAACAAGATTAAAGTAGGGCTCGCGGCTGAAAAGACCTGTATCCAGACGGCAATGAGAAACATGCACTTTTCTTGTTGACTAGAAAATACGTACTCTAATAATAAAACAAAGTATAATATTAATATCAAAATGTCGTAAACTCGTCACAGCAATGTTTACACGGCAAGCAGCCAGCGCACCTTGAACCGTCATTCTTTTGTGATCGCTCAGCACCAAGGTTCACGAGAAACTGGTTTTGTACAATTGGACGGAAGCCATGGCGGGGAAATGGCCTTTATGACATCTCAATAACAAAAGAACAAAAGCAGTCTGATGAAATGCACTGCACTCCTTGATTATGCTATTTACAGACGCTCTCACTCATTACGTGCGTCGCGCCATTTTATGTTCTTAATTTAAAAATTATTTATTCGCTAAATTGCGCTTCGCAATAAAAAAAAAAATATTTGGTATTTTTTTTCTAAACATTTTGTTAGGTTTTTTTTTGTCTCTGGTTAACTGTTCTTAATTCAAAAGTCTGCATGGTGGTTGGACCGTGTAAGGTTATGCTTTCAACGAGGTACGAAACAAGATTATTCTACGTGCCTGGCATACACGACCGTGAATGCACTTCAAGCATATTGCCAGGTGCCTTTTAGTTCTAAATTCAACATTTCTGTTTCATCTATGCCGTTCCTTTGTTTTTTTTTTTTTGCATCTTCTCATTTGTGCGTAAAATGCCGGTCCTCCAGGGGTTAACGGCTTTTTATAACCTATTTTTGAAATCAGTATTCACAGAGAACGATGATTGGTTGGATTTACGGATAGGTACAGCTCGCCGAAGACCGGACACTATGAGGCGAGGATTTAAGGCCAAAAAGAACCAGGTAGAGCGAATTAATTTGAGGGCGTTTAAATGTTAAATGAACTTTGTAAAGTTGATATTACGAACCTGCATTACAGAGGTGAACTAGCTATACCAAATGATTCGCGTACACATCAAAAAATCCTTTTGACCGAAACGTTATAGTTTGTGATACGATTTCGATTCTTGATATTTTATATCGATGTATCGTATATATCGGAAACTTAAATTATCGCCAAAAATTCGTTTCTTTTTTTAACCGACTTCAAAAAAGGAGGTTCTGTATTCGACGCGTATGTATGTAATATTAATAAAAATGCGTAATATTCATATATGTTAGTCTATGTGGGCTTCTAAACGAATTTACCAAATTTCACGAGTGTATGTATGTATGTATGTATGTATGTAGGTTTGTCCGCGGATTTCTCAGAAACTACAAGTCCGATTTCGAAAATTCTTTTTGCAATAGTTAGAGTATCTTTCAACTTAGGGTAGAGTACAAATTTCATCAAAATCGGTCCAGTAGTTTAAGAGATATAAACTTTTTATGTTTTCAGTAAGTTACTGTAATGTAGACGTTCGAGTTGCGTGATAGTGCTGATACCTATCTTGGTAAAATAAGTCACTAAAAAGTGTTAAATAAACTATTTTAAAAAAATAAAAACCGACTTCAAAGTAAATTATCTAAAAAGCATAAAATAACGAAAATATTATTGAAGTTGGTGCAGAATATACACAGCAGGTACGCTAACACCAACTTCAATAATATTTTCGTTATTTTATGCTTTTTAGATAATTTACTTTGAAGTCGGTTTTTATTTTTTTAAAATAGTTTATTCAATGTAACGATATAGTATTTTCAACAAGCCTCGTCTCCATTTCAATTATGTAGATAAATATGACACTAGAAGTTTTATTTTAATGCATATCTCTGTGACAACGTACGTTTGCCGCAAGGCTATCTAAACTTTTGCAACAAAATTGCAATTCTGGCGAGATCTTTAGACAACCTAGAAGGTTAAGACAATTAAGTGCGTGTTAGCAGAATGGGTGACCCTCGAGGGAGCTTTTTATGAGTGGTTTCACAAAGAACTAATGACGAGACAAGCATGACGTTCGCCTAAGGCGATGTCCTAATAGAACGCGATCACGCGATCGTCGCGCGAACTAACGACGCGACCATCGCGCGCGCTATGACTGGCGGTCGCGCGATTCGCGCCAGCGACCGCCAGTTAGGACACTCGTTCGACGTCCATATGTTTGAGATTCATTCGCGCGATGGTCGCGTCGTTCGTATGCGCGATGATCGCGTTCTATTAGGACACTCCCTAAACGTAAGAGCCTATAGACAGCTGCATTGCACTGCCGTTCGTCACACGAGACATTAGTTATCAAGTCTCTTGTGTCCGGTAATTCACCAGCGGCAGAGCCCTTCACATTGCTCTGCCGCTCGTCACACGAGACATTAGTTATCAAGTCTCTTGTATCCGGTAATATCACCAGCCATAGTGCCCTTCACACCGGAACAGCAATGTTTACACACTGCTGCGAGGCGATATAATATCTGATACTGCTGTGGTACCTAACTGGAACTGAAAAAAAGTTATTAAGATAAAATGTACTTACGTTTAAGATGAAGTACGTAGCACAAAATATTAATTTCAATATATCTTAAAGCGCTTATATTATTGCATTATCCTACATGTTGATTGGTTGGGATGGGCGCCATACATTTTAGAAGAATTAAGCTTAGGCTACCGCAGACTGTAGCAGGTAGGAGCCCTCGATACCAGCAATGGAACTACTGGGAATGAAAAGTCTCATCAGTTCCATCTAGGGTTGCCACCTTTTTTTTAGTGGAGATAAAGTATTATCGGTAAGAAAAAAAAGTACATAGTAGCAAAATAAAGTACAATTTATTTTACTTTATTATTATGTTTAGAACCTTACTTTTTATTGCTTTTTGGAGTAAGTATCAAATTAGTATATCTACTAAACAATTACACAGCATTTTTACAGTTCTATATTTAAATTAAGGTAAACAAGAAATTCATTTTTGTATCATATTCAGAGACACGTAGTTTCTTTCGTCTCGCTTACTTTACTATAGGATAAATCTATATATCTATTCAAGAAAACAAATGATGCGAAATAAAGTATTTTCGTGTACTTTATTTTTCTTATAAGTATAGAGTACAATTACCTGAAATAACATACAATACTTTATTATAAAGTACGGGTGGCAACCCTAGTTCCATCCAACAAATTGGATGGTACTACTGTTATCAACATTAATATTTAAGTAGAAGTAAATAAATTCTGTTGTTGATTGTTTAGGTTGATTGATTTGGCAGATAATCTAAGGCCTCGTTTACGGAGGCGCGGGGCGTCACGCGTCGCGATGGGCGGCGCGGCCCGCAGTGAGTTAAAACATATGGCGTTGTAGGAGTTAGAGAGAGATGCGAGACGCCACGCCACACGCGACGCGCGACGCTCCGCGCCTCCGTAAACGAGGCCTAAGACTGTCTAAACAGAATATTTGTAACTTATATAAAATTATGAATGAACAATATATTTGTGACCTTAATAGTCATATCTGCGATATTAAATGATTAAAATTATTAAACAGAGGTTAATACTGAATAAAAAATCTCAATAGGCACGTGCCTATTGAGATTTTTTATGCAGACCTAGCTTTGCCTAGCTGGATCATTCCCAGAAGTTCTATTGTACGTACAATAGAACTTCTGGGAATGATCCAGCTAGGCAAAGCTAGGTCTGCAAATCGCCTGTAATTTGCAAGCTTATCACAATCTGCAACTCTCGCTTGATAGATCGATGACGTAGTTGTTGATGTTTAGAAAAGTCATTGACTGTACAAAATAAGGTTTAAAGTGTCATACGCCGTGATAAACATGCACCGTAGCACCCACACTACCCCACACGATCGGCCCACAACATAATTTATTTTGTGATCGAACCCTGCAAATTGGGTAGTGTAATAAGCGTTCGTTACGGATTGCACGACGCGTATAAAATAATATTGTGGCGCGGCTTGACGAGTTAACAGCGATATCTGTCTCAGTTTCAATCAGCCAATCGTCAATTAGTGTCTGTACAAAAAAAGTACTATATTTATCCGAATCGCAGCGTTTTAAATAAAGAGCTAAAGAGTTCAAGTTCATTGGTGTTCGCGGGATTGAACGTTTTAAAATATTTTTAGACGTTTCACTCGCTGCGAAGCTTCGTAAGGTCGTTGCATTTTTTCTATTTGTGTACGGAATCACCTTGGCTGACTTATTTTGACGCATTATTAAAACGCGTGTGGCATCATGGAGAAATGCAGACGAACGTAGAAGGTTTAAAAAAGAGGACAGACAGGTTTTAATAACCATTGATTTAGTTTTAATAATATACCTCCAATATGGTTGAGGGGAGTGATGGCTGCTGCTCGAGTCAACTCGTGCGCGGGTGCTGCTTGGGGGGACTGGTCCGACTACTATCCCGTTGGCTTTTTAGTTTATTGTACTTTGTATTTATTTATTTTTTTCTGTCTTATTTGATATTTTGAACGGCAAGACACACTGTCGCTCTGATCTAATTGTAACATGACACACTGTTTAAAAAAAAGTGATAAAATGACAAGCCCGCTGAGTTTCTTGCCGGATCTTCTCAGTTGAGGCCGCGTTGTGATACGGTGGTAGCTTCTTTTAAAAAAAAAATCATGACCTTTCAAAAGTGCTAGCGTTAAGCCTATTTGAAATAAACTATTTTTGAGTTGAGTTGAGAATTGAAAATAGAAATATAGATGATTGCTAGACAAAAAAGATTTTAGAAGGAAAGATAATGGGTTATGGACAAAAAGAGACACCGTGGAACGAAAATATAGGTGGATTTATTCAGGAGGAATACATGTGGGGTGTTTTGAGTCGTTGCTTGGTAGACGCAAACGGGAAGGGACAAAGCATGCCCACCTATCCGGTACAGTTTGCTTACACAACGGTTCTTTATGTTCCAAGAATATAGAAGAAAACAGGTAGAGGAAGACCTGGCGAAATTTAAAGCAGCAAGTTGTAGAATAAGTGGGAGGAGTGTTGTATCAAGTTATCCAAATAAAAGCGAAAAATAGACTAAAATGGCAAATTGGCAATTGCTTCACCGACAAGTGGATACCCACATAAATGAAAAAAAAAAAATATTCCTTAAAAATAATAACTCATCGTCCTATACAAACAAAACGCTTTTTAGTGGCAGAAGAATAGGCTCGTAAATATAAAATTAACACCTATACGAGTAGGTATATACGGTTAAAATATTGATTGAAACGTTCCTGAATCGCTATTTAGAATTTAGTATTTTATCTACTCTGTGATCTCATTCGAAAAAGTAACAAACTTGAATAGTTTGATACTTTTTCAAATATTTAATTTTGGAACTTTTTTTTTTATTAGTGCAAGACTAAGAGTAATTAAAGGTATGTTTGACTGCAATCGAATCCAAAAATGGCGCGAGGCCTCACCACGCGTGAGTCACTGCGTTCGCGCCAAATCGGGACAAATCCAGTTTTATTTGCACGATCGCAACTCCTTTGTGATTGTGGCACAGATACTTTACTACCAATTGCCTTTTACAATGATTATATTCCGTTATTTTTGTTACTAGCTGCACTAGTAAAGCGTAAGTTAACTTTGTAAATACGTCTTGTATTAAAGGCTAGATAAAGATAACTTATAAACAAACTTATTGTCACGTGCATATTGAATACTAGGAAAAAACCTGCAATGAATTTAAAGCTAACTCACATATCTACATTGAGGTAGTATGTACTGCCCTGGGGGTACAATATAATAGTAAAATCTTATGGAATTTGTCTTCCAGTCATTCACTCACTCTGGGTGCTTTGATGCTTCGTGATCATTCATACGGTTCCTTGAGGTAGGTTTAGATGATCAAAGCACGTTTAACACGTGATAAGAAAATGCTTCTAAACTTCTTGACATATCGGAGGATTTCTAAGGTAGATTAATGCAATCACCCCCAAAATCCTGTATGCAACAGGCGTTGGCTAGGATAGCAATTAAAAAACCGTACGTAACTGCACTACTAGTTCTATTTATAGAGCAGCATTCCCACTTCCCATAATATTGAAAGAAACAACAAATAAATCTTGAATTGAACGTAGTAGCAAAATTCTAAATCAATGAACATACGAAAGGATTTTAAAGTCTTCTTAAAGCTGTATAAAGATAGCTAAGACATGTCTTACCTGTTCCTATATCTTTGTTCTTACCGTTTATACATTGAGTAAAGTGGTAGAGAAAACATACCATATTTTATTCAAAATTTTGTTTTGATTGCAAAAGCCGTAACAATAAGTCCTATTGCACAAGTATTGCACCATAGAAGTTCCATTTATTCTTCAAGTTGCGTCACATCAAAACGATTGTGATACAAAATGCTGAAGATTGGAATGGGTTACATGACTTAACAGATCACAGAGAATTTGGCTCACTCCAGGCGGATTTTACACAAGTTTCTTACTGGATCTTTCAAAGGGGTGCGTCGTGGTTTCAAATTATGGATTTAGTTCTCTAAGAGCCAAATGGTAGATCCCATGGACAAGGGACTACTATCCCTTTGACCTTTTAGTTTGTTGTACTTTTGTCGTTTTTTTTCTCCTATTTGATCTTTTGAACGGCAAGACACACTGTCGCTCTGATCTAATTGTAACATGACACACTGTTTAAAAAAAATGTCAACAAGCCCGCTGAGTTTCTTGCCGGATTTTCTCAGTTGAAGCCGCGCTGTGATCAGGTGGGAGCTTTTTTTTTTTTAAAAAAACATGACCTTTCAAAAGTGCTAGCGTTAAGCCTATTTGAAATATATTATTTTTGACTTTTTGACCGCCAAACAGCAGTGCGAAAACATTTTTGTTCCAATAGAAGAAGATACGAGACTTAAAAGTCAGGCGACGAGCGGCAGTGCAAAGCAACTTTCTTTGGGCTGGCGTGCCGCTTACTATCAGGCGAATGTCCTACGGTTCTCATCATCGGATAAAAAAAGTCATCGCCCTGTCGATGAAGCCGTTGTGGCTGAGACAGTGGCTTCCATTCTTCGGGAAAATTCTTTCAAAGTTCTTTACGCTAAGCTGGCATCATATTTGTTTATCCTTTCCTCTTTCATCGTATGCAAATAAGAAACGTGGGGTGTCTGGGTAAGAATAAGTCTCCCATCGTCTCCCGTTGGGTGTCAGTAAGAGGCGACTAAGGGAAAACAAGAAGACGGGCAGCAGCGTCTTTCTACTGGATTACCTACCACCTATACTGCGATCCTCATGACGCCTGCATACTATAGGGATTATAGCCTTCCCTTCTAAGAGGGAGGCCTTTGTTCAGTTGTGGAAGTCTTTGGGCTGCTGATGATTCTAAATTATTTATTATGCATAGGCCTCACGGGGGCTCTTGATGATGATAGGTATCCATAGTTCAATCAGTACGGTTAGTTTTGTAATTACATCAGCATATTGACATTCATATTAACTTTTATGGACTTTAAAAACGTAATACCAGTTTTTATTGATTAATCTTGCTTGTCATTGAACGACGAACCGTGTTGAGGATTTTATAGTTGCTATAAAGTTGGTGCCTGACTACATCCCATGTAAACAATATTATTCATTTCAGAATAGCCAATGTCAAGATTGCACATATGTTGTATTAAAAAAGAAAAAAAAAAAGCAAAGCGCAATATTATATGATATCATAGACAACAAATATGGCGGCGGTTTTGCCGCGTGCACAATTCACTTTCACACAATAGATGCAATATGGACGTACGTTAGCACTTTCTACTGGATTTTCTTCACTTTCTATTTTTTTTAAATTCGCAATGTCGCTTGTTTTCGTAAAGAATATCGAGGGGACTATGGCAAGGGTATCAAACTGAGGTGTCAAATTCAAACGCTGACTTCTCAGAGTAATTAGACTGGAGCTAGTATCGCGTCGATTCCCCGAACAAATTTTTCGTGGCACTTTTGCGGGGTGCGGGAGGCGAAGTAAACACACACAGATACAATTTTACGCATACCCACACTATAATAAACTCGCAACACATTCAAAAAGATACGCACACAAATAAAGAATGACCTGAACATATGAACAAAATTTGGCAGAGGGGTTAGCGCATCATGCTCCCTCCAGTGGTATCTCCTCTAAGGCTGACTTAGGCCAAAATAAAAAGATAATAAATTGAGTTTTAAGGTCTGAGATTTAAAAGGTGGTCCAAAAAAAAAATTCAACTAAAGATTATTACAATATTTGGGATGTAAGATTCTATACTAAGGTGTGTTCAGGCTTATTATTATAAGACTCATAACATAAACAATGTATTTTAATAAACAATCACAATCTGGAAGAAATCGCTAATTAGCGATAAGGCCGCCTATATGTGCAATGTTTCTGTTTCCTTTTTGTGTGTTCTGTATTTTGTGTTTGTACTTAAGTGTAAATAAATAAACAATCTTTTACTTTTTGTGGTATGGTTCGTGGCCAACCTTTTTTCAGAGTTGTTCTTGGCTTTAAGGCAGCTTGCCTTAAAGCCTCAGACTTGGCCTAGATGACAACAACACCTTCGGAGTCGCTGGACGCTCGGGGTGTGGGACCTTTGAGCGTCCATTGAGTACGGCGGCGACTCCGAGGAGGACGGCGGCGGGGTTGCGACCCCCGTCCCCGTGAGCACCGTGACTGGTTCCCGGGGGGCTACAATGCGCCCCCCGGCGGCGGGCTCAAAGGCAAGGCACTGAGGGGATGATCCCACCGGTGAGCCCTGGGGTCTCCCCTCTCATGTGCCGATGCGACAGCCGCGGGGGTTTTAGTGGGTAAGAATCCCACATACCCCGGTTGAGCCCCACAGCTTCCGGGGATCTTTCGAAGATTTCCCCCGCGTCGAAAAAAAAAAAAAAAAAAAAAAAAAAAAAAAAAAAAAAAAAAAAGGTGACAACAACAAGGACTGACTTTTTACGTGCCCTCCGAAACACGGAGACGCTCAGTTCATATGCCACTTAAAAATCCAAATTACAAAAAGCCAGATAAGACACTCATACGGCGTATTTCGTACGACACGTTTACCCGCCAAAATGCTAAATCTACTAAAATATCAGTGTTGCGACACGTCACCGGTTTCGGATGCGATCATACATGTTTTCCGTCTGCTGATTCAATCACACTACGTTTTTTTTTGCGTGTGTTTCCATGTAAATTGAGTTGTTGCTGTACCTTATGTATTTATAGGTTAGATTCTTAACATAACTGATCCGGGATGAAATAATAATAATATCTTGGGACAATCCACACACGGTCATCCGATCCCAAACTAGGCAGAGCCTGTACTATGGAAACCAGACAACTGATACTAATACTTATATACATTTTTTTTGTAAATACATACTTAAAATAGATAAACAACACCCAGACACTTGGCGGGAATCGAACCCACGACCCATCGGTTAGCAGGCAGGGTGTCTGACCACTAGACCAACGGGCCCGTCAAAAAAAATAGATCTTTACATTTCATCTTCGGAGTCTTTTTTTAAGCTACATGTAAGTACATGTTCAAGTCTGGGCAATTCTTACGAATACCAAATAATAAATTGCAAATTGGTTAAGTAGGTATATACTTAATTATGTCCCCTCAATCTGCGTATTTTAGTACTGAACTATCTGTAAAAGTATTTTACAATTTGCATGTAAAAGTCATTTAATAACTAACTGTACATTTCTACATTTTACGAATAATTCTCAAGAAAGCCTCTTTAGCAATTTTCGCTCTGAATCACAAAAAAATATTGTTACGCGGAACAGTTAATTGAGTTAAGCTCGCCCTTTATGTTACTTTTTTTATGTTAATATTTCTATTGTATTTTTTTTGTGTACATAATAAAGAATAATAATAATAATAACAGTTTCTACGAAATGGCAAATGTTATCGTTATAAAACTTTGAACCTTTTTAATTGCCATTGACTAAATTAAATAACATTTTTTGTATAATTAAGATAATTTAGCATCGTAACAAGGTTAACTCAGTGAATCTGTACACGACGGACTATAAGTATATAAAACAAATACAATTTTTAATTGGCTGTTATGCCTGATTTACACGTATTAAGTTGCAAGTTGGTAACTAAATCTTGACTAAAGCTTAAGTAAATTATTGCGTGTAAACAAACACTTTAGTAGTAAGTTCCAAGTTAAAATTTAGTACACAAGTGAATAAGTAAAATTTTTCGTTTACACGTATTAAGTTGGTAACTAAATCTTTACTAAATTTTAGTAAATTATTACGTGTAAACAATCACTTTAGTAGAAAGTCCCAAGTTAAAATTTAGTACGCAAGTTATGAAGTAGAATAGAAACTTTTCTATTTTTCGGGTAAGTAGGTGGGCGTGGTTTATTCTTGATACGTTTGGACACACACATGTATAATGCACGTTTGCAGGTGTGCGTGCAAAGGTATAGCCATAGATCATACCATAGGTAATATACAAATATAATAGGAGCAAAGTCGTTTTCGTGACGTTTTCGTTGTACCAACGTATATTTAGGGTTGCCAGAAATACGGGATTGTTCCAGTAGGTAGGTATTTGAAAATTCCAGGACAATACGCTGTTAATTTAATTTAATTTAATTTAGTTTAATTTAATTTAATTTAATTTAATCTTTAGTTCTTTAGTTCGCCCCAATGGACGGTCGCACGATCCGTGACGATGTCATAGTACTTTCATAGTACTTAAATTAAATTAAATTAATTATTAATTATTTAATTTAATTTAGTTTAATTTAAAAAAAATTGTTCAATGGGTCCCAGGACCTGTGTAGGTCAATCGGGGTAAATAGGATTCTTTCCCACTAAATCCCCGTGGTTGTCACATCAACACATGAGGGGAAACCTGGGCTCTCCTGTGGAATCTGCACCAGGAGTCCTTCAGTGCGTTTCCTTCGGAGCCTGCCACTGGAGGTGCTTTGTAGTCCCCCGGGAACCAGACACGGTGCTTATGGGGATGGAAAGCAATAAACAAGTAAAATGGTTAAATATTTACATCAAACACAAATTCAGTAATCAAGAAAGACACGAAGTCATTTACTTTTCTATATCTAATATTATAATTATAGTACATATATATATTATAAAAAGGAAATTCTAATATAATAATCTGTATTAGTTGTCTATATAATTTAATCCTAAAAATAAATTAGTTGTCCGTCGCTACAAAGTACTATGACATCGTCACGGATCGTGCGACCGTCCATTGGGGCGAACTAAAGAACTAAAGATTTTAACTAAAATTTACTAAAAACGACGTGTAAACGCATACTTAAAATTAAGTCACTTAAAATTTAGTTACCTACTTGACAACTTAATACGTGTAAATCAGGCATTAGGGAATAACATCTTTTTAAGTAAACGATTTATGTCGTTTTTCTCTTTTTTTAAACATTTGACAATATCGTACTTTTTTAATATCTCGTTCAGAAACCAATTTTGACAAAAAGTATGTATTCAATACATACCTATTTACGCTAAGACACTGGCTGTTAACCTTGAACTCGCGTCAGGCGGACGCGCGAGAAAAAAACAAACGCGATGACGTAAAAAAGGCGGGAAACGTTTTCCAATGTTAGTTTTTGTAGTAATAACATCTTGGACAACATTGTAGTTTAATCTATTTAGCTTCTTCATATTGTATAAGCTGGTTTATTTAGATAAACAATATAAGCTCAGCTTCATATTAATATTTTTTAAACCACAAAAAAGCTAAGAAGCTACTAGCTTATATTCAAAATAAAAAAATGCTATAAGTTATGGCATTTTATCTATTAGAAAGAATAACATAACACTAAAATTGATGGATAAGAACGAGAGACTTTATGCAAATTCTATGTTACCGATACAGTGACGGCCTTAGAATATTATTCTAAGATGACGGCCATGGCCATTTTGAATTCAGTTCGAAGAGAAGTTTCTATTGCGAAATTGTTTGTTTGCTGTTTGGTTAATTGCTAACCTGGTGTCAGCGTTGTTCAAGCTGCCCTTAGACCTTTGACCTTCTCTGTTCCCGCTAAAAGGTCCTCTAGCGAGCGTCCAGCGTTGCAGGGATTCTAGCGCGCGTCTAGTGTTGGAGAGATTCTAGCGAGCGTTGGAGAGATTCTAGCGAGTGTCAAGCGTTGGAGAGATACTATCCCTTTGGCTTTTTAGTTTGTTGTACTTTGTGTTTTTTTATTTTTTTCTGTCTTATTTGATGTTTTGAACGGCAAGACACACTGTCGCTCTGATCTAATTGTAAGATGACACACTGTTTAAAAAAAAAGTGATAAAATGACAAGCCCGCTGAGTTTCTTGCCGGATCTTCTCAGTTGAGGCCGCGTTGTGATCCGGTGGTAGCTTCTATTAAAAAAAAAATCATGACCTTTCAAAAGTGCTAGCGTTAAGCCTATTTGAAATAAACTATTTTTGAGTTTGAGTTTGATTCTAGCGAGCGTCCAGCGTTGGAGACATTCTAGCGAGCGTCCAGTGTTGGAGAGATTCTAGCAAGCGTCCAGCGTTGGAAAGATTCTAGCGAGGTCAGAATGGAGTGCCCATAGTCTCTCTACAGCGTGGATGTAGGCCACCGGGTAGGTTTTAGTGTGTTTTTTTTTTAGTTCCGAAACTTAGATCATATAAAAGAAATCTATAGTCTAAGTTCCGAAAACATCAATATGGGTATCAAATGTAAGGACATAACGAGACGAGTTGAAATATATTATATACATATGTATACGTATTATGTCTGTATAATGTACTTGAGAACCATTTTGTCGTTCGCAGTCAGGGTTACTTAAGTAGTTCGCAGTCGGGCTTTTTATGCATTTATAATTTCGCCCTTCGAATTTTGAAACAACAGTAAGCAATATGGCGTACATCGTAATACACCGTAGGTCAAAGCTAGATCGATAGTCGCAATATAGAGATGTGTTAATACGTATAGGTATGTTAAATTTTAATGTAAACTTCGTTCACATTTCGTCCGGACATATTTAATCTCCCACCTCTCGGTAACCTTTGGCTCACCTTAGGCTAAAATAATAGCGAACTAGAGACGAGATACTCTTTGGCTTTCCATCTTAGCGGGTTGATTTTTGAACCGACTTCAAGATAAGGTTCTCAATTCTACATATTTACGCAACGAATGTTGATGAATGATGTGAATAGAATATTCCTACTTGCTTACTTCCTATTGTGCGCGACGCACAGTTGCCACATTTATCTCAAAAGTTTTTTTTTTATGTTTAAGTTTTTTGTTTAGTAGTAAGTTTGTAAGTTTTTATTTTGTATATTTAGTGTGTGTCGTTATCCGCCGAATAAATGTAGTTCTTCTTCTTCTTCTTCTACTATAAACTATTTTACGTATATCGTCACTCCATCTGGTCACAGGGTGTCCTACGCTACGTTTTCCAGTTCGTGGTCTCCACTCCAGAACCAGTCTCCAACGAGCATCGGTTCTGCGGCAAATATGACCAGCCCAGTGCTACTTCAGCTTTCTAATCCGTTGAGCTATGTCAGTAACTTTTGTTCTCTGGTGAATTACTTCGTTTCTTATTCGATCCTTCAGAGAAACGCCGAGCATAGCTCTCTCCATAGCTCGCTGAGCGACCTTAAATTGGTGGACTAGTCGTACCGTCAGTGACCACGTCTCAACACCGTACGTCATTACGGGTAGGACGCACTGATGGCAGAAACTGGATGAGGAGAGCCGAAGACCGGGCTCAATGGCGTGTATTGGAGGCCTATGTCCAGCAGTGGACTAATGTAGGCTGATAATGATGAAACTATTTTAAGAAAAGTTAACACTGTCTTTAAAGAAATTATTTTATAAGGAATTAAATAACTAAAATAATTCTAAAGACGATGCTACATCAACAAGCTACCAAAAAGATAAACAGTTCATATCTTTTAAACAACAGAACGACGATTTCGATGAACCTTGCATAAGTTGAAATATGCTTTAACTATTACAAAAATATATATCCGAATCAGATTAGTAGATTCTGAGAAAACCCTTGACAAACTTACACATTACAAACATACTCATAAAATTCAATAGATTTGATTAGATTCCAAAACAGAATAACGTTGTTGAATATAACGCATTTTTTTTTGTAATATTGTAAACTTTCTTTGTTGAAGTCGCGCGAAAACGATAATAACTTTATTGTTATTTACGTAATTTTTGTGTGTACAATAAAGAATTAACCACTATAAAAATGTAAGGACTAATAACGAAGGTTCAGTTATTTCGCGAAATGCGACGCCCTTCACACCGGAACATAGCAATATTCACAGTATTGCTTGGCGGCAAAATATTTAGCACTGGTATTTGCGCCCTTATGAATAAGGCGTAGTTGACATTGACGTTAGTATCTGTCACTAAGTAGACACGATGACATTAGTCTATGGTCACACCATACTGCTGCACCTGTCGTCCTTAGGCCTAACAACTTGTGGAACAAGGTCGCCACGTTTATAGAGATAACTATTCTGTAAGGCCTACACTTAGTTTGTTTGTACATGTTTTTAAAACAATCAAGAATAATTTGTTGTAATAAGTATTAGTATCAGTTGTCTGGTTTCCATAGAACAGGCCTACTTTGAAATCAGATGACACTGTGTGAACTGTCCCAAAAAAATAAAGAAAATCAAAACTCGGAAATCAAATATCGGTTGTTGTTTTACTTTGGATATTTATATAAAGTAATCAGAGAAACCAAAGTGTTCTTGTTTTAACTCAGATTACACGTAACAAATCGTATTTTTTTAACCGACTTCAAAAAGGACTTTTTTTATGTATGCGCTTATGCCTCAGAGAAAGTACCAAAGGAGTTAGTATCGCGTCGATTCCCCGAACAAATTTTACGTGGCACTTTTGCGGGGTGCGGGAGGCGAAGTAAACACACACAGAGACACTTTCACGCATACCCACACTATAGTAAACTCGCAACACATTCAAAAATACACGCACACAAATAAAGAATGACCTGACCATACGAACAAAAATTTGGCAGAGGGGGTTAGCGCATCTTGCTCTCTCCAGGCTTATGCGCATACATAAAAAAACTTTCTTCCATCCATTCTTCAATCCGTTGATTGGGTCCCATAAAAAAATTATCGCTTACGAATAAGTAGTTCCTGAAAAAACAATAATGGCGACTGCGCAGGAAACCTGCAGGAAGGCTTATAAGATGACTTTATGTCGGTTTTTAAGAACAAACATGTTCATAACTCTAGCAAATACACACATCAAAAGTGTCTAGGGATCAAGCATTTTTGGGCAAAAAAATGGGCAGAAGAACAATGGCGTTTCGTGTGCTTTTCTGATGAGTCTCGTTTTGGTATGAGACCGGATACAAGACGTATACGACACTGGAGAACCCCTGGACGCCAACAGCGATTAAAATCCTGCCAGGAAGTCCATCCTTATAGTGGTGGAACCATCATGGTATGGGCGGGTATTTGGATCGGCGGAAGAACTGAGTTGATTTGGATCAGAGGCAACCTCAACGCTCAAATTTATGCTGAGACGATTGTATCAGACGTCATCGTTCCTCTACAAGTGCAAATCGGTCCCTTATTTCAGTTAATGCATGATAATGCACGACCGCACACCGCAAGAGTTGTAAGACAGACTCTCGCCGCAGCTAACATCAATGTCCTGCCCTGGCCTGCTCAGTCGCCAGACTTGAACCCGATTGAGCATGCATGGGATATGCTACAGAGAAGAGCTCTGCCGAATATGGAGGGTATCCAGTCGCAAGAAGACCTTTTTTTGTTGTTGCAACGAACATGGGCGGCCATTCCACAGCGTGATTTGGATGAACTCATTTTGAGTATGCCAAACCGATGTTCTTGTGTTGTTAGTGTTCGCGGTAGAAACACGGATTATTAATTGTTTAAGTTACCCAATAAAATTTTAAAGAAAACTGTTATTTCAGTCTTTTTTTCGAACTTTTGTGTTAGTGGTTCAAATGTCAAAAATCCCTTTATTAGGAAAATGGCAAATTTCTTTATTAATGCAAAGGTGACTTGGTTTATCGTTACTGTGACAAACAAAAACACTTTATTTGATGAATCCTTAAAGAAAATTTTAATTAATATCAATCAGGAGAAAAGTTATTGCAAAAATATATGTTGATCCCTAGACACTTTTGATGTGTGTATATACCGATTTTGATGATTCTTTTTTTATTCGAAAGAAGGAACCACTGTAATAAATCTGTATGAATTTTAGCACAACCGGATAAGAACTTCCTGGAGGACCATGAACGATGTGAATGAATTTATCTGGTAAAAGCCATAAAACTGACGTTCTCCATTACATTACTCTGACAAGTATGAACCAATTTCGATGATTCTTTTTTTATTTGAGAGAGTAAACTACTATGATAATTCCATGCAATTTTCATTACGACCGGATAAATCGTTTCTGATGGAACATGAATTATGTAAAACTATGTTGACAATAATGTGACAGTAGCCAAAATTATAAAAAATATATCCACAAATGCCCAAGGTATTGATGGTATAACTAGAGATATGATAAATCTTACTATTCCTCAATCCTTGACTGCTATAACAGCCATTGTAAATCAATCAATACATACAAGTACTTTTCCAGATTTATGGCGTAGAGCAATTGTGCTACCAATCCCAAAAAATAATAATCCGCAAAATTACAAGGATCTTCGTCCTATTAGTATATTACCATGTATGTCTAAAGTCTTGGAGCGAGTAGTTTATATGCAAGTTACAGAGTTTTTAGAAAAAAATAATATTCTCCCAGAATTACAGTCTGGCTTCAGAAAAGGACGAGGGACTGCTACAGCCTTGGCGGATGTTGTGGGGAATATCCTGGAGGCTCGGGACCGGGGTGATGGATCGATCCTCACGTTGCTTGATTTTTCCCGAGCGTTCGATTCGATTAACATCACCTTGTTGCTGTCTAAACTATCGTATTATGGTTTTGAGCAAATGACGATAAAGTGGTTTGAAAGCTACTTAATGGACAGAACGCAACAAGTCGAAATACGGAAACAGGATGGATCAACTCTGACCTCATCTCCACAGCCGTTGTTTCGGGGTGTTCCCCAAGGTTCCCTGTTAGGACCAATACTTTTTGTTTTGTACAGTGCTGATATAGTCAATTGTATCCAAAATTGTCAATTCCATATATATGCGGATGACACTCAGCTATATCATTCGTTTAGTCCTAAAAGTACTGCATTAGCAGTGCAAAAAATTAATGAAGACCTTGATAGGGTGGCAACTTGGTGTCACAATAACTCACTCGTACTTAACACTAATAAATCTAAGTTTATAGTCTTGGGCAGCAGAAACCAAGCAAACTTAATTTTACTAGCTAACCCTCAAATCAAAATAGCGGGTGAAAATATTGAAAGGATAGATCTAGCACGTAACCTAGGACTTATCACTGATACGCAGCTTCATTTTGAAGTTCACATCAGTAACGTAGTCAAACAATGTTTTTACAGGCTAAAAGTTTTATACAGAGTAAGAGAATTTCTCAGTCTTAACTTGAGAAAGACACTTGTTGATGCCTTGGTTTTATCGAAACTAAATTACTGTGATACAGTTTATGGTCCATGTTTGTTATCACGTACCGCACATTTAATTCAGCGTGTACAAAATGCATGTGCTAGATTCTGTTTCACTATACCCCGGAGAAACCATGTAACGCCATACTTAAATCAACATGACATTCTGAAAATGGCAGCTAGAAGGCAGCTTCATATGGCTAATTTATTGTTTGGTATTATTTCTACGCAAAAACCTAATTACCTTTATAGTAAGTTAGAATGGAGGCCTGATGACAGATACCCATCTCGATCCACGTCAAATCCACTCTCCATACCGCGTTTCAAAACTACAGCTTTTAGAGGATGTTTTAAATATGCCGCCACTAGATGTTGGAACAATATACCACCTCCAATAAGATCCATGAAAATTAAAGATACGTTTAAACACCATTTAAAGAACCATCTAATGCAAGATCAAAAAAATATTTAACTTATTTTTAGTACTAATGTTTTTATTTCTGGGGGAGGTAGGTATATTAGATGTCAAGTGCATTTACGCGGTTTGGAGTCCATAATTTTATGCTGTTAACGTCACTATCATCTCACTTCATTCGTATCGTATGTCCTGGCTCAATTAATTAATGTAAATTTTTGTAAAACATATGTATTAATATTAATGTTTTTGATATCTATTGGGGCTTTGCCACTGAAAAAAAGCGCTGTGTTGCAGCTAGTGTCGCAATACAGCATTTAGCTGAGTGGTAGCCTGGTTTCACACAGCCGGCGTACATTAGTTAAAGCAGCTAGTTAGTAAGTTTATAATTATTTTTTTTATGTAATTTTGTTTTAAGCATCGCTCGCTCTGTGTGAAATAAAGTTTATTATCTTATCTTATCTTATCTTACATAATCTACCTAGATCATTTTACTGTCTTCGATGGTTCAATCTTTATGATTGAAAAATATCACTAAAAAGTATAAAATAAAATATTTTTGAAAAAAAAAGTGAACCGACTTCAATAACACTGAAAAGTATAAAATAATTTAAATATTATTGAAGTTGGTGCAGAATATACACAGCAGGTACGCTAACACCAACTTCTATAATTTTAAATTATTTTATACTTTTCATTGTTATTGAAGTCGGTTCAATTATTTTTCAAAAATATTTTATTTTATACTGCGGCAGTGCAATGTGAAGGGCACTGTAGCTGGTGATATTACCGGCCACAAGAGACTTGATAACTAATGTCTCATGTGACGAGCGGCAGTGCAATGTGAAGGGCACTGTAGCTGGTGATATTACCGGCCACAAGAGACTTGATGACTAATGTCTCGTGTGACGAGCGGCAGTGCAATGTGAAGGGCCCTGTAGCTGGTGATATTACCGGCCACAAGAGACTTGATAACTAATGTCTCGTGTGACGAGCGGCAGTGCAATGCAGCTGTCTATAGGCAGGCGTGGCGCACGACCATCAGGCGAACGTCTTGCTTGTCTAGACTGTTTATTCCACTTTGATCACCTGGGAACACTAGGTTGAACAAAAAAAAATAGTTGTAAAGGAGTTGTTCCAGAAATGTATGGAGCCTGGGCCAGCACCATGTACACTATATTAATATATAACTATGCAATATAGTAACTATTTTGTAAAGTTCTCTTTTTTAATATTGCTTCGTTTTCTTGTACATTTAAGATATCTTGGTCAAGGAGAGCAACACAAAAATGATAAAATACTACTGTAGCAACACCACAAAATAATAAGATGAACCGGAAATACGTAACTTAAATGTAGTTTTGACAACAACTGACTGAGTGAACATACCTGCAATTGAACTTGTTGTGAAATAGCACTCATACGACGGATTCCAATCCAAATCACAGCCGATAATCAATACAGTAACGCCCCGGACCAATAAAGAAGCAATCAATTAATGTTCGTAAACTTAAATAATCACTAAAAACACCTAAAAATAATATGTACTCGCATAAACAATCTATTACGAAACGTCATACCTATAGCATAAACTGTCAAGTAGTAAACTAATGTCAAACGCAACTGTCATGGCTGCCCTAAAAACAGGGTGGACATACTAAATAACTCCATAAGTAATCATTTATGTACAATTGTACTCTGCTTCAAATTAATTTACAAGTATTTTTATGAAACTCTCCTATGTTTTTCCTATTTTTCCATGTAGTGTACATAGAGGTGGCCCAAAATGGAACATCTCCTTTAACAAAAATCGATTTCAAAGAAAATATACGTTACAATGTTCTTACTTCAGACATCCGCCATCTTGTTTGGTAATAGTGCGCAAATGTTATATTATACAGTAACCTACTAAATTACTAATGACGCTGTTTCCGGTCATTATTAGTAATTAATCATTCGCGAAGAAGAGGCGACGACAACAATCTATCGTTACTTCCTAAATAAATATAAGTATGACGTCCTGTGTCTTTGAAACAAAAATGTAATAGGTAGGTACAGTCAGCGGTTGAATTTGGAGGGCACTGAAAAAAGCGGCCCCAGTTATTGTCATCTATACAGCAGTCGTTAAGCCAAGTAAGAGGGCTAAGGGCAGCTTGCAACACCGTTTCTAAACGCGATTTTTTTAAGGTCCGGTCGGACAAGAGCATAAAAACCCTAACACGTCAATTTTTGAAGTGAAACTTCTTATGCAACTTCCAACAAGTTTAACGCTACCATGGAGGGGGTACGAAAGCGCTCACGTGACGCAGTCATTCAGTCTTCAGTCATTCCGTCATTCAGTGTCGTTCAGTCACGGGGAGTGGGAATAGAAAGAGACAGAGCGAGAGTGAAGTGTCACTTCTTCCGCGCGGAGGGACTCCGCGCACGCACATTTTTTTATTCAATTTTGATGAGATGTGCTAGACATTGGCCTGTCGCTTTGCACTGCCGCTCGTCATTCTTTACATGTTTCTTTTATACTACCAAGGTGGCAAGCAAGCATGCGGCCCGCCTGATGGTAAGCAGTCATCGCAGCCTATACACGCTAGCAACACCAGAAGAATTACTAGCACGTTGCCGACCCTTAAGACATTAGTTATTAAGTCTCTTGTGTCTGGTAATTTTACTAGCTACAGGGAACACACACTGCTGCTTGGCGGCAGAATAACTGACACCGCTGTCGCTGAAATGGCAATTGAATGTCATTTTATTAAAATTAGCACCCTTGGGACCCAGGTCAGTGGGCCACTGACACAATCGATTTGAAACATAATATTTAAAGTACGTTTAGTTGTGCGGTAACGAAACAACTGGTCTTTTGATATTAGTAGACTACCAAATGTGTAAAACCATCTAACTGACACACTATCAACACTCCATTGAACCGTTTATAATTAACTTGGGGCCCTGGACGGTCCCTTGCAAGGGACCAAGTGAAATCCGAAAATAAAAATATTTGAATAAGTACAAGTAGGTACTATAGAATGCTTATTTTCTAGTAAGAACAATAGGCACGAGTAAGAACATCGAAAAGCATATTATTATCATATACACAACAATAGGTACTAGTGTCAGCTGTATTTTTCGACATTTGCGCTTGTGACAGATCAAACTCATCACTACATGTCTTGTCACTTACATATCAATTTGTATCAATATACAAATTGATATGCAAACTATAATATAGTTCACCTGCCTATGATTTGTTTATGGGGACCATAGACAAACGCGTACCCTATTCTTAATATATAAACTCTATGGGCGTATGCCTCTGCTTATATTTAATTTCATTCAGCGAGTAACAAAATGTTTTATGCGTTCGTACATTATGTGAGCTGTCCTTTCTCCTGTATTTACGCAAGGTTAAGAGCACAAGGTTCCGACGTCCTATATTCTGAGCGATTAATTCTCTTCACAATCACATTTTATTTGTCAAGTATCACAGGGCGCTCTGTCGTGTAATTGTTTCGTAAATCTTTATTAATATAATATAATAGAAATAACCTGCGGCTTCGCCTGCTTTTTTATGCCCGAATGCCCCAGGCCTATGTTTTTCGAAAGTTTGATGTATGTATATAAGCTTCATAAGCACGGCCTACCGACTCTTGATGGACTGTGACTTATAGTGTCGTTAGATTCGTCTTAGGTGTGAGAGTGACATATGCTATACTTTTTTTTTAATAAAGTTAATTTGGCGGTCGATAACTACTATATTATATTTTTTTACTTCCTAAACATCAATGTGGGTATTAAATTAAAGTTCGAAAGAGGTTGAAATATGCATACATGTATACGTTATATGTATATTGTAATTTACGACTATTTCGTTTCGTCCAAAGAGCTCAAGATATTGTAAGCTCTTTCTGCGTAGCTCAATAATAATTTAAAAGTTCTAGAGGTAACCCTTTTTTTTTTGTTTGACGCGGGGGAAATCTTCGAAAGATCCCCGGGAGCTGTGGGGCTCGACCGGGGTATGTGGGATTTTTACCCACTAAAACCCCCGCGGCTGTCGCATCGGCACATGAGAGGGGGAACCCCAGGGCTCTCCGGTGGGATCTGCACCAGGGGCCCCTCAGCCCGCCGCCGGGGGGCGCATTGTAGCCCCCCGGGAACCTGACACGGTACTCACGGGGACGGGGGTCGCAACCCCGCCGCCGTCCTCCTCGGAGTCGCCGCCGTACTCAATGGACGCTCGAAGGGCCCACACCCCGAGCGTCCAGCGACTCCGAAGGGCTGGAGGTAACCCTGAGACAACTATGAGGTATGGACAGCTACCACCTCAGTCCGCCCGTGACCATGAATGCTATAAAGCGTTCGAAACGTCGGGATAGTACAATCAAAAATAAACCGCGATATAATCCGAAAAATTAGTTTCATTTTAACCACTTCCTTTGTTCGCAGTCGGGCTTTCTGTGATTTTATAAATTATACATGTTTAGATGTTTGCAAATCTTATCGGCAATTTAAATATAACGATAACGTAATCCAATGTCAAACGATCAACGACGGTGAACGACCGGCCATTTTCTCGTTTGAACTGAATCATCAGACATTGTTATTGATTGTGTACAAAAGAATATTAAATAGTTTAGAATATGATAGTTCCTCAAGAAAATAAAAATTAAGATATATTATGTATGTATTTATGTAGATTCTAAGAAAACTGCTTGCTTTCCAAACGTAAAGATCAAATTAAAACCTTGACCACTAAAAAAATAATAATAAAAAAATCATCGTTTTCCCGCCATACCTAGGTAGGTATGGTAGTTTACTGGTAAATAAATACGTAAGTAAATAAAATAACTATATTTACATATTTTATTAAGAGTTGCATTAATAATAATAATATCTTTGCAAAGGAAATCACATCATAACTTTTTAACATTAAGATGTTATTTGCAATACGCGCGTCGTAATAATATGGCGCGTCCAAGAAAAGATGACCTCTTTGCTATATTATAACGAATGTGAATTACAAATTAATTAAAAACGACGACATGCAAAAAACAAAAAAACGACTAAATCTTATTTTCATAATGACCAGTTTTACCGCCCGCCATAAAATAGTAAACACGTAAAAAGAGCGGGAACGGCGAATACAGCAGTGTTTTCGTTCAAAAATTTCTTTTTTTGAAAATAGAACGTCCTTGCTAAGTCGGGCGGTCGACTCGGGTCGTTGTTCCCGCGATGATTTTATGTTTGATGTAACACGCACGTTACTACGTCGTTATAATCAGTTTAAAAGAAGAAAAGCTTTATGTACGAATGGAGCATCAATAAGATAGCACAGATGATTCTTTGCCGCACACTTCCATTGAAGAATGAAGACACTTTTATTATTCCAGCATCTACCCCGTCCCGCCCGGAAACCGAGGAAATCAAATACAAAAAAAAAAAACAATATCTTTGATTTTAAAGAAATTTACAACTCGAATTATCTGGACCAAATCTGACAGTTACTAATATAGTTAGGTTAGGTAGCCACCGGTACGAGGATCCGGAGGGAAGTAGAGCGAGGGGTTCCGCAGGGGTCAGTGTTAGGCCCCCTGCTATGGAACCTCGCCTACGACGCGGTTCTGCGTGTCGATCTCCCCGCCGGCGTAAGTGTCGTCTGTTACGCTGACGACACGTTGATCGTGGCCGGTGGGGACACCTTTGAGAGGACCAAAGAGCTCGCCGAGCTTGGGGCGGAAATCGTCGTCGCGAAAATACGCGAGTTGGGCATGGAGATAGCGCCTCAGAAAACCGAGGCGCTGTGGTTCCACGGCCTACCTAGGAGCCGGGAGCCACCGCCCAACTTGCGCGTCCGTGTGGGTGAGTCGGAAGTCAGGGTGGGGCCGTAAATGAAATATCTTGGTCTCACCCTTGACAGTCGCTGGGGCTTCGAGGAGCATTTCGAGCGCCTGGTCCCCCGAGTCGACAGGGTTGCAGCGGCCTTGCACAGGCTGCTCCCCAACCTCGGGGGGCCGAGCGAGGAAGTTCGCCGCCTCTACGCCGGAGTCGTGCAGTCCGTAGTCCTCTATGGGGCGCCCATCTGGGCGCCGAGGCTGGCCATAAGACGCTGTAGAACGAAAATCTACAGTGTCCAGCGGAGGATGGCACTGCGGATTGCACGAGGATACCGAACGGTGTCCTTTGAGGCGGCGACCATACTGGCACGCTTTCCGCCCTTAGACATCCTGGCGGGCATGTATGCGAGGGTCTATGACCGGATCCGCATCGCCCGCCAGAGTGGCGGAGGCGAGCCGGTGGCGCTCGAATCTATAAAGCGGCAGGAACGACACATCGCTCTCGCGACGTGGCGCGAGCGGCTCCAGCCGGAGCACATAGCGCGCAAACGCGTCGTTGAGGCATTCCTGCCGCATCTCGAAGCCTGGATACAGCGACGGAGTGGACGACTCACCTATAGGCTTACGCAGATAATCACCGGTCACGGTTGTTTCGGTGATTATCTGCATAAGATCGGACGTGAAGCGACGACGAGATGCTTCCACTGCGACCAGTCTGACTCCGCCCAACACACGCTGGAGGCTTGCCCCGCGTGGTCGTTGGAGCGTCGAGACCTGGTCGCAGTCATCGGATCGGACCTCTCCCTGGGCAGCGTAGTGTCGGCTATGCTGTCCGGGGATGCGGCGTGGGGAGCGATGGCCGCCTTCTGCGAGACTGTCATGTCCCAGAAGGAGGCCGCTGAGCGGGAACGCGAACGCGCTGATCCCGCTCGGCGACGAAGGCGCAGGCCGCGTCAAGCGGCCGCCCAACGTCTCGCTCCCCAGCCCTGAGCCCGGGGCTATAAACAACGGGCAACCTTCGGAGTCGCTGGACGCTCGGGGTGTGGGCCCCTTGAGCGTCCATTGAGTACGGCGGCGACTCCGAGGAGGACGGCGGCGGGGTTGCGACCCCCGTCCCCGTGAGCACCGTGACAGGTTCCCGGGGGGCTACAATGCGCCCCCCGGCGGCGGGCTCAAAGGCAAGGCACTGAGGGGCCCCTGGTGCAGATCCCACCGGAGAGCCCTGGGGTTCCCCCTCTCATGTGCCGATGCGACAGCCGCGGGGGTTTTAGTGGGTAAGAATCCCACATACCCCGGTCGAGCCCCACAGCTCCCGGGGATCTTTAGAAGATGTCCCCCGCGTCAAAAAAAAAAAAAAAGTAGCCACCGTGGCGCAGTGGGAAACCGCTTGCTTATCAAACCGGAGGTCACGGGCTCGAATACTTTGTGAAGTTGTTCTTATGGGGGTGATCCAAAATATCATTGGGGTGATCCATTTGCGAATCCGGTTTAAACTGTTGGCTCGCGCCGGCGCCGGCTCTTTGACTTCAAATTTGACTTTCAATCGAGCAAAACAGTCTACTCTCATCGTTGGCGAAGTCATGACGTGCTCCCAGACGGAGTTACTTTGATACTTGAGTATACTGTTACATCAGGAGATTCGCAAAAAGAAAGTCGGCTCGCCCCGGCTCGACTCATCAACTGGTTTTTTCACCGCTGACATGCATAAAGAGCCAGCGAGCAAATCCGCCGGTTTTTAAGTCGGCAGCCTATGTGCTCCATTGGCGGTTTGACCTTTGGCTCGCGAGTGCGGTGGCATACCGGAGGTTTTGCTCGCAAATGGATCACCGCCTTTATTGGCTAGGACAATGCATGCCAATTACCTGATTGTCTGTAAAGTAAGATGATCCATGCAAGCACCGCTAGGGTGCTGAGGGGAGTCTGCATTTCTGCTTCTCCCGGGACATGCTCTGGCTATAGTCCAGCATTGGAAAGACTCTGGTGAGGTTCAAACGGAGTGCCCAGTCTCCATAACATTGATAAAGGTCAACGGGGAGGTTTTAGTGGGTAGAAGTCCCACATAACCCAGCCTCCGTCCCTACGGAGACCGGGTACCTTTTGGGATTACAATAAAAATTTTAAATAAAATAAATTATAGGTCAATTTAATTTACAAACAGGGTCTTAAAACGCCGTAACAACTACTGGTAATCGTACAGATGACCACGATACAGGCTTGCCTAGTTTGGACATAAAAAGCAATGTATTTGGTAGGTAGTTTAAGGAAAATAAATAAATTGAAGTTAATTGTATTCTTTGTTAGATTTTTTTTCTGTTTCAATATAGTGTTCCTAGTTAAGTAAGACAAAACATAACAAGGTCAAAGTGACTTTGGTTATCATATTTAAAAAAAAAACAAAACTCATGTGTCCAATCCGTGAGGGTCTTATTCAGTGTATCAATAAAAACACATGTATATAACTGATTTGTTAATTATCTCAACTTTTTTTCTAATTTCTACCAGATATACAAGATCAGATTCATTTATCTGGAACAAAGTAGGAAAAAAAGAGATATTCAACAAATGAGTTACATACATGTGTTTGTATTGATACACTAAAATACCTTCATGGATTGGACACCATGGACGTATAATACGTCCATGTTGGACACATGTTTTTTAACACTCTGTATATTAATCATATAATTATCTATACCTAAAAAAAAAAATTGATTAGGTAATATTTTGTATTTGTTTAACTCTTTGTTTATTTGCTATATAAAATCACTAGCAATTTCCTGCGGCTTCGCCCGCTAATTTTTTTACAAAGTTTACAAACCCCTAAAACACCCCCAAAGGTTGTTTTCGAAAATTCGCGAAACATGTATTGATTTATTTTATTAAGAGAATGTTTTCAGTAAATTTCAAGTCAATCGAACCATACAATAAAACGTTTCATACAAAAGAAAACACCCCATTTAACCCCTTTAAGAGTCAAATTTTCAAAAATCCTTTCTTAGTAGATGCTTATGTCATAAGAAGAACCTACTGTCCAAATATTAGCTTTCTAGGTCCAGCGGTTTGGCCTGTGTGTTGATGAATCAGTCAGTCAGCCAGTCAGGACAAGTAATTTTATATGTATAGATTAAAGAAATTTTATTATTACTTACAATGTGCCTGATGGTCTAGTGGTTAGACACCCTGGCCGCTACTCAATAGGTTCTGGGTTAGATTGACACCCATGTGTCAGGGTGTTATTTATAAAAAAAAGCTCTGCCTAGTTTGGGATCTAGATGTCTGTGTGTGGATTGCCCCAGTAATAAACAAGGTAGGTTGCCAATGGAGCCCTTTTATATGTTAATATCTCAAATGAATTCTCACTTTGAAATTTCGATTCCCCAAAAAAAATGTTTTATTTTTCTATGGGGGGTCGGCCCCCATAAAAAAATAAAACATTTTTTTTTCATTTGCTATGTTATTGGGTAAACATATGGGTATAGAACTGTAAAGTGAGTCTTCATTAATTTTTTAATTTATAAATAAGACAAAGCTCTTTGAATTCAATATAAAAAAAAAGAAAAATGAAAAGTTAGGTATTCCATTTTTAAATGACTATGTATTACAAATAGAGTATAATCGTTTTTAATTTGTGCACCCGAAAATACGTTCACCACCACAATCGAGTCGAATAGGAATCTGATAAGAATCGATAAACCACGGCTTTGTTTGCATTGGTTATCATGGGCAATGTAACAATCAAAAGAACTTCATTTATTTTTCTTTGTGAAGCTATACGTAGTAAGCAAAGTAATAAAAATCGTTACGAACGTATGTAGACTGCCTACTACCTACATGAAAAAAAAAAGTTTAAAAAAAATATTTATAACCTGCAACTTGTAGGATCGTTCCGATCAAGTATGCCGATTAATTTAGTTATTTTTCGTGAAGACCGCTGCAATAAAGGTTGTACACGCTTCGTTACCTCCAACAACGAAAGATTATCCACGAAAACAGGCAAAAACACTTGGAAAATACAGAGTTTTTAATGTTTTTGCAACGTTCCACTTATCACGGTACACACAAAGGAAATACACTGAAATCCGGGTTATGTCCGCACTAGGATGAAAGTAGAGTTAATATCACACTATAAACAGTTATTTGAAGGTTTAATAAAAGTGTATTTTACTTTATTTTCATCAAAAAACAAGATTAGACGACTTCGAATTCGGTTTGTGACTGACTTCTCTTCGTTCGATCGGCTGTCCGCATGAAAAGCACACGTCACGCGGACTCAGAATAAGACAGAGCTATACGTAAGAAAGAAACAGAGATATAACTAGGCAGATAACAATCGACCGATTATAAAAGGTTACAATATAATAAATAGTACGTAAATATCGTCACAAATATTATCATAGAAAGCAGAAAGCATAAGATGCCGATTTATGTAAAAATAGCTCTATTTGCTTTGTTTAATTATCGATTTGAGTTATAACAATTTTAAAATACCGCTGTCTGTTGGCGAATAGCGAAACTTCTTTTTCAGTTAAAAAGTCTTTTATTGCCACTAGAGGGCGGTGAATTTAATTAATTGGTAGGTTTGTTTTATTAGCTTTGCGGTAGGTTTTTATCTAGTGTTTAGCGAGGTTTAGCGTAATCTCTTTTATCATCGTCTGAATAATGTAATCAACAAACCGAGGATCAAATATGGTCAAACTAAAAGGGTTTTAATTTTTATGATAGACGACTTAAAACTTCGCGTTTAAGATTGCGGTGCTTAGAGAAGATTATGATTTTTTTGCAGTTACTTAACTAAGATGTTATTTTTATTTACGCGGATACTATACATTGAAATTGACTTCTTATACGTAGCCTATGTACTGACAGACTATTTTCACGAGACTGTTCTAACTATAGTTGCGGAAAGGTAATCAAGATACAGAGACAAAGTTACTTTATCATTCTAATATTTGATGTGGATTACTATAAACGCCAAATGCCCGAGAAACAATGTTTTTTTTCAATTGTGTAACTGGTCGCGCGGCCGGCAGGCAAAATTTAAAATGGTATTTAGAATAGCGCCATCTAGTAGCGAATAGTCTAACATTTTTATTGCACAACGTTGAGTAATAATTGTTGTTCTCAATATTTGTTTATTTTTAACATACATAGGTATATTAATTAAATAATAATTATTTAATAATCAACTAAAATTATTAGGTTGACTCTTAAAGTCTACGTAATTAACAAATCTAAGAATTTGATAATGGAAACAAATATAAATAGAAATATAAAGATAATAGGTATGTAACTGCGTAGTACGAAACGGCTGAGTATATTTAATCTATGTTATCATTAATCATTAAATTTTAATAATATTGTTTGTTAGACAGCGCTTCCTTTTTTTCTTAAAGATTGCTCATATTAAGGAAGTACTTGATGAGATTATGTAATCAAATTAAACCCTTGCGATATAGGCACTTTTTTACCACAATGATGACGCAAAACAGATATGTACAGTAAAAAAAATGGATTTCCCGCCAAATGGCGTCATGTCACGCCGATACTTATATTGAAATTACATTTTTGCATACATGTCAACAAATAAACAAAACTGCATGCAAATTCGTCCAGTGGTTGGAGCGCTACGATGCTACAGACAGACATACAGACAGACATACATACAGACATACATACAGACATACATACAGACATACAGACATACAGACAGACAGACAGACATACAGACAGACATAAAGATAGACATACAGACAGACATAAAGACAGACATACAGACAGACATACAGACAGACATACAGACAGACATACAGACAGACATACAGACAGACATACGGACAGACATACAGACAGACATACTGACAGACATACAGACAGACATACAGACAGACATACAGACAGACATACAGACAGACATACAGACAGACATACAGACAGAAAGACAGACTTCGGACGGACTACGGAACAGAGGTCGGGCAGGGGTTAAAAAGTGTGTTGATCGGACGGTTTTATATCTAAATTTATGTTTTAAATAATATACATATATGTATGTATAAGTATAATATCCTGCCCATTTTTATTATTACTCAAAACGGAACTTAAATTTACTTTAAGTTCGGATCAAAATTAAATGTTAGGTCCATTTTGTTCGCACGCAGACAGGATTTTTGTGATTTTTAACCGACTTGATATAATTTATGCTTACGCGGGAAAATCGAAATTTTCGTATTTTAATTCGACGCTGGCATTATCTTTTGAAGATAACTCATTAGTTAAAATTGATGGCCTCAAATTATTACAATCATCTTACTTATAAATCAAGACAGCTATCGACGCTACGTTAGTTACCTATCTAATCAAATATCAATGATAAGTGCGTATCATAGATTATGATTAAGCCTATCGCATAATCGTAGACTCCTACAACCATTATACCTACAACTGTCTATTTTACTTTCGTATTTTACCCTACTAAGAAGATGCCATATCATGATTCATAATACTTAAGTATATTAGACCTAAAATGGTGTCTTAACCATATAAAATATATATTTAATTTGCATGTAACAAAATATTTACAGTTTATTTACAAATATGTACACTTAAACTAGGTAAAAAACTTCCTCGAAGTTGTCGCCGCACTGGGAGGGAAGGGTACCTAAAAGAATTACCCCTTTGTATGGCCAAGCTTATACGTTGGCAGAAAAAGCTACCAGCCCGGCGGTCTCCTGAGACTTCGATAAGTTTGGATGAAATTTCTTTTACCAAAGCGTGCGTCTCATGAGACCAAGGCCCCATGGTCTCCACCGCAAAGGGCGCAAATATATAGCTCGAACCTAGAGCTGCATACTTGCGTCGCTTTGCATCACTTGCGGTCGCCGCAGCCCTAGCATATAATATAATAATATAATAGTTGCTAAATAGGACGTATAAAACGAAATCGCTATCAGTGTCTATTTGTCTGTTTTTGTCTGTCATTCATTATTTTTTTCGAGAGTATGTATGTAAGTAAGTATGTATGTATAAATGTCTATTTCTTTGGCTTCACATCAATAGCCTCCAGGTTATTCAAAACCGATTCCTTCGACATGCCGTCGGTGCCCCGTGGTACATGCGGAATGTCGACCTTCATTCTGACTTCGGTCTAGTCCCTATCCGCAAATTTTTCAAAAAGAAATGTCCGAACATTACTTTGAAAAAGCGTGCGTCCACCCAAACCCGCTAATCGGCGCCGCTGCCGACTATATCCCCGACCCCGACCCTGGTCCTGGTCCCTCAGATCGTCGACCTACCGTACATGGCCGCCGTCCGCGGCATGTACTGCTCGACCCACCCGACCCGATGTCCGTCCTCCTGGACCATGACACAACACCAACACCAACACCGACAACGACGTCACGAGTCGTAAACACATCAACACACAGACACCGGTCTCGCCGGCGAGGGCGAAGGGTCGTACGCATGCGACCTCGACATGCATCCCCTCGCTGAGTTTCTTGCCGGTTCTTCTCAGCGGGGGCGCGTTGTGAACCGGTGGTAAACTCGTACTCTCTAAGCGGCAGCCCAAGCCGAGGCCGTGCCTCCCTGAGGTGCCCTTGTGCTAGTCGCTACCCAACTGGCTGGAGCGCTTAAAGCGCTCGCCCTCTTGTCCGGTGAAGCTGTAATGGCCATCTGCGGCCAACAGTACTATTCCTACACAAAAAAAAACAAAAAAAAAACTATTTCTTTGGCACGGCCTACAGTCTAAACGGGTTGATGGATTTTGACTTATAATATGTCTTTAAATTTGTCTCAGTTGTGGGCAAAGATATAGATTTACATAGATAACGCAAGTATCACGATTTGTATTGAAACCAAGCGTGCTGAATTTTGTACAAAGTTTAACACCTTCTGTGACGTCACGGCCGTTTTTGAAAAATGGTCATACATTTTAGATGAATGATACTTTATTACCTGTGGGGTGTCCGGGCAAGAATAGCACCCCCCATCTCCCCCCGTTGGCTGTCCGTAAGAGGCGACTAAGGGAAAACAAGAAGACGGGCAGCAGCGTCTTTCTGTTGGATTAACTACCACCTATACTGCGATCCCCAAGCCGCCTGCCAAGCGTGGGGATTATGGCAGCCCCTCCCTTCTAAGGGACAGGCCTTTGTTCAGCAGTGGACTAGTTTTGGCGGGTCACCCCCTTCCCTCTGATATGGTTGAGGGGATGGCTGCTGCTCGAGTCAACTCGTGCGCGGGTGCTGCTTGGGGGGACTGGTCCGACTACTATCCCTTTGGCCTTTTAGTTTGTTGAAATTTTTGTCGTAATTTATTGTTTTCTTCTTTTCTCCCTTGCTTTATGTTTCGAACGGCAAGACACAATATCGCTAATGTCGATTCATTTGTAACAAAACAATGTTTAAAAAAAGTGAAAAAATGACAAGCCCGCTGAGTTTCTTGCCGGATCTTCTCAGTTGAGGCCGCGTTGTGATCCGTTAAGCCTATTTGAAATAAAGATTTTTGAGTTTGAGTTTGAGACTGAATGATACTCAATTCATTTCGTTAGCACCTTATTAGCAGACACATATTTGGTGTGTTTTAGTGTTACGTAGAAATCTTATGGCGGCATTAAGAATTAAACTGTAACTTAGGGCTCCCACACATAACTGCGATGCGATGCGATGCGGCGCCGCATCGCAGGAATTTGTATCGAAAATTCATTTGTTTCTCGCAGATATTTGCGATGCGATGCGAATTCGCAGTTATGTGTGGGAGCCCTTAATCATACCTAGTAAGATTCACCGAAAGTAGACGGGGTGTCTTTTTTTTTTAAATTAACCTAAAGAGTATAAATCTTAGAGGAAGAATCCCTAGAGAGATGGATACTTTCTTTCTCATTCACACAAGAAAAGAATGCTTTTACGTAGGTTACATGTGATAGAAAGAAACAAAGCATTGATTTTTGTCCTATAGCGTGTGTTCAGCATCTGTCGTGAACTCGAAGAAAAGCGCACCGACGGTGCAGTTTACTTTTGAAGTTTTTTCGGTCACGATCTAGCTTTGGTGTTTTTAAATTGAATTGCACTAAGAAATATTGTCTAAAGTAGGTACTTATTAGCCGCATTTGAATAAATATCCATAACATGTGTTTCGTGTACGAATGCTAATTTTCTGTCCTTATCGGCGGCACGTTAGCTAGATGTCTTGTCATATTCTGTCTACGGTATAAATGCATACGGAGACTTAGACCACCTGAGACAGCGTAATTGGCGGTAACGTTCACAATTAACATACCCAAACAAATCGTTATGCCTGCTAGCCTGCTAATACATAATCAAAGACTACAAAATGACCTTGAATTATTTTTTCCTCCGCGATGATTATCAAGAAAATTTTCTTGTGGTCAATAATTTGAAGTAATTAGCAGAAAGAGCCAGCGTTATCGGTTACGGTCGCGTGGGAGAGAGACGGAAGACGTGATGTTTATAAATGTATTGTAAGTACATCATTATTTGTTGAGTTCAAGTAGGAAGCAAATAAAATATACCTAAGTGAATTTAATAAAAACATAGAGTTCATATACTAAGAATAGAGTACGCGTTTATCTATGGGCCCCTTAAACAAATCGTAGGCAGCTTAAGCCGGTTCCTTTTAGTCCTTACTCCAAGAAGCAGGTGAACTATTTAAAATTATATAGATAAGTGACAAGGTAGTGATGGGTTTGATCTGTCACAAACGCAAATGTCGATAAATTCTTCTTCTTCTTCTTCTTCTAAATACAGCTGGCGGTAAGGCACCTATCACAGATATAGATATTGTTGTGTGATATTATGCTTTTCGATGTTCTTACTCATCTCGCCTATAATAAGCATTCTATAGTTCTTGTACATATTCTAAGCAAGAATACTATATAAAATAAATACTGAAGCGTTTTTAAATAAGTACCTAAGTATAATTAAGTCGGCGCTCAAGGTCTGTTCAAAATAAAACGGAAAAAATAAACCTTACCTGCTATATAATAAGCATCAAAACATTTGTAGACATTTTGAAATAAAAACCGGTCAAGTGCGAGACGGACTCGGGCACCGAGGGTTTTAAAGTTATTTTAATAACTGTCTAACACGTCAGAGAGAAAAAAACAAACCGCAAGTTTGTTTGTCGAGGTTTTTTTAGTATTACAATAAAACTGTACTACTTAGAAACATAATTTTACTTTTCCTGTCAAATATAGATGTACATTTATTACCTGTAATGATTTTAGATTTTTCCTTCCACAAACCTCGGAGATAAGGGTAGGAACGGTATGTCTTTTCACATTTTTGATTAAGTATAAATATAAAGAAAATAAAAAGAAATATTATTTTGCGCTGCGGTTGGATAAGTAAATAATCTAAAACTATTCCAAGTTTCAGAAGCGAAAAGCGTCGGGAAAAACGTGGGGTGAGGTGAAACGCGAAGCTCAGGGCCGATCGAAATGGAAAATCACTGTAGATGCCCTCTGCCCCACCTAGGGCACATAGGAACTGAAATGAAATGATTCCAAGTTTCAAATCGATAGCACCAGTGGTTCCGGAAATATATAGGTGTGGCAGACAGACCTTTTAGGTATGGAACTCAAGAAAGAATTCAAAATACTCGCGAAGCACAAACTTTTGTGTTTTTTTTTTTCAATCATATCAATCTATGGTGTTATAGTCTTTTTTTATTTGTTTAATAAACTTTTATAACTAAGTACATTAAAGTACAAAAAGGTAATGAAAATAATTTTACGGATTTTAAAATTAGTTTCATTTCAATGTGTAGTATTCGCGTAAATATCAGAAATCATTATACAAAAAGTAACACAGAAAGAAACATAACATGCTAACTTGATGCTAACTAACTTATTAAGTCCTCTTTGCTAACTAATAAGTATAATTTTGTCTTATGTTTAGGAAAAAAAAAATACATACACGACGAATTGCGAACCTCCTCCTTTTTTGAAGTCGGTTGAACATCATCGTCTACACTACACATTGAAATAAAACTGCTTTGTAACTACTTCTTGATTCGTGAGGCTATTGAAATCAAAAACCATCCTAATTTTAATAGAGAAGATGGTTGGGTGTTACCACCGGCTTGGGATCCTGTGATAAATATAATTAAATCAAAAACCAAGCAAAACACTGCACGGCCTCAAGATACCGTAAGCTCTTACTGCGTAGATCGGACCAACAATAATAACTAAGAAGACCTGGAGGTCATCATCATCATCATCATCAGCCGGAAGACGTACACTAGGTACTGAACATAGGCGTCCCGCTTAGAACGCCACAATGAACGACAATTGGCTATGTGCATCCACCTGTCTGTCCACCTAGTCAGAGGCCTACGCTGCATCTTCCGTTTCTTGGTCGCCACTCGAGAACATTTCTTCCCCAACTGTTATCGGTTCTTCAAGCGATGTGGCCTGCCCATTGCCACTTTAACTGGCAGATTCTGGAGAGCTATGTCTGTGATCTTAGTTCTTCGGCGAATCTCCACATTTTGGATTCTGTCGCGCATAGTTTGGTTAGTTAGTTAGTTTAGTTTGTTGTATTTTCGTCGTATTTTTTATTTTATTTGATATTTTGAACGGCAGGACACACTGTCGCTGGTGCTGATCTAATTGTAAAAAGACAAACTTTGTTTTTAAAAAAAAATGTGAAAAAATGACAAGCCCGCTGAGTTTCTTGCCGGATCTTCTCAATTGAGGCCGCGTTGTGATCCGGTGGTAGCTTTTAAAAAAAAAATGACCGTTCAAAAGTGCTAGCGTTAAGCCTATTTGAAATAAAAAAAATTAATTGAATAGAAACTCCGAGCATAGCTCTCTCAATGGCTCGTTGTGTTACTCTGAACTTCTCTAAAAGGCCAGCAGTTAGAGACCACGTCTCAGTCAGTACCATATGTCACCACTGGCAACACACACTTGTTAAAAAACCTTCGTCGTCAGGCACTGCGGTATTCCGGACGAGAAGATATCGCGTAGTTTCCAGAACGCTGCCCATTCTAGTTGTATTCTTCGGGCGACCTTTTTGTCGAAGTTGGACCGACCTAACTGGATAGTTTATCCTAGGTTTACGTACGACCTGAGGGTACACCGGCATAATTGTGACATAAGGACGTTCAACATATCGGTCCTCCCATGACCATGGGCGCTACAAAGCATTCGAAATAAACCGCGATATACTCTGTAAAAGTAGTTTTATCAAATATGAAAAATTTATGAGAGCTTAAAATATTACTTACCAGTTTATTATTATATTTCTTGTTCACCAGAGCCAGGTCTTCAGGATCCGGGCTGAGGCTCCGCATAGTCGGTAACACCTCATCCAGCATCATTGTAGATTGATCACCGGGAACCTGTAAACAATGTACATCAATATTTTGGTCCCCAGACCCTGTGGTGTGCTTAACCTTTAAGCCGGGGGGCGCATTATAGCCCCGGGAAACAGTCACGGTGCTCACGGGGGTCGCAACCACCGCCGTTCTCCTCGGAGTCACCGCCGTTCTCAATGGACGTCCTAGAACCCCCATCGAGTCCATCCAGCGACTCCGAAGGGCCTACAACAGGTCGTCCTCCCCTTCCACCTCTGGTACACATAAACTAGGTAGGTACAACCGCAGTTTCAGATATTCTGCCACCAGGCAGCAGTGTGTAAACATTGCTGTGTTCCGACGTGAAGGGCACTTGACTGTAGCTGGTGACATTACCGGATACAAGAGACTTGATAACTAATGTCTCGTGTGACGAGCGGCAGTGCAATGTGAAGGGCACTGTAGATGGTGTTTTTTTTTAATACTTATAAGCTGGTGCTTGACTGCAGTCCCACCTGATGGAAAGCGGCGACGCAATCGAGGATGGCAAAACACACTAGCTTATTAAAAGCCTATTCACTCTAGTCTTAAAGACACCCACATTATAATCGGGCGGGAAAACCGATGCAGGCAAACTGTTCCAGTCCTTAGCTGACACACAGTGTTGTGTTCCGATATGAAAGGCACAGTAGCTGCTGAAATTACCGGACACAAGAGACTTGATAACTAATGTCTTGTGTGACGAGCGGCAGTACAATGCAGATGTCTATGACAGGCGTGCTTACCGTCCGGTGACCATCTTGCTGGGTTCGCCACTAAGAAAACAGCTATTCGGTTGACATCAGGTTAACCACGGTTGCTCGGTTCACAAAGTTAGGCTGTTCAGGTGGATCCACTACTAATTCAAATCACAGTTGACATACGTATAAATATATTTAGACGATACGGGCGTGTCTATTGAAATAAGTTAAATAGATAAGATTAAGGAAGTAATCAAAAACAAGGCCTCATGATAACAGATAAACTGGTGTAAATAATGTTTTAACTGTAACAAAAAGTATGGCGGTTATGTAACGTGAGATGCGTAGTTATGTATAATCCTCGGCACATAAGTTAGCAAGATTTTGGTATAGTGGGGGAAAGTTCGCGCAAGTGCACTTAGTTGCAACAAAACATGTTCAATATAATTTATTGCAATTTTATTGCTATATTTTTAGTCATGTCATAAAAAAAAGAAAATAGAGGAATGATTGAAATATAATGAGGTGTAATAAATGAAATTCATAAAGTTAAACTTACTTATGAAATGTATTTTAAAATAAAATATTGTGATAAACTAATTACTGATTTAATGCTTGGCGGCCAGCAGGTTGCAGGATGAAAGGTCGGAATCTACTTAGAGTGATAAAATAACATTTTCATTCAAAAACTTGTAACACAAATACTTAACAAAAACAAACAGAACTATTTTAGTGCACGCAAGTTTATTCGGGAGTGAACGGGACGTACACGAGTTGCGGGGAGCAAGGCTCGTCCGGCTAACCAATAGCGCGCCCGGAACGATGTTACCTTGTCCCCGCGTCCCGCTTGATAACCAAAGAGACCTAAAAAATGACTTCTGCGCATCTAACGAATCTTGCCAAGTTACGTGCCGATGGCTGTACACATCCATCCGTTGTAAAGCAAAGTCGTTTTTATGCAGTCTATGGACTTGCTGTACGCACAGGGCCACTAGTGCTCTTCTCGTGTCCGTCCAGTATAATAATGCTTTCAGGATGCTGTTAGGACTGCCTCGTATCTGTAGCGCTTCCGGAATGTTTGCGGCCGCTGCTACTGATTGTTTTGCGGCAATCAGGCGCAAACGTGCTGCGTCGCTGCTGCAGAGGGTGTGGGCTAGTTCCAACAGCCTCCTGAAGGTCATTGCAGATCAGTTCGACTGTCCCATAATGCTCCACTTAAGTATGTTACATTGTTTTAGAATATAGTTTGTAAGTTTTGAATGTAATTTGTATTTTACTATGGACAAAATGTCTGAAAGAAAAGGTTTATTATTATTCCATTTATTCAATTTTTAACCATTATTTTATATTTTTAAATATAATTATAAAAACAAGTAAGTACATTTAAAAATATTAAAAAAACCGCTTCCAACCGGCTGCGGGAACGTTAAGGCTCCAGAGAGAGGAACTTCCTCACAATGCGTGCCGTCCCCAGGAGCACTGCCTTCTGCATCTGGTCCTTGATCCAGCCGTCTAACGTGAGCCTCTTGAGGTGTTTATTATTATTATTAACTACTGAGTTACTGACCCAAGTGTGCTAATTTACAGACCCTTCGATGGAGTGTCAGTAGTGTGTCAGTTGGTTTTACACATTTGGTATTTTTGTAGAATACGACAAGACATCAAGCTAGCATGCCGCGCCGATAAGGACAGAGAATCAGCATTCTTCTCAAGAATCACATACTATGTGGATTTTTATTCAAATACGGCTAAAATGTAGTCTTAACAATATATCAATTTTAAAACACCAAAGCTTGATCACGATCTGTGACTGAAAAAACTTTAAAAGGAAAAAGCACCACTGGTGCTTTTTCTTCAAGTCCGTGACAGATGCTGACCACGCGCTGAAGGACAACAAATCATATGCTATGTTTCTTTCTACCACATGTAGGATATATATGAAATAAAATTAAATCTATGGGCAATATAAATGCATACTTTTCTTGTGCGAATGAGACAGAAAGTGTCCATCTTTCTAGAGATCCTTCCAGGGTATTTTACTATTTTTTTAAAACCAGTGGCTTGTCAGTGGCTTGCAACTGACCTATCATTCAACCGCTCATTAGATTGAAAATGACGCAACTTATAATAGATTTAATAACCATCGCCAATTTATATTCAAAGACGCAAAACTGACACGCCATTATGGTTTTAGCAGACTGTCACAATCGCAATGGAATCTCGATAGTGTACACTTACTTACTAGATTAAATAAATGAAAGTTTTTGAGTAAATCACAGACAAACGTAGGTATGTACGTACTATGCGTTTCAACTAAGAATATGACCGCCATATTGCCATTTTAGATATATAATTACTAAAAATGATGGCGGTACAGAAATCGTAAACAACGAGTGAAGTTGCCACAGTCGCGATCATCATAGCAGTTCAATTCTTAGTTAAAACGCATAGTACACACGGGTCGAAAACATAGTCTCCTTTTTTGAAGTCGGTTAAAGAGTTCATTGTGCAACGCCAAATATACCACTGGAAGCATGGAGATACCTATATTCTTCGTGGTTAAACGACACATGTTAAGTTACGTAAACTATTTGATAACAAACTAGACAGAAACAACGCAATAATAAAGCAGAGATAAGATTTATAAAAAAATGCCAAAGGAATTATTGTTGAATGTCTTTGAAAATAGTTTATTTTTATTATTCTGCTCATACTCATCCCAACTTACCTGTCCGGTAGTTGTGGTATAGTATACGGGTATGCGACCCCGGCTTCCCTAGCTATTACTGTCCCATCCCTTGCCCTCCTGGGCGGTAATATCCTACTTTTCCTATTTCCCACTCTAACTTGCCAATCTTCCTTTTCACAACACCTATCCTTCCCTTTCCCTACTTATTCGTGAGAACGCAATGGTCAATATATAAATAATTTAATTAACCATAATGGTGGCGCGGCGTTGTGGTTCGCCACCCATCACGTCTCGTTTCTCACGGAGGCAAAAAGCGGCCCTTGGGCTCTGCCTACCCCTACGGGAAAAAGGCGTGATTTTATGTATGTATGTATTCTGCTCATAAATAGCGGGTCGAGTACGGTTTTGTTACGAGCTCGATCAAAATGTCAGTTAACTCCTGTACCTGATTATGTAATAGTACAAGTACTTTAAAATGCTTATAATCAAGTAAGAACCGTAGACACTAGGTACTCTATCATCAGCTGTATTTATCGACATTTATGACAGATCAAACCCATCACTACTTGTCACTTACATATCGATATAAAAATAGTTCACCTGCCTCTTGGAGGAAGGACTAAAGAAACCTGCCTAGTCTGCCTACGTTTGTTTAAGGGGACCATTTCTATTCTAGAAGGAATCTCTATTCAAGAATAGAAAGGGGACCATAGACAAACGCGTACTCTATTCTTAATATATAAACTCTATCTGTCTTATTAATAAAAATCGCTTATTTTTCTCTTACTCCAAAGCTACATCGGAAGTAGTTAATTCTAGACTAGTCATGGAATAGCTACGTCTTAATAACGGTATTAATAAATACGAAGTAGGTTCGGACTAACAATACAATTCTTACACTGAGACTAAGGTGTATGTTATGGCAACCCACTGAAATTAAAAGTAAAAAAAATGAACAAAATGACTAAAAAGACACTGGCAGTTAGGTAAATTTTGATATTTGACACTTTTATTTGACAATCACAACTTTCACTCAATATTTATCTTACATCATAATATTCTATATTTCTCTTACATCATAATATTCTGTATTTCTCTTGTTGAATTCAAGTTAGTGGTTTTAGAATTTTTGTTTTTTTATTAGCAGAATATTATCTATAAATCAAGAAAGTATATAACAAGTAGGCCGGGGATCTAGCCTGTTACACACCGTCCCTAACAAGAAACTACAGTGCACCTCAAAAAACGCGTGTAAGAGCAGAAACCACGGTGGGCCTCAAGCACGAGCCGGCGCGTGTAATGCAAAACTTGCTGACAATGCAACCTATCCAAGAAGAGAAGGGCTATTGTATGGACGCATCCAGCATGTGTACCGAAAACCAGCTGACGGCGCACAACTAGATCCATTGTATGGACCCATAGCGACGGAATCGGCTCTTCACTTAGCTTCTAACATCGAAGCGGTCACTACATATTTAAATTAGATATTAAAAATGTAATTTAAATTAATAAAAATTAGTTTTAAAATCTGTTCTAAGTTATTTCTGAATCATCCGGCTGTAGCCTACATAACTAGCCTAATAGTTTAGTTTATTGAGACAGTTTATTTACCTCTCCACGAGCCCAAGTCCTTTTTGCAGCTAAAACTTTCAAGTGAGGTGGTATAAAGCCTACTGCATCTCCAGCCAAATCATTCTACCATTTCAGTAATGTAATATGCAGTTGAGCGTGTAAATCTATACTTATAATAAAACTGTAACAGGTCCAATTCTGTACATTGAAGATATTTTGAAAATTATATTTGGAGGGCATTCTATAACCGATACTGAGGCCGAAAATGTAATTTTTTTAATTTTTGTCTGTCTGTCTGTCTGTCTGTCTGTCTGTCTGTATCACGGCTGAGCATCACGCCGAAACTACTGAATAGATTCAAATGAAACTTGGCATGATTTGAGATCTTACTACGAGGTAGGACATAGGATACTTTTTGTCCCGTAATCTAGCATGGTTCTTTTGGGAGAGGGGATTAAAGTCAAAACGGGTACTTGGTTATACGCTTGGTCCGATTTTATCAATTTTTCTATAAAATATAATAAATATTAGTAAGGGAACACTCATAGAGAGTTGTTATCAAGGTTTTGTAATCGATCGGGTTAAGCAACGTTAGGTAAGGTCATAAAATAGATGGGTGACCGTTTAACGCCATTTGAACTAAACGGGTCCGTGCTTCGGAGAGAAAGTAAAAAGTGGGCCCCAGTTTTTAACCGACTATAAAAAATGAGGTTATGTATTCGATGAGAATGTCTGTTATTCAAAGTTTAGTTAACGTAAAAATAGCGCAGGCGGAGCTGCGTGGGTCAGCTAGTCAGGGATATTGCGAGGTTTATACAATTAGGTTATGTTTAGTATATTATAATTATCTCAATGGAAGTTAGAAATACAATACAAATCTATGCTTACTCAAATGTTAAACCATGGGGCTCCGCGGAGTAACTTTTACTCCGGGACTACATTTTGATTAGTTAACTCCGTCCTTACTACTAGTTTATTAATACCATAATTGCCTAATCTTTGCGTAAGTCTTGGAGTAAAGTTGTTCTGACGCTAATCATAGTTTATTAATAAGGCTGTATGTGCCGTACATCTGACTAGTTTTTGATAGTTACCGCTAGGGGCGCTGGTGTGAAATGTATGGTGAAACTAAAAGTTTGATCGAGTTCGTTAATAATCAAAACCCGTAATAGACTCTCAGCTATGCTTTTTTTTGACGCTGGGGAAACCTTCCAAAGATCCCCGGGAGCTGTGGGGCTCGACCGGGGTATGTGGGATTCTTACCCACTAAAACCCCCGCGGCTGTCGCATCAGCTCATGAGAGGACTCTCCGGTGGGATTTGCACCAGGTGCCAGGGCCATGTCTTTGAGCCCGCCACCGGGGGAGGTGTTTTTAGTTACTTTCCACGTTTCGCACCCGTAAAGCAACACGGATTTCACGTTGGACCCGAATCTAGCGCTGATTTTTAGCTGATGCCATATGCGGCTGTTCAATACAACATTAAGGATAAACCGTTGTATTTGTAAAAAAAATACCGGTCAAGTGCGAGTCGGACTCGCGCACCGACGGTTCTATACCAAACTTTATTCTAATCGGGAATTAACGCGATTTACCTTATATTTTGGCTTGACGTTTCGGCCGGGTTCTATACCATCCTTGGACGTTTGTATTTTTTTGTTGTGTATTTTTTTGTCATTTTTGATTATACGCTAAAAACGACGTGACATAAACAAAATCTGTTTTAAAATGTGCAAATGAAGCCCTTTCATATTACAGCCCACTCGATATAATGGTCTCACGTTGAAAAAAATTTTTTTTTTCATTTGCGATATGATTGGGTAAGTAAGATCTAAAACTATCCAAGTTTCAAAACGATAGCATCAGTGGTTCCTGAAATATATAGGTGTGTGTAAGTCAGACCATAAGGGTTCCTTTTAGTTATGGAACCCTAAAAATTGTAAACAGTAACATGTAGTAAACATAAATATACACAAACAACATTAAGAAACTATTAGAATATTCAGTTAAGGCAACCCCTCCCTTCAAAGGGGGAGTCTTTTTGTTCAACTGGATGGTGATGGATGATACATACAGGACCGAATACGGAACGTCCATTCTTGAACCGGTTTAAATACGAGTACTCATCAGTTCAGTTTTCCTCTTTGCTCGTTAAACAGATGATTCTAAGAAGTGTTCATGTAAAAAGATATGAGTCATTCAATATTATTAGCAAGTGCTATAGAAATGGAAATACTGATCGTTCATGTGGACCATGTTATAGTCAAAGATAATTAGTTCCTCAAAGAAGCGTCGAAACGCTACTTTGAATCCGCGTCCCGTCACGCGAACAGCTTAATTATGCCCCTAGTCCTTCTGACTCGCGCCGCAGACCACGGCACGTACTGCTCGACCCTCCTGACCCCATGACGGTCCTATTGGACCGGGATGCGCCGAACCCTCCCCGACAACCGTATGCTACACTAGCTATCAGACACCGGTCTCGCCGGCGAGGCCGAAGGGTCGTACGCATGCGACCTCAACGACGAGCATCACCCCATTGAGTTTCTTGCCGGTTCTTCTCAGTGGGGGCGCGTTGTGAACCGGTGGTAAACTCAGCCCTCTCCCTTGAGCTCGTCGCTACTTCTGCCGTTAAGGCTAGAGCGCTTCAAGCGCTCAATGCTTGCTTATTATTTTAGTTATGGTAACTTGGACTAACAGATATACTGGTGTAAATAATGTTATACCCAATGATATTATATACAATATACCTAACTGTAACAAAAAGTACGGCGGTAATTTTTTTTTTTTTTGGGAATGATAGACGCTGTTGGCCGCAGATGGCCATTGCAGCTTCACCGGACAATAGGAGGCGAGCGCTTAAAGCGCTCTAGCCTTTACGGCAGAAGTAGCGACGAGCTCAAGGGCACCTCAACGCGCCCCCACTGAGAAGAACCGGCAAGAAACTCAGTGGGGTGATGCACGTCGTTGAGGTCGCATACGTACGACCCTTCGGCCTCGCCGGCGAGACCGGTGTCTGATAGACGGCGGTTATGTAACGTCAAACGCTAATGGTTGCACACATTTGGTATTTTCGTAGAATACGACAAGACATCAAGCTAGTATGCCGCCGCGGCGATAAGGACAGAGAATCAGCATTCTTAACGAAACACACGTTATGGATATTTATTCAAATACGGCTAAAATGTAGTCCTCACAATATGTCTTAATGCAATTCAAAAAGATATGAGTCATTCAATATTATTAGTATAGGTGCTATAAAAATGGAAATAATGATCGTTCATGTGGTTTTAGTAACTTGGACTCTTACACTCGGTCTTTTAAAAGGCTTGCGTGGGAAACAAATGATTTGTAACACACCCTCTGAAATCTACAGCAGTTAGCTGCGGCAGGTATATTGCAAACATGGAAAGTGCTAGGTTGCTTTGAGTGGGCATCCGAATGGAACATACTACCAAGCATTTGCGAACGTTAAGAAGGAACAAACGAAAGAATGGAGGAAAGCGATTGACCTAAATCATTCCAAAACTTTCGCCAGCACAAGGGTAGACTGTGGGCTTAAATTATTAAACCTAAACAGATCACAAATAAGGCACCTAATAGGTGCACTCACGGGACATTTTAGTACCAATGAGCACCTTCACAGAATGAGGCTAAGTACTATTGATACTTGCAGATTTTGTAAAAGTGAAAAAAAGAGTCAATGCGACACATATTGTGTGGCTGCGACGCTCTTGCGAGACGTAGGTAGTAGTAGGGAGTAGCCTATCCTACACCAGATGATTATGTACAGCTCCAAGCTGGCGCAATCGTTGCGTACTCAAACTCAAACTCAAAAATAGTTTATTTCAAATAGGCTTCCGCTAGCACTTTTGAAAGGTCATGTTTTTTTAAAAAAAAAAGCTACCACCGGATCACAACGCGGCCTCAACTGAGAAGATCCGGCAAGAAACTCAGCGGGCTTGGCATTTTTTTACTTTTGTTTTTTTAAATAGTGTGCCATGTTAAAATTAGATCAGAGCGACAGTGTGTCTTGCCGTTCAAAAGATCAAATAAGACAGAAAAAAATAATAAAATACGACGAAAGTCATCGATATACTATACCAACAAGATTAGCTATCACGAACAAAATGACATCGAAAATGTGGTCGCGGTTACAACTATACACGTACACGCAAAATAATAATATGTTCATATAAAAAGATAACTTACATACTATAAAATAAGGTTCAATAATAATTGCAGACAATTGAGCGACAGCCGTCTCCGTAGCTCTTATTTTCGTGACCACTTTTCGGGTCGTGACAGCAAATCTAGTTGGTATAGTATATCGATGACGAAAGTACAACAAACTAAAAAGCCAAAGGGATAGTAGTGGGACCAGTCCCCCCCAAGCAGCACCCGCGCACGAGTTGACTCGAGCAGCAGCCATCCTAAGGGAACTCTTCGACACGTCATCAACAGAGGCGGCTAGGACATGCACAATGGATCCAACTGGGTCGAAGTGCGTTCCGGTGGTTACCGGGCCCGAATTTTATAGCCTCCAACAATAGATTAAAGTAAAAGCTATTATTATTATTATTATGCATTATCCACCGGTGGCTGATCCACCGAAAGATGTCCACAGCTGAACAAAGACCTCACACTTAGAAGCGAGGGGTTGCCATAATCCCCACGCTTGGCAGGTGTCTTGGGGATCGCAGTATAGGTGGTAGGTAATCCAATAGAAAGACGCTGCTGCCCGTCTTCTTGTTTTCCCTTAGTTGACTCTTACGGACAGCGAACGGTAGGAGACGGGAGGGTGCTATTCTTGCCCGGACACCCCACGGATGTATAAGTACCTACATAATATATGTATTTCGTTTGTTAATGTGCAGAACTGTAACAGATTTACATACATACTAACTAAACAATTTAAATGCAGTGCCTGTTTCCTGTTTTTCTCCTTCCAAATACACTGTCAGATATTCTGTCAAACAGCACTGACCACGCATATAACCAAGTAAACATTTTCACTATAATCCCCTTTCTCAAGGGAACCGCGCTGAATTACGGGATAAAAAGTATCCTATGTCCTTCCTCGTAATATTAACTCAAATCATGGCAAGTTTCATCTAAATCCATTGAGTAGTTTCGACGTGATGCGCGGCCATGATACAGACAAATATTTAAAAAATTACAGTTTTGGCTTCAGTAGGTATGGGTATGAATGCCCTTCAAAAATAATATTCAAAATATCTTCAATGTACAGAATTGGACCTGTTACAGTTTTATTATAAGTATAGATGTAGTAATCAAATAAGTATTATTTTTTTCAAATAAGTAAAAAGTTTTAAAAACTAAAGCCCGACTACGGATAAAATCGTAGTCTAATAATGTGATATTATATAGCCTATAACCAGCGGACAATCAAGACGCTTCTAACGACACCCTACTTGTCAAATTATATTAAGTAGATTAGAAGATATGCGGGAACAGATGAACATACATACATACGTACATTCATTCTTGTTATAATCATAACCCTCCCTCCGTTTCGTAGTCGGGTAATAAATACGTTTGGTACAGGCGTGTAGACGTATTGGTCTTATCTTTTTCTTGGAAGTAATAATTTATTTCTCAGTTTTTATTGAATAACTGATAATACCGGAGGCCGAGTGTCGCGAGATCGCACAAGCACACAAGTGTGAATATTAATGTCCAATATATTTAAAATTAAATATTTAAACAGATAACACATTACGTGTTTGCATCTCGATCGGTTTTGTACATCCATTGTCGTCAAGGTGATCATCATTAATAATAATGTTTGCTTTTCATTAACTTATTTCACTACCGCTTAGTGGGAAATACGGTAATAGTTCAGTGGGCGAGTGCCTTGGAATCATGGTGCGCAGGTTCGAACCCCGGCTCGCACCTCTGATTTATTTAATGAACTAGCAATTTCCTGCGGCTACCCCGCTATTTTTTTTACAGACTTTACCAACCCCTAACAGGGGTGTGTTACATACATACGTGTACAAAGGTTGTTTTTGTAATTCGCAAAACACGTATTGTTTTATTTTATTTAGAGAATCTTTTCAGTAAATTTCAAGTCAATCGAACCATAAAATAAAATGCTTCATACAAAAGAAAACACCCCATTTAACCGCTTTCGGAGTAATTTCAAAAATCCTTTCTTAGTGGATGCTTACGTCATAAGAAGAACCTGCTGTCCAAATTTCAGCTTTCTAGGTTCAGCTGTTTGGCCTGTGCGTTGATGAATCAGTCAGTCAGTCAGTCAGGACAAGTAATTATATATGTATAGATTATGGGCGAATCGTCTTGTCTTTGTGCGATTGTTACTAGCTTTCGGTGAAGGAAAATATCGTGAGGAAACCTGCATGTCTGAGAAAGCCTAACTAGCTTTCGAATGACGTGTGAACTCCGCCAACCCGCACTTGGCCAGCGTGGTGGACTATGGCCTAAGCCCCTTCATCTTGAAGGGAGGCACATGCCCAACAGTGGGACATTAACAAGGGCTGGTATTATAATAAAGCATAATTTTAATTTAAAAACAATAAATTACTTATTTGTGGAAATATTTATTTATTTATTCTTTATGCACTAAAACAGTACATAGGCAATTTATTATAATTATTTTATAAAATTAGCAATGTAATTTGAGAAATATATATTATTCCGCATATATTCATTACATGCTCGAAAATTAATGAGTCAGTCATTTGTCATTTTCCATATAAATGGTTTCTGTAATGTTGTAATGTAACGGACATTATTTGACATCTTTATATTTTTTTTCGGTACGATGTCCCATACACCCGTTATGTTCTTTTATTTATTTTTTATTTTATTTTAATAAATGTTATTATTCTTTACTAGCTGACCCACGCAGCTCCGCCCGCGCTGTGTTTACGTTTACTAAACTTTCAATAATATACATTCGCATAGAATACAAAACCTCCTTTTTTAAAGTCGGTTAAAAACTTGGACCCACTTTGTACTTGCCCTCCAAAGCACGGAAACGTTTAGTTCAAATGGCGTTAAACGGTCACCCATCTATTTAATGACCTTAGCTAACGTTGCTTAACCTGATCGATTTCCAAAAATTGTTAACAACTGTCAATGAGTGTTCCCTTACAAATATTTATTATAATTATAAAGAAAAAATGATAAAATCGGACCAAGCGTATAACCAAGTACCCATTTTGACTTTAATCCTCTCTCCCAAAAGAACCGTGCTAGATTACGGGATAAAAAGTATCCTATGTCCTACCTCGTAGTAAGATCTCAAATCATGCCAAGTTTCGTTTCAATCCATCCAGTAGTTTCGGCGTGATGCTCAGATACAGACAGACAGACAGACAGACAGACAGACAGACAGACAGACAGACAGACAGACAGACAGACAAAAATTAAAAAAATTACATTTTCGGCCTCAGTATCAGTTATAGAAGGCCGCCAAATATAATTTTCAAAATATCTTCAATTGGACCTGTTACAGTTTTATTATAAGTATAGATTAAACACATCTGTATTGGCCGAATCTTGAATTAAGTAGGTTATTTATCAATAAGTGTAATTTTGAATACCGCTAGCAACAACTTCTTGGACCGACAGTAGTGATAAGAGTTCATATTATATTTCATTGCTTTATACTTCAGATATATATGAATTGACAATGTAGTTTATCTCTATATACTAGCGAGTTGCGCACGTTTAGAGACGTAAAACTGTGTTTTTTTTTTTTTTTTTTACCACTAGTTACGTCGCGGACGGTCCAGACACCTCATTGTTTCTTTGTGCGCAGCGACGAGCGCACGCGCCTAAGCAAAAACAGTTTAGTGATATTAAAATATTAAAACATATCTATTAATGTGGGAAAAATCGTGATCGGCTGCGAGCCTATCGCGATAACATAAGTACCTGCGAGCTACTTATGATTAACTATAAATAAGTTGTGTGTCTAAAAATACTTGTTAGTAAACAAGTTACCTACCCACTTATTATTCGAATTACTACCTTCGAGTTCGAGTCAATAATATCTACCGTCAAAGAAAAAGTGACGAATGACAACAAAATGTTTAAAAGTTAACAGAGTCGTGATTGACCGAGAGTCAATTACGACAACATAATTAGCTGCGAACTAATTATGAGTCATGGATTCATGACAAATGAATGCAGTTGAGGCATACAATTGATTATTTATCGGATGCAAGACAAGTTCCATAGATTTCTGGTAAGTAACACATAATTACTTGTAATATCCATAGGAAATAGGGAATACAACTATTGATGGTAGTCATCACGGCGACATGATTGGCTGCGAGCTAATCAAGAGCCATGGATTATACAAATGAGATAGGAAATGCGTGCAATCTCAAAGAGATATACACGTCCCAACCTACAATTTATTTTGTCTAAAGTAATACCCACTAAACAAAGGTTACACACAAGATACTATTATTATTTTTTCTGCTCAACTACCCACCACTTTTAATTTTTAATTCGTGCATTTACACATATAATGGTACGAGCCCCGAGTCTGGCTGAACTACCAACGGGTCTTCAACATGAAAGCGGCTCTGCCTAAGTGGGTCAACTATCAAACAATCGCACATTGGTGCGATTGTTTATCGCCAGATCCTGGTTTCAATTCCCAGGTTGATTAGGTCTTTTTTACGGGGTTTTCATAAAGAAATCCTGCGCTGGGTTTCCAAAAGGCATCCTTCTAGTGGAAATTGGTTTAGAAGCGTGCATAGCAAATGCCTACAAGGCAAGGCTATACTATTCCCAGAGAAAAAAAAAACTTTATGGTATACATTATTGGCAGAATGCAAATATTTTGTACTCTTGTGGTCCTGTGTCGGACATGTTACGTACGTTTCTATATAAGAGTATAGAAATAAAGGTAAAGTACCAATCCAAACTTATGCAAAACAATTAACTTGCATATAAGTCCGACCTTGAATTTATGCTGTGCAAAAAAGTATGATAAAATCAATAAATAAATGACAATTTGGGATGTGACAAGAGCACTCTATCCTATTTATCAAGACTATGTCAGGACAAAGAGGTATGACTTACGTATTTCCGTGTTGGCGTGAAAATCACAGTTATTCATGCCTTATTGGTCAGTCAATAACATTTTCTGGGTCTATTAGCCCAGGGTGCGTCCAATTAGCATAGGTATTGGTATAATTACATAATATACTCTAGTCGAGGTGGCATTTCCTTGCACCTCAACAGCATGATAATTAATAAACAAGGTTCACAGATATGAAAACAAAACTCCTGAATCATCAGCCCCTTCCACCTTGTAGAAGAACTGGGCGGTACCTTCTAGCTGCCCTTGAAAAGGGGGGGGGGGGGGGCGAGATAAGGGGAAGGCCAACAGCAGCATCAATCGCATGTTCTAGCGCTAAAGGATACCGGCTGGACTAACATGTACGCCTCATCATGTAAGGTACAACAAATATTCAGATTTAGATTTCAAATGTTGGCCACAAACATATGTATTTTACTTGTATAATTATATAAGTAACAAATTTCCCAGCCATGTTAACATGGATATTGTGAAAACGACGTTTCATGTCATCTTTGTTCTGAAGTAGGTAATTAACTAAAACTAAATAGCACCACATCCAAACTTTACTTACATTATAAGCAGAGGTATGGATGCTTATATTGCAACACATATATAAACTTAGTATCGTTATTTCATTGGACACATTTAATGAGATTAACTTATTCTAGTTTTAGTAAACTACTAAACAGAGGATTTAACCATAAATATGTATATTTTATGAAAATCAGAAACGAATTCTGTTCCTTAAATTGCAATGAGGAAAAAAAAAAATACACTCAAACCGGAAGTCTAACCCTTTGCTGTCACATTGTTAGATCATCGGCATTTAGTACAAATATAAAATATATTTGACGCCAAAACCTAAGTCCGGCAAGCGATTCATTTATATATTAAAATATTTGCACTTATATTTATATAATATCAATATAGCTTTTATCCTCTCAACTTATAGATAATATTTAAAATCATTAACACAGTGAAACTTGAATTTAACAACAGTTTACACCACTTTGTCATACTGACCATAAGATTCCCAGTCTGAAATTACCGGTACTAGTAACAACAATATTATATAATATATAAATATAGTAAAACAAAATTTGTATATAAATATCATCTACCTTCTATGGTACCGAGAATAATAACTAAGATTAACTATTAAGATAGAGGTTAAATAACCTATCAATCTTATCATAGAAAATATTTTCGCAAGTTTTGTGGCATAATCACGTAGAGATATCAGCCGACGTATATATTATTCTAAATTACAGCGTACACAATACATACTCTCGTATGTTTGGCCTTAACGGTGCTTGATGAGGTTATGGTGAAATTTTATTAAAATGATTGTAATTAAATAAATTGTGACCGTAAATTTATAATTGCAATAGACAAAATAAGATACATCGAACTGATAAAAGTATACCTTTTTATCGGAGGTAACAAACAACGTGCAATACGGTTGTTATAAAATAATAATTATCTGATTCATGCATATATATTCCTTTGATGATGATTATCTTCATGACATATGCATAGCGATAAAAATGTATATATTTATGAAATTTAAAACCAAAAGTTAGATAAAATTATAAGAATTATGAAATACAAAATTGGAATTTAAAATTAGAATTAAATTTACAAAAAGAAAAAATAAGGGTTAATTAATTACCAAGCTGGCGTGAGAAGCGTATCCGTTTGCGTTTCTTATAATAAATATTTCTCGAACGCAGATTCTGATTGGAAACATCATTTTGGTCTTTAAATTTATGTTACAGAAAACTTAAGCCTAGCAACTTTAATTCCAATACAGCAAATTCAACTTCCTAGCTCAGCAAAAACAAGATAGGTATGCATATGCAGTATATCCACACTAACACACAACCCAGGGTGAGTTAATTTATTTTCATGTGTTCGCCATTATCGTTAATGTCCCATCGAAGAAATCGATGATTAAGCTACGGGAAATCATTATTCTTTTCCCAAATTGATAATATTGGCCATGGGACACTTAAACACCAAACTAACCTGTATACAGCATGCATGCACTTGCCTTTCACGCGGTATACTTAATAATGACGGCCATCGATGAAAAATACCATAAAAAAGCATAGCGTTCCATCAAAACTATCGTTTAAACAAAGTGGCGTAGGCGGCTGGCGTAGTGTTGTGCCAACACAGATATTGGATCATTATTTCTATTATTAAAATCTTATCGTATTTTCTGCTTATAGAAATAGAACTCAATAAGTTAAACGTAAGTATAAACCAAAACCTGCTTGTTTTGGACCTAAGTACGAGTATAAAACACTAATACTTGAGACTTATAAAAGATATTTAATCACTTTAGAATCATAAAACTTTAGACAAGTTGTAAAAGAATATCAATAATAGGCTAAGGTAACTGCAAGTTCAAATACATAAATACGGATATCTAATAAACGTATGTAGATATCTTAAGCACGCAAAAATAAGTTAAGATAGTCATAAAAAAAGTGATAGAACATCGGCCCTTTGACATTCTAGTTCTATTTTAGTTCTTCTTTAACAAGAGAAATATACACCTGGTCTTTAACGACTATACCTTCGTAACAAGACATATAAGGACAACTAACATAGTAAAAGTTTTACTAACATAGATCACTCACAGCTCAACTAATCAGTCAGTAAATAAATAAATAAAAATGTTTTATTTTCAGGCGCTAGGCCCATATTTTGTTAGTAGTACAATTTCTTATATGACTATGTTAGTAGATACATGTAAACACATAAATAACGCACACATACACACACACACACTATGTTGGAAGGTTTATTTAGCTCCACGTAAGACGTGCAGCTTAATAAACCTGCCCATTGTAGGCCCATCCAGCCTCTCCGCAAACACCCTGAGGATACCGTTGGTGCTCTCCCCCACCCTGCGTATTATTGATGCGACTTTTTTACGCATAATTGCGAAGTAGTCGTCAGTATGCGCATCCGCAAACATGCCTGACGCACTACAGTAAGGTGGAAGCCTCAACAGCATCCTGAAGGTATTGTTATATTGAATACGCAAGGCATTGTCAGAAGTCTGGGTATGATTGGCCCAGAGGCTGCTGGTATAAAATGTTTGGCAGTATGCCTTGAACAGTGTAATTTTCACTGGAACTGTGCACTCAGCAAACCTACGAGCCACCATATTACCCCTCACAGCCAATGCCCTGCGTTCCCTTTCCATATCAGTGTCATCTTTTAAGTCTTCGGTCACAATGTGACCCAGATACTTAAACTGAGACACTCTCTGTAATAGTGAACCGTTAAGTTTTACAGAAGGGACATGCAAAGGACTTTTATTTCTACCTCTGAAAACCAACAGTTCGCTCTTCTTAGCATTGTACTTCAGCCCATGCTGATCAGCATATCTTTCACAGATTGTGAGCAATTTTCTTATTCCACAGATTGATGGGCTCAGCAGCACCATGTCATCAGCATAACTTAAGTTATTTAAACAAACGTCATCAATATGGCATCCTACATGAGTGCTACTGAGCTCATCAATCAAATCATTAATATAAACATTAAAAAGCCTCGGAGAGCTAAGACCGCCCTGCCTAACTCCACACTCAAGTTTGTAAGGCTCGGACAAAGCATTCGACCACCTTACAAAGTTTCTTTGCTTATTATACCATATAGCTAGAATGGACACCAGTGCATTTGGGACACCAGACTCTAGAAGCTTTCCCCAGAGGACGTTGTAGGAAACGAGATCAAATGCTTTCGAAAGGTCCAGGAAACATGCATACACTGGGGTTTTTCTGTCCGTGTAGTATTTGACAGTGTGCTTTAGTGCGAAAATGGCACTCTCCGTAGATAAACCAGCACGAAAACCAAACTGTGAATCATGTAACTTTATGTATCTACTGAGATGAGAATCGAGCACACTGTCCAAGACTTTGGCCATCACAGTCGCTAAAGAAATAGGCCTGTAGTTACCCGTGTCTGCTATATCTCCTGTCCTATTTTTCACAATAGGTACAACTATTGTATCTAGTAGCTGCTGTGGTAAGTACGAATGCCCCAAACATAGATTGAAGAACACAGTCAACACTCTGGGCAGATGTATTCCAGCATTCTGAAAATGCTCGATACTGAGCCCATCGTGACCGGGGGATTTCCCTCTTTTCATATTTTTAATAGCGGCTGATACTTCATCACAAGCAAATTGCAATGGTGCCCCTGATCGACAACACTCAGCATAGTTCACCGTCATCACCGGCTGAAGAGGTGAACTCACCTTAAATTGTTTTTTGAAAAGTCCCGCTATCTCGGTGCAGTCAGATTTTCCCGCCACATTTACAGGGAGACTTGGCTTGTTATTTAGCTTTTTGGTACATTTCCAAAATGAAGTAAAACATTTATTAGAATGATGAGAAGCCAAAATATCCATTTTAATTTTGTCTTGGTTTTTAATGCACCATTTTAATTTAGATTTAAATAATTTACGTGTGTTTTTCATATCTTCAAACAAGGGCCCACTATTGGGCTGACCATAGTCCATCCACATTTTAAACTTAAGCCGAGCTTGGGCGTGAAAGTCCTTTACATGCTTATTCCAGCCTCTAATACCCTTATTTTTTCCTACAACGCTCTCTGAGGTTTTACTACTTCTAGCCGCCTCAGATAATATACATACAATATCAGAATACATGCTATTTATTAAAATTTTATGGTCCGAATTATCACAAAATTTATCAGCACATGTAAGAAAGACTTCGGGAATAATCATATTTTCTAATTTATTTTTACACAGAGAAGAGTATTTGTCTATTTCTTCTGCAGTTCTTTCCCCCCAATTTATACCATTATAAGCAGATTGAATATTACAGATTTTTTGTCTAATAACCGCTATATTACATTCTAACTTCAACGGAAAATGATCTGACCAGAATGAGTCATGAATAACTTCAATATTTACGATTGTTTTAGCCGCCATCTGTGTAGCGACACAGTGGTCTAGCCAACGCTTGCACCCATGTAAATGTAGTAAAATACAAGTGATTAAAAAAAAAAAAAAAAAAAACCAGACTAGGGTATTTCTTAAATTGTCTTCCGTGCATAACAAACGTCACCTTGGCCGTACGATTTGCGGGTCTTAGGAGGTACTCCTACTGTCATAGCTATAAAACCGTCAGCTAAACTAACTTATTAGTGGTTTTTGATAAACTTATTATTATTACCTATTATAACCCCGTTAATTATTACCTATTATAAATCTACAAAAAATTATCAGTTTAACTAATATTTTACTTAAACCATACTATTTTTCTTAAAAAAAAAAAAAAAAAAATAGCTGTACCATCGAAACAAAACCTTACTCTCTAAACATCTACATTGTCAATTCATATATATCTGAAGTATAAAGCAATGAAATATAATAGATGATCAAACGAACTTCTTGAAGTGAAGTTCGATCATTATTATATGAATTGCTTTATACGAAGATATAAAAACCCGCCCATCCATGATTAAATCACATAACACGTGTTCAGTGCATTTAACCCTTGAATAAGGTTTTGTTGAATTATAGGCATAAACATAATCTCTAAAGAATGAGGTGTCTGGACCGTCCGCGACGTAACTAGTGGTAAAAAAAAAAAAAAAAAAAACACAGTTTTACGTCTCTAAACGTGCGCAACTCGCTAGTATATAGAGATAAACTACATTGTCAATTCATATATATCTTCGTATAAAGCAATTCATATAATAATGATCGAACTTCACTTCAAGAAGTTCGTTTGATCATCTATTATACAATGTTATACCAAGATAAACACTGTATACATTCCTGTGCTACTTAAAAGAAAATAACTTTAAGTAAGAACTTAAGAATTAAAAAAAGTATTCTACGCAAATAAGAAAATACAAAAAATAAGAATGTTTTATATAGGTAACCCAAATTATCCGTGAGCTGTCAGTGTCGCCACTGTCTATGCAAATATGTCCAATCGCCATTATTTTTATTAAAAAAGAGGAAGAGTATATTTTAATTTTTTTAATGGCAATTGTTTTGAACATTATTGCCAATGTCAAGTTAAGAGGAAGAGTATTATTTTAGTTCCTTTTTTTTTCGGAATGATAGACGCTGTTCGCCACAGATGTGTGGAAGTGTGTGTGTGAATGTGTGTGAGTGTGTGTGAGTGAGTGAGTGAGGGACCGACCGACCGACTGACTGACTGACTGACTGTAGAAAGAGACAGAACGAGAATGAAGTTTCACTTCTTCCGCGCGGAGGGACTCCACGCACGCACATTTTTTTTCCTTTTGTCAATTATTAGACAAATAAAATACCGGTCAAGTGCGAGTCGGACTCGCCGACCGAGGGTTCCATACTATCTTTGGACGTATTAAAGTTATTTTACTATTCGTCTAACACCACGAACACCACAGATAGCAAAAAAAAAACAAACCGCAAAACTAAATTTGTTTGTCGAGGTTTTTTTAGGATTACTAAAAAACTGTACAACCTAGAAATATAATTTTTTTTTGTCCTGTAAAATATAGATAGACATGTATTACCCATAATTATTTCAGATTTTTCTCTCCACAAACATCGGAGATAAGGGAGGGGACGGACACTTGAAAATTTTTATGACCCATTTCGAACCCCATTATAAAAAAAAAGGTTTTATTTTCATTTGTGATGAGGTTGTGTTAGTAGGATCTAAAACTATTCCAAGTTTCAAATCGATAGCACCAGTTGTTCCTGAAATATATAGGTGTGACAGACAGACAGACAGACGAAGTCAGACCATAAGCACAAAATACAGGTGCCATAAGGGTTCCTTTTTTACCTTATAGGTATGGAACCCTAAAAATGAGAACTGTCCGTTAAATTCCTCACGACATCACGCCTGTATACGATTTCTACTGAGGGAGCCCTGACGTCCCGAACGTTGACGCTTTTTTTTTGTTTTTTTTTTTGTGGGAGAACTGTCGCTGTTGTCCGCAGATGGCCATTACAGCTTTACCGGACAAGAGGGCGAGCGCTTAAAGCGCTCCAGCCAGGGGAGCTCTATATCTTGATGATTTATTAAATAAAAAAATACGTGTCCAATATTTTTTGATAATCTAACTGACGGACTAATTATAATTAATATTTTATTACCCAGTCAACATCCGTCGACAAAGAGAATTTAAAAAAAGTTAATTGTGCGTTATGAGACTCCAAAAAGGTGTGTGGTCATCATGTGCTGGTCACTAAATGCAACCAGCGCTGGTTTTCAGCCAGTACCGGCGGTGATTCAAGGAAGACTAAGTGAAATACCGTGTTCTAGTTACTACTAGAAACGCCAATTAAATTTAATTCTAATTAGGTCAGTTTTTTTTTTTTGGGGAATGATAGACGCTGTTCTCCGCAGATGGCCATTACAGCTTCACCGGACAATAGGAGGCGAGCGCTTAAAGCGCTCTAGCCTTAACGGCAGAAGTGCTTTAAGTTCTTTCTAGTTACTACTAGAACACGGTATTTCACTTAGTCTTACCTATCCTATTATCCTATTTACAAATAGGATTAAGTATTACATAAAACCGGTGTCCTGGTAAGAATAGCACCCTCCCATCTCCTCCCGTTGGGCGTCCGTAAGAGTTTCACAATAGGAGGCGAGTGCTTAAAGCACTTCTGCCGTTAAGGCTAGAGCGCTTTAAGCGCTCGCCTCCTATTGTCCGGTGAAGCTGTAATGGCCATCTGCGGCCAACAGCGTCTATCATTCCCAAAAAAAAAAAAACTGACCTAATTAGAATTAAATTTAATTGGCGTTTGTGAGTGTGGCAGTTAGCAGTTATAAAGATCTGCATAATCGTAGATGCAACTTAATTTTTCTACTTGTTGCCAAAGCGGGGTAAAAGAGTATTTAATTTTGGTAACCCATAATTTAAAATTTCCTAATATACAACTTTTATTAGACATAGGTGCTACATTGGGCCCTCTCTACGTATGTCGAAGGCATAATATAAAGTTCTTTCATGATTTATATAATCAATATACTTACTTATATAAAAATTAATCCCTATTTCCCTTGGTCGCGCCATAACTTGAAACTTCACCTATTTTATCCATCTTTTCTTTAAGATTTCTAATACTTAGAAGGTTCTTACGGAAAAAAATAGTACAGTTGTGCAGAAAATCAAGGAAATTAAGCGGGCGGAGCTGCGCGGGATAGCTAGTCAAGATAACACTAATAAAAAACTGAATACTAGTATTGATCAAGTTTTTATATTTATTACGTAAGAACTTTAATTAACAGTAAAAACTGTTAATTCACGCCATCTCTTAGAATTATTATACAATCGTATGTTATTGATTGACACAAATAGATAAATCATAGTTTTTACACCGTATTATACCTACCTAAGTACCTACAAAATTAGCAAGATGTGTTTTTGATAAACATGTTTGATGTGCGAATTGAAAAACCAAATCGAAAACCAATTCTTATTGGTTAGTGTGCGTAAACGAGACAGTAAGAGTAAGGAATACCACTAGTGTGCAAGAGACAGACGATATCTTTTGCAAATATTAGGGCTCAAGATATACTAGCTGCAAAGTTTTTACCAAATATCAAGGAAACTTTCACTTATTATATGCACATATTGTAATAAATTAAAACAAGAATATTACTTACGGGAAATTATGAGGGCGATCCCAAAAATCCACTATCCCACACACAAAACTACTGCGACGTTTGTAAATTGAAGATTTTTATTATATTGTAAACAAACTCCGATAACCTCGGCAGGTTCAAAAGACGCGGGAGAACCGTACCAACGTGAATACTTAACGCGAATCTTAATTCGGTCGGGTTATGCGGACAGTCGGACACAAGCACGGTAAGGCGGACGTCAAGTGACTGACAGATAGTATCACTATTTTAGCACGTGACGTTAATGGGTACTATATTCGCGCATGATAATGTACGTTATCGGGTTTTTATCGCGCCAAGGATGGTTTTTGGCGAAATATTTCGACAATCGGCAAATAAGATGTTTTATTGCTGCAGATAAAAAAAAGAATGCGTTCGTAGTAGCGCTTTTCAATAATAGATGGCGGTAGTGGTGGGAATTTTTTAAAGTTTTGCGCATTTATCTTGTAGATGCTAATTTTATATACACAGACATCGGGTCGTAAGTGGTTTATAAATTTGCTATAAAGGCTTTTAACCGAATAATGTAAATATAGCAACGACTCCAGCGTGTAGACAAGAGTGTATATTTAATTGGCGTATGCCACAGATAAGAGCAAACAATACTTATACTAAGCAACTAATATATTAAATAAATCTACTGTAGTGAGCAAAATAATCTCTACAAATATTATTACCTCTGGTAATAAGTAACATGGACTATCCAGCAAAAGTATCGTAAAAAGATTGACGCTCTTGAGATGTGGTGCTGGAGGCGCTTGCTGAGAATTAAATGGACTGCCCACCGCACCAATGCGTCGATCCTAAAAGAGCTTCGCATCCAACAAATGCTGTCGTCGATTGTGCAACTGCGAGTGCTTAAGATGTTTGGACATATCATCCGCAATGAAAGCTCTTTGGAACGACTTATTATACAAGGAAGAGTAGAGGGTCAACGTTCTCGCGGCCGATCACCCACAAGATGGACAGACCTCATAAGATCATCAACAAAGTGTTCCCTTACTAAATGTACACGCAGTGCCACGAATAGGGAGACATGGAGAAGTCTCGCAAAAGCCGTGACCAATATGACAGACAGTCCATGACCACGACCACTCCACCAGGAGTGTACGACTAAGTAGTAGTAGTAAGTAATTTAGCGTGCGTACGTAACACTAATCACCATAATATAGTCGTTCACCGGTATCACTCGACGTAACGAGTCCTGTCGATCAATCGTCTCCATGTGATAGCTACAAATAACTCCATGCGATAGAATTTTAAATGCATACTTCAATGGGAATGCCTGGTGATCTGTAATACTAGGCTCGACCTACAACAAATACCAGTCTCTATATATCGTGTAATATCATGACTGTACCTAATTGTGATGATGAAAAAATTTGAATTTGAAAAGCGTGACATGACAACATTATAATAAAAAAAAAAACTGATAATCAACTGCCAAGCGGAAATGTGTAAACCTATGTTCCAGTTTGCAGGGGACTGACTGTAGGTGGTGAAATAACTGGGCTCAACGAGTAAAGTCTCGGGTCACCACAGGTAGTGCAGCGGTCTATAGGCAGGCGTCGCTTACCACCAGGTGAAGGTCTTGCTTGTCTCGTCATTAGGTGACATAAAAAAATACATTAATAGTGCATAACGGTGATACCGGTGAACGACTATATTATGAAAATATTTATATGCAAATATCCATAATTTAGTGTAGCTCTTTTACAAATCTCACAGTTTGTGTATTTTGTTTATATATAATGCTGAAAAATCGATTAAAAGTGGTGTTTGTATAAAGGGATGACATTATTTGTATAAAAATATAATAGTATAAGTGAGGGGGCTAAAAGCAAAAGCGCCACTGTCCATTTTGGCTCAAACTGAACTAAGAATGCCATCTGATAGAGAATTCTGAAACCTATCGATTGAATACAATGTTAGCACTGGCCCATAGAAAAACGGGTTTAAAATATCATTTGAGAACTAGATAAACATTCACGAACAAAATGACATCTAAAATGTGGTCACGGAGGTTGCAAACTTATCTGTGCTGGTGGCGGAAACGTGAACTAACGATTTATAATGATAATGACTTGTAGTTTGACAGTTTCATATAGACAGTAGCGACACTCCTATCGGCAAAAATAAATTTGTCAGGATGTGGCTTGTAAAGAAATAGCGACACAAGGGCGCTATTTCTCGCTACCACTTTTTGAACCGTGACACCAAATCTAGTTTAAATATTATATCGATGTTTGAGAAGCAAATACGCTACTGTCCAAATTGGCCAATCACAGTAATCACAGAACGATCGGCCATGACACTTTTGTATTGGCGGTAGATGATTTTTTGTGAGTAAAGCAAATGTATTGCGCAAACCTTACACTGTCCCAACGCACAGATGCAAAAATAATACTGTCCTGTAATAAATTTTATTTTTTCCCTAATAATAATTATGCTTGTTTCCATGATTTGAGTGTTATTAATAACCACTAAAATGATCTATGATCTCAGATAAATCAGTTATCTGATTATTTTAAGTCCCTATAATACGATAAACGTTTTTGCTACTTTTCGCCATAAAAAAATCTTGGACAGTGGCGCTTTTGCTTTTAGCCCCCTCAAGTAAGCCGCTCTACAGCTTATATTATTTAATATATTTGACTGTGTACCCCGTGGGGTGTCCGGGTAAGAATACCACCCTCCCATCTCCTACCGTTCGGTGTCCGTAAGAGATGACTAAGGGAAAACAAGAAGACGGGCAGCAGCGTCTTTCTATTGGATTACCTACCACCTATACTGCGGATTGGGACGATGGGATTATAGCAAGTGGCATCCCCTCCCTTCAAAGGGGAGGCCTTTGCCCAGTAGTGGACGTATTCTGTCTGATTATGATAATGAGGACCCGACCACGGCGGCCAATCTTTTTTTTACACAAATAGCCAAATACGCGGGAGATATTATAGTGCACGCGTGCTTGCGTAGACACAAGTGCACTCTCTCTTCCTTTACTCTCACAATACGATTGGGTGAGACCCGGTCGTGTCGGTGAAGTCAGTAGCAGAACCGACTTGTTACATGCCCATCCGACGCATGAATCATCTTAATTTTCAAACAATCTGGTGATTGGCATGTATTGTCCCACCAAGTAAAGAATAACTAGGTAACACAAAGTTTAGGACCTCCATTGAGTACGGCGGCGACTCCGAGGAGGACGACGGCGGGGATGCGACCCCCGTCCCCGTGACCACCGTGACTGGTTCCCGGGGGACTCAACGTCTCCCAGCGGGGGCTCAAAGGCAAGGCACTGAGGGGCTAATGGTGGAGAGCCCGGGGATTCCCTCTCATGTGCCGATGCGACAGCCGCGGGGGTTTTAGTGGGTAAGAATCCCACATACCCCGGTCGAGCCCCACAGCTCCCGGGGATCTTTCGAAGATTTCCCCGCGTCAAAAAAAAAAAAAAAAAGGTACTTGGACCGGAAGTGAAGCCACATAAAGGAATACCAAATGACAAAGTAATGACACAGTCAAATCATCATCATCAGCTGCTAAAAGACGTCCACTGCTGATCGAAGGCCTCCCCCTTAGAAGGGAGGGGTTGCCATAATCCCCACGCTTGGCAGGCGGCTTGGGGATCGCAGTATAGGTGGTAGGTAATCCAATAGAAAGACGCTGCTGCCCGTCTTTTTGTTCTCCCTTAGTCATCTCTTACGGTCACCCAACGGAAGGAGATGGGAGGGTGCTATTCTTACTCGGACACACCACGGGTGGTGGCCGGTTACAACTGGAGTCAATGATATTATAAACCATAGATATTTTCTCATAAATATAGTTAAGGTATGATATCCTAAACACCGCAGTGCCTGAAGACGAAGGTTTTTAACCAGTGTGTGTTGCCAGTGATGACATATGGTACTGAGACGTGGTCTCTAATGGCTGGCCTTTTAGAAAAGTTCAGAGTCACACAACGAGCCATGGAGAGAGCTATGCTCGGAGTTTCTTTGCGCGACAGAATCCGAAATGTGGAGATTCGCCGAAGAACTAAGGTCACCGACGTAGCTCTCAGAATCTGCAAGTTGAAGTGGCAATGGGCAGGCCACATCGCTCGAAGAACCGATAACCGATGGGGAAGAAAGGTTCTCGAGTGGCGACCACGAACCGGAAGACGCAGCGTAGGTAGGCCTCCCACTAGGTGGACAGACGACATTGTGCGCGTCGCAGGTAACCGGTGGATGCAAATAGCCAATTGTCGTTCATTGTGGCGGTCTAAGGGGGAGGCCTATGTTCAGCAGTGGACGTCTTCCGGCTGATGATGATGATGATATCCTTTCCTTATTAATTTATTTTTTTATTCAGACATTTTTTTCTTTTTTTTTTATCATTATTATTTTTCTCTTACATTTTGATTATTAATTTTAATATTTTAGATTAGACTACAGTATACATATGTACGTACTAGTAGATTAATATTAGTGTTTTATTATCCTCAATAGTTGTCAACTCTAGAATGTAACTATAATTTGTAATGGTGCCCAAAATACAGGCTTCGCCTAGTTTGGGACCAACAGTAATATAAAATGTAAATACTGAAATGCTAAATAAAGATTATTATTATTATATTATTTAGGTACTTTTGTACAATACTTTCTTTGTGCATTTTCTTAATACGCATGAAGCCATTTTACTTGATTTTCAAAGGCCACACGTGTCGTTCGTTTGATTTGACCGACGCGTGACTTATTGCTAGTTCACCCAATTTGGGTGAAATTCGATGCTTCACTTTTAATGCCTAATGGCGTATCTATTGTATAAAATATAATTGTAGGACATTATTATTAATGTGGAGAGTAAAACTCGTTATGCTGTCGTTAGAATAGTAAAATTCCCCACTCAGGGTTGCGTTATCAAATAATTAATAATTAAATAGTTATAATTACATAGTTACATTGCAATAATTAACATTATTTCATTGTTTATGTGAAAAGAATTAAACGTGTTGTTTAAAAATGTCCTATTGTTACATAACAAGTTTTATTTTACTTTTTTATTCAAGTAAGTAAGTGTTTATAGGACTTACATTTTTTTTATTTTACTTAATATAGTTTATTTACAAATACACTTAAACTAAATAAAAAGCAAACCTTTAAAGGTAGGGGGTACTGTCCCCTACAAGAAGGACGGTTAACCGGGGTATGTGGGATTCTTACCCACTGATCAGTAAATGATCAGTTGATTAAATTAAGCAAGGCCAGTCCTTAGATGGGTGACCGTTTAGTGGCACCCAACGGGAGGAGATGGGGGGGAGGGGAACTGCTATTCTTCGGAGCGGACTCCCCACTGGTCAATCTCAATAATCGAAAATAATCATATACGGCTCCGACAGTTGATATGACAGATTTAAAAAAAAAACTATTTATATACCATCTGGGGTGGATAACACGACAATAAATTAAACATCATGTGCGTAATGACGTTCCTAGTCGAATGCCTAATAAGAGATTAGAAAAAGTGATTGTAATTAATCTAAAAAATAATTACTAGAGAGGTTTCGGTGTGATCGTGTCGAAACATACGAACGAGTAGGTATTTCCGCCCGCGCTGTTGCTGCCCGTACCAGAGGTTAATGGCCCAATATTTACAAATGGTGTTTTATTGTGATTACGTCTTTCTGCCGTATATTTTGTTGAAAAGTACATTTTTTTAAATTTCTTCGTAAGCATTTATTTGACGATTCCAAAATACTCCTGTGTAGTGGTATTACCAGATTTTTTATTAATTGTCGTATCGTCTTCCCCACATTGTATATGTCAGAGTAAAGACTCAGAGGGCACTATAAAAGTAACGTGACGTCAGTTATGCTAACGTCACTGATACTAAAGGTTACTCACACTGTGACACCGACAGGTAACTATAAAAATATGAGGACTCCCCCAAGTGGTCTCCGCCAGCCCCTGCAACCACACCAACGCCAGCCTTTAACCATCAGTGGAACCATCGCTTATGATTATTAATTAACATTACACAAGGATAGTTGATAGTAATCATAATAGTAATACAAACGACTCACCCGAGAGGCAGTCAAACCTTTTGAAGAGTATATTCCATAACATCCTGTAGAATGCAGCTCCAACCGATGATTACTAAATAATATTGGTCCGAACGCTCCGATGATCTAAGCAATACTATGCCTGCATCCCGTCTGCCACGTTGTATTTGTAGTAAATCCAAACTCACTTTTTTTTATGGGAATGATAGACGCTGTTGGCCGCAGATGGCCATTACAGCTTCACCGGACAATAGGAGGCGAGCGCTTATAGCACTCTAGCCTTAACGGCAGAAGTAGCGACGAGCTCAACGGCACCTCAGGGAGGCACGGCCTCGGCTTGGGCTGTCGCTTAAGAGAGGGCTGAGTTTACCACCGGTTCACAACGCGCCCCCACTGAGAAGAACCGGCAAGAAACTCAGTGGGGTGATGCACGTCGTTGAGATCGCATACGTACGACCCTTCGGCCTCGCCGGCGAGACCGGTGTCTGATAGCTAGTGTAGCATTCGGTTGTCGGGGTGGGTTCGGCGCATCCCGGTCCAATAGGACCGTCATGGGGTCAGGGAGGCGATTCTCGCACTTTCGAATCAATCACGAATTCGAAAAAATATTCGAATTCGAACTATTGGCGACTAAAAATCACGTAATTGTATTCTCGACATGTCGAGCCCAACCTATTTCGAACGCTATCCGCTCGAACTGCTTCGACTGATCAAGACCATTCGAATCGTCATCTCGAGTTCGAATCACAACAAATGTCAAACCTTACCGTATAATATGATTTTAATTTTAAGATGAGTGAGTACCGTATTCCTAGATTATTTTATTCAAAATAACATTATTGGATAGTTAAAGTATAACTACACTTTACGAAGTCCTCGCACTTGATTAAAACTTAATTCATTACCAAACAAACAATCAACACCACAAACTATTAATTAAGAGATACTGCGATCGACAGCCAATTAAGATAAAATAATTATGCCGACAAGATAGAGTAGGTATATACACCTAAACATCACATAAACGCCTTTAAGAATACGGACAACAATAATAAAACTTATCTTTTTATAAATAACCTTTCGGGCATACTAAAACAAAATCGTAAACATAAATACATAAACATATGGTATTTTTGTTTTGTTTTAATTTTACTTCGCCGAAAGACAGGCAAAAAGGTACTAGGCTCATAGAGCCACAGACTACTAAGTACGAAGTACGAACCATAGATTTGTAAAAATCTATGGTAAGAATACACAGCTTTGTGTATTTATTACTCATTAATTTGTGATAAATTATGTGAAAAATCGTACAAAATGTCGTTCTACCATTTTATAGACGTGAACCACTTTAAAGATATGTTTTTCTACTAAAAACATTCCATCCGGTAAAAAACCCGTATCAACTACTGGAACGGAATGACTCGCGGGACATTTATCTTTCATAATGGCAACATTTTCCTCATTCGAATAGAGATTATTTCGAAGTTTACTTCGATTCTGGGGGGCGATTCTCGCTTACTTCGAATCGACTTCGATTTCGAATCTGCAATACGAAGCCTATCTCTACTAAGAAATCTCGTAACTCGAAGTGATTTTCTCGAATCTTGTATTCTGGGCAACAATCGAAGTAAACTTCGAAATAATCTCTATTCGAATGAGGAAATTGTTGCCATTATGAAAGATAAATATCCCGCGAGTCATTCCGTTCAAGTAGTTGATACGGCTTTTTTACCGGATGGGATGTTTTTAGTAGAAAAACATATCTTTAAAGTGGTTCACGTCTATAAAATGGTAGAACGACATTTTGTACGATTTTTCACATAATTTATCACAAATTAATGAGTAATAAATACACAAAGCTGTGTGTTCTTACCATAGATTTTTATAAATCTATGGTTCTTACTTAGTAGTCTGTGGCTGTATGATCCTAGTACCTTTGCCTGTCTATCGGCGAAGTAAAATTAAAACAAAAATACCATATGTTTATGTATTTATGTTTACGATTTTGTTTTAGTATGCCCGAAAGGTTATTTATAAAAAGATAAGTTTTATTATTGTTGTCCGTATTCTTATAGGCGTTTATGTGATGTTTAGGTGTATATAATCTTGTCGGCATTGGCTGTCGATCGCAGTATCTCTTAATTAATAGTCTGTGTTGTTGATTGTTTGTTTGGTAATGAATTAAGTTTTAATCAAGTGCGAGGACTTCGTAAAGTGTAGTTGTACTTTAATAAACTATCCAATAATGTTATTTTGAATAAAATAATCTAGGAATACGGTACTCATCTTAAAATTATAATCATATTATACGGCAAGGTTTGACATTTGTTGTGATTCGAACTCGAGATGACGATTCGAATGGTCTTGACCAGTCGAAGCAGTTCGAGCGGCTAGCGTTCGAAATAGGTTGGGCTCGACATGTCGAGAATACAATTACGTGATTTTTAGTCGCCAATAGTTCGAATTCGAATATTTTTTCGAATTCGTGATTGATTCGAAAGTGCGAGAATCGCCTCCCTGGAGTCAAACTCACTTTTGTGAGAACTACCTTCATCAATTATTATTTATGTAAAACTACCTTCATCAATCACTATTAATCCATTAAAAGTAATAAGCAATTGAATTACCAGAATAATCCGAACAATGACAACAACCGAAACCCCAATAATAAATGGCCAGCATCACCTTCTACCGGAGACCCTATAGTCCACCCCTTTATATATATATACATTATGATTAAACGTAATTGATGTTTTGTGAGTGCGGTAATTAATGCTTTGACGTGTTAGTGGCTGTCAATGCTCGGCAGCGGTGCGTGGCAGTAATCAGCAGTGATTGTTAGTGCGCGTCAGTAGCAGTTAGAACTGAACAGTGCGCGGCAGTGATAGTCAGTGAGCGACAGAGCGTGGCAGTAATCAGCAGTGATTGTTAGTGCGCGTCAGTAGCAGTTAGAACTGAACAGTGCGCGGCAGTGATAGTCAGTGAGCGACAGAGCGTGGCAGTAATCAGCAGTGATTGTTAGTGCGCGTCAGTGGCAGTTAGAACTGAACAGTGCGCGGCAGTGATAGTCAGTGAGCGACAGAGCGTGGCAGTAATCAGCAGTGATTGTTAGTGCGCGTCAGTGGCAGCTAGCTCTTAACAATAGTTAACAGTGCGCTGCAGTGGTAGCCAGTGAGCGTCATTGCGTGGCAGTAATCAACAGTGATTGTTAGTGCGCGGCAGTGGTTGTCAGTGAGTTATAGTGTAAAGCAGTGAATGCAAATGTTTAGTCAGTGTTTGGCAGTACTTGTCAGTGCAAATGATAGTACCATTTTTTTTGGTATTGGGAAGGAATCTTTCATACATTTATAAATAAATAAATAAAAAATACGTTACTTGGTCTTTGTAGGGGCGGCGGCGGGGTTATGTGGAGTCACCGTGGTAGTATTCTGGCGAGTGTCTGGACACTCGCCAGAATCTGCAAGTGCCTACTGTGGCAGAAGTATACAGTGTGTGGCAGCGTTATTATTATTATTATTAAGTAAATATTAGTGCAGTGGTGTGGCAGTGATTATCACCAATTAAGTGTAAGTGTTTGTCAGTGTATGTCAGTGAGTGGCAGTTATTGTCAGTGTATGTCAGCGCGTGGCAGTATTTATAAGTTGCTGTGAAGATGCATTATACACATTATTTTCTCAACAGGCGTACATATAACGGACGGTAAATTAAAGGACTCCGAGGAATTTATATCAGCCGTACGCATTCTAAACGTAACAAGAGATATCGTCATGGATGCTACGCATTATATTCAACGGTTGGAATGGTTTAAACAGGAGAATTATGACAATGCGCCTTTTGAGGTATGCCTAATTATGCAGTGCAGTCGCCATAGACCCGGGGGGTGTCCGGGTAAGAATAGCACCCTTCCATCTCCTCCCGTTGGGTGTCCGTAAGATGCGACTAAGGGAAACAAGATGATGGGTGATGGGATGTGGCGTCTTTCTATTGGATTACCTACCACCTATACTGCGATCCCCAACCCCAAGATGCCTGCCAAGCGTGGCAATTATAGCAACCTAGCTGATGATGATGATGATGAGGATGATGAGTTGCCGTACCGCAGCGGGGAACCAGAGGTCAAACAGGTTTAAATCCCGCGTGGAGTGCCAAAGGGAGGATCCTCCGACTGAGCGGGGTGTGATGCACGGAACAAACTTAGTGTTGCCGTTTGGATTTTTTATTTTATCTGGGGTGTTATACAAATAGTAAAACAACTTTACGTCCAAAGAAGGCACGCAACCTCAGGGTTGCGCGAGTCCAACTCGCACTCGACTGGTTTTTTGAAGTGAAAACTTCTTTATAATACACACATCAAAAGTGTCTAGGGATCAACATATATTTTTGCAATAACTTTTCTCCTGATTGATATTAATTAAAATTTTCTTTAAGGATTCATCAAATAAAGTGTTTTCGTTTGTCACAGTAACGATAAACCAAGTCACCTTTGCATTAATAAAGAAATTTGCCATTTTCCTAATAAAGGGATTTTTGACATTTGAACCACTAACACAAAAGTTCGAAAAAAAGACTGAAATAACAGTTTTCTTTAAAATTTTATTGGGTAACTTAAACAATTAATAATCCGTGTTTCTACCGCGAACACTAACAACACAAGAACATCGGTTTGGCATACTCAAAATGAGTTCATCCAAATCACGCTGTGGAATGGCCGCCCATGTTCGTTGCAACAACAAAAAAAGGTCTTCTTGCGACTGGATACCCTCCATATTCGGCAGAGCTCTTCTCTGTAGCATATCCCATGCATGCTCAATCGGGTTCAAGTCTGGCGACTGAGCAGGCCAGGGCAGGACATTGATGTTAGCTGCGGCGAGAGTCTGTCTTACAACTCTTGCGGTGTGCGGTCGTGCATTATCATGCATTAACTGAAATAAGGGACCGATTTGCACTTGTAGAGGAACGATGACGTCTGATACAATCGTCTCAGCATAAATTTGAGCGTTGAGGTTGCCTCTGATCCAAATCAACTCAGTTCTTCCGCCGATCCAAATACCCGCCCATACCATGATGGTTCCACCACTATAAGGATGGACTTCCTGGCAGGATTTTAATCGCTGTTGGCGTCCAGGGGTTCTCCAGTGTCGTATACGTCTTGTATCCGGTCTCATACCAAAACGAGACTCATCAGAAAAGCACACGAAACGCCATTGTTCTTCTGCCCAATTTCTGTGTTCAAGAGCCCATTGATATCGAATCCTACGATTGTGCATTGCTATAGGTGGTACCCGTAGCGGTCTTCGGGAATGAAGGTTCACTTCATGCAAGCGGTTTCTGACTGTTTGGTCGCTAATTAAGTTCCCTGAAGAGTGATGAAGCCTCACGGCTAACATCATGGCAGTTATTGTTGGAGCTCTTCGAGTTAAGATTTGAATATATCGGTCTTGTCTCCGTGTGGTGCAGCGATACCGTCCTCCATGGCGCTCAGCCACGGTACCAGTGCTTCGGTAACGTGTCCAAAGTCGACTGATAACACTCTGACTTGTATTCAGAGCTAAAGCCACAGTACGTTGCCGGGAACCAGCTTCTATCATTCCCACGGCTCTGAGCATTTCTTCCCTGCTTAAATGACGTCGCCGCTCCATAATAACGTTGGTTTTAATCAGTAGTAGGGAAACAGTAGCACTAATAATGTCTTCAATGCGTTGTATGTTTTTATAGGGAAAATATTGACAGCTGATTTTCATCTTTTACTCGAATTTGATTCACAGTTCCTGATTCAAATTATGAAATGCACCAAAAAGGATCCATATAAATTTATAAAATCATAAATTTATTACAAAGCCACATCTCAATCTCAAGAAATCCGCTTAAAAATGCTTGATCCCTAGACACTTTTGATGTGTGTAGTTGTGATTTGAAAGTCAATGAAACGATGAAGCTATAAGGGAGTGTCCTAATAGAACGCGATCAGGCGATCATCGCGCGAACGAACGACGCGACCATCGCGCGATGACGGGCGAATGTACTGGCGGTCGCGCAATTCGCCCGACCGCCAACTAGGACACTCGTTCGACGTCCATATGTTTGAGATTTCATCGCGCGATGGTCGCGTCGTTCGTTCGCGCGATGATCGCGTGATCGCGTTTAGTTAGGACATCGCCTTTTTTTTAAGGTGACATTAGGAATTTTTTTTTTTTAATTTTTGAAGTGGACAATAATTTTTACTGTTACACTTCTACCATGTGAATTGCACACATGTTTTTTTTATTTATTTTTTCTTAATATGGACTTGTTTTTAAGGTTGGCTTCATGATCTGTCTGATTCGAGAGAAGTATAGGAAGATGATTGATAGATATAATATAAGCATGGCGTTGGAGCATAGACTGTTTACCGTTGAATTATTAATGTATTTAGAGGAAGTTGAACATATTTATTATGAATTAGAACATTTTGGTGAGTTTCACTGTGGTTTCACTACATCTATCCAATCGCCGCAATGTTTTATGTACACTCGGCTTAGAGGACATACCACTGGAGAGAGCATGATGCGCTAACCCCCTCTGCCAAATTTTTGTTCATATGGTCAGGTCATTCTTTATTTGTGTGCGTGTATTTTTGAATGTGTTGCGAGTTTACTATAGTGTGGGTATGCGTGAAAGTGTATCTGCGTGTGTTTACTTCGCCTCCCGCACCCCGCAAAAGTGCCACGAAAAATGTCTTCGGGGAATCAACGCGATACTAACTCCTTTGGTACTTTTTCTGAGACACTCGGTGACAACTCGACCATAGATAAATATGTATGTCTAGGAAATAGATATTATCTTTCTTGATGATGGGTATCTTTTGACATAAAGTTGTTGTTTGGAAGGTAGCGCCATCTAGTGCTCACAGTTGAAACTGAATAGCACAGAATACATTTATAATATATAATTTTCTAATTTTAAATGCCTTTAAAATGTTTTTCTTTCTTCAGTTGTATATGGAAAATAATAATAGCAGAAACAAAAATAGAAACAAAACAACTGCCGTATAGTGATTTGAACTTCTTCCATTGGGTGACGTAAGAGGCGACTAAGGGAAAACAAGAAGACGGGCAACAGCGTCTTACTATTGGATTACCTACCACCACCTATAATAGTAAACTGCGTTATGGCAACCCCTCCGTTCTAAAGTAGATCCAATTTAATGGATCACATTTGATACTTCTTCAAAATTAACAACTTACGGCCGAACCTACATACATTACTTATATTAAGCGTTAATCACAATTAGTTAACTGTAGTTAAATTTTTTAAGTAACGTTTGCGCCCAATGTCATAAATTAATGCTTACTTTACAAATATTAGAATTTAAGGATGCATAGTGTGCGACTAGTGCGTCCAAGGCGACAAATATATCAATAATTGTCATGTGTTGCCAATACTAAACGGGTAAATAAAAGTTTTATTCTAAATATTGGCTTATTATGCAAAATATAAATATTTATTGAATACTTGTTATAAAATCAATGGTTTATGGAACAAATACAAGATAAACATGCGTTGTTTTAATCATTCTCACAATTATTTTTTTCATGTGGCAGTGTTGGTATAGCAGTCACGCTTGATAAAATTAAAAAAAAAACTTCAGTGACAGCAGACACCCACAGATATTTAGATATGAATATGATAAAATATGATGACTATAAAATATAGTCATCATATTTTATGAGGTTATTTTAGGGCCTCCTGAGCCTGACCCCGACTGTACCGTACCGACCTGTTCATAGGTAGGTACTAGGTATCTATAGCACTTTAGCCCTTGATATCTCGATCTCCCAATGAATTCAATATTCTTTTCGTGTCGTAGTGGAACGATTGCTGTCAATCTGCAAGTACTTCTCCGGTTTATTGTACAGAGAAAACTCGAAGAATTATTACGCCTTTCGCTGACGCTCTTCTCAGAGACCGCAGAGAATAATCGACAGACGTCCAATGCCACTGGCATTGGACGTCTGCGTGCACGCATTGTTCCGACTGGTGATGATGATGATTTTTCAGTGAATATGTTGCACGAGACAGAAAGGAAATATGGGGTACACACAGCTATAGACCAGAAGTACGTCGAGTACGCTCCAACGACGTTCGGCACAGGAATGCTCTCCCCGACTACGGTATCAACCACAAGAAAACCAAAGAAACTCAAAATGCCGAAGTTCATTCAAAATATGTTTACTACCAAAAAAAAAAGTACCCGGACATGGTGGCCTTTAGAATATGGATGGGAGATCGAGTACTGGTGGTAGCAAAGTGTTGCCAGTTTATACAAAATAATAATAATACAGCGGGCCTAAAAAGGCCTAAAATGATATTATATTCAATAGACATGCCATTAGCGCATGAAAAGTGAAACAGCAAAATTCACCCAAATTGGATGAACTGGCAGTAAGTCACGCGTCGGTAATATGTAACGAACGTAACGTGTGCTGAAAATCAAGTAAAATGCCTTCATGCGTATTTAGAAAATGTACAAAGTACTGTCAAAAATAATAAGGAAAGGAGGAGATACCACTGGAGAGAGCATGATGCGCTAACCCCCTCTGCCAAATTTTTGTTCATATGGTCAGTTCATTCTTTATTTGAGTGCGTAATTTTTGAATGTGTTACGAGTTTACTATAGTGTGGGTATGCGTGAAAGTGTATCTGTGTGTGTTTACTTCGCCTCCCGCACCCCGCAAAAGTGCCACGAAAAATTTGTCCGGGGAATCGACGCGATACTAACTCCTTTGGTACTTTCTCTGAGAGGATATCATACATTTGTTTAAGAGAAAATATTTATATGACATGAGGACATGAGTCACAATTTTTGGCGCGCATTAGTAGGGATATAACGTATCTATGGTTTATAATATCATTGATTTCATCTAAAAGGAAATCGTATTCTGCATTCCCAGCAGATTCATCGCAAGTCCTGTAATTTTCGTAAAGTGGCAACACATTTTATGTTAATCATACTCAATTCATTTATTACCAGATTCATATTTGGTGTTAATTCTGCCATTCGAATAATAATTAAACCGTTACTCACTCACATTATGATTCACCGAAAATGGCCTTTTAAGACGCAGGCTTAAATTGTTTTTTTTTACTCCGTTTAAGTTTTGTATAAGTATAATGAATGACTGATTATTCACAGTTAGTTATTTTGAAAGTCCATGTAATAAAAACGATATTTTTTTGTAAGTTCATATTTTTATTACACTAAAAAATATTATGACAAAAAAGACTTAAGATTCGCATATAAAAAAAAATATTAAAATATATTTTATATCCTACTAAGTACTATTATATATATTTTCTATTTTCTTCTTCTTCTTCTATTATAATACCAGCCCTTGTTTATGTCCCACTGCTGAGCACGGGGCTCCCCTCGAGATGAGTGGGCATAGTCCACCACGCTGGCCAAGTGCGGGTTGGCGGACTTCACACGTCATTCGAGAGCTAGTTAGGCTTTCTCAGACATGCAGGTTTCATCACGATGTTTTTCCTTCACCGAAAGCTAGTAACAATCGCACAAAGACGATTCGCACATGATTCATTGAAGAAATCAGAGGTGCGAGCCGGGGTTCGAACCTGCGCACCTTGTTTCCAAGGCAAGCGCTCGCCCACTGAGCTGTTACCGCATACATACATACTTCTTCTAATTTTATTTTTATTGAAGTGCGCCATCAACTGCCCATTATGTTTCTCTCTCTCATTTTCTAGTTAGGTTGCCTGGAAGAGATTGCTTTTTAGCGATAAGGCCGCCTTTGTACATTGATATCTTCAACGTATTGTTCAATTTACATGTAACTTTTGGTGTACAATTAAGTGTATTTATTATTATTATTATTTCCTATATGTATTTATCTTCACGGGTTATATACCCGGGTATTTTAGAGGCTTGCGTGGGGACGGATCCAACACGTAGGGGCCCTTTTTAAGAAGTAAATGGTGTTGAAATGAAACTAATTTTAATATTATTATTATTTTTTTTTATTACAATGTGTAGTAAGTATTTGCGTAAATATCAGAAATCATTAAGTAAATGGTGTGTAAAATGGTATTATTATTATTATTAAATATCAGAAATCGTTACTCTATCTATCTTATAATAATCCCGGGCCATTAAGAAACTCCATGCGACCAGGGTACGATAACTTTGATACGGGCCCATATCCGGATACACTCCTGATTTCCACAGATTTATTCGTGTAGCTGGCCACCTCCTTCCCTCCATTCCTTCAGACTCGCGCCGCCATCCGCGACACGTATTGATAGATCCCCCAGACCCAATGTCGGCCCTATTGGACCATGGCATTGAGCCTGCCCCTTCCGGACAACCGTATGCTACACTAGCTATCAGACACCGGTCTCGCCGGCGAGGCCGAAGGGTCGTACGTATGCGACCGCAACGACGTGCATCACCCCACTGAGTTTCTTGCCGGTTCTTCTCAGTGGGGGCGCGTTGTGAACCGGTGGTAAACTCAGCCCTCTCTTAAGCGACAGCCCAAGCCGAGGCCGTGCCTCCCTGAGGTGCCCTTAAGCTCGTCGCTACTTCTGCCGTTAAGGCTAGAGTGCTATAAGCGCTCGCCTCCTATTGTCCGGTGAAGCTGTAATGGCCATCTGCGGCCAACAGCGACTGTCCTCCCAAAAAAAAAAACCCTTCCCTTCTATATGAATGAGGGGAGTGATCAGCGGGGGGACTCACTCCCCATGATTGGTGCGAGCAGTCATGGGGAGCGAGTCCCCCTCTGACTTGGTTTATGTTATATTCGTCATATTTTGTTATATTTTTCGGTCGGCAACAAACAATATTGTGCTGGTTAAATGATTTTATGAGAAAAATAAACTGCTTAATTATGAAATAAAGAAATAATTGGAGCTCGTTGAGGGTCATGTCGGATCTTCTCAGATGGGGCCGCGTTGTGTTGTGAGAAGTTTTTTGGTTCTCTCGAGGGTATCCGTCAGTAGGTAGGTATAGGCTTATGTGGGATTCTTACCCACTAAAACCGCCGTGGCAGTCGCATGAGAGAGGAGATCTGAGCTCTCCGGAGGGACCTGCACCTGAAATCCCTCAGCGCCTTGCCGTTGAGACCGCCACGGGGGGCGCATTATAGACACCAGCTACCCTTATTTATAATCTATAAATATTTCCTTTGTATTAGGTTGTCTGGAAAAAAAAAATACTTTTAGCGATAAGACCGCCTATTATACCTTTTTTTAGTTTGAAACTTTCAAAAGGTCCCCGGGAGCTGTGGGGCTCGACCGGGGTATGTGGGATTCTTACCGCTGTCGTATTGGCACATGAGAGGGGACCCCAGGGCTCTCCAGTAGGATCTGCACCTGGGGCCTTGCCTTTGAGCCCACCACCGGGGGCGCATTGTAGCCCCCCGGGAACTAGTCACGGTGCTCACAGGGACAGGGGTCACAACCCCGCCGCCGTCCTCCTCGGAGTCGCCGCCGTACTCAATGGACGTCCAGCTATTACGAAGGTCTATCCGTGCCTCTAGCCGTACTTACTCGATGTAGGGGTAGCTCACTAAGATTATAATATGTCTCCAGTGAGTCAAGCCTTTCAACTTCAGCCATTACAAAATACTATACTCAACGAACTCTCATGGCCTCTGAAGGCCAAACTACTCAGCCACTCAACTGAGAAATCTCCATCGAGAAGAGTGGGCATTGAAGCCTTATTGATTGGACGTCAAGTCGAAGAGATGCATGAAACTACTCTGAAGACTTCTGAAGACGACACTGATATGCGGATTAAATTATTCAGGTCTGTCACTACGCTATTCAATAAAGTAAACTAAAAAAATAAAAATAAAAAATGTGCGTGCGTGGAGTCCCTCCGCGCGGAAGAAGTGAAACTTCATTCTCGCTCAGTCGATCGGTCGGTCGGTCGGTCGGTCCCTCACTCACTCACTCACTCACACACACACACACACACAACTCAACTCAACTCAACTCAACTCAACTCAACTCAACTCAACTCAACTCAACTCAACTCAACTCAACTGAACTGAACTCAACTCAACTCAACTCAACTCAACTCAAACCCACTGAAACCCACTGAAACCCACTGAAACCCACTGAAACCCACTCACCCACTCACTCACTGACGGCGTCACATGAGCGCTTTCATAACCTTAACAAATTTACGCCTATCGCCTATCGTCTAACACCTATCACTTAACGCGTTAAGTGATAACGCGTTAAGGTGATTCATTTAACGCTTAACGCGTTATGTGATAACATTTTTGGAAGTCGCATAAGAAGTTTCACTTCAATAATGTGGCTGTGCTCGCCGGCGAGCTCATCGTCGAGACAGCCTTGAATAAGACGTCCAGCTTAACGCTGTTAAAATTCATATTCACTACTACATTTAGGCACAAATTCGAACCGACCCTTAAGTCGTATCTTCGTCGGTTCTGCGTCTGACCTCACCCCGGTCGTGTCGGTGTCGTCACATCGGATTGTGAGAGTAAAGGAAGAAAGAGTCACTTGTGTCTACGCAAGCACGCGTGCACTATAATATCTCCCGCGTAGATGGCTGTTGGCTGCTGCTCAAGTCATACTTGCACGCAGGTACTGCTTGAGGGACTGGTCCGACTACCATCTCTTTTGTTATTATTATTATACTTTATTGGCTACACATATAAACAGAGAACAGTACAGAACACATAACAAAAGACAAAGGTATCACAAAGGGCGAGCTTAACTCAAACACGTGAGTTCTCTTCCAGCAAACTCGGACATAGTGAGCATGAGAGAAAATGTTATCGGGTAAAACCAAGTGTACCTACAGATGTAAGATAAACCTCTTTGGCCTTTTATTTTGTTGTATTTTCCTCGTATTTATTTCTCTCTCCGTTTGATCTTTCGAACGGCAGGACACACTGTCGCTGATTCTAATCTAATTGTAAAAGAAAATGAAAAAATGACAAGCCCGCCGAGTTTCTTTCCGGATCTTCTCAGTTGAGGCTGCATTGTGGTAGCTTCTAAAAAAAATTACCGTTTAACAGTGCTATTTGAAATAAATAAAAAATATTATACACCAAACGGCCCATCAAAATTTTTTGGTAGTTTTTTGTACTTAATTTTACCTTTTATTTATTGTTTAGTTTAACCCAATCGCAATTTTTTTAATGTTGGGTTAATGTCTTTGTGTATGTTATTAACGTTTATCCACCTGATAGTTAAAGTATCAACGCTTGCTTTTAATTATATACTTACTCATACGATCGAATTTTAGAAACGTAATTTTAATTGTAAGTGATGTGCATTCCTGTAAGTGACACATACACTCTGTTATTAGGCAATTATGGTATTAATAAACTAGGAGTAAGGACGGAGTTATCTAATCAAAATTTACTCCCGGACTAAAAGTTACTCCGCGGAGCCCCATGGTTTAACGCTTGAGTAAGCATAGATTTGTATTGTATTTCTAACTTCCATTGAGATATATATATACTAAACATAACCTAAATATATTTTCATATTTGTTTGGTATTCGTGCGAGTACTTACTAGTGTAGTTTTAGTGTTAGTGGTATTTTGTAATTATTGTAGATTAAAATGAATGATGAATGATAGAAAGAATTGAAGAAATATTACCATTAATAGCTGCAAAAAAGGACTTGGGCTCGTGGAGAGGTAAATAAACTATCTCAATAAACTAAACTATTAGGCTAGTTATGTAGGCTACAGCCGATGATTCAGAAATAACTAGAACTGATTTAATACTAATTTTTATTAAATTAAATTACATTTATAATATCTAATTTAAATTTGTAGTGACCGCTTCGATGTTAGAGGCTAGAAGTGAAGAGCCGATTCCGTCGCTATGGGTCCATACAATGGATCTAGTTGTGCGCCGTCAGCTGGCTTTCGGTACACGTGCTGGATGCGTCCATACAATAGCCCTTCTGTTCTTGGATAGGTTGCATTGTCAGCAAGTTTTGCATTACACGCGCCGGCTCGTGCTCGGCCCACCGTGGTTTCTGCTCTTACACGCGTCCTTTGAGGTGCACTGTAGTTTCTTGTTAGGGACGGTTTAGCGGTATGTAACAGGCTAGATCCGCGGCCTAATTGTTATATACTTTTTGCTTTATAGATAATATTCTGCTAATAAAAAAAAACACAAATTCTAAAACCATTATCTTGAATTCAACAAGAGAAATACAGAATATTATGATGTAAGAGAAATATAGAGTGAAAGTTGTGATTGTCAAATAAAAGTGTCAAATATCAAAATTTACCTAACTGCCAGTGTCTTTTTAATCATTTTGTTCATTTTTTTACTTTTAATTTCAGTGGGTTGCCATAACTACACCTTAGTCTCAGTGTAAGAATTGTATTGTTACTCCGAACCTACTTCGTATTTATTAATACCGTTATTAAGACGTAGCTATTCCGTGACAAATCTAGAATTAACTACTTCCGGTGTAACTTTGGAGTAAGAGTAAAATAAGCAATTTTTATTAATAAGACAGTTTGTGTTTAGTGGATTAGTCTTTGGAGTGCCTTTTAATAAAATATAATTTCCTTTCCCAGATTAATGTACGAAACAGTAAGAGACAGCGATTTAAAAGTGAAAAGAGCTGAACTCATTAAAAGTCACTACGAAAACTCTAGTGTATTCGAGTTGGGCTACTTGATGGGTGATGTTACCGACAAATTCAACATTATGTCTGACATTTCAATGACCCTGGTGCGACTGTACGACGAATGGAAGCCGATCGAACACATCAACGCGTATGAGCAGATAGCTAACAAGGCAATAGAAGTCAGCCATTTGATTGAAATGATGAAAACTGTAAGCAAGAAGGACAACGAGAAATCAATTGGTTTCTTTTGAAGGCACAATAAAATGATTTGTTGTCAATGCTGATCCTTTTATTAATTCCCAACGTACACATGGCGACACCAGTGGCTTGCCTTTGATGAGCCCTGTATCAAATTAGGGAGCTTGGGTTGTTCAAATGATGGTACGGCCTTAGAGATTATGTAAATAAAATAAAGAATAAAGTTAGATTATGTGAGATCATGGATTTCACGAATTTTTGGTTACATATGTTTGGGGCCCTGTAAACCGGGGGCCCCGTATCATTAATACGGCTGATATTGCGGTAGATACGCCCCTGGGCGACACCAACAGCGGACACCAACCAAATATGAATCTGCTAATAAATGCATTGAGCACAATTCACCCAAAATGTGTGACCATATTACGACAATTTGAGGATTTGCGAACTATCTGCTAGAAATGCAGAATAGGAATTCCTTTTAGATGAAATGCTTAATGTGGTCTTTTAGGCCCGCTGAATATAGACTGTTTGGACTTTGAACTATTAGAAGTTGAACACTGCGAATCGTGCGAGCGGGTGAGATATATTGTTGTTATTTTCTGCCATTCGGCGCGTGCTGATAGAGCGACCTGCACCCGCCGCATTCCCCGTCTCTTTCCAACAATTATCTGTGTTGTAGCGTAGTTATCGTTATATAGGGTTGTTATATTATCGTTATATTTAGCTTAATGTGTCGACGTGTGTACACACGGCATCCCTGTTACCAGTGAATACGGAAAGTGTTTCAACGACTAACTGCCGGTCCCAGTACCAGATCGATCCCTAACTATAAGTTAAAATCATGTATCAAGTCATCGATATCCCGCGAAAAAACTTCCGAAATGGAGCGATAACTAAAACCCTGATAGACTGTCATTTCTAGTAAAGGTAGATTTCTTATCTGTTTATTGAAACGGAAATCTGTCATTATAGATATGGTAACTATTTTAACTTATAGTAAGGGATCAATAGAATACTGGGACCGGTAGTAAGTCGCTACGTTACGTAGCGGTTGGCAGACAATGGATGGGGAGAGCCGAAGATTGGGCTCAGTGGCGTGCCTTGGGGAGGCCTATGTCCAGCCTTGGACTGATGTGGGCTGATGATGACTTACAATACAGAGTGTTAAAAAAACCCCTATCGTATTTTATTCAGTGTATCATTACATATTATATACATATATAAGTATGTATGTAATTTGTACAAACAACACGAATCCGATCAGTGTGACTAGATTCAGTATTTTCATACTTTTTTACTATATTTTATGTCAATTTTGAAGATCGGTATTTTTATCGGTATTTTTCCGGAAATCAGTATTTTTGAGTATATTTTGGGGAAAAAGAATATGATAACACTATAAGCCGTTATTCTCGCGAATATTGATGTTCAGGGAGTTTCCCAAACATATTCTATATTACATTTAGGAGATTGGATCAATACATTGGATACAAGACATTACTGGGTGCTGCGTTTTATTATTTTTTGTTTTATTGTTAATTAAAACGATAATTACATCAGTTACATTAACTAACATAAATTCAGAAATATACAATTATAAATAAATACTTATTAAACTAACACAGAACAGTTGACAACCTCGAATACTTTCTCTCACAGACCGCCAGACACACTCGGATAATTTTCTTCCATTCATCAGCAAACACATCACATTCAGGATTCAATGCCCTGGCATTGAAGACCTTTAGTGTACGTAGGTGGTGCAAACAATCTGTGCCGGCGGTTGCGGCGGTGTGCAATTTAGTTACCAGGTAGTACAGGTACCAGGTATTAGCGTACCTGCTGTGTATACTTTGCACCAACTTCAATAATATTTAAATTATTTTATACTTTTCAGTATTATTGAAGTAGGTTCAATTTTTTTTAAATAGTTTATTTTATACTTTTTAGTGATATTTTCATACATAAAGATTGAACCATCCAAGACGGTGAAATGATCTAGGTAGGTTATGGTCACATTATCGTCTCCATAGTTTTACATAATTCATGTTTCGTAAGAAATAATTTATCCCGTTCTATTGAAATTTGCATGGAATCGTAAGTAAAGGAAAGTAGTTTACTCTCTCGAATAAAAATAGAATCATCGAAATCGGTTCATATTTGTCAGAGTAATGTACATATTGGAGAACATCAGTTTTATGGTTTTTACCAGATAAATTCCTCCACATCGTTCATGGTCCTCCAGGCAGTTCTTATCCGGTTGTGATAACATTCATACAGATTCATTACAGTGGTTCCATCTTTCGAATAAAAAAACAATCATTAAAATTGGTAAATATTTGCGAGAGTTATGACCATTTTTGTCCTCAAACAGCGACATTATGTCATCTAAATAGCATTCCTGCAGGTTTCCTGCGCAGTCACCATTCTTGTTTTTTCAGGAACTACTTACTTACTTATAAATGCGTAAGCGATAATTTTTTTATGGGACCCAATTAATGGATTGAAGAATTAATGGAAGAAAGATTTTTTCACATCGGTTCATAATTGCCAGAGTTATGCGCGAACATACATAACAACAATTTATATATTATACCTATACAGACTAATTGAGTTCCTCCTCCTTTTTTGAAGTCGGTGAAAAATAGCGCGGGCGAAACTGCGTGGGTTAGCTAGTTAATAATAATAATGTCCTCCTGGCCGATACGACCACAGCGGCCAATCTTTCGCCAGATCATCATCAGATATATGTATGTATGTATATACATACATACATACATAAAAATCACGCCTTTTTCTCGTAGGGGTAGGCAGAGCCCAAGGGCCGCTTTTCGCCTCCGTGAGAAACGAGACGTGATGGGTGGCGAACCACATCGCCGCCATTTTGGTTAGTTAAATTATTTATATCATTGACCATTGCGTTCTCACGAATAAGGAGGGAAAGGCAAGGCTAGGTGTTGTGAAAAGGAAGATTGGCAACTTAGAGTGGGAAATAGGAAAAGTAGGATATTACCGCCCAGGAGGGCAAGGGATGGGACAGTAATAGCTAGGGAAGCCGGGGTCGCATACCCGTATACTATACCACAACTACCGGACAGGTAAGTTGGGATGAGTATCCCATGACTCCATATACACGTGAGATATTATAGTTCACAAGCGCTTGCGTAGACACAAGTGCACTCTCTTCTTTTAAGCCTACCTCTCACAATCCAATGGAACACGACCGGGGAGAGCTCAGGCGCAGTAGCCCGATTCTCGTAATAACAAACAGTCCAAATAGCGGTGACGTTTTGTTGTCTTTCGATCGAAGTCCTATCCAAAATCGGTATTCTCGTATACCATTATACGTAGTTCGATAGGACTTCTACTCAATTGGATCGAAACTAAACGATTAGTCAACGAGTCATTGTTCTGTACGTTTTGCTATTCCCTGATAGATGTCGTCTAATCAATTTTTGGTCTTGGTAGGAGTTTTGTGAGATAAGCTAAGAGCTTAGGCTTTGGGAAACTCGAGATTAATTCGTTTCCGTTCCCTCCACAAACATACTAATTGTTTATTAATTAAAATACGTGTTTTTCTCTATTTATTAGTTTATTCTATCTCTCTTAGTCTAATTATATTTACCTTAAAACCATCTCGCTCACACTATCTTCTAACTACTCTCTTCACTCACAGCGTACGATCCTATTTTCGTCTCACTCACTCACTCCTAGCTCTCATGTTCCAGCTTAGTGCTACAATCAATATTACTCGAACATGAGTTCTATCATGCCTAGTCGCGTTCCATATCCCAAATTTTACGTATTTATTTATATTATACATATTTCGCCTTATCAGCTTCCTTTTGTTATTTCTTGCTGTGACGAATTTGATAGTAAATACGTAAGTCCGTGGCTCATTTAAAAGTTATTTTATTACTTTGACTCGCACCACAAGAATAAGAAAAGCAAAAATCTTGTTTTGATTACGAGAATCAGGCTACAGTAGTCTGATTCTCGTAATCAAAACAATGACGTTAACGTAGCGACTCAGTCGTTTAAACACTTTTCGTATTCACGTCCGTCGATTTTACTTCAACGGCAACGATTTAAAAGTCGTTCGATTAAACTATCGTTGGTGTCGCGAAACGCGAGGTAGTTTTCGATTATTGTCGCAAACGCGAGGTAGTTTTAGATTTATTTGTAATTCGTACCGACAATGACGGTACCGCCGCCGCGCCAAGCTATAAATGCGCACGCAGGCACATTTTACGTTTATTAGTGAACGAGCTGGCAGACAGGCGACATCGCCATGGCGCGTGAGAGCGACGATATTGGGTAAGCACGGACGAATGGAGACAGGGAGTGACTCGAGACGAGACCGAGCATGTTCCTGGTAAGTGCTTATATTATTCTAGTTAATAAGGACCTAACGCGGTGGTTCGATACCACGACAGAGCAAAGATTATGGTTTGATGAGGATCCAATGATTGCGTGTGACCTTAGGTCAAAGATCCATGTCATTGGACAGGCCGAGCATTTGTAAGCTCGTGCAAGGGAGTGGCCCGGGAGCACACTCACAAGGCATAGCCATAGTTAAACGATCGACTATGAAGATGGAGAAAGGGCAGGACTATGGGGAAGGTGGAGGTCCTCGTGGGCACAGACCCATGTCCAGCGGTGCCACAGCCCTGGGTAAACTGTATCGACCAGGAACCCAGGGCTGAACGATAGCGGAGTGAACTATACCGACCAGGATCTCCGCTAAGGAAGGGAGCACCCGGGCGCAGTCGCTGCGCCCCTGACTGGAGCCATAGTCGATCGGAGGGTAACTCTGAATAGATCAGGCCCTTGGATGGCAAAGCCTATTAGTCTAGTTATGAAGCGAAGCATAACTGATGGATAACTCATACGGAACATAATCTTTGTTGCGCACATACTAGTTTGTTAAGAACCTTGGCAGGAATCCCATTAGATATGAGATTCCATGATTATAGGGCGCGACAAAAATGGTGGAGGTGCTGGGATTCGATTTGGAAAGCTGGATTCGTTCTGGACTTTCCACTTTAGAACTCTCTCTAAATACTCTCCTTGTTTTGAGATAAATAACACTTTGAATTGTTTAATGGTACACTGCTTTTGGGTGTTGCAGGCATTAGTGACCATTTTCTATCTAAGTTTTCTATGCAAACATTTGATGGCAATGTTGGGAAGATATCTTTGTATTGGGTTATGTTGTTAAACATTTCTAAACCGAATGGCAAATTGTAACATATAAATGAAACATTGGTTAGCATTTGTTAACACTTGTTAACATTGACGCTTCGGAACCTAAATCCGAGATGCGACTTACGAGCCAGCCAATGTTTAATTGTTGTATGTGTTTGTAAGCATTTTCCCTTGCTGTGGGAGCACCTTAAGGTAAACAGCTATAAAAAAGAAACTTATAAAAATGATTTTTATCAATTACATTATCATTATTTACCCTACATTGTCTTTGTGTTTGTGTATTTGTGCTGAAAATTTATATTTACTCTAAGGGTGAAAATGTTATTTATTGAAATAGTGAATAGACATTGTTTCAAGCACTGATAGCCATCAGTGCTTGAAATGTTTTTTTTTTTAGCGTGGCTTTGAAAGCGTTAGCGTTAATATCATTATTGAATTTGGCATTGCTGTTGCTTACGTCATAAGCAGCGTAAGCATCAATAATTTTTCGTAACGTTAATTCGAATTAGCGTTGAGTGAATTTAGCGTTAATAACGTTTGTTTGGTAGCACGTATCTTGAAAACAGGGTTGTCAATCCTTCAAAGGGTTTACCCTGGTCTCGAGATTTTTTGTTAGATTTTTGAAAAATGTTACATTTAGCAAACATACGTGGTAGGTCCCGGTAATGCAGTTGCAAATGTGTTATCGAGGATCTGAATGTCAAGGATATTCTACATTTGCGGACATGAGCCCGACTAACGACTAGATTGATCACCTGGGAGTTCGGTTGGAGTTCTCATAAGCAGTGGAGTTTATTCTGACTATGGATAGTTTTATTAAAAAAATAAATTTTATGACGTCAGTTATTGTGACTTAGTTAATTATTTAAATAATAAGTTGAGCAGAAAATAATATAATAGCATGGTGCACGATGCAGTATATAGGGTGAAATCCTTGTTGTACTGATCATGTTTGGGTCAAGCCATTCGTGAAGACAACTTCGACAAAAAGGACTTCCTGAGTTAATAATAACAATGTTTAATAAAGTTAAATTGTGTACATAATTATATTAATATAATATTAATATAAGTCTTGTGGCCTGCTTTAATATAAATAATATTAATAAGGTAGGCCTATATTATAATAAAAAAAAATATTATGTGGGTACCTTGCCGATTATCAATAAAATAAAATGAATAAGTAGGTACTTTCATGAAGAAATGTCGATTCATTATACATACATAAGTACGTAGATATAATTAAATCTGCAGATTTTAGTGGAAAAAGACTTATTATTGAAGTATAAGGTATATTATGCTATATTGAATGAGACTTATATGTATTGTATTAATAATAGATAAATACATATTTACGTATATAATACGTATACGAAAAGACAAGTCTGATAAAAAATTAGGCTCAGCCGTGGCAAAACATGTCCATAGTTTACATTTTTCGTAATGTTTACATTCTATTTAAATATTTTCTTTTCTAGAAACAAGCATATTTTTGGTGTAAATAGAGGCGTTTGTTTTAAGAAAAAACAAACCCTAGGATATGCTATATGATTTTGTTTCATGAGTAGACTTTAATATATCATGGTAACGTAATTAATACTTTGAATTAGACATGGTATTTCGCAGGGACCCTTGTACTTGTGTAATATTTTTGGTAAAAAATCTTTGATAAACCGAAAAAAAAAAAAAAAAAATGAGAAAAAAAAACTTTTGATTGATTTAAGCGTTGCGCGACTGGTGATTTACAGCAACTTATCGAGTGGTATGGTATCTACTTTAAAAGTAGCGGCGTTTGCACTTTGTATTCAGCATCAACATCAACACCAGAGTCGCGAACTGTGACCTGTGCGGTGCTATTGCCCGTCTCGTTTGACGGTTAAAGTGATGGTCACTTGCTATACTATAGTGATCATCGGGTGACTGTTGAATGATTCATTCGGTAACTTGAGTTACCAATAAATACTAATACTAACACTCGGTTGACATCAAGGTTCGGTGGAAAGCTGAAGCTTGATGGTCACTTGGGTGGCTAGAGATGCGCAATGGCCCTGCTGATATAGCTAGTAGACCTGATCATAGTTAGTATATTCTAGAAGTGCATGTCTGAGTTATGAGATACTAAAACTTAATCTGTAAACCGTGAACTCAACTTATAATTGTCTTTAGTAAAATTATTTATTTTACTGCGATGAGGTACGACGTATAAAGTGTATTATCTAGGGGTACGACGTTCTCATCACGTGAAGCATGGCAGCGTTGCCGAATTAACGTTGATTTTATCAATGATGGTGATGGTGACGTTGCCAAGTAACTGTTTGTTTCGTTGATGTTGCCTAATGATTATATTATTGATGATAACTCTTAACGTTATAATTTTCTACCGATGCCGGATTGCGTTATTTTTATGATTCTGATGCTCATTGACGTGAATTGATAGTATTGGCCCGTAAGTCGCCAGTATGACACACACGACCTTCTTTTCGTTTTGGGAGGCCCTGGACGGGAGTCCAGGTAAGGTCAATCCGCCAAATGGACAGGGCGTGTAGGAGATAGATGAACTAACTCAGTAGGAAGCACACCTTGGTAGTTCCGATTACAGCATGCAGCATGGCTGCATCACAACTATCACGAAGCGGGCAGTAAAAGGATTTCCACATCCGCATACTCTCCGATAGCAGCTAGGTTTGTCAGTTAGAGGTAACACTATTAAATTCGGGCTGTATAGGCATGTCACCAAAAAGTGGAATCAGGTGGGCAACTTCAACAACATAAGCATTCAATGGATGGACACAAGGGCCCGTGGCAATAATGCAGCGGATGAACTTACTATAGGGTTATCCGTGGACGCTGTGGGAGCTTAACCTGTGGTGCCAGTCCCCTTCGACTTGCGTGATCAGGTGGGACTGTGCAATGGGGACGGGCGTAGCGACTCTTGGGCCATAAACCAAGGCGAGTACAGAAAGGCTGGAGGGACACTTCCGGCCACTGATCGCCGCTACCCGCTACACGAAACAGCTGCTTAGTGTCAAAACAGCAACGGTGTCTACACACCGTAAAACAACCGCTAAAAATAAAAATAACCGCGCGTGAAATAACCGCTGTGACTACTCACAGCGGTTATTTCAGGACAGAAAAGGTTCATTTAATAAACATCTTTTTTTGTTATAGGAGTCAGGAGTTATAGGACTGTCCTCTATACGAGGCGTGCATGTAGGAGGACGAAGCGGCGACCCGAGTGCTTCTGAAGTGCCCGGAAGTCGCCACCTACAGGGCGAGTACTTCGATAGCCTAGGTGCACCTTCCAGGGATTGCCAGCGGCGTCGGGCACTCGCTGGCTTTTCTCGAGGAGTGGGGGTGGATGGAATGAGTCCATTTCCACCCGCATGCAAAGTACGCGCTTTTGCGTGAAGTTGCGGGAGCTGGCCCGTCATGCCAATGCCAAATGGTTGTACTCGTACATCACTACCCTTTTTGTTTAATTGTTTGTTTGTTTTCACAGGGGAAACCTTCGAAAGGTCCCCGGGACCTGTGGGGTCAGCCGGGGTATGTGGGGTCAGCCGGGGTATGTGGTATTCTTGCCACTGGAGCCTCGGCGACTGTCGCATCGGCCCATGAGCAGAGGGCATGGGCCCCGGTGGGGCCTCTGTGCTTTGCCTTTGAGCAAAATGCAAAATAGGCGCATTCTAGCTCCTCGCGAAACAGACCCTTCTTTTTCGTTGGGAGTGTCGCGAAACGCGAGGTAGTTTTCGATTATTGTCGCAAACGCGAGGTAGTTTTAGATTTATTTGTAATTCGTACCGACAATGACGGTACCGCCGCCGCGCCAAGCTATAAATGCGCGCGCAGGCACATTTTACGTTTATTAGTGAACGAGCTGGCAGACAGGCGACATCGCCATGGCGCGTGAGAGCGACGATATTGGGTAAGCACGGACGAATGGAGACAGGGAGTGACTCGAGACGAGACCGAGCATGTTCCTGGTAAGTGCTTATATTATTCTAGTTAATAAGGACCTAACGCGGTGGTTCGATACCACGACAGAGCAAAGATTATGGTTTGATGAGGATCCAATGATTGCGTGTGACCTTAGGTCAAAGATCCATGTCATTGGACAGGCCGAGCATTTGTAAGCTCTTGCAAGGGAGTGGCCCGGGAGCACACTCACAAGGCATAGCCATAGTTAAACGATCGACTATGAAGATGGAGAAAGGGCAGGACTATGGGGAAGGTGGAGGTCCTCGTGGGCACAGACCCATGTCCAGCGGTGCCACAGCCCTGGGTAAACTGTATCGACCAGGAACCCGGGGCTGAACGATAGCGGAGTGAACTGTACCGACCAGGTACTCCGCTAAGGAAGGGAGCACCCGGGCGCAGTCGCTGCGCCCTGACTGGAGCCATAGTCGATCGGAGGGTAACTCTGAATAGATCAGGCCCTTGGATGGCAAAGCCTATTAGTCTAGTTATAAAGCGAAGCATAACTGATGGATAACTCATACGGAACATAATCTTTGTTGCGCACATACTAGTTTGTTAAGAACCTTGGCAGGAATCCCATTAGATATGAGATTCCATGATTATAGGGCGCGACAGTTGGAGCGTATTCTGGTATAATAATCGTCGTTCAATCGTTTTATAACGTTGACTAAATGGTATTCTCGTATGAAAATGACGTCACTACCGATCGGATGCCAACGAGTAAGCGTCAAATTCCGCGATTCAAGAGTCGTTGAACAAACGTTGGTTAATTGAGACGATTTTTGCTTTTCTTCTGCTTGTGGTGCGAGTCATAGTAATAAAATAACTTTTAAATGAGCCACGGACTTACGTATTTACTATCAAATTCGTCTGCACAGCAAGAAATACAAAAAGAAAGCCGATAAGGCGAAATGTAATGTAAAATATAAATAAATACGTAAAATTTGGGATATGGAACGCGACTAGGCATGATAGAGCTCATGTTAGATATATATTGATTGTAGCACTAAGCTGGAACATGAGAGCTAGGAGTGAGTGAGTGAGACGAAAATAGGATCGTACGCTGTGAGTGAAGAGAGTAATTAGAAGATAGTGTGAGCGAGATGGTTTTAAGGTAAATATAATTAGAGTAAGAGAGATAGAATAAACTAATAAATAGAGAAAAACACGTATTTTAATTAATAAACAATTAGTATGTTTGTGGAGGGAACGGAAACGAATTAATCTCGAGTTTCACAAAGCCTAAGCTCACAAAACTCCTACCAAGACCAAAAATTGATTAGAACGACATCTATCAGGGAATAGCAAAACGTACAGAATAATGACTCGTTGACTAATCGTTTAGTTTCGATCCAATTGAGTTGAAGTCCTATCGAACTACGTATATTATGGTATACGAGAATACCTATTTTGGATAGGACTTCGATCGAACGACAATAAAACGTCATCGAAATTTGGACTGTTTGTTATTACGAGAATCGGGCTACAGGTGATCCGCCTACATTGTCCTAGCCAGTAAGAAACAACTACACAAAATTGTTGCCCCCTGCGGGATTCGAACCCGCAACCTCCGGATCGCAAAGCAAACAACGTTAATAATACCAGCCCTTGTTATGTCCCACCGCTGGGCACGGGCCTCCCCTCAAGTGCGGGTTGGCGAACTTCACACGTCATTCGAAAGCTAGTTATGCTTTCTCAGACATGCAGGTTTCCTCACGATGTTTTTCCTTCACTGAAATCTAGTAACAATCGCACAAAGACGATTCGCTTACAACATTACATAAGAATCTTAATTACATTTTTAATTACATGATAATTGCATCTGCTGAATATCGCGGTTGGATTTCTGGACTTAGGCGTAACTAAGCTACTTATTACAGCTATGTTATGGCATTTTTAGTTGCAATAAACATTTTACTAGTATTAATCTAACCTTACGCTGTGTACTTTGAATGAATTCACCGAATCTTACATAAATAAGTGGAAAATTAATACACATGTCGATTGATGAATGATTTTGCATCTTATGCAATGTTGTATAAAGTGTCTATTTGTTTAATATACTCATGTAAGTATATTTTGTTTACCTAAGTTGTTAACAATTTCTTATAAAAGGAAAGTACTATTGTACTACGAGTATATGTACTATAACATATTGTTTAAATAAACAATATTTCAAAAGCTAGTAGAATTTTTAATTATAAATAATGCTAGAAATTCAAATCATTAATTGCTTTTAAGTTTTTTTTTTGGGAATGATAGACGCTGTTGGCCGCAGATGGCCATTACAGCTTCACCGGACAATAGGAGGCGAGCGCTTAAAGCGCTCTAGCCTTAACGGCAGAAGTAGCGACGAGCTCAAGGGCACCGCAGAGAGGCACGGCCTCGGCTTGGGCTGTCGCTTGAGAGAGGGCTGAGTTTACCACCGGTTCACAACGCGCCCCCACTGAGAAGAACCGGCAAGAAACTCAGTGGGGTTAAGGGAATTATGTGAATTGCACACCTTGGCTGCAGCAAGTAAAACACCTTTATCTGGTGGGGCGGGTCGAAATGCGCCCCCAAAGATATTTCCGCCAGTGCGTGACAGGTCTTTTTCGACCCACCAGCGAGTAGATTAAAATTCCTTTTAGATTAAAACTTTGCGATAACATGGTAAGTTTACAATTTTTTTTTGTACTGTTAGAATAACCAACCAACTCCCTTTTTTTTTACCCGGGGGAAATCTTCGAAAGATCCCCGGGAGCTGTGGGGCTCGACCCCAGGGTAAGTGGGATTCTTATCCACTAAAACCCCCGCGGCTGTCACATCGGCACATAAAAGGGGTGAACCCGGGGCCTCCGGTGGGATCTGCGCCAGGGGCCCCTCTATTCCAATAAACAGCGATCCTGTCGATCTTCCTCTTCTCTTTTACTTCGTTTTCCCCAACACTCCTCCAGTCGTTATAGCGGCTCCTTTACCGTTGAAGCGGTTAGGTTGTGGAACTCTTTACCTCTCAGCGTACGAGAAAGTCCTTCTGTGGATGTCTTCTGAGGAAGAACAAAAGAGCATTTCCTTTCTATTGTTAATAGTTAATATATATGTATGTTTAAGTATTTTATAATTTTATTTATTATATCATATTATTTATGTAATTACTATGTGTATTCTTATGTAGGTTTATATAGGTAATTTATGTAGGTGCCAACTTTACTTAACTTTCTATTCTACCTATCCTTCTTAGTTGTTGTACATTTCACTTGCTCTCACACTTTAATCATCTTTTCCTCTACCACTCTGGGGTTTGCTGGTAGAAAACTCAATTATGAGTTAAGCTCGCCTTTGTACTTTTTTCATGTATTGTATTTTATCTGTGTTTTGTGTGTATGTGTACAATAAAGAATTAAAGAACATTCCTCCCGAAATTCGGTTATTAGTTTCGTAGGTGGCTCAAACAACAATAACATAGTACTTTTAGGAAACCAGGTTTCCAAACTCCGGTTTCCTTAACGGCCGAAGGGAAGCGAACGGGGAGCGTATTAAATACGACGCATTCTAGCGTGGCCTAGAGACGGGGTTACATGGGTTGCGTTGCATCCTCAAAATATCTTCAATATATCTTCTTCTTCTCACCACCCGTCCTTGGAGTTGCTACCCTTAGAATATGTATTAGTACAAGCAAGTATAGAATGCTTATTTTCAAGTAAGAACGGTAGGCACGAGCAAGAATATCAGAAAGCATCATATCATATAGATAGATAGATAGAGAACTCTTTATTGCACACCAAAAAGTACAGGAAAACAAAGAAGTACAAAGAAAATATACAATGGTATACATTGGGCGGTCTTATCGCAGGTTGCGATTTCTTCCAGACAACCTTAGGATGGAAAGGAACGATCAAATAGTAAAAGAAGGTAGCCAATGGCGTACAGAAAACAAAATAAAATAAAATGAGGAAAAGCTAAAAATCTACATGTAATATAAATACTAATATATAAGATAAATATTATATATAGATAGATAGATAGATAGACAATTCTTTATTGCGCACAAACAAACAGATACAAAAAGAATAAGACACAAATTAATAAAAAATGCAACAATGGGCGGCCTTATCGCTAAAAGCGATCTCTTCCAGGCAACCTTTGGATGGAGAGGAAAATAAAGAATTTACAAAGAGCAGAGGGTGCGCGCACTCGACATGAATAGGTAACATTAACACAAAGACACATAAAAACACATATGTTGTAAACTATAATATATATACCTACATTGAAATAAAAATATATATATCTATATATTCGATATACATAAAACATAATATAACATAGTTTATCTATGGTGAGGAAATAAGTAATAATACTATAAAACATATTAAGATAGTATAGAGGTGATATCGTGGATGAAAAAAAATAGAAAATAAAAAAAAAGGTCATTGCTAGGAGACCAAGAAATATTCCTTCAGGAGCCATTTAAATGTAACTAAGGACTCGGCACGTCTAATAGTCAAAGGTAGACTATTCCACAGTTATCATATACCTATCTCACCACCACACCACAGTTATCATATATCATATACCTATAGGACAATAGGTACTATACCGTCAGCTGTATTTATCGACTTTTCGCATGTGCCAGATCAAAACCATCATTACTTGTCCCTTAGGTACACATCTATATTATATACTTTACGAGAATATACTTCACCTGCCTCTTGTAGGAAGTACTAAAGAAACCTGCCTAAGGCTGCCTACGATTTGTTTATGGGGACCATAGACCATGGAGCACAAACGTGTACTCTATTCTTAATATAAACTCTATGCTGTTGCCGTACTCGGAAGGTGATCGCCTTCCTTTAGCCCGATTCTCGTAATCAAAACAATAACGTTAACGTAGCGACTTAGTCGTTGAAACACTTTTCGTATTCGCGTCCGTCGATTTTACTTCAACGGCAACGATTTAAAAATCGTTCGATTGAACTATCGTTGGAGCGTATTCTGGTATAATATTCGTCGTTCAATCGTTTTATAACGTTGACTAAATGGTATTCTCGTATGAAAATGACGTTACTACCGATCGGATGCCAACGAGTAAGCGTCAAATTCCACGATTTATGAGTCGTTGAACATACGTTGGTTAATTGAGACGATTTTTGATTTTCTTATTCTTGTGGTGCGAGTCAAAGTAATAAAATAACTTTAAAATGAGCCACTGACTTACGTATTTACTATTAAATTCGTCTGCACAGCAAGAAATTAAAAAATAAGGCCGTTATGGCGAAATATAAATAAGTAGGTAAGATATGGGTTATGGAACGCGACCAAGCATGTTAAAGATATTGGATGTAGCACTAAGCAAGCATGAACGTGAGAGCTGAGAGTGAGTGAGACGAAAATATGATCGTACGCTGTGAGTGAAGAGTAATTAGAAGATAGTGTGAGCGATATGGTTTTATGGTAAATATAGTTAGAGTAAGAGAGATAGAATAAACTAATAAATAGAGAAAAACACGTCTTTTAATTAATATACAATTAATATGTCTGTGGAGGGATTTGAAACTAATTAACCCCTAGTTTCCCGAACCCTAAACTCTTAACTCATCTCACAAAATTCCTACCAAGGCCAAAAATTTATTAGGGCGACATCTATCAGGGAATAGCAAAACGTACAGAACAATGAATCGTTGACTAATCGTTTAGTTTCGATCCAATTGAGTTGAAGTCCTATTGAACTACGTATATGGTATACGAGAATACCGATTTTGGATAGGACTTCGATCGAACGACAATAAAACGTCAACGAAATTTGGACTGTTTGTTATTACGAGAATCGGGCTACTTGTCCTAACCAGTCAGGAGCAATACACAAAGTGGTTGCTCCCCGCATGATAGGAACCCGCATTCTTCAGCTTGCAATGCTTGCTTTCCGCCAAAGAGACTACACGTAATACGATGTTATGCGCGATGTTATGAAAAGCAGTTAAAAAAACCTAGGTTATAAACGATTTCCTGAGCTTAAGCCCAGTGGCCTGATTCTCGTAATCAAAACAATAACGTTAACGTACCGATTTAGTCGTTGAAACACTTTTCGTATTCACGTACGTTGATTTTACTTTAACGGCAACGATTTAAAAGTCGTTCGATTGAACTATCGTTGGAGCGTATTCTGGTATAACGGTCGTTCAATCGTTATATAACGTTGACCAAATGGTATTCTCGTATAAAAACGATGTTACTACCGATCGGATGCCAACGAGTAAGCGTCAAATTTCGCGATTCAAGAGTCGTTGAACATACGTTGGTTTGTTGAGACGTTTTTTGCTTTTCTTATTCATGTGGTGCGAGTCAAAGTAATAAAATAACTTTAAAATGGGCCACGGACTTACGTATTTACTATTAAATTCGTCTGCACAGCAAGAAATTCAAAAAGAAAGCTTTTAGGGCGAAATTTAAATAAATATGCAAGTTAAGGGGTATGGAACGCGACTATGCATGTTAGAAATATTCAATGTAGCACTAAGCAAGCCGGAACATGCGAGCGGAGAGTGAGTGAGATGAAAATATGATCGTACACTGTGAGTGAAAAGAGTAATTGGATGATAGTGTGAGCGAGATGGCTTTAAGGTAAATATAATTAGAGTAAGAGAGATAGAATAAAATAATAATTACAGAAAAACACGTATTTTATTTAATATACAATTAGTATGTCTGTGGAGGGAACGAAAACGAATTAGCCACGAGTTTCCCAAAACCTAACTCTTAGCTCATCTCACAAAATTCCTACCAAAACCAAAAATTGATTAGGACGACATCTATCAGGGAATAGCAAAACGCACAGAACAATGAATCGTTGATTAATCGTTTAGTTTCGATCCAATTGAGTTGAAGTTCTATCGAACTATGTTTATGGTATACGAGAATACCGATTTTGGATAGGACTTCGATCGAACGACAACAAAACGTCAACGAAATTTGGACTGTTTGTTATTACGAGAATCGGGCTACCGTAGCCCGATTCTCGTATACCATATACGTAGTTCGATAGGACTTCAACTCAATTGGATCGAAACTAAACGATTAGTCAACGAGTCATTGTTCTGTACGTTTTGCTATTCCCTGATAGATGTCGTCCTAATCAATTTTTGGTCTTGGTAGGAGTTTTGTGAGATAAGCTAAGAGGCTTTGGGAAACTCGAGATTAATTCGTTTCCGTTCCCTCCACAAACATACTAATTGTTTATTAATTAATATACGTGTTTTTCTCTATTTATTAGTTTATTCTATCTCTCTTACTCTAATTATATTTACCTTAAAACCATCTCGCTCACACTATCTTCTAATTACTCTCTTCACTCACAGCATACGATCCTATTTTCGTCTCACTCACTCACTCCTAGCTCTCATGTTCCAGTTTAGTGCTACAAACAATATATCTCTAACATGAGCTCTATCATGTCTAGTCGCGTTCCATATCCCAAATTTTACGTATTTATTTATATTTTACATATTTCGCCTGTGCAGACGAATTTGATAGTAAATACGTAGGTCCGTGGCTCATTTAAAAGTTATTTTATTACTTTGACTCGCACCACAAGAATAAGAAAAGCAAAAATCGTCTCAAATAACCAACGTTTGTTCAACGACTCTTGAATCGCGAAATTTGACGCTTACTCGTTGGCATCCGATCGGTAGTGACGTCATTTTCATACGAGAATACCATTTAGTCAACGTTATAAAACGATTGAACGACGATTATTATACCAGAATACGCTCCAACGATAGTTTAATCGAACGACTTTTAAATCGTTGCCGTTGAAGTAAAATCGACGGACGTGAATACGAAAAGTGTTTAAACGACTGAGTCGCTACGTTAACGTTATTGTTTTGATTACGAGAATCAGGCTACAGGTTAATCGTTTAACTACTTTTTGTAATAAGACGGTAAATATTTAAAATTGATTACAGCGCCATCTGTGAATGAGTAGCCAGCAACTATTTTTAAATGTCCAAGATTGTAGATTTTGGTGGAAAAATAGCAATTCTCGATTTCTATGATGTAAGTAAACATTTAATCCTTCGTCCCAGAAATAGGTTACCAACCTGCAGCGTAGAATCTAATAAACTTATAGTACTTCAATGTAGTACATATTTACCTGAGAATAAAATAGTTTAAAAATAAAACTTATCGAAGTCTCAGGAGACCGCCGCGGGGGGCTGGTAGCTTTTTCTGCCAACGTATAAGCTTGGCCATACAAAGGGGTAATGCCGCCAGTCTTTTAGGTACCCTTCCCTCCCAGTGCGGCGACAACTTCGAGGAACTTTTTTACCTAGTTTAAATATACATGTTTGTAAATAAACTGTAAATATTTAATAAAACAAATGCTTCTGTGTTTAAAAATAAAAAATACCTCTATATCTATCACCAGGTATCCTCATCGGTAGCGAAGCTGCTGAGTATACAAAGTTCCCTTGGAAACATGACGACAATATAGGCCGCTCAGATAAGACTAAGCTCCAAAAATTGGCTCATGAGTATCTAGTCGAGGCTAAAGCGAAACTGCGCCAGGTCATTGAAGTATGCTCAGACCATTCGACCTTTGATGGATATAACTATGGATTCTTGATAGGCACGTAAGATATATGGTGAAATAATACGAGCTGTGTTCGAAGCCGTGGGTTGTCTGTCCGGGTAAGAATAGCACCCTCCCATCTCTTGCTGTTGGTTATCCGTAAGAGGAGACTAAGGATAAACAAGAAGACTGACAGCAGCGTTTTTCTATTGGATTATCTACCGCCTATATTGCGATCCCCAAGCCGCCTGCCAAGCGTGGGGATTTTCGCAATCCCTCCCTTCTAAGGCTCTATCATTTTTGAACATCGATATAATATATAAACTAGATTTGGTGTCACGATTCAAAAAGTGGTAGCGAGAAATAGCGCCCTTGTGTCGCTATTTCTTTACAAGCCACATCCTGACAAATTTATTTTTGCCGATAGGAGTGTCGCTACTGTCTATATGAAACTGTCAAACTAAAAGTCATTATCATTATAAAATCGTTAGTTAACGTTTCCACAGATAAGTTTGCAAACTCCGCGACCACATTTTAGATGTCATTTTGTTCGTGAATGTTTATCTAGTTTATACATCGATATAATATAAGAATAATTTAGCCATAAAGAAAACATTGCAGTTCCAAGTGTACAAAAACAAATTACAACAGTATGTTTCTTAGGATTAGAATACATGTATTCTGTGCCTGAACTAGGAAAACCTGTATCTCAGGCAACAGATTTCTGATTGGATCAACTGTAGCAAGAATGTGGCAACAGAACAACTACAATAGTAAAATAAAAGAAAAATAATATAAAAACGTAAAGTAAAACTAAGGTAAAGAATTGTAATATGAGCCTCTCGTTGAGTGTGTGAGTGGTTGTAAGTATGTGTATGTGACATGTGTGTGTGTGTTTGTGTGTATATGTGTGAAGAGAGGGTGTGTTATACGTCTATAATGGGTTAAGTTACAAACGGATAGAACTGATTATTAATCTTTGAACAATTTAGGATTGAACATGCAAAAGATTTTCAGTTTCGTCATAAGTGAGTTTTATAAGAAAATTTGTTACAGTCAATTTCACACATTTAAAATTTAATTGGTAAAACACTAATTGTTTACATAATTTGTTGTAAAGATATGGACCGAGGAAAATAAATAATTTTTTAATGTAAGCGTGCTTAGTTTTTGGCATAGAACAAAATGCGTCCTTTCTGCGCTTCATTAGTAGTTTAGGGTCAAAAATAATCGAAGCATGTTGTTTTAGAACAGTATGTAAAATGAATAGTTTTCGAACAGATAAAACATTACAAGACTGGTATAAAACATCGGTGGGGAAAAGAATAGGTCTAAAAGTTGAAACCTTTAGTACAGCCCGTTGGGCTCTTTCTAAGCCAATAAGATGTGATTCAGATGTGCCACCCCAAACTGTGATGCAATAGGTTAGGACAGACTGACAGAGAGCCAAGTAGATACGGTGAACTAAGGTGGGCCCTGCAACATGACGGAGGTTTTTAAAAACATAAACGAGTTTCAGCGAACTAATATGGAGTTGAAAATTTAGGTGTTGGTCAATAATGACACCAAGATATTTAACATTAGAGGATTTCTTAAGGCGAGCACAGTTGCAACAGGTTGAGCTCGAATTAGGACAGTTATGAGCAATCAAACTAAAGTGATCAGGGGGTTGAGAAGTTATTTTCATACTAAAGGAAACAAACTTAGTCTTTAATGTGTTTAGAGTTAAAATGTTAGAGGATAGCCAGTTTGTGACCCAATTGAAACTACTTTGGGTAGTTATAAAAGCCTCCTCCCATGTGCTTGCAGAAAAAAGCAGAGCGGTATCATCCGCGTAAGATATGATTGTACCATGAAAAGGATTAAGAAGTAAGAGGTCATTAATATAAATAACAAAAAGGATTGGGCCCAGAATGCTTCCTTGTGGAACTCCAAAATCCACCGCATGACTAGAACTTTTCAAATTACCAATTTTAGTGCATTGTGACCTATTAGAAAGGTATTCTTTAAAAAGTTTTAATTGAACACCCCTAATACCTAAAGAGTCAAGTTTTTTGATAAGTAGTGGAACATGAACCGTGTCGAAGGCCTTTGCAAGGTCTAAAAAGACGTCAATGACCTTGTTACCCTTATCAAGATTAGAAGAAATAAAATCACTGAGCTTATGAACTGCATCAACAGTGGATTTCCCGGAACGAAATCCAAACTGATTTTCTGAAATTAATTTATTTTTCTCCATGTACAGAACAAGTCGTCTATTAATTATTTTTTCCAATACCTTAGAGATAGAAGGTAAAATAGAAATAGGCCTGTAATTGTGAACACGATCTTTGACGCCTTCCTTATGTATTGGAACGACGACTGATTTCTTTAAGGAGCTAGGAAATATACCGAGTTTATAACAAAGATTGAAGATATAAGTAAGGGGCGGCACTAGACTATCGACACATTTCTTTAAAACTCGATTTGGAATCATGTCCCATCCCATGGTACAAGTATTTTTCAAGTTCATAATAGTACTTCTAATTTCAACATCGTCAGTATCCAAGAGAACAAATGATGACACCTGAGGAGTTGATACAGATTGTTGGGATTGGTTGCAGTTTGAGTTGAGGACAGCTTCCGCATATGTTCTACCAATATTACAAAAGTAGTTGTTTACATTATTAATTGACGTTTGTTTGTCAGGTCCTAATAGTTCCGAAGCTTTATCGTGATTTTTGGAGGAATGTGTTATCTCCTTAATAGCTTTCCAAAGATTTTTATTATTACTTCCAGCACTATGACGCTTGTTTATTTGATGTTCCATTTTTAGTTTTTGAGAATAACTTTACAAAAGTTCCTATACACTAGATAAACCCATATATAAACTAGATAAATATTCACCGAACAAAATGACATCTAAAATGTGGTCGCGGAGGCTGCAAACTTATCTGTGTTGGTGGCGGAAACGTGAACTAACGATTTTATAATGATAATGACTTGTAGTTTGACAGTTTCATATAGACAGTAGCGACACTCCTATCGGCAAAAATAAATTTGTCAGGATGTGGCTTTCAAAGAAATAGCGACACCAGGGCGCCCTGGTGTCGCTATTTCTCGCTACCACTTTTTGAACCGTGACACCAAATCTAGTTTATATATTATATCGATGAGTTTATATATTATAACGATGTTTTTGAACCCATATTTTATACCTTACAGGAAAATTCCAGTCCTCAAAAGAACGTCGAGTTTTTACCTTCTTATATGTTTTTTTCTTCTTTTACGTCTACTGTTTTGCGTGTTTAATTATAAGATTTATATAGTATAATATAATATGTATGTTAGTCTATAAAGTATTTATTGTATGGGCCATTAGATGCCTGAAATAAAGAATTTATTATTATTATTATTTCCTTTATATATTTATTTTCACGGGTTATACCCGGATATTTTAGAGGCTTGCGTGGGGACGGATCCAACACATAGAGGCCCTTTTTAAGAAATAAATGCAGTGTAAAACACCTCCCGGGATCAACTGCTAAAATGGTGAAAAAATGGCAGTTTACCTCGACAGGGCTTATTCCCAAACGCTGCACGATTTCGTTCCCGATAGCTCCATGGCAAAAATTAAAATTAAATTTAATTTATGAAATCGTTCCCATGGACTCCAAAAGCGTATACTTATTTTTATTTATAAAATTGAATTTTTCCATACATTCGTTCCCAGGAGCTCCGAGGATTTTAATTCAAAGTGTTAAATAAATAAAATACCTACCATTTCCTTCTCAAGGGCTCCAAAACCAATCGTGTATGGTTAGCAAAATTAAAACACATAATGATATTTCCTTTTTTTTTGAAATGTTGATTTAATGTTTTGCTGGACAGCTGAATCTTAATGATTGTACAAATAAAAGATATGAGTCAAAAATTAAAAAAAGTTTTATTTTTATTATAAGATTGGACACTGGAGATAACACTTTTAGTAGAAATTATGACGAAGTTAGAAAAAAAATATATACTAACCCCTACGAAACATTGAAAATTTTAATTATAACAATTTTTCACAATCAGTCTAGTCATACCTATTATGCTTACTTATTAGATATAATTTAACAATCAATAATCACAACCAGTTTTACTTTTCAATGGTAGGGGAACACTTAAAATTATAAAATAATCACAGTTTAATCACAATTAACAGCTTTGATACTAGCTATTAATTCTAGATACGTAATTAATAAATAATTAAGTAGTAAGATCAGCATTATATCAATATAGTGTCCACGCTAAATAGCTATCTACGATAAATATTGAAAACAGTTTCTGTTACAGAACTCAATCTTAAGAAATTAAAATAAAATATAAACAAAAATTATAATAAAATTAAATACTTTTAATTTAAAATACTTTAAATGTAAAATAGTGTTAAATCCTAGGTAACAATGTAAATAGTAAATTTATTTCTCCTTATGTTATAACATTTCGACTGATATACAGAGACAGTATACTAAGTAAAATAACAAATCAAATAACCAACGTTAATCATGGTTTTTCATCGCACCGTATTTTTAATTTGCGAAGTTGTTCTATTGCTTCCTTAATATCCATTATTTTTTGTTTTCATAATACCGCAAAACAATTTGTCATTTTAAGTATTTATTAATTGACTGCCGACTAACGAACTACGATTATTTAAAACACAGTGATATTTTGTAAAGTATTGTGGTTCTTCCCATGTAACGAAAAAAAAAAACCAGGAAGCGAGGTTTTTTTAATTGATTATTTAGCCTCTTGTGCCAAGCTTCCACTAAATTAATGGTCCGATGCCGTTCTCCTTCGCAACTCCACATATTTTTAGGTAGTGCTCCATTCTCTAACCAATTTTATACAAAATAGTCATTGAATCTTGTAATTTTTTCATTAAATGGTGCAGTGTTCATTATAGTTAGCCAACCTTCATAGATTGCAGTAAATGTCAAGTAAGCTAAAGCGGCATATTAAGCAACATGTTTTTTGTCTTCATATGATGATCACAATTTTTCTGAATATTTAATTAGAGCCTGTTAAAATGAAAATTGCATCCTTTTATAATGACTCCTGGTAAGTTATTAGTAATAGCATTTATTGCGGCTAAGTCAAAATCAATAATTATCTTTTGGGGGTTCCAATTCGTTAAATGTTCTTTTATCGATTTGATCAATATCTCGTACGTGTTCTGAGTTTTATTTGGTAAGAGTGCAAAAAGGTATAATATTAGTTTTTTTTCATCACCCGCCTTCTCGACATACAGCAGCAATATTTTCACACTCATTATAAGAGTGCAAGGTCAACTATTTGCATTGTACATCAATAGGCAGTGCAGGCAATAGGCAGATCGCAAGGAAAGGGTGCGTGGGGGGGGGGGGGGGGGGGGTTACTCAATACACCAATTGCACTGATGATTCCTATGATTACGATTGCTCTCATTATCGACGATCGGATCCTGACCGGATTATTTTGTCAACGGTACTTGTACAGCTCGTAGGAACGATTTTGCATATTAATATTATAATGACTTTTTCCTTGGAGCCGGTGGGAATCCATATTTTATTGCCTACGAAATATTTTGGAGCTCTAGGGAACGCTTGGCTTTATTTTATATTTTAACATAAAAATCCTTGGAGCTCTTAGGAACGAATGTATGGAATAATTAATTTTGAAGAACAATAGATTTGGAGCGCATGGGAATAAGCCCTCGACAGGTGTAGGAACTATTGTAAGTACATGGAAAGATTATAAGTCTATATTGTTGAACATTTGGTGGACTAGAAGCTAGGCTATTGCAAAGTTCGGGGTCACTTGCCATAATTACATACATAATTATTTTGTGGCAAGCGGTGACTTGCCACCCACTAGATGGGCTCCCTAAATGATCGTCCGATGACGACAGAGAGCAACACCGGTGTGAGCGGCTCAGGGGTGTCGAGAGGTGTGCTGCGCTTTCTCCGAAGTTACTCGCGGCGTTATGCCCTTTAACACTTCCACCCCTGGAGCATATAGCTCTAACAACTCCTCTCTGGACGGCCAATTAAGGCAAGCCAGAGCTCAGAGTCCTGCGGGCGCCCTTCGGTTTCCACTCGGCCGACGAAGACACGCCGAGGTCCCCACCTCGGCGTGTCTTCGTCGGCCGAGTGGAGAGTCGGTCAGGGCCCCCGCCCTGACCGACTCTCTGGAGCATTGGGGTCCGTGGTGTCGTTACGCACCAACAGCTCGCCACAAGCTGCCCTGCGGGCTTATTATTATCTTCTATCTATACTATAATAAAACTCAAAGAGCACTTTTTCTGTACATTGAATATTTTTCCAAAATTTCTATGTGGGGATACTATACTATCGACATAGAGGCCAAAACAATTTTTTTTCGAATTATTGTCTGTCTGTCTGTCTGTCTGTCTGTCTGTCTGTCTGTCTGTCTGTCGTTCTGTTTGTCCAGGTATCATTTGAAAACCCGTGGATGGATTTTGATAGGACTTTCACTGATGTGTTGTGTAGAAGTCAAGGTATAAATTGGTATATAAAACATCACGCTATGTTTCATAGGGGCTAAGCAGTGAAACATTACTTGCACATATTACCACGTAATTTCCTTTGAATGGGAATAGGGTAATTATAGACTGATCAGTTAATCATTAAGATATGTATTATTACGCTATATACAATAGGGGCTGAGCAGACATTTAGTTTGAATAAGATATGGCAGTGGCGAAGGGTCAATTTTTGTAAGGGGTAAGCCGGTCCGGTACACTCAGGACATTTTCATTAGATTTCCGTATTGTTCTAAGTACGTTGCTGATAGCAATATGACATTATATCTTTGAAAAGTTAAAATCTGTAAATCCCGAGCGAGTCCAAACTAGATCATGAAATTATTCATGAAATTTTAATGAAACTCCACAAGTCCAGGTAGTGTATAGGTATTTGTATTACAGTCGCAACAATAAAAGATGCGAAAAACTTAGAACTTTCATTATCGAATATCATTAGACAGTAATTTACGATGTTAGCGTGATTTACATTATGAACAGCGCCATCTATCGGTGTAATTGAACATACAATCACCATAGAACTTTAATCTATATATTTAAAAGAAAGTCGTGTTAATTACACTATTTATAACTCAAGAACGGCTCAACCGATTTGGCTGAAAATTGGTAGGGAAGTAGCTTAGGAGCAGGAGACGGACATAGGATACTTTTTATACCTGTAGGTTAAGGTTAAGCAACGTTGGGTAAGGTCATTAAATAGATGGCTGAACCGATTTGTATTTATGTGCATATCGGGTAGGTCTGATAATAGGCCATTAATTATATTTCATGCCGCTAGGTAAAGGTTAAGCAACATAAGGCAAGGTTATTAAATAGATGGGTGAACGGATGTGTATGAAATTTTGTGTGCGTCTGAGAATAAGTCGTGAAGTATATTTCAGGGAGGAAGGTGAAAAGGGGAGCAAAATGTAATAAAATCGCGGGTGGAGCTGCGCGGGTCAGCTAGTTATTATATATAACAGCTTCATAGATACCATAATCAATATATACTTAATTCTTATTTTTAGGGTTAAGGGTGTTGTTACCCGAGACCCTATTCCTCGACTAAGGCTGCCTGTCCACCGGAGCGGAGCGAGGCAGTGGAGCGGAGAAACGGAGAAATATTAACCAATAAGATTGCACAAAATCTCCGCTCCTCTTTAGTGGACAGGGAGTTGCGAACTAATTTAAAAATTCATACAAAACTGGTAAGCGGAGCGGGACAGCGGAGCTATGCAGCGGAGCGAGGAAGCGAGTGCGGGTGCGGGCGCAAGGCGCGCTTTTTTTTTTGTTTTTTTTTTTTTTTGGGAATGTTAGACGCTGTTGGCCGCTGATGGCCATTACAGCTTCACCGGACAATAGGAGGCGAGCGCTAAAAGCGCTCTAGCCTTTATGGCAGAAGTAGCGACGAGCTCAAGGGCACCTCAGGGAGGCACGGCCTCGGCTTGGGCTGTCACTTAAGAGAGGGCTGAGTTTACCACCGGTTCACAACGCGCCCCCACTGAGAAGAACCGGCAAGAAACTCAGTGGGGTGATGCACGTCGTTGAGGTCGCATACGTACGACCCTTCGGCCTCGCCGGCGAGACCGGTGTCTGATAGCTAGTGTAGCATACGGTTGTCGGGGAGGGGTCGGCGCATCCCGGTCCAATAGGATCGTCATGGGGTCAGGAGGGTGCGCAAGGCGCGCCCGCAGTGTGCCGTCCATAGATAAGAATAGTATAATATACTGAAATAGATAGGCAACTCTCCCGTGGCTCGAGGACGCTAACGCTACGTGGCTGCTGCCCGCGTAGCTCATTCATGAACTACGGCTCTGCTACTACATACCTATAGCTAGCTACATACCTAGTAGCTATTGGTATGTTTAGTAAGCCCTTAGGTATATCAAACCCATAAATAGGTTATTTAGTTATAAAATAAAAAAACACAACATGTAAAATATAGTATTTAATATCATAAATGGTACAAGTCACAAAATATAAGTCAATCTAACCTAGAATTAAAGTTTCCATGTAGTCATGAACGAAAGTCATAATATCACAACAGACGTAATTTTCACACTCAGACTAAGTGTCACTTTATGATATCACTAAAAACACTTGTAAACATTGGTATTGTATTAAAAAGGAAACTACAGCAGCTTGCATATTCACAGTAAACCGAAATTTTCATAAAAACAAACCCCTCTGAGGAATATAACTTTTTTTTTTAATAATATTTATTCATGATGAGGAATATTACTACTGCACAGTGTTGCCAGCAACTGAATTAAAAAAAATGGCTGAAGTCGCGAAATCTGTACTGGAAAGGGACGTTTTTTGGTACAAAAAGGAAATATTAAAAAAGGTTTACCTAACTGCGTCAGAATGAGGATTATGCTTTTCAAGTTTATTTATGTATTTAGCTTCGATCAATTCGTAAATAACCACTACCATCAGCAGGGATTATAAAAACTTGTAGAATAATTTATTCAGAAACTCTGAACTGAACGAATTATATTTAACATACTTCAATGTATTTAGATTTTTTTTACACTACAATGTTGAACATGGGACATATTATTACAGAGCGCTCGGTACTCGATTCTCGTCCTAAATATGTAATAAAAATAGGTACCGTAGATGCGGGTTACTTCGGCTTCTTTTAATGTTATTTTCAGAAATTGTTGTGAAGTGTGGTTCCTAGTAAAGTTTTAGTGCTTTTATTTGATAAATAATGACAATATCTAAGCAAGTAATAAACACTTGTTCTCAAAATGTATGCATACATAACATGTACATACGTAAATGTTTAAATATTTTTTATTTTGAGCCAAAGTTGTTCTATGAAGAGGGTTACTTTGGCTTGGGATTTTTTTATATACCAAAAACCATACATTTTCTGTTTTAGAGCTAATGTAAGAACTTTATAACAAAAATGGATGAAATTATATTACCTTTTTTCACTACCTACAAATATAAATAAATCGTCAGTTTGCCTCTCGATACATTTGTGCAGCCAATAAGAAACAAGTAAGTCGGAAATTAGAGATGGCAGTACTATGCCATATCTCATTTCCGACTAAAGTTAGATCGTTTTCTGTCATAGTTACAAAAAGGTAGGAAATTCAATCTTTTTCCGTTTTGAGCCAATGTAACCTGCTAGAGCTAAAGTAGCCCGCATTTACGGTACTTAATATTTGACCCAATTATTAATCAAAAATGTTCTGTGCTTTGTTGGCTAATAAAGACTCAAAGGCTGACGAAAGACCGATAGTAAAAAGATGGACACAGTTTTGTTGATCTAACAACGCTGATGCTATATCACATAACAGCCAATTTTTAACTATTCTACAATAGTTGATGGTTGTAACATAAATAATAATAATTTTTCATTGTCTTTTCATAATTACAATACATTGATATTAGAATGAAAACCTGGCTTAAATAATTTTAGAGAAAACCTATATTAATACGGATTTATTTTTTACATTGGTAACTTCGAAAGACCTTTTTGTGTGATATTCGGTTATTGTTATTCAGCGCCATCTAGTGTTGGATAGCTTAAAACTATTTACAACGGGCTTATTTTGCTGAATGTGTTACTAGAGAGCAATGTAAACAGCGACCCACTGACTTTGTTCTAAGTTTCCATAGCATGGTGCCGTGCCATCGTAGTCCGACCAGTGCGTACGTTACCGTAAACTCCGCTCCGCATTACTTTCTCGCTCCGCTCCGCAGTCTCACTCCGCTCCGGTGGACAGACACAGCACGCAACTCCGCTCCGCCTTACTCCGTTGCTCCGCTCCGCTGCCTCGCTCCGCTCCGGTGGACAGGCAGCCTAAGCCCCCGCTGGCCGTCCGTCCGTCTGTCTGTATGTCAGCGGGCTGTCTCATGAACCGTAATAGGTAGGAAGATGAGATATTCACAGAGTTTCTAGTGCCACTATAACGACAAACACTAATTATATTGATACTAATTAAAAATGATACAGAAATCTTTATGTGTGGTTCGAGGTAGATCATAGAGGACATTATCATTTATAAAACACCCATGTTAGTAATAAGCATACCTATGGTCAGCAGGTCAGCAAATAAAGATGATTTGATTTGATCCGACTCGCACTTTTTTAATGATTCCTTTTTTTTATTATTTTAATAAGTAGGTAAGTAATTAGTTATTTTCGACCGAGTACTCCAGGAAGTGGGCTATGTACAGTATCTAACTATATTACCTACTCGTATGTAAGTATGTGTGTGTGTCTATTTTTTTGGCACGGCCTACATCTTAAACGGCTTGATGGACTGCGAGTTATAATATGTCATTGCATTCGTCTTAGTTGTGGGAGTGACATACTTAGGCTTTTCCAAAAAAATAATAAGTCATTTTTGTTTGTTCACATTCCGGCTTTTTAGGCTTTTATAAGTTATACTTCATTGTCATCACCAGCCGGAAGACGTCCACTGCTGAACATAGGCCTCCCCCTTAGAACGTCACAATGAACGACAATTGGCTATTTGCATCCACCGGTTACCTGCGACGCGCACTATGCCGTCTGTCCACCTAGTGGGAGGCCTGCCTACGCTGCGTCTTCCGGTTCGTGGTTGCCACTCGAGAACCTTTCTTCACTTCTCCGAGCGATGTGGCCTGCCCATAGCCACGTCAAATTGCAGATTTTACTTGTTAACTATTAGGGTGCCTGTCCACCGGACCGGAGCGAGGCAGCGGTGCGGAGAAACGGAAAATATTAACCAATAAGATTGCACAAAAATTCCGCTCCAAAATCTTAGTGCAATCTTATTGGTTTCTCCGCTCCGCTCCGGTGGACAGGCAGCCTTATGGTTGTCTGGAAGCGAGCGATAAGGCCGCCGTTTGTACTATCCTGTATTGTTTGTTCTATATTGTTGTTATTTGTTGTTTTTGTTTGTATTAAGTCGTACCATTTTATTGTTCATTTGTTTGGTGTACAATAAAGTATATTCTATTCTATTCTAATTACAGGTAAAATTCGCGAAGAATATAGAATGATGTACGAAATATATAGAGTCGCTATAAACAGGCTACCAGGCTTCAATGATACCCTGCTGCTTCCACCGTCAACCAGGATCATCAGCCCCGTCCAATACGTGCATTTCCTACACATGGTCAATATCCTGGAGAGAGACATAGACGAGATGGTCAGGCTGATGGAGTGGATCCCGGAAGGCGCTGCATCCATGATACCCAATGTCATTAACCCTGAGCATTATACACCGAAGCCATTGTTGAGAACTGTTGTGAATAGAACTGCGTTAAGAGGTAATCCATTTTTTGCCGTGGTTAGTGACAGCAATAATAGCTCAGTGGGCGAGCGCTTGCCTTGGAAACAAGGTGCGCCGGTTCGAACCCCGGCTCACACCTCTGATTTCTTTATTCTGCCGCCAAGCAGCAGTGTGTAAGCATTGCTGTGTTCCGGCGTGAAAGGGCACTGTAGCTAGTGATATTACACAAACACTTAGCATCATCTAATGTCTTAAGGTCTATAAACTGCGGTGACTGCTTACCATCAGGCTGGCTGCACGCATGCTTGCCACGTTGATAGTGTATACAAATAAACCGTAACTCAACTATTTGGAAAAAATGTTTCAAATATTTCATTTCATTGCTTCGACACGTCAGCAAGCAGAGTAAGGGCTAGGGCATGCACAATGGATCCAACTGGGTCGAAGTGCGTTCCGGTTACCGACTCAATTATAGCCATCAACAAAGAATAGAATCACTACAGCGCAATCTGTTGCGTTATGAGGTACTATCGCGGACACGAACGGTGTACCAGTTTTCTATCAAAATCGTTTGAACAACATTACATCGTGTGCGCTTACCCCACCCGCACGTATTTCGGGCCGGCTCGTGCAAACGGTACACCGATCGTGACCACAAGAGTACTTCTTTAGCAACCGAAAGATGTCTATAACTGAACAAAGGTCTCTCATTTAGAAGGGAGGGGTTGCCATAAAATCCCCACGCTAGGCAGGCGTCTTGGGGATGGCAGTATAGGTGGTAGGTAATCCAATAGAAAGACGCTGCTGCCCGTCTTCTTGATTTCCCTTAGTTGCCGCTTACGGACACCCTTTTACGGAGGAGATAGGTACTATTCTTACCCGGATACCCCACGGGTATGAGGTACTAGTCATCAAGTTATTAATTCTTTACAGAGAAAAAGAATCTGCTGAGGGCCGAAAGACGGCTGAAGAGCAAATATCGGGAAGAACACCTGATGAGGAGGCTCGGTCTACCGACCAACACGTCGACTACCGCCAAGCGGTTCCTGGATCGCTGGCCAGTCGAGAATACTTGGAAACTAGACGTCTACGACACTAAATAGATGAATACACTTTAACTTTGAGCTATAATTTTATTGTACTTATCTACCAGTATAAATTAGTTCTATTCACCTAAAAGCAATTCATGTATTGAATTTCAAGCATATCCTTAACACCTTGGCTGCGGCAATTAAAATCATACACCTTTATCTGGTGCGGCGGCAGGTCGAAATGCGCCTCCAACGATATCTCCACCAGTGCGTGGCAGGTCTTTTTCAACCCACCAGCACTAGAGTAGACTAAAATGCTATATCTTTGCGAAAACACATTTTTTTTTGTAGTGTTAGAATAACCTTGAAGCAAACTTCCTTAGGTTCGATTCGCCCCTGGATCTACCAAACAGGAAATAACAAGTTGAAATATATATTTATATCTCATAATTAAACAATTAGTTTGTATAAAGTCTCATACGTCATTAAACATGTTCCAGATCATTCTGTAATATGATCTCTAATATTTAAGAAATGTGTAAGTTTAAAATCATGTACTACTTACTCAGATATTATAGTAATTCCATATTTTATAAATATAGAATGTTATTATTAAAAAGGAAGTACTGGATACATGATCTCTAGTAAACACATGTAAGTACTTACTTAATATTGTTTTTAATAAGGCTTCTAGAGCTTTCCACATAAGTACTTATTTATAATAAAATTACATTTGCATTTAATTCCTTACAAGTACTATGGTAGGTGTTTGGAGATGTATAAGAACTACCTTCTCAATTTTCGGAGTCGGTAAATAAAAATACCTTACTAATTTCTTTATTAAAAACAGTATTTTTAATAGCTTTTCTTTTTCCGTATTATTGATGTGTTTGATAACCTTTATATAATGTACAACGTGTTACAAAATACCCCGTAAAAATATAATTAATTATCAAAGCCAAAAAATTTGTCAACCCTAGTAAGCTGTCATGTCAGGGAACCAGATTATTTAACAGAAAGGCCTACGTACCTATTTTACCTAATAATTGTCTACTTTAATAGTTTTTCTATTTTTGTTTGATGCATTATACTGAAGCACTGGCTTCAAAAAATGTCAAGTTGGAAAAGGAAAATATGTTGTCAATTTCAAATCTTCTAATCGATATCCTACAGCTGTTTCGAGTTTTATTTTCCATCATTTTTTGCACAATAACGATGCTTTCTAACTCGGAATATTACGATATGATGTTATGCGTAGGCCATGAAGATAGCAATTTAAAAATTTTGTCGTTCCGCGAATTAGGTAGAAAAGTAGGTACATTCTGCGTAGTTTACTCTTTAATTTTACTGAAATAGGGTTTGCACATCAGTGAAAATAGTAATATTTTTTAGTTTTTTTGCGGTATATTTTTACGGGGTTTTTTGTAACATTTGTAGATGTCGACATTATTGTCAATCTACCAATAATAATTTATTTCCCAACCATAGTCTAAAGGCCACCACTTATTGTAATCCTGGCCTTTATAATTCTGCTGCTTTATATAAGCCTGCAATACTAACTGAAGTTTCTGCCTAATCTTCTCTCGCTTTTTCCGCTCCTTCTCCCGCTTTTTTCGCTCCATAGCCAAATTATTCTGCAGAGTCCAGATGTCTTCCAACGTAAGGCCTTCGGATTTGAGCGAGAACTCAGGCAAGTCTGCGTATTTCAAAGGTATTTCGTGCAGCATATTACAAAGGTGATAGATTTCAAAGTGTAATTTCTGAAGTAACTCCGTCCGTTTTAAATCATCGAATACGGTTTGCGAATTTATTTCAGTGCTGCGATTGACGTGTTCTACCGATTTACGATATCTGGAAATTATATTTAATAACAATTTATTTATTAACATAATAAACTAAATATGCATTTTTATTTACAAATATACTTAAACTGGGTAAAAAACTTCTTCCAAGTTGTCGCCACACTGGGAAGGAAGGACTGGCGGCATTACCTCTTTGTATGGCCAAGCTTATACGTTGACAGAAAAAGCTACTAGCCAGTCGCGACGGTACCCGTGACTTCGTTAAGTTTAAATTAAATTTCTTTCACCAAACCGTGCGTCTCATAAGACCAAAGATCCACCGCAAAGGGAGCAAATATATAGCTGGAACCTAAGGCTGCATACTTGCACCGCTTTGCATCACTAGCGGTCGCCGCAGCCCCTCCAGCCGCCCAGCAAGTTGCCGGGGTGTGGAACACAGCAAGTGTGTCGACACATGTCGCGGCTAACTAAAACATAATGTTGAGTGCACACACTCACGAACCATTTTGGTACCAACGAGCACCTACACAGAATAATAATAATAATATGACTTTATTGAAAACCATTAAGTATCACTAATTAATTATGTAATTAGTGATACTTAATGGTTTTCAATTTTCAATCTTAAAGTCCTGAACTAGGGTGATAACCTGTATCTCAGGTGATAGTTCCTTCCCGAGTACATGAACCTTATACTAACTTACAGGTAGGACAATATGAAAGTTTATAGTAATGATGTAATTTTATACAAAAAGAAAATTAGGAACTTATTAATATTAACAGAAACGTAAAAATCTCTTGACTTAGAAGTAGAATGAGGCTAAGTACCGTAGATACTTGCAGATGCAGTGAAGAGGAAAAAGAGTCAATGTTACATACATTGTCTCGGACAGCTCTTTTACATAAAAGTATTTATTGCATGGTGCCTAAGATATACAATAAGATTCCGAAAGAAATTAAACACCTCGAATTAAACCTATTTAAAAAGAAGTAAAAAAAATATTTAGTAGATAAATGTTACTATAAAGTGTCCGATTTTTTAGCGGATCAGTGAATTATATGCAATTTTTGTGATTCCTTTAACTATGTTGTAGTGTTTGCATGCTTTCTTTCTTGGCAAAATATGGAGAGACTTTTTAATGTATATTATCTATAAAGTACCCATATTTGTGAACAATAAATGATTGATAGATTGACTGATTGTGTGGCTGCGACGCTCTTGCTAGACGTAGATTAAGTCATCTGGGAGTAGCCTATCCTACACCAGATGATGTACAGCTTCAAGCTGGCGCAATCGCTACCTTAAGGAACTCTTCGATACATCAACAATATAGTACTTGGGCTGGCAGGCACAATGGATCCAGCTGGCCGAATAAGAAACGAAGTAATCCACTAGAGAAGAGCGACAGCAACGAAGAGCATTAAGAAACAGCTGCCCACGTGCTGCTTGACTGCAGCGAGGTGGCATCCTACCGGGCGACGCACCTGGGCACACCAGGTTGCCTTCGGGAGATCTTCGGCAACATCAAGCGGCTGGGCGATTTCCTGGTGGAGCTGGGATGGCTTGAGTGAACCGGCCTACCTCCACCCTCAACACAAAATAGGCGCTCAGTCGTCGAGTTGTGGAAACGACCGTACGATGAAGAAGAAGAATTCACTAGAGAAACAAAGTTACCGTTATAGCTCAACAGATTAGCAGGCTTTAGTGACAGCGGGCTGGTCATATTTGCCGCAGAACCGATGGTCGTTGGGGAGGACTGGTTCTGGATTGGAAACCAATAACCGGAAAACGCGTAGGCCGCCCTGTGACTAGGTGGAGCGACGATATACGCAGTGACTGGATGAGTAGAGCTTCAAGCACTGAAACCCCAGCGGCTGTCGCATCGGCACATGACAGGGGAGATCTGGGCTCCGGGGATATCTGCACCATTCTTACGGGGATGAGGGTCTCAACCCCGTTACCGTATTCGAAAGACGTCTAGGGCTCACGCCCCAAATGTCCAGCCACTCCGAAGACAACGAGCTGCCTACCGTCTAGTTCCCTATATCATCATCATCACCAGCCGGAAGGCGTCCACTGCTGAACATAGTCCTCCCATTTCGAACACCACAATGTACGACAGTTGGCTATTTGCATCCACCGGTTACCTGCGACGCGCACAATGTCTGCCTACGCGTAGTCTTCCGGTTCGTGGTCACCACTCGAGAACCTTTCATCCCTAATGGTTATCAGTTCTCCGGGTTAAAGTCAAACTCAAAAATATTTATTTCAAATAGGCTTATCGGTAACACTTTTGAATGGTAAATTTTTTAAAAGCTGCCACCGGATCACAACGCTGCCTCAACTGAGAAGATCCGGCAAGAAACTCAGCGGGCTTGTAATTTTTTCACTTTTTTTAAACATTGTCTGTCTTATTACAATTGGATCAACGTTAGCGATAGTGTTAGCCGTTCCAAACATAAAACAAGGGAGAAAAGAAGATAACAATAAATTACGACAAAATTGCAACAAACTATAAAGCCAAAGGGATAGTAGTCGGACCAGTATCCCCCCCCCCCAAGCAGCACCCTCGCACGGGATGACTCGAGCAGCAGCCATCCCCTCAATCATATTAGAGGGAAGGGGGTGACCCGCCACCCGAGCGATATGGTCTGCCCATTGCTATATCCCTTACCTTTCAATAATTTCACCAAGCACATATCCTTGTTCGTAAAATGGAGACTCTTCGTACATAAACCTCATATCCTTAGTCTCAGCTATCCTTACCAAGGATGTTTCGTAATAAGTGCGCATGGTATCCAATAACAGGAGGTACACATCCTTCGCGTACGCTTTGTGTTTGAATATATTATCTCGGTAATCCTGTTCGGGTTTCGAATCGGGTACTGAAAATGACGAGGATTTTTATCGCGCCTTTTGTCACGCGTGGGGAACCTTGCAAAGATCCCGGGGAGCTGTGGGGCTCGAACGGAGTATGTGGGATTCTTACCCACTAAAACCCCCGCGGCTGTCGCATCGGCACATGAGCGGGAACCAGGCTCTCTGGTGGGATCGGTAACGGGAGCCCCTTAGTGCCTTGCCTTTGAGTCCGCCGCCGGGAGGCGCATTGTGTCCCCCCGGGAACCTGACCTCCTGCATCATACAGATCATCCTATCTATGAGATCTATCTATTGTATCTATGAGAGAGATAATGCTGCGGTCATCGGCTTTTTTTTTTGTAGCGGGGAAACCTTCAATAGGTGCCCGGGAGCTGTGAGGCTCGACCGGGGTATGTGGGATTCTTACCCACTAAAGCGCGGCTGTCGCATCGGCACATGAGAGGGGACCAGGCTCTCTGGTGGGATCTGTACCAGCCCCTTAGTGCCTTGCCTTTGAGCCCACCGCCAAGAGATGCGCATTATAGCCCCCCGCGAACTAGACACGGCACTCACGGATACGGGAGTCGCAACTCCGCCGCCGTCCTCGGAGTCGCCGCCGTAATCAATGGACGCCCTAGGTCCCACACCTCAAAGGCCCAGCGACTCCGAAGAGTCATTAACCTAACCAGTAAGAAACGACTACACAAAGTTGTTGGTACCTGGATTTTAACCTGCGACCTCCGGTCCGGAAAGCAAGCTGTGTCCTCCTACTCCACGGAGACTACACCCTCAAAATAATTAATATCATCCTGGCCGATACGACCACAGCGGTCTATCACTCACAAGATCAGCCATCTACGCGGAAGATATTATAGTGCACGCATGCTTGCGTAGACACAAGTGCACTCTCTCTTCCTTTACTCTCACAATCCGATGTGACGGGAGAACGACACGACCGGGGAGAGGTCAGGCGCAGGACCGACTTGTTACATGCCCATCCGACGCATGGATCATCTTACTTTCCAGACAAGCAGTTGATTGGCCTGCATTGTCCTAGTTCGTAAGGAACAACTACACAAAGTTTTTGCTCTTCACGGATTTGATCCCGCGATCTCCAGTGTGCAAAGCAAGCGGTCTCCGATGCGCCACGAAAGCTACACCCTCAAAATACTGTCATATATACTCACTTAGAAAGGCAAACAGAAGAATGTATAAAAACATTATTGAACTATTACTTGAAACATGGCGCTCACGCAATGTCTAAATTAAGAAATTGTACCTAGACGATGTAGTTTTAGGGTTATTCTCAAGAAAACTGCTTTAAGCCCGACTACGTAAAAACATAATGGTGTTATATTGAGTGCAATACAATAGTATAGTGTGTTGGTGTTAGCGACCCGCCCCAGCTTCGCACGGGTGTAATTTAGAAGATTCAGTTGAAAAATATTTAATTATGTATTTGGAACCCTAAAAACATAATTAAATATTTTACATAACTAGATAAAAAATATGTATAATAAAAAAAATATCGGCTTCAATGGACAGCACACTAAAAAGTATAATATAATTTAAATGCGATGGTGATGGTGTCACTTTAATACCATGCATGGCAACATGGAAAGCCGTTGGTGTGGGATGCGACATGTGTCGACACACTTGCTGCGTCCCACACCCCGACAACTTGCAGGGCGGCTGGAGGGGCTGCGGCGACCGCTAGTGATGCAAAGCGACGCAAGTATGCAGCTCTAGGTTTGAGCTATATATTTGCGCCCTTTGCGGTGGAGACCACGGGGCCTTGGTCTCATGAGACGCACGGTTTGGTGAAAGAAATTTCATCCAAACTTATCGAAGTCTCAGGAGACCGCCGGGCTGGTAGCTTTTTCTGCCAACGTATAAGCTTGGCCATACAAAGGGGTAATGCCGCCAGTCTTTTAGGTACCCCTCCCTCCCAGTGCGGCGACAACTTCGAGGAAGTTTTTTACCTAGTTTAAGTGTACATGTTTGTAAATAAACTGTAAATATTTTCAATAAATGTACATATGTTACGACATTTAAATATGATTGAAGTTTATTCAATGTTTAAAACTAAATCGTCTTTACATTTATATAAATGTATAAAATAAAAGAAAAAGATAATAATATGTACTTACACAAAAAAAAAAAAAAAACATTATATAGGTTGGTGCATCGCTGGTAATGTGCCCAGAAGACTGGCAGCGTTACCCCTCTGGATGGTAATGCTAAGATGCGAGCAACGTACGTGCCAGCCCTCTGGTCCCCCCTGTTGACTCTACTAGCAATTGAAGTTGGTGTTAGCGTAGCTAGGTGCTGTATATATTTAGCAGCGTGCACTACGGTATTGTGATAGAAGACGCCTGCCAAGCGGCTGATGAGCCTAAGCTGTTAAAACCTGAAACACTTTTTACTCTCAAAAATCCATTAATCATTGGTTTAAAAAAATCAACGTCTTCGGCAGCTTTTACACACATAAACACAGAAATAACATACTGGTTGTTATTTTTTCGATATAGCAAAAGCTTTTGACTTTTTGTGTCTCATGATGATACTCTTTTTACACGCTTTTATTATGTTGACCTGTATAAAAAAAAAAGTCTGTACCAATCAAGACAGAAATTTTTGTAAACAAAGGAACGTCAATGACCTTTAACAGTTTTAGTGATGTAACCATTGCATATTACAACTTTGAACGAATGAGTGAATGGATAGTTTTTAATTCAATGAAATAAATGTTACCGTGTACTTGAAAACGTTAACGGTAATATATAATATCGTTAATAAAATGTAAAGAACCATAAAACATAAATAAATAATCTTACGTTAATTTTGGGTATTGTTAAATAATATTAACGTTAATCATAACGTCTATAATATCGGGTATCTTATTGAATGAAATATAATTGCACGGGATCGGATGAAATCGAAAGAAATCACAAAGTATGACATCGAACCACATCACCACCAGCACGTAGAACATGGTAACGTTAATTATATCGGTAATAATAGTGTTACAAGGTAACTTCATGATTATTTTAATAAAACCTCATAACCATAACGTTAAAATTTTCTAAGAACGGGTTAACTTACTGCTTATTCGTTTCGTCGCAATTACTTTAGTAGGTTTAGTTATCGGGTAGTTGTATAAAAAAGGTAAGTTACTAATTTGGTAATTGAATAAATGCACGTGTTTTACGACGCATCTATTTTTAATAAAGATAACATGCATTTCTGGGTTGACTACTTCCGATTCCTGGAAAGATCGAGGGTGGTGGTAAATGGTAGTGGCTAATTTGTTTTTTGTCACAACACTTTTTACTGCTATTTATAGCTCTCAGGTAGCAAAAATACCAAGCCATATAAACAAGTGTATTTGTTAGTTTTTTGATTATTACTAAAAAAGTATAATAATAATAATACCAGCCCTTGTTTATGTCCCACAGCTGAGCACGGGCCTCCCCTCAAGATGAGGGGGTTTAGGCCATAGTCCACCACGCTGGCCAAGTGCGGGTTGGCGGACTAAAAAAGTATATTTTTATTTAATTTATAAACGGCTTTACTTGTACTAAAGCTAACAAATTATTCGGTAGGTCTTAGATACCAGTCAACACACCACTCTCCTCATCAATCTAGGGCATTGATCAGCGATATGAGCGTTTGAGTGTTGATAGAAATTTCAAGCGCCTTCTTACTATTTGAAATTCGTCGTACTGTACAGTATCCTACTAGTCAAGGTCTGAGGCGATGGGTATTAAATGTAAGGGCTCCTACACATAAACGCGATGTGAGGTAGCCCTTACATTTAATACCCATCGCCATTTATAGCGGCGGCCATCTTGGATTTACAATGATACTGAATATATTAAATTGTTTTGTCATCAAAACTAAAGGTCCGCACCAAAAAATATTAGATCAGTCTATCCTAATGAATAAATAATGACCCAAAGAAATAAATAGAAAACAACCAGGGCAAGCTAAATAAAACCGTTTAATAAAAACTGTTATATTCAGAAACATAATTTTATTATTCCTGCAATCTTAGCATAAACATTTATATCCTGTAATTATTTCAGAATTTTCCTTCCACCAATTTCGGAGCTATCTCCGAAGTGGGGTTATTTTAACCGGAACGTTATATATTGTCTTTTTTTTAATTTTATGTGAAAAACTACGCGATTTGTAAAAAGAATATTTGATGTGGCTCTAATTTTAGACGGATAGGAACAGGAATAAATAAATATTCATAATTTATTTAGGCTAAATTCCTTAGAACTGAACAGTAGTTCTATTTAGCGTGCATTCTACTTAGCGCCCACAACGATCAAAATGCTCCTTTAGTTATACCACATAATGACCGCGGTCGTTGTGGTAGCTGCAAAAGCTCACGACGGGTCGTCATCATCTAAAAAGGTGGTTCATAGTGATGAAAATTAGCTGCATTTTCAAAACTCAAAGCATCAAACTTACGTTATTTCATGCGGACAGAGATATTTTACTAGAAGTGAACTTTTCTTCAGCAAAAGACATTTTAATTACATTTGAACGTAAATTAATTGAAGACACCAATAATATTATATATAAAAAAATCAAAAAATTTTTTTTTCAAAATAAATCGTTTTAAGCAGTAGTTATTTAAGTTTATTTTCAAGACTTACAGATTATAACCTAATCTCTTAAATGTTTTGCTTTCTTTTTACTAACTCACCGTTTGTATTATTTACCTCCACGCTCAAAACGTTCTATAGTCCATTCCACTTGAGTTTACGACAGTAACGCTCACAAGCAAGTGGAACGGGAAGAACTACGATCGTGAGCGTGATCGTTGTGAACGCTTAGTGGAACGCACCCTTAGTCTGTTTTTCATTCACTCAATATCGTTTAATAGTCTGTGGATTTCATACACATCGCCCCTTCACTAGAGCTTTTGTAAAAAAAAACGATAGACATTGTATTTTTTCAATAATTTAATATTTTTCCATTTAAATGTTACAATTTCAATCCAAAACAAGTTTTTAAATAAAAGATACAGTATTTTCGAAGATTCTGACATCAGTTTTGAGTGTATTGATGGTGATATAATTGTGTAATCGACGATGTTAAGTTAAGTGATTGTTTGTTTACAAAAGTTTCGGTCTTGATTGGTACGCGGTTATACATACTATGTACCTATTAGTGATGTGAACCGATTACAATTTTCAACACCGGTTTTTATCGATTACTTTAAAAAAAAACCGGTTTTTTTAAGGTTTTTTTAGGTTTTCAATTAAATACACTAAAACAATATCTAATCATAGGCTTAGTGTTTATTTATCATAAGATAATCACATCAATTGTACTTTAGAAAATAATAATCGTCAAACATCAGTGGATAACTTGTCTTGCCCTAATAGTTGTCAGAAGCTATAGAAGGAATCGTGAAGGGAATAATATGTATTATATAGTTACAGTGTATTAACTTGTTAAAACAGAGCCTAAAAATGTATTGAACCTTAATACTGTGCAGACGTGACTGTTCTTGACATCTCGTGGTATTTTCTAGTGATGCTCCATGTTTAGATCTTGATGCACATTTTTCATTAATGCACATTTTTCGAAGTCACAAACTCATGATCATGTTCAGTTGTCCACTTTAAATTGTCTCTCTCAGCTATCTTTGTCTTCATGTTCTCCTTTCTCTTTGAGCTCGGTTACTGAGGGGTGTAGGAATTATATCATCATAGTATTCATAAAATTGTTGTTACCTTGACCAATACTTGTCCAAGCTATCACTCAGCTATCAAGTGGTTTGATCGTATTCATCCCAATCTGGGCGCTCCCAATCTGTCCGCTTTGAGGAGACATCATCTGTGGGCTTGAGGCGGGTGTTCTACTGGGTGGCGTACTTTCTCCTCTTTTCCGTTTTCATCAATATCATCACGAGGTTTTTCTAACTATCATCTCTATGCAGATCATATGTAGCTTTATCGTCATGCCGATATTGATAGATTATCATGGAGAAGCGATATATACGCTTAATAATGATTTAGATAGCATAAGCCATAAGTAAGTGGGCAAAATCGTTTGGCTTGTTAGTGGACCCTACTAATTCTCAGGGTATATTTGGTGGCAGGTACATGATGAAACTGATTGTCATTAACTCACTCTCTAGTTTAGTTTTCAATTCTGTACCAATTGCATACTCGAATAAAGTTAATTCTTGAAGTTCTGTTTCATTCTAATCTTTCTTGGGAATCTCATGTTGGAGAGTTATTATTATGTGATATCAGTCTCACAAACGCCTTCAAAAATTTCTTCCGCGTAAGACAAAAATCTTTTTAGCTCAAACTTTACCTCTTTTCGATTATGCAGATGTATGTTTTCTAGATCCAAATGAGGAGCGATTGCAATATTTGTGTATTCGTTTTATCTTTGGCTACGGATATAATATGGTTTCATTATATCATCATGGAATTTCGGACTCAACTAGAATGACTGCCAATCCGTCAGCGACGGGACTGGCATATTTATTTCTAAATTGTATACTTATAAATCTTAACTCTCCTCTTTATCTTCGTGAGCGTTATTCGTTGCTTGAATCTTGTGAGAAGCCTTGGTGTTCCACTGCATCTCTTATTTTTAAGTTCCTCCTCATTATTCTAGTCACTATAACGTTTTTTTTACAATGCAAGCAGTGCGGCTATGGAATTCTCTTCCACATTCCTTGTGTGCTAGTTGTAAATTAGTCTTAAAAAACAATTTAAAAAAAACATCTCTCCAGATAGATTTATTTTAATATTTTTATTTAGTGTATTTATAATAATATAGTTATTTTTAAATTTATGTACATCAGCTCATACTTTTCCGCCGCCGCGCCGTCGCTCTCGGCCAGATCAACCAATAATCATTGAAATCGCCCGGCCTTGCTCTGACTGGCGCACACGCGTCCCACTAGCTCTCCTACTCTGTTTTGATAAAACACTGTATCTTGCAATTCACGAAGATTATTTGGACTGCATCTTAAATTGCCGTGTTTAATTATTTCAGGCCTGTAGTTTTAAGTAAATACAGTGTAATTTGCATTGCAATATCTCAGTATTTTTCAAACAAAGTAAAAAAACTATGAATGCCATAACATCAAACAGGTTAATTAAAAAAAATCGAATGAACGTTGTTAATTCAAAACAATGTATCTGAAGTTACAGTGTATTGCATCGATATATAATAAGTAACTCTAAATAATATATCGATGATGTATTGGATTCTAGGGTACTTTTGTAGGTATTTAATGGCTAAATGATTATTGTCGGACCAAAAAGCAACCGCACTTCTAAGAACTGTTGTCATTGTCTCTCTACCTAAATATATCATTCTCTTCATGTTATCCTTTGGGTTGCCTGGAAGAAATCGCTCATTAGGGATAAGGCCGCCTCAATGATTCTGTTTTCTTTTTATATCTATTCTGTAATTTGTGTTTGTACGAAAGTGTAAATGAATAATATTGTTAATTTAAGCTTATATATTTGAACAAATATCCATAACGTGTGTATCGTGTAACTATGTTGATTTTTTGTTCTTATTGGCGGTATGCTAACTGAATGTCATGCCATCTTACTGGATACATAAGTAATCGGTTTTTTGAATAAAAAACCGATATTAACCGGTTTCTACAAAAACCGGTTTTTTATCGGTTTTCCTAAAACCGGTTCACATCACTAGTACCTATGATGGTAATGGAATCTTGCGATGCAATTTTGACCCATTTCTACACGTCCAAATCATTTGAAATTTTGTACATGTATCAAGGTCCGGTGACAATACAATAATATGGCATCATCGAGCTGATCTGATAATGGGGCTCGAAGGTGGATAAGGTAACCCTTGGATGGTTACTAGTAAACTAATCGAGTAACTAAAACGAGTGAAGTTCTGCAGTCGCAGATCATCATGGCGGCCACATTCTTAGTTGAAACGCATAGTATACTATGTACCTATGATGGTAATGGAATCTTGCGATGCAATTTTGACCCACTTCTACACGTCCAAATAATTTGAAATTTTGTACGTGTATCAAGGTCCGGTGACAATACAATAATATGGCATCATCGAGCTGATCTGATAATGGGGCTCGAAGGTGGATAAGGTAACCCTTGGATGGTTACTAGTAAACTAATCGAGTTTGGGCTCAGTTGATTTTTTTTAAAGAGTTTTTTCCACTTTGACCATCAATGATGACCTGTTGATGGAACTGGAAGGCGGGTGAGGGAACCCTGGAACGGCTACTAGTACACACATTGAGTTTGGGCTCAGTTGATTTGTTTTAAAGAGTTCTTTTCACTTTGACCATCAATGAGGACCTGTTGATGGAACCGAAAGGTAGGTGACGGAACTCTGGAACGGCTACTAGTACACACATTGAGTTTGGGCTCATTTTATTTGTTTTGAAGAGTCCTTTTCACTTTGACCAGATGATGGAACCGAAAGGTGGGTGACGGAACCCTGGAATGGCTACTAGTAAACACATCGAGTTTGGGCTCATAAAAACATAAAGGTGAACGTACGCCTATCACACAACGGCGACTAGTCTTAAGCATTAGTCATCTATGCGGGAGATATTATAGTGCACAAGCGCTTGCGTAGACATAAGTGCACTCTCTCTTCCTTTACTCTCACAATCCAATGGACGGAAGATCCACACCACCGGGGAGAGGTCAGGTGCAAGACCGAAATCTTTATGGCCATTGCCCATCCGATGTATGGACTATGGATCATCTTACTTTTCAGCCAATGAGGTGACCTGTCATGGTCGAACCAGTAAGGAACGACTACACAAAGTCGTTGCTCCCCGCAGGAGTTGAACCCACTACCTCCGGCTTGCAAAGCTTGCGGCTACCCACTGCACTACGGGGGCGAATAGTTAACATTGAGTTTTAAATTCTGGTGAACCACTTAACTTGAATAATATTCATAAGTTTTTTGAGAATAACCCTGTCTATGAATTTGTTAATTATTAAAATAATGAGGTGTGAAATTAAATACTCACTTTATTTTAATTTAACTGTTTATTTTTTTTGCGTGTGTGGGGATAGTTAGCACCCTCTGAAAAAACTTCAAAAAATGCTAGTCATTTAGTACTTAGCCTCTACCTAAAAGTTTTAAAACAATTTGTAAAACCAATCTCGCAATTTGCAAAAAGATAAAACTAAAGAGATATATCCAATAATTAACTTCTCACAGACGACCACTCAGAGCTCCAAATGTATTATGTTTACATAAAATATTTGATTGATGCGGTAACAGCCAGGTTCGAATCCCGGCTCGCACCTCTGATTTCTTCAATGAATCATGTGCGAATCGTCTTTGTGCGATTGTTACTAGCTTTCGGTGAAGGAAAACATCGTGAGGAAACCTGCATGTCTGAGAAAGCCTAACTAGCTCTCGAATGACGTGTGAAGTCCGCCAATCCGCACTTGGCCAGCGTGGTGGACTATTTTTTTTCTTTTTGGGGAATGATAGACGCTGTTGGCCGCAGATGGCCATTACAGCTTCACCGGACAATAGGAGGCGAGCGCTTAAAGCACTCTAGCCTTAACGGCAGAAGTAGCGACGAGCTCAAAGGCACCTCAGGGAGGCACGGCCTCGGCTTGGGCTGTCGCTTAAGAGAGGGCCGAGTGTACCACCGGTTCACAACGCGCCCCCACTGAGAAGAACCGGCAAGAAACTCAGTGGGGTGATGCACGTCGTTGAGGTCGCATACGTACGACCCTTCGGCCTCGCCGGCGAGACCGGTGTCTGATAGCTAGTGTAGCATACGGTTGTCGGGGAGGGTTCGGCGCATCCCGGTCCAATAGGACCGTCATGGGGTCAGGAGGGTCGAGCAGTACGTGCCGTGGTCTGCGGCGCGAGTCAGAAGGACTAGGGGCGTAATCGGCGGCGGCGCGGATTAAACTGTTCGCGTGGTGGACTATGGCCTAAGCCCCCTAATCTTGAGGGGAGGCCCGTGCCCAGCAGTGGGACATAAACAAGGGCTGGTATTATTATTAATATATTTGAGTAATATATATATTGCGGCGACCGCTAGTGATGCAAAGCGACGCAAATATGCAGCTCTAGGTTTGAGCTATATATTTGCGCCCTTTGCTGTGGAGACCATGGGGCCTTGGTTTCATGAGACGCACGCTTTGGTAAAAGAAATTTCATCCAAACTTATCGAAGTCTCAGGAGACCGCCGGGCTGGTAGCTTTTTCTGCCAACGTATAAGCTTGGCCATACAAAGGGGTAATGCCGCCAGTCTTTTAGGTACCCTTCCCTCCCAGTGCGGCGACAACTTCGAGGAAGTTTTTTACCTAGTTTAAGTGTACATATTTGTAAATAAACTGTAAATATTTTGTTTCAATAAATAATTTAATGCTCTTTGAGTAAGTACTTAGGTTTTAGTAAAAATTTTGTAAAGTTTACCTTTCCTTGTGCAAGGAACCTCACCCCCGTTCCACTAAAACTCTCCCCCGTTGCACTAAAACTCTCCCCCGTTCCACAAAAACTCGCCCCCATTCCACTAAAACTCGTCCCATCACAGTCGCAACTCAACGAAATTGTCGATAGTGTTGTGCATTCTGGTTAGTTTCAATATGCGCATAGTCCGCTATATTATATTGACGTGTGGGGTGTCCGGGTAAGAATACCACCCTCCCATCACCTCCCATTGGGTGTCCGAAAGAGGCGACTAACAGAATACCAGAAGTCGGGCAGCAGCGTCTTTCTATTGAATTACCTATCAACTATACTAGCATCCCCAAGCCGCCGGCCAAGCGTGGGGATTATGGCAACCCCTCCCTTCTAAGGGGGAGGCCTTTGTTCAGCAGTGGACGTGTTTCAGTTGTTGATGATCATTATACTGTGAATTTTACTTCTATTTACATTTTTGCTGTGCCCTACAGGGTCCATGATTTTGTAAAAATTATGGAATGCCAAATTTTTTTTTTTTTTTTTTCAATGATCGATGATGGCGTTGTTATTCTAAGATGATGATGAAATGATATGTATATATAAATAATATATATATATTAGGATTCTTAAAAAAATCCTACAGATTAGTATGTAAATATTACAAAGTTTTATACATAGGTACCTACACACATCAAAAGTGTCTAGGGATCAAGCATTTTTAAGCGGATTTCTTGAGATTGAGATGTGGCTTTGTAATAAATTTATGATTTTATAAATTTATATGGATCCTTTTTGGTGCATTTCATAATTTGAATCAGGAACTGTGAATCAAATTCGAGTAAAAGATGAAAATCAGCTGTCAATATTTTCCCTATAAAAACATACAACGCATTGAAGACATTATTAGTGCTACTGTTTCCCTACTACTGATTAAAACCAACGTTATTATGGAGCGGCGACGTCATTTAAGCAGGGAAGAAATGCTCAGAGCCGTGGGAATGATAGAAGCTGGTTCCCGGCAACGTACTGTGGCTTTAGCTCTGAATACAAGTCAGAGTGTTATCAGTCGACTTTGGACACGTTACCGAAGCACTGGTACCGTGGCTGAGCGCCATGGAGGACGGTATCGCTGCACCACACGGAGACAAGACCGATATATTCAAATCTTAACTCGAAGAGCTCCAACAATAACTGCCATGATGTTAGCCGTGAGGCTTCATCACTCTTCAGGGAACTTAATTAGCGACCAAACAGTCAGAAACCGCTTGCATGAAGTGAACCTTCATTCCCGAAGACCGCTACGGGTACCACCTATAGCAATGCACAATCGTAGGATTCGATATCAATGGGCTCTTGAACACAGAAATTGGGCAGAAGAACAATGGCGTTTCGTGTGCTTTTCTGATGAGTCTCGTTTTGGTATGAGACCGGATACAAGACGTATACGACACTGGAGAACCCCTGGACGCCAACAGCGATTAAAATCCTGCCAGGAAGTCCATCCTTATAGTGGTGGAACCATCATGGTATGGGCGGGTATTTGGATCGGCGGAAGAACTGAGTTGATTTGGATCAGAGGCAACCTCAACGCTCAAATTTATGCTGAGACGATTGTATCAGACGTCATCGTTCCTCTACAAGTGCAAATCGGTCCCTTATTTCAGTTAATGCATGATAATGCACGACCGCACACCGCAAGAGTTGTAAGACAGACTCTCGCCGCAGCTAACATCAATGTCCTGCCCTGGCCTGCTCAGTCGCCAGACTTGAACCCGATTGAGCATGCATGGGATATGCTACAGAGAAGAGCTCTGCCGAATATGGAGGGTATCCAGTCGCAAGAAGACCTTTTTTTGTTGTTGCAACGAACATGGGCGGCCATTCCACAGCGTGATTTGGATGAACTCATTTTGAGTATGCCAAACCGATGTTCTTGTGTTGTTAGTGTTCGCGGTAGAAACACGGATTATTAATTGTTTAAGTTACCCAATAAAATTTCAAAGAAAACTGTTATTTCAGTCTTTTTTTCGAACTTTTGTGTTAGTGGTTCAAATGTCAAAAATCCCTTTATTAGGAAAATGGCAAATTTCTTTATTAATGCAAAGGTGACTTGGTTTATCGTTACTGTGACAAACGAAAACACTTTATTTGATGAATCCTTAAAGAAAATTTTAATTAATATCAATCAGGAGAAAAGTTATTGCAAAAATATATGTTGATCCCTAGACACTTTTGATGTGTGTACATGTGAAATTGCCAGTATGTAAGTAAGTAGGTAAATAAGAGGAAAATAAAAATTGCGATAAATTTGTGTAAAAAGGTATATATTTAAAAGTATAAAACAGTTTTGTGTAGGCACAGTATTTTTTATAACTAAATCTTATATGAACAACTTACCGAATCCCTAGTCGAGAAATTCGGTTGATTAACTCTTTAAATATCTAACTAGAATTTTTTACCGAATTTCTAATATACATAAGATATTGGGACTGGCAGTTGCCACTCCCATAAATATTTTTACACCAAAGCTATTGGAAATCACGGGGCAATTTCTCACACGCTCAATTTTCAGGTGGCTTAGATGACGATTATATGCAGTAACAGCTCAGCGGGCGAGCGGTTACCTTGGAAACAAGGTGCGCAGGTTCAAACCCCGACTCGCACCTCTGATCACTTTAATTAATCATGTGCGAATCGTCTTTGTGCGATTGTTACTAGCTTTCTGTGAAGGGAAACATCGTGAGGAAACCTGCATGTCTGAGAAAGCCTAACTAGCTTTCGAATTATTTATTTTATTTATTTATTTATTGCCATAAGTACACTATCCTTACAGGTTACCCTAATACAATAGTGTCTCATTTCATTAAAATTACAATTAAATTCAAATTAAATTAATAAAATTAATAAACACACATTAATAAACACTTTACAAATAAATTAAATTCCAATTGATTACTTCAGTCTAGGTATTTGCCCTAGTATTTTTATAACATAAAGTAAATAATATTATATCTGTTAGTTTACTCAGAGCAGAACAAAATAGGTCTACCTCATTAGATATTATATTTATAGTGCGGAGTGCTCGTGTTAGTGGGGCCTGTCTCAGTAATTGAGTTCGCGCACGGGGCTCCGCCAACAACTGCGGCCGGCGACGGCGCCACACGTATCTATCCGGCGCGTACAGTCCTATTTGTGCCAGTACCTCCGGGTTAACAATCATTCCCCTAAGAATTTTCACGACATACATGACCAGTGCAAGCTCCCTTCTTACCCTCAGCTCACTGTATCCCACCATTCCTAAAACAAACAATGTGGGATACATTAAAGGGTAGAACGGATAGACCCCATGTAACCTCATATAAAGGTATCTGACAAACTTGTTTTGTATTTTTTCAAGCATAAGGTTATATTTTACTTCATGCGGAGCCCAAATAATCGCATTACCTTCTAACTGGCTTCTAACTAAGGTATTATATAAAGTTATTATTGCTGTAATATTATTGAACCCCCGTACCGTACGTAATGTAAAACCTAAGTTCCTGTAAGCTTTTTTACAGATTTTGGTAATGTGCTCACGAAACGTTAGCATTGAGGTTAGATGAACCCCTAAATCTTTGACTTCTGTTTCCCTCTTCATGCCCACATCTTCTATCATATAATTAAAAGTAATGGGAGTGCGAGCTCTAGAGAAAGTGATTACTTGACACTTATCGGTGTTAAACTGTAACTTGTTGCGCTTGCTCCATGCCACCACGTTGTTTATGTCCCTTTGCAGCGTCTCGCAGTCATCTTTATTTTCCACCGTAAGAGACAGCTTTAGGTCGTCGGCAAATAAAAGACATTTAGCGTTTGTTACAGCTTTTGGTAGATCATTTACCATTAGTAGGAATTGCAAGGGCCCCAGGTTACTACCTTGGCTTACCCCAGACCACGTAAAGTACAAGTTCGACTTGTAACCTGCATATTCTACGTACTGTTTTCTGTCTTTTAGATAGCTAGCAAAAAAATCTAGCGTACGAGTGGAAAAACCGAACCCTGCTAACTTTTTCAGCAGTAAATCATTATCTACTAAATCGAACGCCTTTTTATAATCAAAATAAGCAGCATCAACCTGTCCCCCACCATCCACTGCTGGTATAACATTAGTCATGTGGGTCATAAGATTGCTGGCTGTGCTTCTCCCCGGCCGAAATCCATGCTGCGCTTCCGACAATTGAACCTGTACCTGTGCGAATATGATTCTTTGTATCGCAGACTCAAATATTTTTGCTGGAGTCGACAAGACCGCTACTGGCCTAAAACTTTCCACACTAGAAGCCGAAGAACATTTTGGCACTGGTACAACCCGAGTCGTTTTCCACCGATCTGGGAACACTGCTGCTTGAAGGCATAAATTGTATATATGAAGCAAAGGCTCAGCTAACACCGATCGGCAGTCCTTGAAGATATAAGGGGGAATTTCATCTGGTCCTGAACACTTTTTCGGTTTAAGGCGTTGAAGCGCCCAGTGCACATCATCTATCTCTAAGCGTCCTATATCGACCAGCGCCGCACCATTCTCGCCACCCGTCTCACGTATAGCCGCGTTTACATCTAATTTCGGTCTCTCTGTGCTATATACTGAATGGAAGTAGTCCGCAAACTCCCTTACACACTGTTTTCCGCTTAATACCACTCCGCCGTCTAAAATACTTTGTGAACGTTTCTTCACTCTTTTAGAATTTACGTAGTTCCAAAAAGATTTTGGATCGTCTATAATCCTATTTTGAACCCTATTTCGATATTGCTCTTGCGCTGACTCAATCATTGCTTTTACCTTCGTCCTACACTGGGCAAACATCTCGTAATCAGATTTTAACTTACTTATTTTGTAGTTTTTGTGCAAAATAGCTTTTCTTTTTAAATTGCGAATAATATCGGCCGTATACCATTCAGGGTAAACATATTTCGTGCCTACAACACTTTTGCTTTTCCGCGGTACGCATTTATTTATCATGAAATTAATATTGTCATAAAAATAATCTAAACTCTCTTCTAAACCTAAACAAAACATAGGACGCCAGTCTATAGCCGCTAATGATTTATATAACATATTAAAGTTGGCTTTATTAAAATTCCAACCTGTGTACTTACCTAAGTCCGCCTCAGATATGTAAGAACTCGCCCTGTGGGCTTGGTGAGTACCCAGGGTTATCTCCACCTCAAGCGGTGGGTGATGAACGTCCACCGGCACAAGTGGCACCATCGCCGCCCGCACGATCGCACTCTCTAAGCCAGTATGTAACACTAAATCCAATTGCCGAGCATTGTGGTTACCTATTTTGTTACTCTGAGCAAACCCACAGTACGTTAAAAAGTATTCAAAATAGTGACAAACATTAGATGAACATGAGTATAAATTAAAATCTCCTACCACCAATATTTTGCTATACTTATCACAGTATTGTTCAATAATCCTAAACAGTACCAAATATTCATTTTCACTACTATTCGGCGGTATATACACTACACACAACAAAAAAAGAAGTCTATTTCGCAAATAAACATTAGCGCTAACTAACTCAAATACATGATCGTTTATGTTTACGTCAGGATGTATCTGCCGCTAGTGAGTGACCACTAAACACGCGCCTCCCTGTTTACGCCCATCCGCTCGATCACATCTTATTAGTGTGTAATTGGGTGGTATAAGTTCTGCGTCATAGATAGATTCTGTGAGGCTTGTTTCCGTGATGGCAAAAAGATCTGAACCTGAACTTATAATTCCAGAACAAAAATCTTCTAATTTGGTTCGAAGCCCTCTGACATTTTGGTAATATACTTCAATTGTCTTACTCGAGCTTTCTTGATTGATTGGGTAGTCTACGAAACCACACCCATTCGCTGAATTCAATGTTGACTGGCCAATTTTCTGGTTGGCACAATATATCATATTTACTCAGAGGGACCCCTATTATAAAAGAAGCGTAATCCCTTTCCGTCTTATGTTTAATTTTTTCAACCTTGATTGGTACTTCTTCCCCACCTAATATATTCTTAACATATTTCTGTAAATTTTCCTCCGTAGTTTCTTTCTGTAACCGCCATACATGTAAATATTTCTTTCTTTCTGTCCCTGCAATATCAACTACGCTGGTACATCCCCCCCTTTTTACTTCCGTGTAAGCGGGTCTACTTCTTTTCCTGGTAACTGTTGTCCAATTTTCTCCCTTTTCCGAATTTGTACTATCTTTGTTATCGCCTATTCTAGTATTGGATTCAAGATTATTCTCCTATCTACTTTCAACCTTTTCTACAACTCCCAATGGTTTCGGGGCCACACCGGCATCAGTGGTGACAGTATTATTTTTTATAGGTACCCTCTTTTGATTTATTTTTACCGCTTCTACGAATGTTAAATGTGTCTCTTCCGATACTTGAGAAGCTTGATTTATAGGCTTCGTGATATTTTTCTCGCTGAGGTTAGCCTCGAGAGATTTGTTTTTTTCAGTTAAATCCTGGATTTTGGCCTCTAATTTGTCAACCTTGGCTGCTTTCTCTTGAACTACCGTCATAATTTTCCGCAATTCACGTAACTCTGTTTCTGTGTTTACAAACCTAGCTTTAAGCATCGCGTACTCCTTAATTTGGTCATCCAACCGAGATTTTATTTCTATCTGAAACTCACGCATCTCTTCTAACAGCGTCTTCTCACTGTCCAATATAGATAAATCATGGCAGTTTAAACGACCACCCCGTTTGGTGTTGACATTGCTGCTTGGCGTACCATAGGTTTTATTGATATTACCACGTACCGGAGTATCTGAGTTATCGCTCCTCGGAGTAACGGCAACACATTCAGGGCACCTCCATTTATTCTTGAAGTCTTGTGTAAGAGACTGAAACTGATCCTCAGTCATGGCAAGACACTTCAGATGGTATGATTTCTTACATGGTTCGTGAGAACATACCATAAATATCACATCGTAAATAACGGCATTACAGCCGTTACATTTCGTTCCCATCAGTATTCACTGGTTATAATTTCACAATTAATTATATTTACGAAATCAAAAAACACGTCCGCTCTGTAGCACGGTTTTTTTTTTTTTTTTTTTTTTTTTTTTTTTTTTTTTTTTTTTTTTTTTTTTGTGACGTGTGAAGTCCGCCAACCCGCACTTGGCCAGCGTGGTGGACTAAACCCCTTCATCTTGAGGGGAGGCCCGTGCCCAGCAGTGGGACAAAACTAAGGGCTGGTATTATTATTATATTATTGATAACGATTGCTAGACAAACCAAATGATTAGTTTTCCGGTCTACTAGAATAGAATACTCTTTATTTGCACACCAAAGTAAAATACATTTATAGAAAACTTAGAAAATAACGTAAATTAGGTACAAATGGCGGTCTTATCGCTTATAGCGATTTCTTCCAGACAAACAAATTCGGCGACTTACCGAATCCCTAGTCGAGAAATTCGGTTGATTAACTCTTTATTTTCTAGTTAGATATTTAAAGAGTTAATCAACCGAATTTCTAATATCCTATGTATCTCTTACTATCAATTATAAAATCTTTTTAAATAAAAATTAACCGACTTCAATATCACTGAAAAGTATAAAATAATTTAAATATTATAGAAGTTGGTTTTAGCGTACCTGCTGTGTATATTTGGCACCAACTTCAATAATATTTAAATTATTTTATACTTTTCAGTGATTTTGTTTTTTTTTTAAGATTTTATTTTAAACTTTTTAGTGATATTTTCATAAATAATGATTGAACCATCGAAGACGGTAAAATGATCTAGGTAGGTTATGATCACATTATCGTCTACATAGTTTTACATAATTCATGTTTCTTCAGAAAAAAATATCCGGTTGTAATGAAATTTGCATAGAATCATCATAGTAGTTTACTCTCACGAATAAAAAAAGAATCATCGAAATCGGTTTATATTTGTCAGAGTAATGTAATGGAGAACATCAGTTTTATGGTTTTTATCAGATAAATTCCCCCACATCGTGCATGGTCCTCCAGTAAGTTCTTAGCCGGTTGTGATAAAATTCATACAGATTCATTACAGTGGCTTTTTCTTTCGAATAAAAACAATCATTGAAATTGGTAAATATTTGCCAGAGTTATGACCATTTTTGTCCGTAAAAAACGACATAGTCATATATATAGGCATTCCTGCAGTTCTCCTGCGCAGTCACCATTCTTGTTCTTTCAGTAACTAATTATTCGTAAGCAATATTTTTTTTATGGGACCCAATTAACGGATTAAAGAATGGATGGAAGAAAGATTTTTTCAAATCGGTTCATAATTACCAGAGTTATGCGCGAACATACATAGAAAAAAAATATATATATACAGACGAATTAAGAACCTCCTCCTTTTTTGAAGTCGGTTAAAAATAGTTACCATCGATAGCTTTATGACATATTTCCGTTTCAATAAACAAAGATAGAAATATCTGTCCTTACTATCGGTCTAGCTTCGAGACCTTAAAGCTTACTAGAGATAAGAAGTTACTTTTTAACTGAGATTGCAATCGGCGGTAGAGTATTGGGACCGACCGTAAACAGATAGCTCTGTTTACCTACTTCAAAGTAAGGAGCAACTATAGCAACCTATGGCACACAAATTACTAACTTATACAGCGACTAAAAAATTACATTAAAAAAAACAACCTTTTTTTACACATAATATTGTACGTAATATTTGCTGTAGAATACATAAAAAAATAAGAACTTACCAAGCAAAAACAATTATGAATAAGCTAACAAACATCTGGAATCCCGAATGTTTAGACGGCATATAAACATAAAGCTAGACATACACGCGCAGGTTTACCTGACAGGTATACCTGTGCAGTTAAACTGTACAGGTATAATTGAGCTCCATAGAGACCATACACGTAACGGTAAACCTGCACAAACTCTCAGTTGAAACCATGGCCCCGACAGCGGCGCATGACTACGACGCAGTAGCATTAATAGATACGACGACACCGTGAACAGTGGTGAAAAGCAAACAGTACTCTTATGTCGACTTATTGAAGGAATTGAAATTTAAACCGAATTATTATTACCGCAATTATCTACGAATAATAATAATATTCTGGGACAATCCACACACGGATCACAAATTAGGCAGAGCCTATACTATGGAAACTAGATGACTTTTTCTTGTAAATACATACATAAATAGATAAATAACACCTAGACACTTGGCAGGAATCGAACCCACTACCTATTGGGTAGCAGCCGGCGTGACCACTAGACCAACAGGCCCCAATAGATGAAAAGACGTTTCTCGATGATTTTTTTCTTACGATTTATTATAATTGCTGCTACTTTTTTATTTTTAAAAGATTAAGAATCATTATTTGTCAGCATATTTTTATGTTACCATAATAGATGGTACCAAGTATTCTACCGTTTCCGGCGTACAAATGTTTTATCGTTACAGGGTGACATAATCATGACAAGGAATAAAATTATTTAAAATTTATCGTGATAATCTTTACACTTAATATGCCAAAAACAATGCTCCGACTTGTACATGTTTATAAATTCTTCCATTACTACATTCCGCTTACGAGACGACACATTGTATTAGAGCGCCGCGCGTCCTTTCCCTCTAATGCCTGATTTACACGTATTAAGTTGTCAAGTAGGTAACTAAATTTTAAGTGACTTAATTTTAAGTATGCGTTTACACGTCGTGTTTACTAAATTTTAGTTAAAATCTTTTAGTTCTTTAGTCCGCCCCAATGGACGGTCGCACGATCCGTGACGATTTCATAGTACTTTGTAGCGACGGACAACTAAATTATTTTTAGGATTAAATTATTTAAACAACTAATACAGATTATTATATTAGAATTTCCTTTTTATAATATATATATGAACTATAATTTTGAGTTTGAGTTTGAATATTAGATATAGAAAAGTAAATGACTTCGTGTCTTTCTTGATTACTGAATTTGTGTTTGATGTAAATATTTAACCATTTTACTTGTTTATTGCTTTCCATCCCCGTAAGCACTGTGTCTGGTTCCCGGGGGACTAAAATGCACCCCCAGTGGCAGGCTCCGAAGGAAACGCACTGAAGGACTCCTGGTGCAGATTCCACAGGAGAGCCCAGGTTTCCCCTCATGTGTCGATGTGACAACCACGGGGATTTAGTGGGAAAGAATCCCATGTACCACGGTTGACCTACACAGGTCCTGGGACCCATTGAACAATTCGCCGCTAGAAAAAAAAGGATGCCACAGGAAAAAAGGATGATACAGGCTTAAATTACCCCAAAATTTCTCAGTTGATCTAAAAATTCCCGAGACTATTAGCCAAATAGCTCTCAATCACTTAATTATACGGCAGTATACTAGGAAAAGTAAAAAAAAAACATTTAATTATAAGTATTAATACCTACAGCGTAGTAGGTATTTGAAAATTCCAGGACAATACAAATTCTGGAACAATCCCGTATTTCTGGCAACCCTAAATATACGTTGGTACAACGAAAACGTGACGAAAACGACTTTGCTCTTATTATATTTGTATTTTATCTATGGTATGATCTATGGCTATACCTTTGCACGCACACCTGCAAACGTGCATTATACATGTGTGTGTCCAAACGTATCAAGAATAAACCACGCCCACCTACTTACCCGAAAAAATAGAAAAGTTTCTATTCTACTTCATAACTTGCGTACTTAATTTCAACTTGGGACTTTCTACTAAAGTGATTGTTTACACGTAATAATTTACTAAAATTTAGTAAAGATTTAGTTACCAACTTAATACGTGTAAACGAAAAATTTTACTTATTCACTTGTGTACTAAATTTTAACTTGGAACTTACTACTAAAGTGTTTGTTTACACGCAATAATTTACTTAAACTTTAGTAAAGATTTAGTTACCAACTTGCAACTTAATACGTGTAAATCAGGCATAACAGTCATCGGACAACTGACGCCTGCGCAGGCGACCGGCCGCGACCGCCACACACGCTCAGTTTTGCCTGCACAGGTAAACTGCACAGGTATACCTGCGCAGTTAAAAATATGAAAATTCATATTTTGTGACTCGCCTGTACAGGCGTGGAAACCTGCACAGTTTTGCGGCATACACGCTCAGGTTTACCTGTGCAGTTGTACTGTACAGGTATACATGTCAGTTAAACCTGCGCGTGTATGGTTATCTTAAATCGAACGCGACTGGCGATGGCGGGCTGGACGCCATTTTGGGACGCATATACATTCTACGTACTGCGTAAACAATAGTATGGATATGACTTTTCGATAGTCAAATTATATTTTTACGAGAAAAAGATTTTTATTACAACTTTGTTACTATAATAAAATCATTATTCATGTATTCATTTTACGAGTTTTGATAGTAACAAAATAATATAATATTAATAAATAATATACCATAATAATAATTATTCAAAGATAAATGTAATGAATAAGTAATTATTATTATGGTATGTAATTAATGTGTCTGAATAAAGGCTATTGTATTGTATTGTATAATTACATAAAATACACGTTATTACGTAATTATTTATACTAGCCCAGTTCAAAACATCGCTCACAAGTGGTGTTATAAGTAATTATGCCGTAGCCAAATGGTAACTTATTTAATGCAATGTAGACTGAAGGAAAGGGAAGGATAAATGTGTTTATGTATGGTATCTAACGTAACAGGAAGAGGTGGTGTCAGAGAAGTTGACACATAGGGATACATTGCATGCTCGGCAAACGTAATGGGTACGCTTGGTCTTACAAACAACGCACAGCCGCCGTTGCTTGCCAGTCTTTTCACCTCCGGGAAGGATAGCAAGTTCTGTAGGTAGGTGAGAGACCACCTCTGCCGAAAATTTCGGGACTCCACAAACCCTCGCGACTGCAATATCGGGTCGAGGTTGCCGGTGTCTTTGCAATATCTCTGTAACAAGGGCCATGCGGAACTCCCTGTGTTTTATGTCGTGTGAGTGTTTGTACAGTATGTAAGCATTAAATACACTAGCATTTAACAGACGCCTGAAAAACTTTTTGTACCAGATGTGTGTCTTCTTTCGCTCCATGGGGTACATAGACAACATCTGGTCTTTTTTGTCTACGCCACCCATGCAGACGTTATAATCTTTGATGAGGATGGGTTTGTTTTCGGATACGGCGGTCCCATGGTACGTTGAGAGCATTGCCACACGCTTATGGGCTCGCCATACCATGAGATCAACGTCTCCGGATGTGCATCCGCAAAGTTGACCCACCCTCATGTCGCTCTCTTTTAAATTGGAGATTTGGTCCGGTACAAATTGACGGTTGGTACGGAGGGTCCCAACGCAGTCATACCCTAAGGACTTGAGGATGCGGGCGAGGGCTGGGGAATTATAATAATTGTCCATCCAAACGGTATGACCACGATGTTCAAGCCCCCGTAACAACCGTAAAACAAGATTCGGTATGATTCCCGATATCACCACCTGTGGGACTTCAATTTGATTACCCACGTGACATTCGAATCGCCACAAATATCCCGTCTTAGAGTCGCAGACTTCGTAGGTTTTAATACCTACTACTGCGGCCTTGTTCGGGCAGCCCTTCCACTGGGTCAAAGATTCGTCCAGAGCGATGTTTTGACCTAAGCTGTATAGACTAGAAAATTTTATATTTAAGTGATCGACAATGGGCGCAACTTTATAAATTTTGGCTTGGGATCGGGTTAGAGTATCAGGAGAAAGATTTTTATTGTTGTTAAAATGGAGACATCTGGATAGTAACTGAAAACGCTTGAGAGACATGTTGGCGGAAAAGCCAGGGGATGTAAAGATGTTTCTGTCAGAGGACCAGTAATCTTCCAGTTTAGATTTTATTAAGATGCCCGTTGCCATCAACAAAGCGAAATAAACATAAAGTTCGTCCACGTTAGTGTCTCTCCACAGCGTTATTCGACTCGACGCTCCCATTTCCCCTTGCTCGAGGAGTTGTTTGGCGTACTGCTGCGCGTACATGTTTGTCTGAAGCACTATGTGCTCCATAATTGCCCTATCCCAAATCAATAGGAAAGCTAAGTAAGGACTTGAGATAGGACCAATCATGGGGCCGTAGCTTTGGACAAACTTTTCTCTCCTCAAGTGAGGGGAAATCGAGACAGTCGGAAACTCTTGCCAGTCAAAGTCAAATAGTGATCTGGGCCCATTCAACACCTCATCACCAGTTTCGGCAGATTTCACAGACTCCACAGACGTAGTGTCAGCTCTGCCCGCAGCTTCGGCCTCCTGTGGCGCGTCCTCATCTGCCGCAAAAAAGGCGCGAACATTGCGAGGGAGAGATAGATAGCGCTCCACCTCATCGTCGGAAGTGGCCTCTTCTTCTTCACTTCCTATGAGAAGTAAAAATAAGAACGACTGTCATTGACCAACTAGACACAAAAAAACATTAATCCAAATGATTAATGCAATGAAACTACCAACCGTAATGAATGACTCCACTGCTGCGGCGGGGCTGTAAAATTCGAGCCGCTCTCGGAGTCATGGTCATTTCACATTTGACGTGACTGAAAAAAAAAAAGATTTTAACAGCACTGTCAGAAATAAACTTTTTAGGGCTTTACCAGTCTATAGTAATAATACTTACGCAGCAGAAGGTGGGACCACCAAATTGTGTGCAGTCGAAGTGGATGGCTGGTCGTTCCTAAACAAGAAAAACCTTGGATTACGAAATTGTATAAATACGCTCACACACAATTAACAGTTCAATCACTTACGGTTCAAGCTGGACAGCAGTTGATTGAAGAGCAGATGTTTTGGCCTCTGTTGACGCAGGCTCCAGGAAATTACCCCATGAACTAAATTAAAAAAAATAATCACTTGATATATAAGAATAGTGTGGGGTGGAGTCTGAATTACAAATATTTCACTTACTCTGGTTGGTCAACTTCGACCCGATCTTTGGTCAGAGTTCTTCGCCTTTTGGCATGCAGGGGAGTTTCCAGAGGGCTTCCGACTGGTAAGTCCTCTACCATGCCAATGTGAAAGCTACAATAGACATAATTAAATTAATAAAACTTAGAAATTAAAAAAATAACCCGTCAGGAGCCAATGGACGCAATATTTTCACCACAAGTGTGTAAGGAGCGCATGGTACGCACCCTACCTACCTGCATTGCACCCACCCCGTGTATGCGGACCGCAGCGCAAATTGTCTACACTTGTGTTACATATAAGCATCAATATAATATTTAAACTAGATTAGGTGTTACGGTCCGAAAAGTGGCACACAGAAATAATTTCAAAATTATTTTTGCCAATTGCTACTGTCTATATGTAACTGTCAAATTACACGTCATTACCATAATATAACCGTTAGTTTACGTTTCCGCCACCAGCACAGATAAGTCTGCGACCTCCACGACCACATTTTGGATGACATTTTGTTAGGTGAATGTTTATCTAGTTTATATATTATATCGATGAAAGCAAGCAGAAAGTAGTTTAAAATGTTACAAACTCAAATTAAATTCACGAAAATTATTTCCTTTTATTGGGCTCAGCCGCAGTCGGGTAAAAAGGATGCAATTTTTTTTTTCTAAATATTAGGTACGTCCACAATCCGTAAAATGACATTATAAATTAAACACAAACTATATAGTGAACAAATAAAGATTTTGACTTTAATAACATTTTGGAAAGCGTATCCATACTATTCCCTGTGACATCACCGTGACGTCATGGGCGCTTCCACGAACTATACTAAAAAGTTAAAAGCTTTTAATTTAGACGCGACTGGCGCGAAGCCCACATCCGGACACCAATACCATTGATACGTAATTAGCTCTCAAATTATTTATTACTCAAATTATTAGCTAAGCACCAATACACTCGACATAACTGTATTATTAACTTGAATTATGATATATGTATAGGTACACACCTTAGAATAATAACGCCTAGAATGATAGTTTCATACGAAAAAACTGTCTCGTTTGAGGCACAATATCATTGATGTAGGCGTAAGCCACGCGTACTGACGCTCTGCGACACGCACACAAGTGAAAAAATAATGTTGTTAGCGGAATCAAAATTTCCCCAAGATTAGGGAAATTGGAAGTGCTTCTTCCTGGGGTCTTATTTAATTTTTAGCATAAAATTACTGTTATTGCCAACAGTAAAGGATTACTTTTTAATTTAAAAAATAAACATCTGAAATAACAAATATTCTATATAAAAATCACGTGTCACGCTGTTTGTGGCCGCACTCCTCCGAAACGGCTCGACCGATTTAAAAATAAAATCTTTTTTAAAAAAAATTGAACCGACTTCAATATCACTGAAAAGTATAAAATAAATTAAATATTATTGAAGTTGGTGTTAGCGTACCTGCTGTGTATATTTGGCACCAACTTCAATAATATTTAATTTATTTTATACTTTTCAGTGATATTGAAGTCGGTTCAATTTTTTTTAAAAAAGATTTTATTTTAAACTTTTTAGTGATATTTTCATATATAAAGATTGAACCATCGAAAACCGTAAAATTATCTAGGTAGGTTCTGATCACATTATCGTCTACATAGTTTTACATAATTTATGTTTCTTCAGAAAAAAATATCCGGTCGTAATGAAATTTGCATGGAAACATCATAGTAGTTTACTCTCTCGAATAAAAAAAGAATCATCGAAATCGGTTCATAATTGTCAGAGCAATGTAATGGAGAACATCAGTTTTATGGTTTTTACGAGATAAATTCCTCCACATCGTTCATGGTCCTCCAGGAAGTTCTTATCCGGTTGTAATAAAATTCATACAGATTCAATACAGTGGTTTCTTCTTTCGAATAAAAAAAGAATCATTGAAATTGGTAAATATTTGCCAGAGTTATGACCATTTTTGTCCGACCGAGCGAGTCCGAGCGACTAAAACGTCATCTATATAGGCTTTCTTGCAGCTCTCAGTGCGCAGTCACCATTCTTGTTTTTTAGGAACTACTTATTACTAAGCAATAATTTTTTTATGGGACCCAATCAATGGATTGAAGAATGGATGGAAGAAAGATTTTTTCAAATCGGTTAATAATTGCCAGAGTTATGCGCGAACATACATAAAAAAAAAAAAAAAAAATATATATATACAGACGAATTGAGAACCTCCTCCTTTTTTGAAGTCGGTTAAAAAAGAAATATATGCACTTGGTAGGTATGAGAATAGGTCGTAAAGTACATTTCATTTCGATGGGTTAAGCAACGTTAGGCAAAGTCATTACATAGATGGGTGACCATTTCATGCCATTTGAAAACTTAAGCGTGCGCAGATCAGCTATTAATTAAATAAAATTCTTCTTATTAAAAAAAATTAGGGTGGCAATTTTCTATTTATTGGCAACATTTTGATATAATGTCGTCTGTTAAAATTTAGAATTATTGTTTTCACTTTGGCGATTATTTTACATTAAAATATTAGTTTAAACCTAATACTTGAAGGTGGAATATTATGTTTCAATGTTTCTTAAGTGTTTCCAATGTACTGTGACATTAATTTATATCAAAAACCATCATTTTAAAATAAAATATCGAGAGCTACTAGCGCTACGACTGGACCTCAAGGACTGACGCGGGATGTTCGATACTGAGCCATTCTGGCTTGGTTTCACTTGCCTCACTGTGCGTGCATGTTCTCGGTTTCTAGGCGTTATTATTCTAAGGTACACACCGTAGACAGAATATAATACAGACATATACCAAGCGTGCCGCCGATAAGGACAGAAAAATAAGTACATACTAAATTTAGAGTTGCCACGTAAGGGAAATTTTACCCTTTGTGTAAAGCAAATACGGAGGTTGTTGTAAATTATATTTTCTTTTCTAACCAAAAACCACTTTTTTGACACAACATTTACTTTTCTTACATTATATCGTCTTAATATATGACAGTCTGCAAAAAGTACGAAAGTGATTGTTATAATAATGTCCTCCTAGCCGAAACGACCACAGCGGCCAATCTTTCACAAGATCAGCCATGTACGCAAGAGATATTATAGTGCACAAGTGCTTGCGTAGACACAAGTGCACTCTCTCTTCCTTTATATAATAGGTGCCTCTCATAATCCGATGGGACGGAAGACCGACACGACTGGGGAGAAGTTAAGCGCAGGACCGACTTTTTACATGCCCATCCGACGCATGTGTGGCGTATCTCGGATCACGGTTTCGGAACGCCAAAGGGGTTGTCAAAAAGATGACAGCGCGCTAGTATCTATGATAGAGACATGTTTTAATTATTACGATTACTCCACTGTATTATAAGTTGTTCTCTCTCAATTTGATTATAAGTGTTTATTACCAAAGCTCGGTGTTTTAATTTGACGGACAGGAGTCGGGCATACGTCCTATCGCAAATCCCGACACATGGATCATCTTACTTTACAGACAATCAGGTCATCGGCCTGCATTGTCCTAGCCAGTAAGGAACAACTACTCAAATTTGTTGCCCTTCGCAGGATTCGAACCCACGACGGAGGCTACAAAGTGAATGTACACTTAATATCATATATGCTGTAGCTAAGGTCTATTCCACATTGTTCACCTGGGTGATATCACGTGGTGATTAAAGTGGCTAAGAGCTGTAGATAATTATTAGCCTTATACAAAAAAGTTAAGAGATAAAAACAATAATATGCTATTTCCCAGAGAGGTAGGCAAAAATTGGCTTTCTTATAACTTAATATAATACATACTATGGCCATTTACCGGGTAAGTTTTAGTAAATTTCTCCAATATACAAATCTATAGTACTAGTATCTTGGGACAATCTACGCTTGACCAATGACCAACTGATCTCAATCTACGCAGATCCTTTAGTAAGGTAACCAGATAAATGATTACAAATACTTGTAAACTGTATTTGTATGTATTTATACATATTTAAATAGATAAATAACACCCAGACAATTGTTCGGAATCCTTCGGAATCGAATCCGTGTCCTATTGGGCAGCGGCCAGGTCCCTCAGATCGTCGAACAGCCGTACATCGCCGCCGTCCGCGGCATGTACTGCTCAACCCACCCGACCCGATGTCCGTCCTCCTGGACCATGACACAACACCGACAACGATGTCAAGAGTCGTAAACACATCAACACACAAACACCGGTCTCGCCGGCGAGGCCGAAGGGATCCGTACGCATGCGACCTCGACATGCATCCCCTCGCTGAGTTTCTTGCCGGTTCTTCTCAGCGGGGGCGCGTTGTGAACCGGTGGTAAACTCATTTTCTCTAAGCGGCAGCCCAAGCCGAGGCCGTGCCTCCCTGAGGTGCCCTTGTGCTAGTCGCTACCCAAACCTTTCTGGCTGGAGCGCTTTAAGCGCTCGCCCTCTTGTCCGGTGAAACAGTACTATTCCTAAAAACAAAAAAGTGATGATCAATAAAGCAAAGTGACTATCAAGCTTCAGTTGTCCACCAAACTTTGATGTCTACTGAAAGTGTGTTTGGTATTTATTGGTGATTCAAGTTAGGCAATACCAAATGAATCATTTGATAGTTATTTAATAGTCACTTTGCTTTATTGATCATCACTTTAGTTGTCAAACGAGATAGGTACATAATAGGGGGGAAAATGAAACAAACTATTCAACGTCGGTACTATTTATTTATAATTCAGACAAATTTACCAATAAATTGTAACCTACAACATACATACATATATTTAAACAACATGCATATAGTAAAAGCACGATTAAATGTACAATGACCATTGTGCCTATAAATAACGAATGAATACGTCCTGCGCAGCCTTGGACGAATTACTTGAGCACTTACGTTATTTCTGAATATTTAAGCATTCGGGAATAACTTTTAGCAACCTAATTAATTCTTTTTGTTGCTGCTATCCACAGTATACAAATATCCATATTTTCAGGAAATCATAAAAATTAATTCGGGAAATCTGAGAAATTCTTCGATGCACCCAGCATGTGGGATAGTGTATGATGCACTTAATAATAATTTACCACTTATTTATGGTAGTCTCTCTTTTATACACTGGCAACACTGATAATGGCGATCAATAAACTGAAAATTTTAGGTTATGGATGAAAAACAAGAATTTATCGATCATACACGTAACTTTCAAGTAAAATAGTAACTAATTTAGAGCAATAAGATCTAAATAAGTCGTTTACATGTATTAGTTTCTAAATATAATCTCTAAATTGGCCATAATAATTCACGTTTACCTGTGAAACGATACTCCACTAATTTTACGTTCACTGTCACTTTTACAGCCTATAATACTGCACTGCACGATTCTTATAGGATTTCCACAACACACAGTAATGTCACAGTTAGTTTTTTATTGAATTTTAAGTTATTTATATAATATTAAATCCACGATAAAATTGTCACGGAGCAAAGTGGGAGGAAACGTCAAATTTGTTTCGCACCCAGGGCGCGGAAAAATCGAACACATGCTGAGGGACAAAAAATCATATACACTGTTTCTTTCTATCACACGTAACCTACATAAACGCATTCTTTTCTTGCGTGAATGAGAAAGAAAGTGTCCAGCCCTCTATTGTTTTCTTCCTCTAAGGGTATGGCGGACTCAGAGCCGGACCGCGCTTGGCGTAGACAGAATATTATACAGACATATACCAAGCGTGCCGCCGATAAGGACAGAAAAATAAGTACATACTAAATTTAGAGTTGCCACGTAAGGAAAATTTTACCCTTTGTGTAAAGCAAATACGGAGGTTGTTGTGAATTATATTTCCTTTCCTAACCAAAAACCACTTTTTTGACACATTTACTTTTCTTACATTATATCGTCTTAATCTATGACAGTCTGCAAAAAGTACGAAAGTGATTGTTATAATAATGTCCTCCTAGCCGAAACGACCACAGCGGCCAATCTTTCACAAGATCAGCCATGTACGCAGGAGATATTATAGTGCACAAGTGCTTGCGTAGACACAAGTGCACTCTCTCTTCCTTTATATAATAGGTACCTCTCATAATCCGATGGGACGGAAGACCGACACGACTGGGGAGAAGTTAAGCGCAGAACCGACTTTTTACATGCCCATCCGACACATGTGTGGCGTATCTCGGATCACGGTTTCGGAACGCCAAAGGGGCTGTCAAAAAGATGACAGCGCGCTAGTATCTATGGCAGAGACATGTTTTAATTATTACGATTACTCCACTGTATTATAAGTTGTTCTCTCTCAATTTGATTATAAGTGTTTATTACCAAACCTCGGTGTTTTAATTTGACGGACAGGAGTCGGGCATACGTCCTATCGCAAATCCCGACACATGGGTCATCTTACTTTACAGACAATCACGTCATCGGCCTGCATTGTCCTAGCCAGTAAGGAACAACTACTCAAATTTGTTGCCCTTCGCAGGATTCGAACCCACGACGGAGGCTACAAAGTTAATGTACACTTAATATCATATATGCTGTAGCTAAGGTCTATTCCACATTGTTCACCTGGGTGATATCACGTGGTGATTAAAGAGGCTAAGAGCTGTAGATAATTATTAGCCTCATACAAAAAAGTTAAGAGATAAAAACAATAATATGCTATGTCCCAGAGAGGTAGGCAAAAATTGGCTTTCTTATAACTTAATATAATACATACTATGGCCATTTACCGGGTAAGTTTTAGTAAATTTCTCCAATATACAAATCTATAGTACTAGTATCTTGGGACAATCTACGCTTGACCAATGACCACCTGATCTCAATCTACGCAGATCCTTTAGTAAGGTAAGCAGATAAATGATTACAAATACTTGTAAACTGTGTAAATACATATTTAAATAGATACATAACACCCAGACAATTGTTCGGAATCGAACCCATGTCCTATTGGGCAGCGGCCAGGTCCCTCAGATCGTCGAACAGCCGTACATCGCCGCCGTCCGCGGCATGTACTGCTTGACCCACCCGACCCGATGTCCGTCCTCCTGGACCATGACACAACACCAACACCAACACCGACAACGATGTCAAGAGTCGTAAACACATCAACACACAGACACCGGTCTCGCCGGCGAGGCCGAAGGGATCCGTACGCATGCAACCTCGACATGCATCCCCTCGCTGGGTGTCTTGCCGGTTCTTCTCAGCGGGGGCGCGTTGTGAACCGGTGGTAAACTCATTTTCTCTAAGCGGCAGCCCAAGCCGAGGCCGTGCCTCCCTGAGGTGCCCTTGTGCTAGTCGCTACCCAAACCTTTCTGGCTGGAGCGCTTTAAGCGCTCGTCCTCTTGTCCGGTGAAACAGTACTATTCCTACAAAAAAAAAGTGATGATCAATAAAGCAAAGTGACTATCAAGCTTCAGTTGTCCACCAAACTTTGATGTCTACTGAAAGTGTGTTTGGTATTTATTGGTGATTCAAATTAGGCAATCCCAAATGAATCATTTGATAGTTATTTAATAGTCACTTTGCTTTATTGATCATCACTTTAGTTGTCAAACGAGATAGGTACATAATAGGGGGGCAAATGAAACAAACTATTCAACGTCGGTACTATTTATTTATAATTCAGACAAATTTACCAATAAATTGTAACCAACAACATATATACATACAACATGCATATAGTAAAAGCACGATTAAATATACAATGACCATTGTGCCTATAAATAACGAATGAATACGTCCTGCGCAGCCTTGGACGAATTACTTGAGCGCTTACGTTATTTCTGAATATTTAAGCATTCGGGAATAACTTTTAGCAACCTAATTAATTCTTTTTGTTGCTGCTATCCACAGTATACAAATATCCATATTTTCAGGAAATCATAAAAATAAATTCGGGAAATCTGAGAAATTCCTCGATGCACCCAGCATGTGGGATCGTGTATGATGCACTTAATAATAATTTACCACTTATTTATGGTAGTCTCTCTTTTATACACTGGCAACACTGATAATGGCGATCAATAAACTGAAAATTTTAGGTTATGGATGAAAAACAAGAATTTATCGATCTTACACGTAACTTTCAAGTAAAATAGTAACTAATTTAGAGCAATAAGATCTAAATAAGTCGTTTACATGTATTAGTTTCTAAATGTAATCTCTAAATTGGCCATAATAATTCACGTTTACCTGTGAAACGATACTCCACTAATTTTACGTTCACTGTCACTTTTACAGCCTATAATACTGCACTGCACGATTCTTATAGGATTTCCACAACACACAGTAATGTCACAGTTAGTTTTTTATTGAATTTTAAGTTATTTATTTAATATTAAAACCACGATAAAATTGTCACGGAGCAAAGTGGGAGCAAACGTCAAATTTGTTTCGCACCCACGGCGCGGAAAAATTGAACACATGCTGAGGGACAAAAAATCATATACACTGTTTCTTTCTATCACACGTAGCCTACATAAACGCATTCTTTTCTTGCGTGAATGAGAAAGAAAGTGTCCAGCCCTCTATTGTTTTCTTCCTCTAAGGTACACACAATACAAATCAGTAAAAAGATAGATGGCTTCCATTATCTTTCGTGGTAAAATCTCGCCAGTCGTGAAACATAGCATTTTTTCTACTAAAAGATTTTGAATAAAAACACAAACAGAAAATATTTAACAATAGATTACTTACCGAGACATCTTTGTTTTTAAAACACACGAGTTTTTCACGCAATAAACACTTAAAACTCACTTTATTTATATAATAATACCTATAGTGTCGCTGCCTTTCTCAAAGGTCGCTGCTAGTCTGTTACAAGCTTTCGCGTCACACCAACCACACAGCACAGTTTAAAACAATCCTTTGTATTGGCTTGCTTGCTAGCCTACTCTTTCACGTACACATTGAAATAGGTGCGAGTGAGCTAGATATAATAGTGTTGTTTTATTTGATTTGAAACGGGACATAATACGATCGATCGTCCCAGATTAGGTTGGTCACCACAGCAAAGTGTTGCTATGTTAGTGACTTTCTCACTAGATCTAGGGAGTTTTTGCTGTGTTTGGTTATATTTTTGCCCGACTGCCCCAAAATTAGGGTTTCGAGAGTATGTATGTATATATGGTGTATGTATGTTTGTCTATTTCTTTGGCACGGCTTAAACGGGAAGATGGATTTTGACTTAAATGTCTTTAGATTCGTCTCAGTTGTGCGAGTGATATACGCCAAATAATTAAATAAGGCAATTCACTTGAGCTTGTAAATTATTCTTGGTGTGTATCTAACATAGACGACTTGTGATAAAAGTTGGTAATATGTTAAAGTGCTTTGTGTCTTGCCTGACGAGGCACTGCTTAACAGCTGAAGGTAAATGTTAAACGTGAGCCACTGTGATTTTGGATCGGTCATGCTCTCCGTCGAAGTCTTTGCTTGTGGCGGCTTCGTGTGGCGGGTCACCCCTTTCCCTCCAATATGATTGAGGGGAGTGATGGCTGTGCTGCTCGAGTCAACTCGTGCGCGGGTGATGCTTGGGAGGACTGGTCCAACTACTATCCTTTTGGCATTTTAGTTTGTTGTATTTTCATCGTATTTTTTATTTTATTTGATATTTTGAACGGCAGGACACACTGTCGCTGGTGCTGATCTAATTGTAACAAGATAAACTTTGTTTTAAAAAAAATGTGAAAAAATGACAAGCCCGCTGAGTTTCTTGCCGGATCTTCTCAGTTGAGGCCGCGTTGTGATCCGGTGGTAGCTTTTAAAAAAACTGACCGTTCAAAAGTGTTACGCCTACGCCTACGCCTATTTGAAATAAACATTTAGAATTTTCGAATTCTATATATTTTTTCAAATATGCTAATAAATATGGCGGCCATCAGTCGCCATTTTGTATTTCTTTTAATTCCAAAAACTTTAATGAGAGGTGTTAACGAGACGAATTGAAATATACATGTGTATACGTATTATGTATGTATAATGAAATTTAAGTCTTAGCATGAAAAGCCCAATTGCGAACATGCCGCAATTGGACTTTTCGTGCTTTTATAATTTGTAATTCCTAATGATTTAATGACAAAAAATATCTGGTGACTGATATGTACACATTAATTTATTATTATTTATTTTATAAATTATTTACTTTCCATAAGTACATATTTATTATTACTCTTTGCTTTGTCCAACAAAGATTTATTATTTTTGAAATAATCATGTTAGTTTCCCAAGATACAGGCCTGGCCTAGTTGGGGAACATCTGTAAATATTGCTTTACATATTTTTGGTAAACACATAAAAATGTTTTAGTGCGTTTAATATTCGCATAGCTGGTATAGATGAGGAACAATATTTATGCGATACTAGCTGACCCGCACAGCTTCGGTAGCGCTTTTTTATATCATCTAGTGCAGCCGTACTCAACCTTTTTTACCCCTGGGCCACATTGTTGCTTCGGCTTTATCCTGCGGGCCGCATAATCGCTTCAGCTTTAGTCTGCGGGCCGCAATAATCTCGCTTAAATTGTATGTTTAATTATAACTACCATAAGTAAGTATATTAACACTTCCGCTGCTAAACAAAAATCGGACGCTCGGCGTATGCGGCCCAATATAGACAAAGTGAGTTTTGCGCTCAGCCGTTTGCTCAATCAACGCGTGGGCCTCATTTACGGAGACGCGCGTCGCGTGTGGCGTGGCGTCTCGCGGCGCGTCGGACGTTTTTATTGTTTACGTAGCGGCGGCGCGTGAAGCGGCACGTATCATCGCACGCGTAAACACAGACTTATAGCAATATACGATGTTGTTTATAGAGACGCGAGGCGGGAAGAGTGGCACCGCCCCGGGCAGCTCACTTTTAAACAAACAATTTTCTTCTAAATAAAAATCGATCATATCATACTCCATTGCGACGGTGACTACGCCGCGTGAGACGTGACGGGATCCGCTGTAAAACACGCTTCATTTCAAGCAAACGCGTGTAAAATCGCTTCTCCGTAAACGCACATCCAACGCCCTACATTTGAATTTGTTGCGGGCCGCGCAGCAACACGCGACGCGCGACGCCCCGCGTCTCCGTAAATGAGGCCTATCACGTTCGAGTCGGCCGTGTCGTGACGGCTATGCGCATCAACTCGCTTGGCCGGTCGGCCGGTGGCATTACGTGTATGCGGCTTCGACTAGACAAGCGAGTTCCGCCGAGACACGACGGCTTTGCGACTGGTAGTGGCCAGGGAAGTCGAACGCGTAGCACAACGGGTGTGCGAACTAACTATCGAGGTGAGTCTGTCGAACTAAAACAGCAGTGCGCATTGCCTCACGTGGCTAGTCTAAACAATAGTGCTTTCGGTGCTAGTTTTCACCGCGAGCGGTTCGGGAGTCCGCTCAGTGGCGCGTCCCCCGGGTGGCGGATAGGGGAGCTCTCTAGGAGAGTCCGACTTGCGTAAGCGGTCGGCGTGGACCAAATCCCGAGGGTCGAGGCGCCCCTGACTTCGGTCGAAGCGGCTCATGTGTTCCCACCTTCTTATCCTTTTCCTTATCCTCCTTCCTTATTCGTTCCTTTCTTCTTCCTTTCCTCTCCTGGGGGTCCGGTGGAGACAACCACTTGCAAAAATCGTGGTGGGGGCGCCGAACTGCTGTTTGACCGATTAGGACACGTCGGTTGAGCGGCAGGGAGGCGCGCGGGGGGGGGGGGGGGGGGATGGTGTAGGGCGGGGGCGCCGCTGCCGCTGTTCCCGATGGGGATCGACGTCGAGTCGGGCCGCAAGGTCTTAGGGCGGGGGCACCGCAGCAACCGCACTGCCGGGGTATGGGCGCCGGCAGGCGGCAGTACGTGGGGTATGGGACCCGGCAGCTCGGTGCAATTGGGGGGGGTTAGGGCCGAAAGGCGTATAGGGTGTTTCGTCACTGTGGTCGCCCTTGGTACTTCTCTGCTGAGCAGAGTGGACTGGAGGGCACCACATGTGACACCGGGGGGGAGAGCCTGCGGAGGCTCCGGCTTGGCCATTTTGGCCGAGCTGTGATGTTGGGTTTGGCGCAAGCCGAACGGCCGCTGGCGGGAACCGGATGAAGTGCTACGTACGTTCCCGTGGCCCGCCACTATAGCGGAGGTGCTGTAATGGCCCGATGGTGGTTTAATCAGTAAGAGTCCGACATAACCCGCGCATGGTAGGCGTCGTGCGCGGTGTATCCATGAGGATTCCACCATCGCTAAAAAAAAAAAAGGTGCTAGTTTTCAATATAAAGTAAAGATAACTAAAGATAAACGAAATAACAATAATAAAGATAACTAAAGATCTTAGGTACCAGTTACGTATGTAGGTACTAGTGATGTGAACCGATTACAATTTTCAAAACCGGTTTTTATCGATTACTTCAAAAATTAAACCGGTTTTTAAAGGTTTTTTTAGGTTTTAAATGAAATACACTAAAAAAAACAATATCTAATTAGTGCTTAGTGTTTATTTATCATAAGATAATCACATTAATTGTACTTTAGAAAATAACAATCGTCAAACGTCAGTGGATAACTTGTCTTGCCCTAATAGTTGTCAGAAGCTAAAGAAGAAATTGTTAAGGGAATACACTGTATTATATAGTGACAGTGTATTAACTTGGTAAAACAGAGCCTAAAATGTATTGAAACTTAATGCTGTGCAGACGTGACAGTTCTTGCGATCGCTTGGTATTTTCTATTGATGCTCCATGTTTAGATCTTGATGCACCTTTTTCATTAATGCACATTATTCGAAGTCAATTGTCATCACTCATGATCATGTAAAGTTGTCCACTTTAAATTGTCTCTCTCAGATCGTTCTCTATCGTTGTCTTCATGTTCTCCTTTCTCTTTGAACTCGGTTACTGAGGGGTTTAGGAATTATATCATGATATTCAGCTATAATTGTTGTTACCTAACCTTCAAGTGGTTTGATCATATTCATATTTCTTCGTCCTCCCAATCTGTCCGCTTTGAGGAGACATCATCGGTGGGCTTAAGGCACCCGCCTTATGACGAATCTGATTGACTTTAACTCTCTAGTTTAGTTTTTGATTCCGTACCAATTGCATACTCGAATAAAGTTGATTCTTGGAGTTCTGTTTCGTTGCTTGAATCTTGTGACAAGCCTTGAACTTCTACTGTATCTCTCTTTGAAGGAACTTTTGAAGTTTTTGACTAGAATAATGAGGAGGAACTTTTGAAGTTCCTCCTCATTATTCTAGTCGCTATAACGGTTTTTTTTTACCATGCAAGCAGTGCGGCTATGTAATTCTCTTCCGCATTCCTTGTGTGCTAGTTGTAATTTAATCATCATCGTCATCATCGGCCTACAGTCGTCCACTGGACATAGGCCTCTCCAATATCACGCCATTGACTACGATCATCGGCTTTCCTCATCCAATTTCTGCCCGCCACTTTACGTATATCGTCACTCCATCTCACTTGCGGACGCCCCACGCTACGTTTGCCGACTCGCGCGGTCTCCACTCAAAAGAACTCGTTTGCTCCAACGATTATCAGTTCTACGGCAGATATGGCCAGCCCACTGCCACTTCAGCTTGCTAATCCGGTGGCCTATGTCGATAACTTGATAACTTTAGTTCTCTGTCTGATCACCTCGTTCCGAATTCGCTCTTTCAGAGAAACTCCAAGCATATAACTTTCCATAGCTCACTGAGCGACTATATGCTTGTAGACCAGCCCCACCGTGAGTGTCCACGTTTCGGCTCCGTATGTCATAACAGGTAGAACGCACTCATTGAAGACTTTTGTCTTCAGATTCTGTGGGATGGGTGACGAAAATACTCGACGTAATTTCCCATGCTGCCCAGCCCAGCTGTATTCTCCTCTTGGCTTCTTTCTCGAAATTATTCTTCCCAACTTTTGTTTGCCCGAGGTGGACATATTTCTGAACAACTTCGAGATCACAGCCGTGTACATTGAAAAGAATCAGCTAGGCTGTTCATCATCTGTTGTAAATCCTGCAACGTTTCAGCCACAATGACAATGTCATCCGCAAATCGCAAGTGTGAGATGCACTCACCGTCGATGTTGATTGCACGCTTTTTCCAGTCCAGCGTCTTGAACACATCTTCTAATGCATTTGTGAACAATTTGGAGGAAATCACGTCCCCTTGTCTCACACCTCGATGCATAGAGATAAGCTCAGATGGCTGACCGTGTACTTGGACGAACATAGTGGCAGTGTCATACAGACATTTCAACACTTGGATATATCGCCAATCAACTTGGGAACGCTGCAGGGATTCCAGGACCAATAGTGTATTTTTTTGTGTAAATTCAGATACAAGTTACTTGTTCATGAATAAATGACTAATGACTAATGACCAGGTCTCAACAGAGTCAAATGCCTTCTCGTAGTCCACAAATGCTAAACACAGAGGCAGATTATACTCATCAGTTTTCTGTATTATCTGCCGCATTGTGTGGATATGATCTATAGTGCTATATCCTCTTCGAAACCCAGCCTGTTCGGGAGATTGAAATTCATCGAGCCTTCGCGCAAAATGATTCGTGATGACTCTTGAGAACAGCTTGTAGACGTGGCTCAGGAGGGAATTAGGTCGATAGGTCGGGTCGAGTTGTAATTTAGTCTTAAAAAAATAATTAAAAAACAACATTTCCTCTCCAGATATATTTAATTTAATATTTTGATTTAGTGTATTTATAATAATATTATTTATAATAGTGTATTTATAATAATAATTAAGGTTGTCTGGAAGAAATCGCAACTTGCGATAAGACCGCCCAATGTAAACCATTGTATATTTTCTTTGTACTTCTTTGTTTTCTGTACTTTTTGGTGTGCAATAAAGAGTTCTCTATCTATCTATCTAATATCGTTATTTTTCAATTTATGTACGTATTAACCTTAGATCATATAAAAGAAATAGATATGACGCGCGGAAATAACAAATGACGCCGGGCACGAGGAATATGAAAACACAAAGTGCTATGATTCGACCCGCAGTGATCGCGAGCCACGATCGGGAGCGCACGTCTGGTCACAGCAAAAAAAAACATCGAAACTATGCCGTACTGTGTAGTAAAATATTATAAAAACACATCAGATAAATTAAGAAAGAATACTCGATTATCATTTCATAGGTAAATGTCTAAAAATAATAGATTTCTAATTAGTTTGGTGAACTTTTTGATCCCACAAATTCGGAACACAAAACCTCACCAAAGTCATACGGTGTTGTCATACTGCACAATTTTTTTTCCCATAAAATATCACATCTTTTGTGGGTAACTTATTTGATATTAGGAAGTAAATATAAATAGATTACTTTTAAAGTTTTTAACCGACTTCAAAAAAAGGGGGTTCTGTATTCAACGCGTATGTATGTTATATTAATAAAATTGCGTAATATTAACGTAATGTTAGTAGTCCATGTGGGCATCAAAACCAATGTACTGTAAATGGTTGTATGCCTGTTTTCCGACGTATTTATCAGGAACTGCAATTCCTTTATCGATAATTCAAGGATGAGTGGACAAAGGTGTTAATAGTTTTAAACAAGTTATGAGCGGTAAAAAAACAATTCAAGCTAGAAATTAAAGCTTGAAGTTTTATAATACAATTAATTTAATTTGTTTTGTATATGTATATTTATAATTTCTACATAATGTTATAAATAAATTCATATTATTATGTATATTTTTGATTGACACCTGCCCTTCAAAATTCTGTCCTGTACCCTAAGGCTGTTTGGAAGAGATCTTTATACCCGGTAAAATATAGCTTGATTCCTGTGGCTGCAGTCAATCACGCATATACATTTTATCTCAAAAATATCAAGTTCGAATTATCTTCTACGAAGTTTATTTAATTATTTGTATTTGATGTGGGCTGTGTGTGCGCCTTTATTACTCTAAGCGTCTACACAGTTTTGTCAATAGGCTAGGTGACTAAAAAATTCTATCTATTTCCATTTAGGTTATCAAAAAATATTGAACACGTATTTTTTCATTTGTCAATAGAACAAACAAAATATTTGAAAAAATATTTGTTATTGAAAAAATACAAGCTAAGTTTCTTGCCGGATCTTCTCAGTGGATACCGCGTTACGATCATAGCCCCCATGAGGTCTATGCCTAATAATTTTGATTTCGAATTCTTACAGATTGAACTATCAAAGTCGTTAATTTTACCGACTGGTCTGGGTAAATTAAGAACATGTTATCCTCTATGTAGTTTTACATCATTAATGTTTCGTTAGGAACTATTTATAATTGTAACAGTCACTGTCTTGAATAAAAGATGAATCATTGAAATAAACATGTATTGCATTATTTCATAGCTTTGGGAATGGGGTCTGCTCACGACCGTAGTACTGTAGCTATTTGTGTTTTGACCTCCCTACACGTGTCCTCTGGGTTTGGCACTACGAGCAGCAATTATCTGGTCGGGTGCTTGGTCCTGAATTCATCGTAGTAGTTTACTCTTTCGAATAAAAAAGAATCATCGGAATCGGCTCATATTTGTCAGAGTAATGTAGGGGTATATCGATTATATCGATGTGATAAAATCCACACAGATTCATTGTAGTGGTTTCTTCTCTCGAATAAGAGAAATCATCGAAATTGATAAATATTTTCCAAAGTTATCACCATTTTTTGTTGCTTAATACATCAACTTTAGGCATTATAGCAAATTATTAAAACGCGCCATTCCTATTCTATCAGGAACTTTTTGTTCGTTCGTATTTGACTTATCATTTTTTTTATGGGACCCTTTCAGTGGATTGGACTATCGGTACAATAAAGAATTGTTAAAATCGGTTCATAATTGCCAGAGTTTTGTGTGAACATACATAAAAAATATATATGTATACAGTCGAATTGAGAACCTCTTCCCTTTTTTGAAGTCGGTTAAAAATTCAAATTCGTCTATAATAGTCGTTTGCGGGTTATCATGCCACAGCCAGGCATATGCAAGAAACTTATAACGCCTCTCCTCATTTTGCTACTGCTGGCGTTAGTTAGCACACAATACTTCGGAGCGACTTCAATATATTTTCGTTAATTACTTTTTAGATAATTTTCTTTAATCGTTTTTATATTTCTAAAAATAGTTTATTTTATAAATTATAATAATAATCATTAGTATCAATAAGTCAAAATTTTAAAGTCCATCAGATAAAGAAAAATACTCGGGAGATTATTTCAGGTACTGGTAACTCTACGCACTCACAGGCAATTGTATCCGTACACAGAAATCGCAGCTTACGCACACACTGGCAAGGTCAAACTGGCGTCACTTATTTGTTCCGTGCGCGTGGTCTACGTATTCTATAGTCTAAGGTATTAACTCAGACTTTTCCGCCGCCGCGCCGTCGCTCTCGGCCAGTTCAATAATCATTGAAATCGACCGCACGGCCTTGCTCTGATTGGCGCACACGCGTCGCGCTAGCTCTTCTACTTTGTTTTGACAAACTTCTAAGATCTTTTGTCATTGTCTCTCTCAGGGCCGTCTTTACCAGGGGGTGCAAGGGGTGCGGTGCACCCGGGCGCAGGGCGCCCGGGGGCGCCTGCCGAGCGCTGAATATTTAGATATTTCATTGAACTTAACGCCATTGCACAGTTTCATATATTTGTTACGACGAATACGTATGCGCAAAATAAAATATTAAAAAAAAATAGTCATCAACAAAAATCATTGTTTTACCACAGGTTAGGTATTAGTTTTTACTTGTATTACGCTTTCGGCGCTTGTCACACCGCTCATGGTGTGCAAGCTAAAATGACTCTTATTAGTACACAAATAACAATTTTATTTCATACAAGACGCGCGCGGCAAAATCTCTAATCCAAAGAGAGTGTATATAACCTTTGACACATTGCCGCCCGGTCGCCCGCACTTGAAGCAAAATGATCTCTAAGTCAATAAAGTGTAAGTCGTAAATTCATTTGAAATGGGTGCGCGGCGCGGCACCTGTGCGTCTGTCATAGGCGAGTAATTGCGTCCTTTGACATAGCCGTCCGGGCACTCGCACTTAAAGAGAAATGATCTCTAAAAAATCACTACAATTAGGTGTAAGTTTATTTGAATATACAGCGCGGCGCGCGGCGCCTATGCAAGTGTCGGTCAGTGATTGATCTGATTTCTTCTTTTTAAGTAATCAAATTCGTTAGCTCATTTCATTTGAGACGACCGCCGAATTAGCACGGAAGATCTAGTGGAGAAATTCATTAATTTATATGTATAGTGTAACCATAGTGTAAGTTGTAATTGTAAGTGCATGGAAATTCATGGAATAAATGGAATTTCTTCGTCATAAATAAGAGAAAAAATATCAAGGTAAGTCAATTTTATTTTTTAAGTGTTAGGTAGCATGCAGATCTCGACCATCCTCATCCAACTAATACCTAGGCGCCTACCGACTAGCTGTTCGTCGGTCCAGCGGTGGGCTGGAGGGGCGTCCGAAGCTACGTACGTTCGTTCGTTCGTGGACAGTGGTTTCCATTCGAGAACTCGTCGGTTAACATTAAAATACAATACATAGGTACAATACCGATACCTAAAAGTACTCATACCTAGCTAGAAAAATACGTCATTATAAGTATAGAATCCAAAATTGATATAAAAATAAATGATTTAATTAAAATCTTTGCCAACTCAAAAGCAAGAAAAATTGAGTTTGTTTGATGTATGTACATACAATAAATAGATATTTAGCAAATTACGTGTTTGGGGGCGCCGAACACAGGAACTCCAATAAAATATTTGATTAAATTAATAAAGTGGTATATTTAATCTTCCACAATAGTTATTAAAATATATATAATCTTAGTATCTATCCTTAAAGTCTATGCGTCTGTTCCCACCGATCTTAGGTAAGGGAAAGCCATCTCATGAAGCCGTGACGTCAAGAGCTCGGTGTCCGATGCGCGGCAAATGTCCCACGGTCTAGGTATATGCTGACGAGGCATACTGGCTCGTAACAAGCAATTAAATAACAACATACACGTTTTTTATTTGTATAATTGGGTTTAATTTGTATAATTAAAGTTTAATTTTCGTTTTGCATTTTAGAGAAATAAAGAAATTGACTATCAAAATTACGTGGATTGTGTTTTCTTGGTTGACTAGGACCCCTATCATACTGCAGTGTGTCGTCGGTCGCGTGCCACGCTGCAGTGTAAAAGAAATCGAGGGCGCAGGCTGAGCCCCGCACCCCGGCGTCGAATAGACTTAAGGCGCTAATAGCGGTGAAATGCCTGAATTCTTGTTATTTTAAGTTAAATGTTCACAAAAACTGTTAATTTAATCTGTATAGAAAAAATATAAAACGTTAGTTAAAAATAAATACGTTTACTTGAATAGAAATTTATTTTTGATAACCACTTTTTAGGAAAAAAATTTCTAAAAAGGACCTATTTATGTCATAATTTGCAAATGTTCTCTAAAACCGCTCAAGCTATGGTGTTGGCGTTTACACAGGAAAAAAGGTCTTGAAAATACGAATGTCTTTACTTGAAAGATTTATTTTTATTCCGTATTTTACTAGAGAAATATCTATTTTTCCCAAAATTTAATACATCTGCGCAAGCATGCCTGCTCCGAGCTCTGATTCAGTCCGCAGTCTTCGCGGCATTGTCGAGGGAGGACTGCACGTCGGTGTTGGAGCAATATTGTTAAACTCATTTAATTTTTTAAAGAGTTTATACGCATTTGTAAATATTGAAATTAATAGAAGTACTTAGTTTAGTTAATATCTATACATTAGTAACGGTAAATATTTTTTTGGAAATAAATTAACTTTTTAAGTACGCAAAGACTAAGAAAACTATGCCAATGCATTGGGGCCGCCGGTGGGTGACGTCGGTTTGTGAATTCGGAACGGTCTTAATACCGTAATTCATAACGGTTCCCTTGGGAGAGGGTCCCAGTTTTTAACCGACTTTAAAAAAGGAGGTTATGTATTCAACACAAATGTATCTAATACTATAAAAAATGAGAAGCCCGTCATAGACAATTGTTATCAATGTTTGGCAATTGATCAGGTTAAGCAACGTTAGACAAGGTCATTACATAGATGGGTGACCGTTTAATGCCATTTGAAGTAAGCGTCTCCGTGCTTTGGAGGGCAAGTAAAAAGTGGGTCCCAGTTTTTAACCGACTTTAAAAAATTAGGTTATGTATTCAACACAAATGTATCTAATACTATAAAAAAATTAGAAGCCCATCATAGACAGTCGTTATCAATGTTTGGCAATCGATTAGGTTAAGCAACGTTAGGCAAGGTCATTACATAGATGGGTGACCGTTTAATGCCATTTGAATTAAGCGTCTCCGTGATTTGGAGGGCAAGTAAAAAGTGGGTCCCAGTATTTAACCTACTTTAAAAAAGTAGGTTATGTATTCAACACAAATGTATCTAATACTATAAAGAAATTAGAAGCCCATCATAGACAGTCGTTATCAATGTTTGGCAATCGATTAGGTTAAGCAACGTTAGGCAAGGTCATTACATAGATGGGTGACCGTTTAATGCCATTTGAAGTAAGCGTCTCCGTGATTTGGAGGGCAAGTAAAAAGTGGGTCCCAGTTTTTAACCGACTTTAAAAAAGTAGGTTATGTATTCAACACAAATGTATCTAATACTATAAAAAAATTAGAAGCCCATCATAGACAGTCGTTATCAATGTTTGGCAATTGATCAGGTTAAGCAACGTTAAGCAAGGTCATAATATAGATGGGTGACCGTTTAATGCCACTTGAAGTAAGCGTCTCCGTGCTTCCGAGGGCAAGTAAAATCTATGAAAAAAGTCAATTTATGATTATTAACCGACTTCTTTATTCTCTGCTTGATGATACATACTTGCATGTATAATAATCAGACATGATTATTTATTATTATTGGTTAATAGTAAGTATATGAAACTGCTGCACAATAGGAGTTATTAAAACACGAGTGTTATAATTATGTGCAGTTTCAAACACTATTTTATCTAAACTCATGAAATACAATTTTAAACCGCCAAACTACATTACAAAACATATAATACAGACAGAGGGAGCTCTGTTTCACACAGACGTATATGTATACTAAAGTATATATAGTTAAAATTTGTTGTATCAAATAGTATGTAATCTGTGTGGAATAAAATTCTATTCCAGTCTATAATATTATGGCGCTCATTTCATTCAAATAACTCCATAGCGCATGCGTACAACTGGGTCCCACACCCTCCCGATGAATGTATCGTGGCCTGCTAGATTAGATCGCGGACTACTAGATGACATTGCGGCCTACTAGATTGGCAGAACTCGGAGCCCGTTGGCTCGAATCGTAACAAGAAAAAACCGCGCAAAAAAAATAGGCCCGGGCTCCGAAGGGTTAAAAATATATTGATATAGAAAAGTTTCTCTCTTACAATATATTTTTAAGCAGATTTTACGGCATCGTTTTGATCAAACGTTTTTCTTTACGATACACGTGTACCGAAATAACTTTTTGATTTTTGTAAAGAGGCATTATGTATAAAATGTGTCATTAGAGTACTAGTTTTGAGACCATAATTTGAATATTACGATATGAGTATTATGAGTGTAGATAAAGGGTATTTAAACATTAAAATTATAAAATAAAGATGTTTAAAATGTTACTTTTGTAACAATTTATGAAATAAATAATGAGAATAGTACAATATAAAAAAGGCCCCCGTGGGGTGTCCGGGTAAGAATAGCACCTACCCATCTCTTCCCGTTGGGTGTCCGTAAAAGGCGACTAAGGAAAAACTAGAAGACAGGCAGCAGTCTTTTTATTGGATTACCTGCCACCTATACTGTGATCCCCAAGCCGCCTGCCAAGCGTGATGATAATGGCAACCCCTCCCTTCTAAGGTAGAGGCCTATGTTTAGCAGTGGACGTTTCGGCTGCTGGATGATAAAAAAGACATTAAAGCAAATGAATTGCTAGGATTTGTGCCCACGTCTAAAATCACGTTATTACCTTAGTTAAGCTCATACACCACTGAGCCAATTATACATAATATAGTACCGTCGCCAGAAACAAATATACTATTAGGAGAGCAAAGTCGAGAGCTGTAATGCAATAGTCAAACCAGCCATGTCTATATTTATAAGAAAATTGAGACTTTAATACGTTGACATACAGTTCAAGTCCGTTTGAATCTGTATAAACATTAAGCAGCTTTTTAACTAACTAACATTTTTGGTGTCGTTTTTCATTGTTACAGTGTTACACTTTTTTCGGTCTTGCCCCTCAGCAGCCCATTTTTTTGTGTATAAAAAATTAAAAAGTTTTTAGAACGGAGTTGCGTGTATAAAGTGTGTCATTAGAGTACTTACTAGTTTTGTATTCATAATTTAAATATTACGATACGAGTACCTTTGAGTATTAAACCAAAATAAAATTCATTACTTTAATGTTTTATATTTTTATATTTATTGTTATTGTTAAGTACCTAACTAGACTTTGTAGTATGTATGTGTATACTTAATTCAGGCAAAAGTATAAATTAAACTTTTTTAATAAACCCCGACATAGGTGAACGAACTCTTAAAATGACTTTCCTGCGCCATTACCCTGATCAGTGTCTGTCTACTAATTACTCGGCAATATTTAACTATTGATTTACAATTCGATGGGTCCTACATTTTATGGAGCAGAGTTTCTGTTACCACCGTCTTGCTTGCTCACATCCCCATGTACTAAATTTCAGATCTTTTGGACTTATAGAAATAACTAGCTGACCCACGCAGCTCCGCCTGCGCTATTTTTACGTTAACTAAACTTTTAATAACAGACATTCGCATCGAATACATAACCTCCTTTTTTATAGTCGGTTAAAAACTGGGACCCACTTTTTACTTGCTCTCCGAAGCACGGACCCGTTTAGTTCAAATGGCGTTAAACGGTAACCCATCTATTTAATGACCTTACCTAACGTTGCTTAACCCGATCGATTACAAAACCTTGATAACAACCCTCTATGAGTGTTCCCTTACTAATATTTATTATATTATAAAGAAAAATTGATAAAATCTGACCAAGCGTATAACCAAGTACCCATTTTGTCTTTAATCCCCTCTCCCAAAAGAACCGTGCTACGGGATAAAAAGTATCCTATGTCCTACCTCGTAGTAAGATCTCAAATCATGCCAAGTTTCATTTGAATCCATTCAGTAGTTTCGGTGTGATGCTCATCCGAGATACAGACAGACAGACACACAGACAGACAGACAGACAGACAACAAAAATTAAAAAAAAATACATTTTCGGCCTCAGTATCGGTTATAGAATGCCCTCCAAATCTAATTTGCAAAATATCTTCAATGTACAGAATTGGACCTGTTACAGTTTTATTATAAGTATAGATAGATTAGATAGATAGATATAGATGAAAGATGTCTATATACGAAATATCCCTACCTCGACTCGGAAAAGAGCTGATGGTCTTCTAACAGCTGGACCGATTTTCATGAGACTTAGTTAAGAACCATCTCGCTTAAACTAGCTTTAAAAAAAACCGCATTCAAATCCATCCACTGGTTGGAGCTCTACGATGCCACAGCCAGCCATACAGAGAGACAGACACTTCCAGCCAGACATAGGCGTCATAGTTATAACTCCCCTCGTTTTTGGTCGGGGGTTTCAATTAGCCTTTGAATAGAACATTAAAAAAACAATAAAAAAAAAACAAAAATCAAAAACAGCACTTCAATAGACAGCACACTAAAAAGTATAAAGTATTTTAAATATGATTAAAGTTGTTGTTAGTTATACGTAAAATCGCGGACGGTGTACCAGTTTTCAATCAAAATCGTTTGACAAACATTACGTGCGATTGTCTCGTCCACACGTATTTCGGGCCGGCTCGGGCAAGCGATTCTCGTCCTAAAGGTGGTACATCGTTCGTGACCGCGAGCATACATACCTACTGTGTAAGTTTAGCACCAAATAATTTTATATTTTTTCGTGAGCTGTATACTGGTCGGGTTAATTTTTTTAAATAATTTTTTTATCATATTTTATATTTATTAGTCTTTTTTTCATTCATAAATCGCCGTGATGAACTTGGTATGATACCATTGTAGTAGATTAGTCTCACAAATAAAGAAACTCATTGAAATCGGTTCAAATTCGTTAGAGTAGGTCATCGATATACTATACTAAGTATATCGATGGAGTAGGTATAACGGAAGATGTCGATTTTATGGTTTTCACCAGTTAAATTCTTCCATATCGTTTATGTTCCTCTAAATTATTTTATCCGATCTGTGTGAATCATAAATATCTATAACAAACAATCGGAATTGCATTTCATGTATTCTCATACGTTCTTTAGACATACACGCTCAGCTCACTCATACTAAACGCTCCCAAATACACACACTATAAAATGACACATTGAACATATTTTTTACCTACTATACTTTATTTTACTAATACTACTAATTACTCTGTAAAACTATGTTTTTAGTAGGATAGTAGGTCCCTTGTGCAAGAGACCATCCGGTAGATATGTACAATCGCAGTGTCAAAAATCATATAGTGTAAAGATTGCCTTGTTCCGGTGTGAATGGCACTGTAGCTGGTGAAATTACTGGGCTCAAGAGAATAACTATACAGTTGTTTATAGGCAGACGTTTCGCTTACCATCAGGCGAACATCTTGCTATTCTCATCACTAGGTTGAATAAAGACATACTACCACTAAGTTGAATATTACACAATTTAAATTACTTAAACTGTGCATATAAAAAAAAAACACATCAAGCACAGACACTTGCATGATAGCCTACTGTAAGCTCCAGCAGCAAACCGTCCATTGGAATTAAAAACGCATTAAATCGTGTGTACATGATAAGACTCATTGATGCGTTACAATAATAGGCAATATCCTACTTAAAATGATCGTTCTCTCTGCAGTTTCTTATTCTTCGGACAAATTTAGACTTTGTGTAAGCAGTACCGAGTGAAATTGCTAGATGGCGTTGACGTCGGCGGCGGGGTTCCGCGGGCTCAAATGCTCAAGGTCGTTCAGAGTTATTAAGGCCTTAAGACGGCCCTGGTCTCTCTACTTACATCTATATTTCCCTTCATGTTATCTTTTGGGTGGCCTGAAAGAAATCGCTGAAAACTCTGAACGACCTTGAGCATTTGAGCCCGCGGAACCCCGCCGCCGACGTCAACGCCATCTAGCAATTTCACTCGGTACTGCTTACACAAAGTCTAAATTTGTCCGAAGAATAAGAAACTGCAGAGAGAACGATCATTTTAAGTAGGATATTGCCTATTATTGTAACGCATCACTGAGTCTTATCATGTACACACGATTTAATGCGTTTTTAATTCCAATGGACGGTTTGCTGCTGGAGCTTACAGTAGGCTATCATGCAAGTGTCTGTGCTTGATGTGTTTTTTTTTTATATGCACAGTTTAAGTAATTTAAATTGTGTAATATTCAACTTAGTGGTAGTATGTCTTTATTCAACCTAGTGATGAGAATAGCAAGATGTTCGCCTGATGGTAAGCGAAACGTCTGCCTATAAACAACTGTATAGTTATTCTCTTGAGCCCAGTAATTTCACCAGCTACAGTGCCATTCACACCGGAACAAGGCAATCTTTACACTATATGATTTTTGACACTGCGATTGTACATATCTACCGGATGGTCTCTTGCACAAGGGACCTACTATCCTACTAAAAACATAGTTTTACAGAGTAATTAGTAGTATTAGTAAAATAAAGTATAGTAGGTAAAAAATATGTTCAATGTGTCATTTTATAGTGTGTGTATTTGGGAGCGTTTAGTATGAGTGAGCTGAGCGTGTATGTCTAAAGAACGTATGAGAATACATGAAATGCAATTCCGATTGTTTGTTATAGATATTTATGATTCACACAGATCGGATAAAATAATTTAGAGGAACATAAACGATATGGAAGAATTTAACTGGTGAAAACCATAAAATCGACATCTTCCGTTATACCTACTCCATCGATATACTTAGTATAGTATATCGATGACCTACTCTAACGAATTTGAACCGATTTCAATGAGTTTCTTTATTTGTGAGACTAATCTACTACAATGGTATCATACCAAGTTCATCACGGCGATTTATGAATGAAAAAAAGACTAATAAATATAAAATATGATAAAAAAATTATTTAAAAAAATTAACCCGACCAGTATACAGCTCACGAAAAAATATAAAATTATTTGGTGCTAAACTTACACAGTAGGTATGTATGCTCGCGGTCACGAACGATGTACCACCTTTAGGACGAGAATCGCTTGCCCGAGCCGGCCCGAAATACGTGTGGACGAGACAATCGCACGTAATGTTTGTCAAACGATTTTGATTGAAAACTGGTACACCGTCCGCGATTTTACGTATAACTAACAACAACTTTAATCATATTTAAAATACTTTATACTTTTTAGTGTGCTGTCTATTGAAGTGCTGTTTTTGATTTTTGTTTTTTTTTTATTGTTTTTTTAATGTTCTATTCAAAGGCTAATTGAAACCCCCGACCAAAAACGAGGGGAGTTATAACTATGACGCCTATGTCTGGCTGGAAGTGTCTGTCTCTCTGTATGGCTGGCTGTGGCATCGTAGAGCTCCAACCAGTGGATGGATTTGAATGCGGTTTTTTTTAAAGCTAGTTTAAGCGAGATGGTTCTTAACTAAGTCTCATGAAAATCGGTCCAGCTGTTAGAAGACCATCAGCTCTTTTCCGAGTCGAGGTAGGGATATTTCGTATATAGACATCTTTCATCTATATCTATCTATCTAATCTATCTATACTTATAATAAAACTGTAACAGGTCCAATTCTGTACATTGAAGATATTTTGCAAATTAGATTTGGAGGGCATTCTATAACCGATACTGAGGCCGAAAATGTATTTTTTTTTAATTTTTGTTGTCTGTCTGTCTGTCTGTCTGTGTGTCTGTCTGTCTGTATCTCGGATGAGCATCACACCGAAACTACTGAATGGATTCAAATGAAACTTGGCATGATTTGAGATCTTACTACGAGGTAGGACATAGGATACTTTTTATCCCGTAGCACGGTTCTTTTGGGAGAGGGGATTAAAGACAAAATGGGTACTTGGTTATACGCTTGGTCAGATTTTATCAATTTTTCTTTATAATATAATAAATATTAGTAAGGGAACACTCATAGAGGGTTGTTATCAAGGTTTTGTAATCGATCGGGTTAAGCAACGTTAGGTAAGGTCATTAAATAGATGGGTTACCGTTTAACGCCATTTGAACTAAACGGGTCCGTGCTTCGGAGAGCAAGTAAAAAGTGGGTCCCAGTTTTTAACCGACTATAAAAAAGGAGGTTATGTATTCGATGCGAATGTCTGTTATTAAAAGTTTAGTTAACGTAAAAATAGCGCAGGCGGAGCTGCGTGGGTCAGCTAGTTATTTCTATAAGTCCAAAAGATCTGAAATTTAGTACATGGGGATGTGAGCAAGCAAGACGGTGGTAACAGAAACTCTGCTCCATAAAATGTAGGACCCATCGAATTGTAAATCAATAGTTAAATATTGCCGAGTAATTAGTAGACAGACACTGATCAGGGTAATGGCGCAGGAAAGTCATTTTAAGAGTTCGTTCACCTATGTCGGGGTTTATTAAAAAAGTTTAATTTATACTTTTGCCTGAATTAAGTATACACATACATACTACAAAGTCTAGTTAGGTACTTAACAATAACAATAAATATAAAAATATAAAACATTAAAGTAATGAATTTTATTTTGGTTTAATACTCAAAGGTACTCGTATCGTAATATTTAAATTATGAATACAAAACTAGTAAGTACTCTAATGACACACTTTATACACGCAACTCCGTTCTAAAAACTTTTTAATTTTTTATACACAAAAAAATGGGCTGCTGAGGGGCAAGACCGAAAAAAGTGTAACACTGTAACAATGAAAAACGACACCAAAAATGTTAGTTAGTTAAAAAGCTGCTTAATGTTTATACAGATTCAAACGGACTTGAACTGTATGTCAACGTATTAAAGTCTCAATTTTCTTATAAATATAGACATGGCTGGTTTGACTATTGCATTACAGCTCTCGACTTTGCTCTCCTAATAGTATATTTGTTTCTGGCGACGGTACTATATTATGTATAATTGGCTCAGTGGTGTATGAGCTTAACTAAGGTAATAACGTGATTTTAGACGTGGGCACAAATCCTAGCAATTCATTTGCTTTAATGTCTTTTTTATCATCCAGCAGCCGAAACGTCCACTGCTAAACATAGGCCTCTACCTTAGAAGGGAGGGGTTGCCATTATCATCACGCTTGGCAGGCGGCTTGGGGATCACAGTATAGGTGGCAGGTAATCCAATAAAAAGACTGCTGCCTGTCTTCTAGTTTTTCCTTAGTCGCCTTTTACGGACACCCAACGGGAAGAGATGGGTAGGTGCTATTCTTACCCGGACACCCCACGGGGGCCTTTTTTATATTGTACTATTCTCATTATTTATTTCATAAATTGTTACAAAAGTAACATTTTAAACATCTTTATTTTATAATTTTAATGTTTAAATACCCTTTATCTACACTCATAATACTCATATCGTAATATTCAAATTATGGTCTCAAAACTAGTACTCTAATGACACATTTTATACATAATGCCTCTTTACAAAAATCAAAAAGTTATTTCGGTACACGTGTATCGTAAAGAAAAACGTTTGATCAAAACGATGCCGTAAAATCTGCTTAAAAATATATTGTAAGAGAGAAACTTTTCTATATCAATATATTTTTAACCCTTCGGAGCCCGGGCCTATTTTTTTTGCGCGGTTTTTTCTTGTTACGATTCGAGCCAACGGGCTCCGAGTTCTGCCAATCTAGTAGGCCGCAATGTCATCTAGTAGTCCGCGATCTAATCTAGCAGGCCACGATACATTCATCGGGAGGGTGTGGGACCCAGTTGTACGCATGCGCTATGGAGTTATTTGAATGAAATGAGCGCCATAATATTATAGACTGGAATAGAATTTTATTCCACACAGATTACATACTATTTGATACAACAAATTTTAACTATATATACTTTAGTATACATATACGTCTGTGTGAAACAGAGCTCCCTCTGTCTGTATTATATGTTTTGTAATGTAGTTTGGCGGTATAAAATTGTATTTCATGAGTTTAGATAAAGTAGTGTTTGAAACTGCACATAATTAAGCATTAAAACACTCGTGTTTTAATAACTCCTATTGTGCAGCAGTTTCATATACTTACTATTAACCAATAATAATAAATAATCATGTCTGATTATTATACATGCAAGTATGTATCATCAAGCAGAGAATAAAGAAGTCGGTTAATAATCATAAATTGACTTTTTTCATAGATTTTACTTGCCCTCGGAAGCACGGAGACGCTTACTTCAAGTGGCATTAAACGGTCACCCATCTATATTATGACCTTGCTTAACGTTGCTTAACCTGATCAATTGCCAAACATTGATAACGACTGTCTATGATGGGCTTCTAATTTTTTTATAGTATTAGATACATTTGTGTTGAATACATAACCTACTTTTTTAAAGTCGGTTAAAAACTGGGACCCACTTTTTACTTGCCCTCCAAATCACGGAGACGCTTACTTCAAATGGCATTAAACGGTCACCCATCTATGTAATGACCTTGCCTAACGTTGCTTAACCTAATCGATTGCCAAACATTGATAACGACTGTCTATGATGGGCTTCTAATTTCTTTATAGTATTAGATACATTTGTGTTGAATACATAACCTACTTTTTTAAAGTAGGTTAAATACTGGGACCCACTTTTTACTTGCCCTCCAAATCACGGAGACGCTTAATTCAAATGGCATTAAACGGTCACCCATCTATGTAATGACCTTGCCTAACGTTGCTTAACCTAATCGATTGCCAAACATTGATAACGACTGTCTATGATGGGCTTCTAATTTTTTTATAGTATTAGATACATTTGTGTTGAATACATAACCTAATTTTTTAAAGTCGGTTAAAAACTGGGACCCACTTTTTACTTGCCCTCCAAAGCACGGAGACGCTTACTTCAAATGGCATTAAACGGTCACCCATCTATGTAATGACCTTGTCTAACGTTGCTTAACCTGATCAATTGCCAAACATTGATAACAATTGTCTATGACGGGCTTCTCATTTTTTATAGTATTAGATACATTTGTGTTGAATACATAACCTCCTTTTTTAAAGTCGGTTAAAAACTGGGACCCTCTCCCAAGGGAACCGTTATGAATTACGGTATTAAGACCGTTCCGAATTCACAAACCGACGTCACCCACCGGCGGCCCCAATGCATTGGCATAGTTTTCTTAGTCTTTGCGTACTTAAAAAGTTAATTTATTTCCAAAAAAATATTTACCGTTACTAATGTATAGATATTAACTAAACTAAGTACTTCTATTAATTTCAATATTTACAAATGCGTATAAACTCTTTAAAAAATTAAATGAGTTTAACAATATTGCTCCAACACCGACGTGCAGTCCTCCCTCGACAATGCCGCGAAGACTGCGGACTGAATCAGAGCTCGGAGCAGGCATGCTTGCGCAGATGTATTAAATTTTGGGAAAAATAGATATTTCTCTAGTAAAATACGGAATAAAAATAAATCTTTCAAGTAAAGACATTCGTATTTTCAAGACCTTTTTTCCTGTGTAAACGCCAACACCATAGCTTGAGCGGTTTTAGAGAACATTTGCAAATTATGACATAAATAGGTCCTTTTTAGAAATTTTTTTCCTAAAAAGTGGTTATCAAAAATAAATTTCTATTCAAGTAAACGTATTTATTTTTAACTAACGTTTTATATTTTTTCTATACAGATTAAATTAACAGTTTTTGTGAACATTTAACTTAAAATAACAAGAATTCAGGCATTTCACCGCTATTAGCGCCTTAAGTCTATTCGACGCCGGGGTGCGGGGCTCAGCCTGCGCCCTCGATTTCTTTTACACTGCAGCGTGGCACGCGACCGACGACACACTGCAGTATGATAGGGGTCCTAGTCAACCAAGAAAACACAATCCACGTAATTTTGATAGTCAATTTCTTTATTTCTCTAAAATGCAAAACGAAAATTAAACTTTAATTATACAAATTAAACCCAATTATACAAATAAAAAACGTGTATGTTGTTATTTAATTGCTTGTTACGAGCCAGTATGCCTCGTCAGCATATACCTAGACCGTGGGACATTTGCCGCGCATCGGACACCGAGCTCTTGACGTCACGGCTTCATGAGATGGCTTTCCCTTACCTAAGATCGGTGGGAACAGACGCATAGACTTTAAGGATAGATACTAAGATTATATATATTTTAATAACTATTGTGGAAGATTAAATATACCACTTTATTAATTTAATCAAATATTTTATTGGAGTTCCTGTGTTCGGCGCCCCCAAACACGTAATTTGCTAAATATCTATTTATTGTATGTACATACATCAAACAAACTCAATTTTTCTTGCTTTTGAGTTGGCAAAGATTTTAATTAAATCATTTATTTTTATATCAATTTTGGATTCTATACTTATAATGACGTATTTTTCTAGCTAGGTATGAGTACTTTTAGGTATCGGTATTGTACCTATGTATTGTATTTTAATGTTAACCGACGAGTTCTCGAATGGAAACCACTGTCCACGAACGAACGAACGTACGTAGCTTCGGACGCCCCTCCAGCCCACCGCTGGACCGACGAACAGCTAGTCGGTAGGCGCCTAGGTATTAGTTGGATGAGGATGGTCGAGATCTGCATGCTACCTAACACTTAAAAAATAAAATTGACTTACCTTGATATTTTTTCTCTTATTTATGACGAAGAAATTCCATTTATTCCATGAATTTCCATGCACTTACAATTACAACTTACACTATGGTTACACTATACATATAAATTAATGAATTTCTCCACTAGATCTTCCGTGCTAATTCGGCGGTCGTCTCAAATGAAATGAGCTAACGAATTTGATTACTTAAAAAGAAGAAATCAGATCAATCACTGACCGACACTTGCATAGGCGCCGCGCGCCGCGCTGTATATTCAAATAAACTTACACCTAATTGTAGTGATTTTTTAGAGATCATTTCTCTTTAAGTGCGAGTGCCCGGACGGCTATGTCAAAGGACGCAATTACTCGCCTATGACAGACGCACAGGTGCCGCGCCGCGCACCCATTTCAAATGAATTTACGACTTACACTTTATTGACTTAGAGATCATTTTGCTTCAAGTGCGGGCGACCGGGCGGCAATGTGTCAAAGGTTATATACACTCTCTTTGGATTAGAGATTTTGCCGCGCGCGTCTTGTATGAAATAAAATTGTTATTTGTGTACTAATAAGAGTCATTTTAGCTTGCACACCATGAGCGGTGTGACAAGCGCCGAAAGCGTAATACAAGTAAAAACTAATACCTAACCTGTGGTAAAACAATGATTTTTGTTGATGACTATTTTTTTTTAATATTTTATTTTGCGCATACGTATTCGTCGTAACAAATATATGAAACTGTGCAATGGCGTTAAGTTCAATGAAATATCTAAATATTCAGCGCTCGGCAGGCGCCCCCGGGCGCCCTGCGCCCGGGTGCACCGCACCCCTTGCACCCCCTGGTAAAGACGGCCCTGAGAGAGACAATGACAAAAGATCTTAGAAGTTTGTCAAAACAAAGTAGAAGAGCTAGCGCGACGCGTGTGCGCCAATCAGAGCAAGGCCGTGCGGTCGATTTCAATGATTATTGAACTGGCCGAGAGCGACGGCGCGGCGGCGGAAAAGTCTGAGTTAATACCTTAGACTATAGAATACGTAGACCACGCGCACGGAACAAATAAGTGACGCCAGTTTGACCTTGCCAGTGTGTGCGTAAGCTGCGATTTCTGTGTACGGATACAATTGCCTGTGAGTGCGTAGAGTTACCAGTACCTGAAATAATCTCCCGAGTATTTTTCTTTATCTGATGGACTTTAAAATTTTGACTTATTGATACTAAACGCGCTCGCGGTCACGAACGGTGTACCACCTTTAGGACGAGAATCGCTTGCACGAGCCGGCCCGAAATACGTGCGGACGAGATAATCACACAGAATGTTTGTCAAACGATTTTGATTGAATACTCCGTCCGCGATTGTACGTACAACTAACACCAACTTTAATCGTATTTAAAATACTTTATACTTTTTAGTGTGCTGTCTATTGAAGTGCTGTTTTTGATTTTTTTTTATTGTTTTTTTAATGTTCTATTCAAAGGCTAATTGAAACCCCCGACCAAAACGAGGGGAGTTATAACTTTGACACCTATGTCTGACTGGAAGTGTCTGTCTCTCTGTATGGCTGGCTGTGGCATCGTAGAGCTCCAACCAGTGGATGGATTTGAATGCGGTTTTTTTAAAGCTAGTTTAAGCGAGATGGTTCTTAACTATGTTACATGAAAATCGGTCCAGCTGTTAGAAGACCATCAGCTCTTTTCCGAGTCGAGGTAGGGATATTTCGTATATAGACATCTTTCATTATTTCTATAAGTCCATAAAATCAGAAATTTAGTACATATATAAATCCGATAATAGTAAATAAAATGGTAAGCTTCACCAGGGTCTGATGATGATCAGCAAGAAGGTGGAAATAGGATCTAGGCCCCAATAAATGAAGACTCATTCAGTTCGGGCTCGTGGGATAGTTCTCAACGAGTAGTTGCTAGATGAATGGAATTCAGGGTCTGATGATGGAGCAGGAAGGTGGTCACAGGATCTCTGCACCAATAAACGTAGACCTACTGTGTTTAGGCTCGTTGGGCTGGTCTCGATGAGTAGTTGCTAGAAAATTATGATCAGGGTCTGATGATGGACCGGGAAGATGGCCAAAGGATCTCTGCACAAATAAACGTAGACCCACCGAATTTGGGCTCGTCATATCTGACGAGCCCAAATCATATCATATCATACATACACACATACATATCTGTCTCGACGAGTAGTTGCTAGAAAAACGGTGATCATTGTCTGATGATGGAGCAGGTTGGTGGTCACGGAATCTCTGTATCAATAACCGCATTTGGGCTCGTTGCGTACGTCTCTACGAGTAGCTGCTAGAAAAATGGTGATCAGGGTCTGACGATGGAGCAAGAATGTGGTCACGGTATCTCTGCACGAATAAACGTAGACCCACCGAATTGGGGTTCCTTGGGTAGGTATCACGAGTAGTTGCTAGAAAATGGTGATCTTTAGATGAGGTCTGATGATAGAGCAGGAAGGTGGTCAAAGGATGAGGTGACGGGCCCGTTGGTCTAGTGGTTAGACTCCCTGGCAGCTACTCGATGAGTTATGGGTTCGATTCCCCCACGAAGTGTCTGGGTGTTATTTATCTATTTAAGTATGTATTTACAAAAAATAAGTATTAATATCTGTTGTCTGGTTTCCATAGTACACGCTCTGCCTAGTTTGGTATCGGATAACTGTGTGTGGATTGTCCCAAGATATTATTGATATTATTATAAAGGATCTCTCTCACCAAAAAACGTATACCTACCGAGTTTGGGCTCGTTAGTTATGTCTTGACGAGTAGTTGCTAGAAAAATGGTGACGAGGGTCTGATGATGAAGCAGGAAGGTAGTCACGGGATCTCTGCACCAATAAACGCAGACGCATTGGATAGGTTGCTATGAGTAGTAGGTAGAAAAATAATGATAAGAGTCTGGGGATGGGAGCAAGCAGGACGGTGGTAACAGAAACTCTGCTCCATAAAATGTAGGATCCATCGAATTGTAAATCGATAGTTAAATCTTGCCGAGTAATTACTAGACAGACATCAATCAGAGTAATGGCGCCGGAAAGTCATTTTAAGAGTTCGTTCACCCATGTCGGGGTTTATTAAAAAAGTTTAATTTATACTTTAGCCTGAATTAAGTATACACATACATACTAGAAAGTCTAGTTAGGTACTTAACAATAACAATAAATATAAAAAAATAAAACATTAAAGTAATGAATTTTATCTATACTCATATCGTAATATTTAAATTATGAATGCAAAACTAGTAAGTACTCTAATGACACACTTTATACACATGCAACTCCGTTCTAAAAACATTTTAATTTTTTATACACAAAAAATGGGCTGCTGAGGGGCAAGACCGAAAAAAGTGTAACACTGTAACAATGAAAAACGACACCAAAACTGTTAGTTATTTGAAAAGCTGCCTAATGTTTATACAGATTCAAACGGACTTGAACTGTATGTCAACGTATTAAAGTCTCAATTTTCTTATAAATATAGACATGACTGGTTTGATTATTGCATTACAGCTCTCGACTTGCTCTCCTAATAGTATATTTGTTTCTGGCGACGGTACTATATTATGTATAATTGGCTCAGTGGTATATGAGCTTAACTAAGGTAATAACGTGATGTTAGACGTGGGTTCAAATCCTAGCAATTCATTTGCTTTAATGTCTTTTTTATCATCCAGCAGCTGAAACGTCCACTGCTGAACATAGGCCTCTACCTTAGAAGGGAGGGGTTGCCATTATCATCACGCTTGGCAGGCGGCTTGGGGATCACAGTATAGGTGGCACGTAATCCATTAAAAAGACTACTGCCACTAGTTCTAGTTTTCTTCTAGTTTTTCCTTAGTCGCCTTTTACGGACACCCAATGAGAGGAGATGGGTAGGTGCTATTCTTACCCGGACACCCCACGGGGGTCTTTTTTATATTTTACTATTCTCATTATTTATTTCATAAATTGTTACAAAAGGAACATTTTAAGCATCTTTATTTTATAATTTTAATGTTTAAATACCCTTTATCTACACTCATATCGTAATATTCATATTATGAACTCAAAACTAGTACTCTAATGACACATTTTATACATAATGCCTCTTTACAAACATCAAAAAGTTTTTTACGGTACACGTGTATCGTAAAAAAAAACGTTTGATCAAAACGATGCCGTAAAATCTGCTTAAAAATATATTGTAATAGAGAAACTTTTCTATATCAAAATATTTTTAAACCAATCTAGTAGGCCGCTATGTCATCTAGTAGTCCGCGATCTAATCCAGCAGGCCACGATACATTCATCGGGAGGGTGGTACCCAGTTGTACGCATGCCCTATGGAGTTATTTGAATGAATTGAGTGCCATAATATTATAGACTGGAATAGAATTTTATTCCACACAGATTACATACTATTTGGTACAACAAATTTAACTATAGTATAGAAAGCACGTCGTCTGTGTGAAACAGAGCTCTCTCTGTCTGTATTATATGTTTTGTAATGTAGTTTGGCGGTATAAAATTGTATTTCATGAGTTTAGATAAAGTAGTGTTTGAAACTGCACATAATTAAGCATTAAAACACTCGTGTTTTAATAACTCCTATTGTGCAGCAGTTTCTAATACTTAATATTAACCAATAATAATAAATAATCATGTCTGATTATTATACATGCAAGTATGTATCATCAAGCAGGGAATAAAAGAAGTCGGTTAATAATCACAAATTGACTTTTTTCATAGACTTTGGAAGTTGTATATCGCAGATATCTTCAAATTATAAAATGTCAAATTATTCAAAAATGGTTGATATTTGCAAATGATCTCTCCTACAAACCCTTAACGGATTGCTGTGATATTTACCAGTAACCCTGTATATACAGAATTCTAGATAATATGAATAGAACATTAAATATCGAACACAAAAATATTATGAACAAAAGATATATTATATACTAGCTGACTCGCGCAGCGCCTCCCGAGCTCTTTTACGTTAGCTAATTTTTAATAGCATACATTTGCGTTGAATACATAACCTCCTTTTTTACTTGCCCTCCGAAGCACGGAGATGCTTACTTCAAGTGGAATTAAACGGTCACCCATCCATGTATTGACCTTGCCTAACGTTACTTAACCTGATCGATTGCCAAACATTGATAACGACTGTCAATGACGGGCTTCTCATTTTTTTATAGTATTAGATACATTTGTGTTGAATACATAACCTACTTTTTTAAAGTCGGTTAAAAACTGGGACCCACTTTTTATTGCCTTCCGAAGCACTGAGACGCTTACTTCAAATGGCATTAAACGGTCACCCATCTATGTAATGACCTTGCCTAACGTTGCTTAACCTTATCGATTGCGACACATTGATAACAACTGTCTATGAGTGGCTCCTTATTTTTAATAGTATTAGATACATTCGCGTCGAATACATAACCTTCTTTTTTATAGTCGGTTAAAAACTGGTACCCACTTTTTACTTGCCCTCCGAAGCACTGAGACGCTTACTTCAAAAGGCATTAAACGGTCACCCATCTATGTTATGACCTTGCCTAACGTTGCTTAACCTGAACGATTGCCAAACATTGATAACAACTGTCTATGACGGGCTTCTCATTTTTTTATAGTAATAATAATATCCTGGGATAATTCACACACGGTCATCTGATCCCAAACTAGGCAGAGCCTGTATTATGGAAACCAGACAACTGATACTAATACATATATACTTTTTTTTTGTAAATACATACTTATATAGATATAACACCCAGACACTTGGTGGGAATCGAACCCACGACCTGTTGGGTAGCAGACAGGGTCACTAACCACTAGACCAACGGGTCCGTCAAAATCAAAAATAAAAGTCAGTATTAAATACATTTGTGTTAAATACATAACCTCCTTTTTTAAAGTCAGTTAATAACTGAGACTCACTTTTTACTTGCCCTCCAAATCACGGAGACGCTTAATTCAAATGGCACTAAACGGTCACCCATCTATGGAATGACCTTGCCTAACGTTGCTTAACCTGATCGATTGCCACATATTGGATAATAACTGTCTATGAGTTTCTCTTTATTATTAATAGTACCTATTAAATACATTCGCGTCGAATACATAACCTCCTTTTTTAATTTTAATGTCGGTTAAAAACTGGGACCCTCTCCCAAGGGAACCGTGATGAATTACGGTATTTAAGACCGTTCCGAATTCACAAACCGACGTCACCCACCGGCGGCCCCAATGCATTGGCATAGTTTTCTTAGTCTTTGCGTACTTAAAAAGTTAATTTATTTCCAAAAAAATATTTACCGTTACTAATTTATAGATATTAACTAAACTAAGTACTTCTATTAATTTCAATATTTATAAATGCGCATAAACTCTTTAAAAAATTAAACGAGTTAAACAATATTGCTCCAACACCGACGTGCAGTCCTCCCTCGACAACGCAGCGAAGCGGACTGAATCAGAGCTCGGAGCAGGCATACTTGCGCAGATGTATTAAATTTTGGGAAAAATAGATATTTCTCTAGTAAAATACGGAATAAAAATAAATCTTTCAAGTAAAGACATTCGTATTTTCAAGACCTTTTTTCCTGTGTAAACGCCAACACCATAGCTTGAGCGGTTTTAGAGAACATTTGCAAATTATGACATAAGTAGGTCCTTTTTAGATCTTTTTTTCCTAAAAAGTGGTTATCAAAAATAAATTTTTATTCAAGTAAACGTTTTTATCGAAACTTTAACTAACGTTTTATATTTTTTCTATACAGATTAAATCAACAGTTTTTGTGAACATTTAACTTAAAATAACAAGAATTCAGGCATTTCACCGTTATTAGCGCCTTAAACTACTTTTACGGATTTTATCGCGGTTTATTTATTGATTTTACTATCCCGACGTTTCGAATGCTTTGCAGCACCCATGGTCACGGGAGGACTGAGATGTTGAACGTCCTTATGTCACAATTATGCCGGTGTACCCTCAGGTCTTCTTAGTTATTATTGTTGGTCCGATCTACGCAGTAAGAGCTTACAGTATCTAGAGGCCGTGCAGTGTTTTGATTGATATTGGATTTAATTATATTTATCACAGGATCCCAAGCCGGTGGTAACACCCAACCATCTTCTCTATTGAAATTAGGATGTTTTTTGATTTCAATAGCCTCACGAATCAGCCTAGGCAGGAATCGGTGTTCTTTTGCGAGGATTTGTGGTTTATCAAATCTAATATAATGGTGGGTGCGATCCTACCATATAATAATAGGTGTAATATTCGCGTAAGTAAAAGACAACATTGTGAATAAATTAATAGTTAAAAAAACTAAAAATACACGCTATTTCTCTGTACCTAAATAATTACAAATTATTGTCATGTGAATACAAATACTTAGCGTCCTTGAAATTTGACAAAAATGTTAAGCTGTTATTCAGATAAAGCGCCCCACGCTTTTACACATAAATATAATCCATAAATTACAAACACGAGGTAGAAAGAAAGAAAGCACGGTTTAGATAATTTATTTATAGCTTTTTAGTGCAGTAGCCCTTATAAAAGCGTGTATTTTTAGTTTTTTTAACTATTAATTTATTTTATACTTTTTAGTCTTAGAAATATTCGCCTAAACTACGAATAAAATTAGCTCAAGGATTGATTTGTTCGTAGCTTGAATCGTAGGCAGGTATTTATACCATTAATGGTACAATTCAATGGTATAACTGGTCCGAAGCCGTTCGGTGGCTTACCAACCTTCCGGGTTCATCAACGTCCACGTTATTAGGCACAGTAAATATAATTCCTTAATACAAATCAAATGAGTCCAAGCTACTAGTAAACCCATCGAGGTTTACTAGTAATCATTCCATGGTTCCGTCAACCACCTTTCATTTCCATCATCAACTCTGATTATTGGGCAAAGTAAATAGAACTCGAACTTTACGACGAACTTTAGTACGAATCAAATGAGCTTAAACTCGATGAGTTTACTAGTAGCCGTTCCAGGGTTCCGTCACCAATGTTCCTATTCTATCATCAGGCCCTCATTAATGGTCAAAGTGAAAATAACTCTTTAAAACAAATCAAATGAGCCGAAACTCGATGTGTTTACTAGTAGCCATTCCAGGTTTCCGTCACCCACCTTCCTGTTCCATCATCAGGTCCTCATTATTGGACAAAGTGAAAAAAACTCTTTAAAACAAATCAAATGAGTCCAAACTCGATGTGTTTACTAGTAGCCATTCCAAGGTTCCGTCACCCACCTTCCTGTTCCATCATCAGGTTCTCATTATTGGTCAAAGTGAAAACAACTCTTTAAAACAAATCAAATGAGTCCAAACTCGATGTGTTTACTAGTAGCCATTCCAGGGTTCCGTCACCCACCTTCCTGTTCCATCATCAGGTCCTCATTAATGGTCAAAGTGAAAAGAACTCTTTAAAACAAATTAAATGAGCTGAAACTTGATGTGTTAACTAGTAGCCATTCCAGGGTTCCGTCACCCACCTTCCTGTTCCATCATCAGGTCCTCATTAATGGTCAAAGTGAAAAGAACTCTTTAAAACAAATCAAATGAGTCCAAACTCGATGTGTTTACTAGTAGCCATTCCAGGGTTCCGTCACCCACCTTCCTGTTCCATCATCAGGTTCTCATTATTGGTCGAAGTGAAAACAACTCTTTAAAACAAATCAAATGAGTCCAAACTCGATGTGTTTACTAGTAGCCATTCCAGGGTTCCGTTACCCACCTTCCAGTTCCATCATCAGGTCCTCATTAATGATCAAAGTGAAAAGAACTCTTTAAAACAAATCAAATGAGCCCAAACTCGATTAGTTTACTAGTATCCATCCAAGGGTTCCCTTATCCACCTTCGAGCCCCAGCATCAGATCAGCTCGAGGATACCATATTATTGTATTGTCACCGGTCCTTGATACATGTGCAAAATTTCAAATGTTTTGGACGTATAGAAGTGGGTCAAAATTGCATCGCAAGATTCCATTACCATCATAGTTACAGTTACAAAGTTACATACATACATACATACACACAGGTCAAGCTAATAAAAGCGTATTAAAAAAAGGTAATCGGATTTCTAATAAAAAAACCGGTATTTACCGGTTTTTACAAAAAACCGGTTTTTCCTAGGTTTTTTTAAAACCGGTTCACATCACTAGTAGGTACCTATTGTATTAGCAAAAGTAACTTATTTATCTCAGTGCCGATGAAACTGAAGTAAGCAATCACTGCAAGATCATGCATTTATTGCCACTTCTTAAATTATAGGCGTTTTAACACGAAGAGATTTAAGTACCGTAAGTCTTAAAGTCCAAACATTTGGGGTTTTTTTATACTGTCTGCATTTTCTTCGAAATTGTATCAGCGATTAGCAAATTGTGATGATGTGTGATAATGGTGATGAAGATGTGAATGATGATGATCATGATGAATGGAGACGTGTGATGTTAATGTGATAATGGTGATGAAGATGTGAATAATGATAATGTTGAATTTTGATGATGGTGTTAAAGGATGTGTATGGTGATGATGATGAATAGTATTAAAGATGAAGAATGGTGACGAAGATGTGAATGATGATGCTGATGAAGATGATGATGAATGATGATGATGTGTGGTGATGATTTACATATTTACACTTGAAAAAAGACACGATATACTTAATTCATAATAATTTGTAAATAAAATTCGTTGATCCATCGATCGGTTATCGTAAACGAAAAGACTAAACTCAAAACAAAACACAGTTACAGGAATACTTGCGCAGTAAAATGGCAGATTCTTCTCGAAGATAATTATGTATCTATCTATACTTATAATAAAACTGTAACAGGTCCAATTCTGTACATTGAAGATATTTTGAAAATTATATTTGGAGGGCATTCTATAACCGATACTGAGGCCGAAAATGTATTTTTTTTTAATTTTTGTCTGTCTGTCTGTCTGTATCACGGCTGAGCATCACGCTGAAACTACTGAATGGATTCAAATGAAACTTGGCATGATTTGAGATCTTACTACGAGGTAGGACATAGGATACTTTTTATCCCGTAATCTAGCACGGTTCTTTTGGGAGAGGGTATTAAAGTCAAAACGGGTAGTTGGTTATACGCTTGGTCCGATTTTATCAATTTTTCTTTATAATATAATAAATATCAGTAAGGTAACACTCATAGAGAGTTGTTATCAAGGTTTTGTAATCGATCGGGTTAAGCAACGTTAGGTAAGGTCATTAAATAGATGGGTGACCGTTTAACGCCATTTGAACTAAACGGGTCCGTGCTTCGGAGAGCAAGTAAAAAGTGGGTCCCAGTTTTTAACCGACTATAAAAAAGGAGGTTATGTATTCGATGCGAATGTCTGTTATTAAAAGTTTAGTTAACGTAAAAATTGCGCAGGCGGAGCTGCGTGGGTCAGCTAGTATAATATATATATTAAAATATATATTAGTATATTTTATTTTCTAATATATAAGTATTAGTATTATATTAATTATTGTAAGTTAAATTATAGTTTTAAAATATTTATCTATGATTATTTAGTTTCACTTGTTTTGTTTGCATCTACCACGATTTGTCTCTGCATCACCCTAAGGTAGACTGGTAGAGAATGCCTCTGGCATTAAGTCCGCCTATGTACTGTTTTGTACTTAGAGAATAAATAAAAATAAATACACTAGTTTATGCCCAATTAAATCACAAAGTATAGAATGGATCTATACTGTCTTGTTTTAGTCGAATTTGAGGTTCTTACTCGTGGCTAAGTATATGTTCTTACTTGAAATTAAGCATTCTATAGCACTTGCACTGATTCATATTCTAAGCTAACATAAACAAACCTCTTTTCAATAGACAAGTCGTTTTATTTTTTCAACACATTTCAAGTAGGCCAACTCAAGGCCATCTGACACAAAAAATTCAAGACAAACAAACATTAAAATTTCCAGTGAATATTTACAAACGCATAATGGACAAAGGTAACAAAAAACACCAAAATCCAGACAAGAAAGCAGACAAAATGATTGACAGAGGTGATTTGAAGAAAACCACTAAAACAGTAACGGAAGATAACACAAAGATAAAGAAAAAGATACCTTACGCTGATCGTGGGGATGCCAACAGCAAATTAATCAACCAAAGAACGGGAAAGTTTAAAATTAATGTATCCGAAAGACAGCGGACCGACGAGGCGATTCAGAACGACTCCGCACCAAGTAAAGTCAAAATTAAAGTGGATAAAACGCAAACATCTACTGTTGATATTAGAAAACTAATTCGGGAGCGATATACTTTGAGAAAAGGCAACGAGGCGTCGCTAGTGCAAGTTGCTGCGAACGCAGTTAAGAATCCTAGTAAGGATATCGTTAGAAGCGATAGGACAGGTTTGTTATGTAATCTTTACTAACAACTTTACCAGGTGGTTCCCTGTGCAAGGAACCGTCCAGGTAGTTACCACCGCAGTGTCAGATATTCTGCCGCCAAGCAGCAGTGTGTAAACGTCACTGTGTTCCGGTATGGAGGGAATTGTAGCTGGTGAAATTACCGGACACAAAGACTTAATATCTAATGTGTTAAGTGTCGGCAACGCGCTGAGATTCTTCTGGAGTTGCTAGCGTCTAAAGGCTGCGGTGTCTGCTTACCATCAGGCGCACGTTTGCTTGCCATCTTGGTAGGTAGCATAATACGACTGCTGTCATCATTGTACGGGTGTTCTTGATATAAGTAATCTCTACGCTTAGTAGGCTCCATCGGGATCGCAGTATGTGTCAGATGAATATTAAACAGAAGACCTGCTGCCCATCTTCTGGTTCCCCCCCCCCTTCTTCTTACGACACGCAACAGGAGAAGATTGGGGGGGGGCTTGCTATTTATACCCGGACACACAACAGGTAATCAATAATTACTAGTGAATTAAATAAATGTACCTACCCTGCCAGCGACCCGTCGTGGGGTATCCGGGTAAGAACAGCACCCTCACATCTTCTCTCGTTGGGTATCCGTAAGAGACGACTAAGGGAAAACAAGAAGACGGGCAGAAGCGTCTTTCTATTGGATTACCTATCACCTAATCTACTGCGATCCCCAAGACACCTAGCGTGGGGCAATCCCTCGCTTCTAAGGCGGAGGCGTTTGTTCAACACTGATGACGACATATACCTCTCTTTGTTTACAGTTAATCGATCTAGAAAACAATTAACCGAAGAAATCACCCAGCCAAAAGAAAAACCGAAAGAAATTACTGACATCACTAGCAAAAAAACCGACAAAGAACCGACACATACAAGAAAACCGATAATCAAAACGATCACTTCAAAGAACGCGCCAACACGTGTGTTCAAGGCGGTCACGTTTGGTGAACGAAGAAGTCAGCTGAAACCTTTACAAATAAACATACCAAACGGGGCGTCGCAGAAACCATCAAAATCCACAGACACAATTACGATAAAACCGAAAACCGTGAGCAGAGCTACCGTGAAAGAAAAACCGGAGATAAAGAGGAAAATAGTGAGAAAACGTATGAAGAAACGTAAACTGGAAATATCGCCAGACTCGTTTAAATTTAAAGAGGATCTTTCCCCGCCAACGGAGGTCGCGAAATGGGCGCCATCTTGTGTTAACCGGCACACGAAGCCATACTACGAAGCTTGGGTCAACACTACTTTGGCGGCAATTTCTAAAGGTTCGGGGAAGGATAAATTCTTACAGAAACAGAGTATTTTGCAGAGTTTCCAGAGAGCTATGGAGGAGGGGACAGAGTCTCCGGAGTTGGTTTATGAGAAATTAAAGGACGAAAAATACACGGGTAGAATAAGAGTCAGACACAGATGAGTTATTGTAGATTATATTGTTTATTAGTTCGTTAAATAAATAAATAAGTGAGACGTTTTAATATTATAGTTTTTTTTTGTAGTTAATGGCTTGGTTACCAAGGCCTTTAAGCTAAATATTATAGAAATGTATTAAGTATTTAATTAAATAATTATTGATTAATTATGTTATGGATACCTTTTTTTTTCTCGAATACTTCAAAAGGTCCTCGGGACCTGTGGGGGTCAATCGGGGTATGTGGGATTCTCACCCCCGCCGCTGTCGTCACATGAGAGGATGATGCACAAGGATCTTCTCAGTGCCGTGCCTTTGAGCCCGCCGCCAGAGGGCGCATTATAGCCCGCCGGGGACCAGACACAATGCTCACGGGGACGGGCGTCGCAACCATATTATTATTAATAGGGTAAGTAATAAAATAAAACACAGATAAGTATACTTAATAGTTTTAAGAAAATGTTTAACATAATTTCATTTTACAGCCGTAGCCAATAGCTAAGCGTTGGCAAATAATAAATTAATAAAATATTTCTCATTCATTTTTTTTTATTATTAATAAAATATTTATTTTTTCTTTTAATTTATTTTTAATAAAATATTTTTTTTATATTTCTTCGAGTGAATGTTAGTGCTACAATATAAAAATAAATCTATCTTCCCTTTAACTAATTTTCTACTTCATAAAACGAAAATAACTCATTTTGATTCATCTTAAACCAAACATTCCAGATTTAAAGCTAGCGGGCCGCATGCGGCCCGCTAGCCTTTTTTGCGGCCCGAAGTCTAGTACAGTATTTTTAAATTAACTGTAGTATTTTGATAAGTGTACAATAGTAATGCAAAAAATGTCGTTCAAATAAGGTCCAAATGAATAAATGTTCATTTCACTCGCATAAAATTGCGCGCACACAGAATACTATTAAGTAATTACGCTTTTGCGCTTATTTATGTGTAAAGAAATGTCTTCTATTAGTGGAAAATCCGTTCATTTTTAAATAATTGCTATATTTCAAATATGCGATTTATTGTAATTTAATATACTTAGGATAACATACAATTTTGGCTAGATTATTGCAGCCCGCAGGGTAAGGGAAAAAAATGTTGAGTATGGCTGGTATGGGCGGTAGCTAATCCACCTTCGGAGTCGCTGGACGCTCGGGGTGTGGGCCCTTTGAGCGTCCATTGAGTACGGCGGCGACTCCGAGGAGGACGGCGGCCGGGTTGCGAACCCATCCCCGTGAGCACCGTGACTGGTTCCCGGGGGGCTACAATGCGCCCCCCGGCGGCGGGCTCAAAGGCAAGGCACTGAGGGGCCCCTGGTGCAGATCCCACCGGAGAGCCCTGGGGCCTCTCATGTGCCGATGCGACAGCCGCGGGGGTTTTAGTGGGTAACAATCCCACACACCCCGGTCGAGCCCCACAGCTCCCGGGGATCTTTGGAAGATATAACCCGCGTCAAAAAAAAAATACGGTATCTAATCCAATAGAAAGTCGCTGCTGCCCGTCTTATCTTTCCTATCTTGTCTGCCTATTACGGCACCAAACGAAAGGAGATGGGAGGGTGCTATTCTTATGCGGACATCTCACGGGTGGATACTAATATAGATGACAAAATACAATCGAAGACCTTTTTAATTAAATATTAATACTAAATGACTAAATGCCGCACTCACAGACATCAATTAACTTTAATCGCAATTATCTCATTTTTTGTAATCTGTTTATTTCGACTCTCCGAGTCGCTTATGATTATCTTTTAGTATTCATTACGAGATTATTGATATATCTACTCGCTATCCGCGTAATAAGTATTATTTGACTTCGAAAGTCGAAATAATCCATTTACAAAATATGACTTATTCACAAATAACTAAAAATTGACGTTTGTAGGTGCGGCAGTAAATATCACAAAACGCAACTCTTATTTAGTAGGTACGCTATCCATACAGATTTTTAAAATATGTATCGTGTCAGAGTTCAGAACACGTAGGTACGTGCCTACATTATGTCCTCTTGGCTGCGGATACAACTACAGCGGCCAATCTATCGCAGTATAGGTGGTAGGTAATCCAATAGAAAGACGCTGTTGCCCGTCTTCTTGTTTTCCATTAGTCGCATGTTACGGACACACAACGAACGGGAGGTGATAGGAGGGTGTTATTTTTACCCAGACACCCCACCGATCAAAACTGTTCCTGACGTATTATCGATTATTTTCTATGAAGAGAAACAGTACGTAGGCGCTTTTTGGCGCTAAAATAACCCGTGATTGCACCTATTAGCAGTACCATAACTAACTGTGATCTGTTAAATTTACGCAACAGTAGGCTGCGGCTACGCGACATATCCCCCCCGCTTGAAATTATTTTCTGTGAAGAGAAACAGTACAAAAGCTGTAAAGTGTAATTTTAGTAATATATTAAGAATTAAAATATAAAATTAGTTGTTTTTATGTCCGCGACGCGACCCAGCGGCTGAGTGCGGCTAGTGGCTAAAACCTATTTACAATTCTTAGGAACTCAATAATTATACCTATAAAGCTTAACACCGTCAATTTTCTACTTCGATTTATTATATAAACAACGTTATTATGTGTATACCCTAATACAGAAATCAGTTTTTCATAATCAGTAATACACAGGGTAGAAATTAGTGTCAATAGACGATTTTTTTTATACTTTGAAGTAATACTGATACCCTACCTTATTGAGTAAAATGACATTAGTAACACGTTAAAAAATTATGCGGATATATCCAGAATTTGTAGTTAAAATAGTCTATACATTTAGTGTGACCGTTTTTATTCAGCAGTCATTTCGGATCCATGAAATGGCGTGCATTTCATGCATCCGAAATGACTGCTACTTATACTCCATATATAATCGTTCGCCTACGCACGCGCTATCCCCACTTTCGTACCTATCGCTCGTCAATTTTCATAACTTTTCCCCATGTGAAATTATGTATTAGTATATTTTTCAGTACCATATATATTCTGTAGTTTCTGCTTTAAGGTACACAAAAATTTATGTTGTATCATTTATTTTTAGATCCCTAATCTAGTTATCAATTATCTGTCAGTTTGAAATGGCAAAAATATAGTTATTTTAAACTTTCATGGCTATTTACAATAATATTTTGACTCACAGGTTAACGGTCAGGAAGGCTGAGAAAGGAGGTGGACAGATTTGTCTGTTCCTAATTTACTGTTACACCCATCCATATTTTACAGTTATCCCGTGATCATGGCGCTTGCAACATCGTAGAAATATCGGAAAGTAATAATTATTCATCCTGGCAGTAAATCCATAATATTTTAGTTTTTTGTTTCTAAATCAATTATGAATTTTAGTTGTAGAGCTACAAGAGCTATCAATCCTTAGTTGTTTCACTTTCTGTACCTCACAGTACGGCAGCATAGCTAACGACGCTGTCCTCTTAAAGCTATGAGTGAAGTGCAGTACGGCAATCTTCTTTGGCATAGCGACAAATACCATATGTCCGTCTTCACACTCCAACGCGTCTACCGCTATTATTGGACATGTTGATAACACAGGACAGTCAGACCGCTCCATGAAATTGATCTGCTTCACCGGTTGAGTATTAAAAAGGTCGAATTCGCTGTCAGAACAAGGCACATAGTAGATTCTCAGCACACCCCAGTTAGAGCCAACGAAATAGACATCACCGTATTGACGTACAATTATCAAGTCTCTGAACGGTCCGTCCGGTATCGTGTGATTGAATACGTACATCCATTGGACATAAACTCGCCAGTCCATTTGTTCTAGTAAATTGTATTTTTGCAGCTGATGGAGCAAGTTCGAGTCGGGACCGAGGGTGCAAGCAAATACCATATTACTGTCAACTAGTGTATATATATTTCTCGCAAACGTTAGCATGTTCAAACGGTTGCCACTACACCCTAAAGCCATCACGCTGTCCTCCGATTGTGTAATGAATGTTGCAGATAATGAGCCACCATTTCTGATGTATTTGCAGACATAGATCTCATCGCTTAATGTTACGTAATACACCTCAGAGTCCGTTAGATTGAACATCTTAACATTGTAAAATGTTTTGTCTGATTCCTGCCACGCTGGTTGCGTATACTTTCTAATTACATATAAATGGAGTTGATAATTCAAAATTACTATTACATGTTCGTTTTCAGCGTATTTAGAGTAAGTGCCGTTGATCGGGCCTCGTTTTGATAGCTCTAAAGTAGCTACATCATAGTACATTATTGAACATTTTGTATGAACTCCGATCGTCCCATCGTCTAGTAACTGAAAATTGCGAATTTCGTACATAACGCCCGATGCCGATGCGAATTCGTCCCTGTGCTCTCTAGCGTTAGCGAATTTGGACCACAGAGACAAGGATTTATATAAATTGAACCACGGAAGACCAGGTTTAGACTTTTGGCGAGCGATTCTGTAGACACGAGAAAAGTCACTGACACAATACTGTATCCACAAATCATCACTTCTAGACAGTCTGTCGATGATTAGCTTCCATCGGGAACACACCTGACGGCACCTTATCAGGTCTTTCGACGGTAAAAAGATGAAAATATTAAGCAGTAACTCTGTTGGTAGTGTGCACATATGGGAGGAACTTTCAATATCCATGGTGAGTTTTTCAAGTCACTTCGGAGTCTGGTGAGAACGGGAAACTGTAATGGATAAGTTCTATGTGAATATCATTGTGATATTTAGGGTTTTTCAGTTGTTTTCATATTCATCTCTGTTGTTTTTATCAATATTTCTTATCACGTATTTTGTATTTGTATGACATTGTAGACAATTTGATTGAACTTTTTTTTTTTTTTGACTGAGTCTATTTTGATGATTGGACCCACCAAAGAGGAACCAATGGACCATAGAATAAAGCAAGGTGTTGCAATCGTTTGAACATTTTCCCCCAAGTAGTGTGAATTAGAATAGTACCAAAAAAATATTTTTGTTTTTCTTTTTCATGTATGGAATTGGATTGTTCTGCCATAATTTTTTGAGATTTGGGAAAACAGGCATAGGTAACGGTGGTTATTTCACCTAAGACAGAGGACATGAATGACATGATTCTTATTTCCAGGATTGGCCTTCGACCTGTTTTTCCATTAAGGCTCTTGTTAATCACGGCTGTTTATATACAGGCTGTTTTTTAATGTTAGTCGTTATCGTATGCTAGAAAAGTCTGTGCAAATCTTACTCAATACTTGAGTTTATAAGGAGGGATCATTTTTTCTAATGGTTGGCAACCCTGTTTTACTGTATGGTCTAATCGAGACTTTTGGCGGGAAGTCAAATAAGGCGGCAACTTAAATTTTCACTCCCGAGTTTAAAATTATTTTTTTGCAGTTATTCGACTGATACCTACTCGTTTTATATCGCAAAATATTCTGGGCATAGCGTCCCTCAATATGAGTCCCCACAGCGACGGTGAAGATCCTGGAGATGGTAAAAAGAAAAGAAAATTTCAAGCGATTTCTGGCGGCGAAAAAGAGAAGTATAACATTTTTACTAAACCAAACTATAAAAGATTATTTATTGAAAATGGCAGCAATGAGTTTGTCGTTTTCGTAGAGTCAAGCGAACAGGAAAAACTAGGTAACAAAAACCCGATTACCCTTACAAAGATACTTACTGACAGTGTTATAGGTATTGTGGGCGTTCACCGAGTAAACGCCAATAAAATAGGAATAACATTTAAAAAGGCAGCTGCAGCCAACAATTTTCTTAAAATGGAAGAATTCTTGAACAAAAATAAAATGAGAGCATTTATCCCATCTTATTTAACTGAGAGAGTTGGTGTGATAAGATATGTACCTAAGGACCTATCCAATGAAACGATTTATAAGAATATTGTTTGTGATACCGAAGTCATATCAGTAAAACGTTTTATGAAAAAGGTCGATGGAAAACTTGTACCATTAAACACAGTTGCAGTTACCTTTGCCTCAACCAATTTGCCCCAATATGCTTATATTAAACTTTATAGATATGAAGTACACACTTACATTGCTCCACTTCTGCAATGCTATAAATGTTTAAAATTTAACCACTCCGCTAAAGTGTGCAGGGGTGAACAAAATTGTTCTTCATGTGCTGGACGTCACTCATACAAAGAATGTGATGTTGAAGAGATAGTTTGTATAAACTGCAGCGGCAATCACTTGGCTGTGTCAAGAGATTGCCCTGTGAAGCAAAAGAAAATGGAGGAAAAAAAGAAGAAGTCGCTTCAACAATCATATGCCACTGTTGTGAGTACACCCACACCGCCACCAGTTAGCGAAACTTCCTTCCCACCATTGCCTAGCAAACCTTTAAAAAATAGCGATAATTTTAATATAAAGCAACTTGCCGAAAACGATATTATAATAAATGCAATAGTAAAATCTCTCGTAGCCCTTGGCAATATGTCCAGTACCCCTCTTACTACTAAGAAAATAAAAGAAATATTTTTATCTAATTTAATTTAATGGATAGTTACTTAAATATATTACAATTCAATATACAAAGTTTACAGAGCAAAAAAGCCTTATTACAAAACTTATTAATAGAAAAAAATATTGATATATGTCTTATAAATGAAACTTGGCTTAAGTCTACTTCTATTATTCCTCATTTTCCTCAATATAATTTTATTTACAAAAATTCTAATAACCCCCATAATGGTGTTGGTATTTTAATCAAACAAAACTTAAGATACTCTATAATTTCTACAGTTTTTTATGAATCCGTTCAAAACATATGCATCTCAGTAGAAACAGTTTCTGGTCCTTTAGCTATAGTTTGTGTATATTGTCCTCCTAATAATAGACTGGATACAACAAAGTTGAAAACCCTTATAAATACTATACCTAAACCATGCGTTATAATGGGAGATTTTAATGCACATCATATTGCATTTGGATGTAATAGTGATAACAACAAAGGAAGAAACTTATATAACATAATAGACCAATATGATTTGTGCATTTTAAATGATGGTTCATCCACAACTGTCCCATATCCTAATAGACAGGCCTCAGCTATAGATCTGGCTTTAGTTAGTCCTTCCATTGCTCACTTATGTAACTGGTATGTACATGATGATCCTATGGGTAGTTATCATCTTCCAACATTGCTAGAAATTAATATTCTTCCATCCACATATGAGTCGTCTCCTGTAAATAAAGATAAATATATTTATAATAAAGCAGACTGGAATGCATATTATACCTTGTCTGAGACTTGCTTTTCTGAGTTACATTTAAATAGTAATGATAGTGCTATAAACTTGTATGATAACTTTGTAAATACATTAAATGATTTAAGAGACAAAACTATACCTAAGCAACATACAAAACCCAGAACTTGTATATCTAGAAAACCAGTTCCATGGTGGAATCAGGAGTGTACTGACGCTGTGACTAAATCAAAAGATGCATTAAAAGACTACTTCTCCGAACCCACCATAGAAAATTGGATAAAATACAAGAAGTTAGATGCCAATAAAAAAAGATTATTAAAACAAGAATGCACTACCTCTTGGCATAACTTATGTGGTAGTTTTAATAGATTAACACCTATTTCACGAATATGGCAATATATTAAAAAATTTAAAAGAATAGGTGAGAGTGCTCAGAACAAAAATATGAATGAGGAGTGGATTCCAAGATTCTTAGATAAGTTATCAGATTCAACTCGTACTGATCAAGAAAAACTTGCTAATTTCTTTGAAAATGCTATAGAAACAGACAATAATCACTTTCTTAACAATAATTTCACCTTAGATGAGTTACGAGTATCATTAAAAAGTAGAAAAGATACTACACCAGGATTGGACAACATACCTTACATATTAATTAAAAAATTACATTTGAATGCACAAATCATATTACTCAATATATATAATAGTTTATGGCAAGAGTTAATAATTCCTGAATCTTGGAAAACCCAATGTGTAATACCAATTTTAAAACCAGACAAGCCCATTAATGATGCCAATTCATATAGACCTATTTCATTATCATCTTGTTTAGGTAAAATTTTTGAAAACATGTTAAAGTTGCGATTAGATTATTTTGCTGAATCTAATAAATTAATACCTGATGCACAGTTTGGGTTTAGAAAAGGTAGAAGTTGCTCTGAAAGCTTTGTATCATTGATATCCGATATAAAAAAGGTTAAGCTTAGTCATTCTAATATGATCTGTGTATTTCTTGATGTTAAGGGTGCTTTTGACAATGTCAATATCGAGGGCCTTATTCAAGTATTAAGCAATATTGGTTTACCCAGGCATAATTTAAAATGGATATATAACTTTCTTAGCAATAGAACTATATTTGTTAAATACAATGATCAGTTACATGGGCCTAAAACAGCTAATAAAGGTACCATGCAAGGGGCGACATTATCTCCTCTTCTATACAATTTGTATACTTCCGAAATATTAAAATATGTAGATACAACAAATATTAACATATTGCAGTTTGCCGATGACTTACTTTTGTACAGCATTGATCAAAACATTGAAACAGCAGTAAACAATATGAATACCGCTCTTAACCAATTGTTCTGTTATTATCATAATACTCTCAAATTAGACATTAGTCCAGAAAAAAGTGCAGTTTTAATTATAAGTAGAAATCCAGATCAAACAAACAGTCAAATACTTTATGATAATACTGAGATCCCTATTGTAAAACAACATAAATTTCTTGGAGTGATCATTGATAATAAGCTTAAATTTGATGAACATATTAAGCATATTTGCAAAAAGGCTTTGAAAGGTATAAATATTTTGAGACATCTTGCAGGTACCTTTTGGGGAGCCGATCCTAAAACAATGAGTATGCTGTACAAAAGTATTGTCCGAAGTCACTTTGACTATAGCAGCCTAGCATACATGAATGTCAATAGCACCCTTCTTAAAAAATTAGATGTAATTCAAAACATTGGATTAAGACTTATTTGTGGAGCAATGCGCTCAACTCCTATTAATTCATTAGAAATAGAAACATGCATACCTCCTCTGGCATTGCGTAGACTGCAGTTGGCAGAGAGATTTTATTTAAAAGTTCTTTCCATGGGCAATAGTCCTCTGCATGACAAGCTGACTCTACATCCAGATATCTCTCAGTCAATTTCATCCACCATAGTGTCAGCATCTTCAATTATTGACAGAACATTGCCTGAAATGTCAACAATTTTTACACACATTAAAAACAATGCTGAAAATATAAAAGTATATAATATTTGGCCACTATACAGCTGTACATACAAGGGACTGGTTAACAGTTCATCAAAATTTTATCTTGATAAAGTACATAACAAAACTGATTTTGAACAATTTAAAAATGAAAAAAGTAATTATCACTATATATACACTGATGGTTCTAAAAGTAATTGTGTTACAGCAGCATTCTATGATCCAAAATTTGATTTTAAAAAATGTATAAAGTTAAACAATGTATGTAATATCTTCACAGCTGAGAGCTATGCCATTTATTGTGCATTGCACTATGTATATATAAATTTTACTGTAAATAATGTACATAACATTTTGATAGTATCAGATTCTAAGAGTGTCCTTTCTGCAATAGCTAATGTAAATATGTCATTTAAGTTAAATTATATTATTTATAATATTAGAAATTTGTTATGGCAGCTAGTTATAGGAAAAAATATCAATGTAGAGTTTGTATGGGTGCCTTCACACAGTGGTATTTATGAAAATGAAGTTGTTGATACAATAACTCGTATGAGTCATGATGAAGATGAGTCGGAGACACTCAAAGTTCCATTTACGGATTATTATACCTGCTATAAGACTACGAACAAGGAATTGTGGAAGCAATGCTGGAATATTACACTTGAAACGAAAGGCAAGTGGTATGCAGAAATACAAAGAGAAATACCTTCAAAGCCATGGTATCATGAGTTCAAGTACACTGATAGAAAGTTTATCACAACGATATCTCGCATGCGAATGGGACATTGCTTAACGCCAGCTCACTTGAACCGATTACATATAGTCAATAATAGCCGATGTACTTACTGCTCACAAGAAGAAAACGCCGATTTGGATCATATAATTTTAAAATGTCCAGCTTTCAAAATCCAACGATTAATTTTAGTGAGTGACATTTGTGACAGTGTCAGTGAACTGAGTGATGAACGTGTACCCCGCCGCGTTCAGGAATTACTATCGAATTCAGATTATTTTGCACCGCTATTTAAGTTTATTTGTAGCACTGTTGAAAAGATTTAATTCATAACTTAACGTGATTTATTTGTTATTTTTACTTTTTATATTTTTTGTTTATTTTTAAAGTTAGAATTGTTTTCCTTTCTTTTTTTGTCACTTCGTTGATCTATGATGTATTACTACTTAGCTGTTTCATAATTTACACATAATTTTATTTTAAGATGTAAAATGTATGCGACTGAAGGACTCTGTATCCATGGTCATGAATAAATATTATTAAAAAAAAAAAAAAAAAAGTATGGTCTAATCATTAAAATAGGCAACGCGCGCGACTGACCCTGACTGACCGACCGTAAGGATGTGACATTAATGGAAAAGGATCGATTAAATAAAAATCGATTTTTCTTTATTCAAAATTAATGGATTTGTCAATAATCGATTTTAATAAAAATAAATAATCGATTTCTGCGAAAAATCGTATTTTTTTTTGTATTACTAAAAAGTACATGCTAAATGCAAAAAATCTGGATGTTATTCATCTATTTAAGTACATATTCATTTTCAAAAACAAGTTTATAAATATTAGTGTCAGTTTTATTTATAAATTAGATAGGTATTAGCCCATGATACTAAATCAGGTGTACTCGTAATCGTACTGGCTTAAGTTGAATATAAAGCAAGAAATTGAGGTAAGCGCAGTTTTAGATTAACACGAATTTTAATAACGTAAATAGAAATCAAACTACTTTTACGGATCTTATCGCGGTTTATTTATTGATTTTACTATCCCGACGTTAATAAATAAACCGCGATAAAATCCGTAAAAGTAGTTTGATTTCAATGTGTAATATTCGCGTAAGTAAAAGACAACATAACGTAAATAGAAATCAGATTTATATTTAATTACGTGTTTTGAGCAACTATTCAAATAAAACCCTGTTAATTATTGTTTAACTACCGTATTCTGTTAAATTTCTGCTGAAGTTCATCTGCTAAAAACTGCACAATATTTCTATTTTGTGACATAATCGGCTAAACCCTAAAATGAGAGTTCAATTCTGCTAAAATAGCAGAATTCTGCTAAACCTGGTCACACTGCACTGAAACTACTTTACACGCATACATACATACCTACAGATGGGGCCGTTTTTATTTAATGAACTTATACGTATGAACTTAATTCGAGATTTTTCACCCAACGCATAGATACGAGCTGTTTCTAAAAATCGATTAAAACACGTAATTTATATAATCGACTTACTAATAATCGATTAATATTATTATAAAAATCGATAATAAAAAATCGATTATTAGAAAATAATAATCAATCTAAATTAAAATCGATTATTTTTTAACATCCCTAACCTAACCGACCGACGACCGACGACAGTTATTTCAAACGAAAAGTAAACAAACAATTCGATTATATTATTTTTGTAAGTTGATTTTGTAGAATAACTAAATAATGACCGCATTTAAACAATTAAAAGATGTTAGTAATCAATTCGAGCAACAGTTACGGGTGGCCTCCGCGGAATTGTTTTCCGCTAAAATCGTTGAAACGTTTGAAGAAGATATTTCAAAGAGATTACAGGACTTGACGCTGTTTAACTCCAAGCTTAGATTGATTCGAGCAAAAACTTTATCAGGTAACGCTTTATCCCGTAAATAACTTAATACTTTGCCGTTGGTTAGTGCATAACCTGATCTCAGAGTTATTCAAGCTAAGTTTCTGTCTCTGACTTGGCTTAAAGATTGCTGTTTAGCTGTCAACCGGAACCTACTTACGCCCCCAAAGAAACACGGTGACGCTCAAACGCCACTAAACGGTCACCCATCCATGAACTGACCTTTCCTGACGTTGCTTAACCTTCTGATGAACTTGCCATAACAACTGAATAGCCGCGTTTCCACCGGCCGCACGGGCTCGCGTGGTAGCCTGGCGAGCCAAATATGTGTTTGGTGTGGACGTGCCTCGGTGACGTCCATATACTGGCGAAAACTTTTAAAGTGGTGCCTTAGATACAGGCTGTGCCTAGTTTGTGACCGACTCTGTAACCAATATACAGTGTTATTTAAAAACATGTCCAATCGCTGAGGGTATTTTTAATATTCAGTGTCTCAATACAATCAGTATGTTTAAAATTAATTTGTTGAATGTTATATATCCAGGTGTCCCCGAAAAAAATCTTAGATATGTATTATAATGTGGGTATCTTCAAGGCTAGAGTGAATACGCTTTTAATAAGCTCGTATGCTTTACCATCTTCGATTCCGTCGCCGCTTTCCATCAGGTGGGTCTGCAGTCAAGCATTAGCTTATGTTGAATAAAAAAAAAGTCATTTATAAATAATATTAAAAAAACCATTAGACTGTAGTAGACTTTTTTTATATTTTTCTGTTAACAGTTATGAATCTAAAGCCTATCACCTGGTTCTAGCTTGACGTTGATTTACAGGACACCCTGCTTAATAAACATCTCATTTGTGGTCCTACTACTCCGATTCATCTTGACGAATGACGAATATTAAACGGAATAAAAAAATTTATGTGTTTACCAAAAATATGTACTTAAAGCAATATTTACAGATGTTCCCCAACTAGGCCAGGCCTGTATCTTGGGAAACTAACATTTTAAGTTTAACAAATAAATTAGAAAAGGAAAAAAGCAAGCCAAGCCAGGACAAATATTAAAATCTAGAGTCAAACTCAAAAATAGTTTATTTCAAATAGGCTTAACGCTAGCACTTTTGAAAGGTCATGTATTTTTATTTAAAAAAGCTACCACCGGATCACAACGCGGCCTCAACTGAGAAGATCCGGCAAGAAACTCAGCGGGCTTGTCATTTTATCACTTTTTTTTTAAACAGTGTGTCATGTTACAATTAGATCAGAGCGACAGTGTGTCTTGCCGTTCAAAAGATCAAATAAGACAGAAAAAAATAATAAAATACGACGAAAGTACAACAAACTAAAAAGCCAAAGGGATAGTAGTCGGACCAGTCCCCCCAAGCAGCACCCGCGCACGTGTTGACTCGAGCAGCAGCCATCACTCCCCTCAACCATATTGGAGAGACTACCTAGATCTACAACACAGTTTGATAGAAAATGTTTCTTTGAAACATTTTCTATCTGCTGAATGGAACAAACTGCCAGAAAACGTTGTGATGGCTCCTACTTTAAATGCTTTCAAGAATAAACTGGACAATATACTTCAAGCAATATATAATGATATTATGCATCAGCTTGATAAGCTGCTAGTGTGCTTACTAAATAATAATAATAACATATTTAAAAAGTATTTAAATATGTTATTATTATTATTTAATTAATAAATAATAATAAATAAATAAATATCTTGGGACAATCCACACACGGTCATCCAATCCCAAACTAGGCAGAGCCTGTACTATGGAAACCAGACAACTGATACTAATACTTATATACTTTTTTTTTTTGTAAATACATACTTAAATAGATAAACAACACCCAGACACTTGGTGGGAATCGAACCCACGACCCATCGGTTGCAGCCAGGGTATCTAACCACTAGACCAACGGATCCGTCAAATTAATTATGTAATAAACTTAGGTAATAATGTAATGAAATTCGCCATACAAATCAGACCTGCATTAAATTACCTGTGGGGTGTCTGGGTAAGAATAGCACCCTCCCATCTATTCCCCGTTGTGTGTCCGTAAGAGGTGACTAAGGGAAAACAAGAAGATGGGCAGCAGCGTCTTTCTATTGGATTACCTACCACCAAATACTGCAATCCCCTGCCAAGCGTGTGGATCATGACAACCCCTCCCTTTTAAGGGGGAGGCCTTTGTTCAGCAGTGGACGTCTTTCAGCCCCTGTTAGGTGTCCGTAAGAGGTGAGTTGGGTGTCCGTAAGAGGTGACTAACGGAAAACAAGAAGATGGATCTATTGGATTATCAACCACCAATACTGCGATCCCCAAGCCGCCTGCCATGCGAGGGGTTTATAGCAACCCCTCCCTTCTAAGGGGGAGGCCTTTACTTCAGCAGTGTTCGTTTTTCGACTGCTGCAGATGATGACTATAGAAATAGAAGTGTTTTTTTTTTGGATTTATAAATACAGTCACACAAGTGTCGGACCAGTCTAAGTCTGAGGATGCTATCAAGGAGTTTGGCAATACAGCGATGTGGAAGGTGCTGGAGCAGAGCATCGTCAAGTCAATGACCCAGGGGCACGCTGTGAGGAGTCTGGTCACTGCACCGGATCAGAACTTGGACCCTGAGTTAAAGTCAAGAAAAGAGTAAGTTTATGTTTTTATTGTTCGCCCATGCGTGTCCGGGTAATTTAGAAGGGAGGGGTTGCCATAATCCCCACGCTTGGCCGGCGGCTTGGGGATGCTAGTATAGTTGATAGGTAATTCAATAGAAAGACGCTGCTGCCCGACTTCTGGTATTCTGTTAGTCGCCTCTTTCGGACACCCAATGGGAGGTGATGGGAGGGTGCTATTCTTACCCGGACACCCCATGCGTCACTGCAATATAGTTTATATACCTATATAAGTATACTAGCTGACCCACGCAGCTCCGCCTGCGCTATTTTTGAATAACAGACATTCGCATCGAATACATAACCTCATTTTTTATAGTCGGTTAAAAACTGGGACCCACTTTTTACTTGCTCTCCGAAGCACGGACCCGTTTATTTCAAATGGCGTTAAACGGTCACCCATCTATTTAATGACCTTACCTAACGTTGCTTAACCCGATCGATTACAAAACCTTGATAACAACTCTCTATGAGTGTTCCCTTACTAATATGTATTATATTTTATAGAAAAATTTATAAAATCGGACCAAGCGTATAACCAAGTACCCGTTTTGACTTTAATCCCCTCTCCCAAAAGAACCGTGCTAGATTACGGGATAAAAAGTATCCTATGTCCTACCTCATAGTAAGATCTCAAATCATGCCAAGTTTCATTTGAATCCATTCAGTAGTTTCGGCGTGATGCTCAGCCGTGATACAGACAGACAGACAGACAGACAGACAAAAATTAAAAAAATTACATTTTCGGCCTCAGTATCGGTTATAGAATGCCCTCCAAATATAATTTTGAAAATATCTTCAATGTACAGAATTGGACCTGTTACAGTTTTATTATAAGTATAGATTTACAAAAAATCAGTCATGGGATACTCATCCCAACTTACCTGTCCGGTAGTTGTGGTATAGTATACGGGTATGCGACCCCGGCTTCCCTAGCTATTACTGTCCCATCCCTTGCCCTCCTGGGCCGTAATATCCTACTATTCCTATTTCCCACTCTAACTTGCCAATCTTCCTTTTCACAACCCCTATCCTTCCCTTTCCCTCCTTATTCGTGAGAACGCAATGGTCAATGATATAAATAATTTAATTAACCAAAATGGCGGCGATGTGGTTCGCCACCCATCACGTCTCGTTTCTCACGGGGGCGAAAAGCGGCCCTTGGGCTCTGCCTACCCCTACGGGAAAAAGGCGTGATTTGATGTATGTATGTATGTGTATTTACAAAAAAAGTATATATATGTATTAGTATCAGTTGTCTGGGTACCACAGGCTCTGCCTAGTTTGGGATCAGATGACCGACTCATCAGTGGGAAGATGTCCACTGCTGAACATACGCCTCCCCCTTAGGCCTCGTTTAGTGGTCGGCCACACTGCAGGCCTAGCGCGGCGGCGGCGGCGGGCGTGAAATATCAAACATATGAAAACGCCGCTTGCGGCCACACTGAAGTGACTTGCGCGGGAGCCTATCGCGACCGGCTTGCGCGAGTTAGCGGGCGTACTTTTCAAACGTTCCTATCCGCTCGTTCTGGCCACACTGCGGGCCTAGTCAACAAGCGACCGATCGCGCGGCTGGCGGGGTATCAAACCATTTCGGTCTTGTCGCTCGTTTTAAGTATTTTTTTATTATTAAATAACTTTAAATACATGTATAAATGGACATTTGAAATTGTAAGTGTATAATATGTTTATTGTTAATGTTCCTTAATAAATAAAATAAACTTTTTTGACTACAATTTCAATTCTTAATATTTTTTTTTTTTAAATCTCTATTCTTTTAACTGTTTTTAGTTATTTCGTGCGCACCCAGCACACCATCTCTTATGATCAACGCCTCCCATCTCAGGATTGGCCTATCCAGTAAAAAATACAGACTCCTCATAAAAGGTTTGCGACACCTGCAATAAGTGTTATCGCCACAACAGCCCGCGCGTCACTGTGGCCACCCTGCGCGCCCGCCGCCGCGCCCGCGCTAGGCTCAAGTCACCGCGCGTTCACTGTGGCCAACCACTTACGGAAACGCGGGGCGTCGCGCGTCGCGTGTGGCGTGACGTCTCGCGGCGCGTCGGACTTTTTATTGTTTACGTAGCGGCGGCGCGTGAAGCGGCGCGTATCATCGCACGCGTAAACACAATCTTATAGCAATATATGATGCTGTTTATAGAGACGCGGGGCGGGAAGAGTGGCGGTGACCGCCGCTGCGCCCGCGGCGGGCACTGCCGCGTGCAACGGCGGTGCAACTCACTTTTTAACATACAATTTTAATCTAAAAAAAAAATCGATCATATCATACTCCATTGCGATGGTGACTACGTCTGTGTTGCATGATTACCAAATAGACTGGCAGAAGGTTCCGCCACAGGCATCGCTTCATCGAGAATCGCCGCTGCGTGCGCCGCCGCTCCATTTCAAACACGCAACAAAACACGCTCCATTTCAAGCAAACGCGTGTAAAATCGCTTCTCCGTAAACACACTCATACAACGCCCTACATTTGAATTCAGTGCGGGCCGCGCCGCCACACGCGACGCGCGACGCCCCGCGTCTCCGTAAATGAGGCCTTAGAACGCCACAATGAACGACAATTGGCTATTTGCATTTGCATTGTTACCTGCGACGCGCACAATGTCATCTGTCCACCTAGTGGGAGGCCTGCCTACGCTGCGTCTTCCGGTTCGTGGTCGCCACTCGAGAACCTTTCTACCCGTGTCTGGACTATCCTGGGCTATTTTATTTTTCAGAAACATAATACATGAGCTCAAAGAATACAGCAAACTGGAGTCTCGGCTTCGTGAGCTGGATATGCATTATACAGAAAGACGGGCAGAGCTGGCTAGCACCAGGGTCCAGTGGGACCAACAATTGACTGATCTTCGGAGAATGAGCGAGTCTGTTACGGAAGATAGCACTGTAGATGATCAAGGACCTTTATACAAGTGAGTTATGGAAGCATAGTTACTTAACATGATATTTTTAGGGTTCCATACCTAAAAGGTCAAATTCAAATTCAAAAATATTTTTTTTCAAATAGGCTAGCACTTTTCAACGGTAATTTTTTAAAAAATCTTCTACCGGATCACAACGCGGCCACGGCCTCAACTGAGAAGATCCGGCAAGAAACTCAGCGGGCTTGTCACTTTTCACTTTTTTTAAACAGTGTCTTGTTACAATAGGCATGATGACTGCCCTTCGGAGTCGCTGGACGTTCGGGGTGTGGGCCCTTTGTCCATTGAGTACGGCGGCGACTCCAAGGAGGACGGCGGCGGGGTTGCGACCCCCGTCCCCGTGAGTACCGTATCAGGTTCCCAGGGGGCTACAATGCGCCCCCCGGCGGCGGGCTCAAAGGCAAGGCACTGAGGGGCCCCTGGTGCAGATCCCACCGGAGAGCCCTGGGGACCCTTCTCATGTGCCGATGCGACGGCCGCGGGGGTTTTAGTGGGTAAGAATCCCACATACCCCGGTCGAGCCCCACAGCTCCCGGGGATCTTTAGAAGATTTACTACGCGTAAAAAAAAAAGCATGATGGCTGCAACACAATACCAATGAATCTGTGGTTTTGAATATTAGAACAGATTGCACTGATTCCAAAAATGCATCTCATTTTTAACCGACTTCAAAAAAGGAGGAGGTTCTCAATTCGTCTGTATATACATTTTTTTTTATGTATGTTCGGGCATAACTGGCAATTTTGAAAAAATCTTTCTTCTATCCATTCTTTCCCCAAAAATAAAATATTGCTTACGAATAAGTAGTTCCTGAAAAAACAAGAATGGAGACCTCGCAGGAAAACTGCAGGAATGCCTATATAGATGACGTTTTTGTCGCTTCTTAAGGACAAAAATGGTCATAACTCTGGCAAATATTTATCAATTGTAATGATACTTTTTTATTCGAAAGATTGGACCACTATAATGAATCTGTATGAATTTTATCACAGCCGGATAAGAACTTACTGGAGGACCATGAACGATGTGGGGGAATTTATCTGGTAAAACCATAAAACTGATGTTCTCCATTACATTACTGTGACAAATATGAACCAATTTCGATGATTCTTTTTTTAATCGAGAGAGTAAACTACTATGATGATTCCATGCAAATTGCATTAGGGGTCGTCCATTAATCACGTGAGGCTCGAAAGGGGGGGGAGGGGTTCCGAAAAAATCACGAAATATCACCAGGAGTGGGGAAGGGTATAATGAGACATCACGTGTATTTATTTTTCGTTGAATGAACGATTTCTAAACCAAACAGCGGCACGTGGCTTGACTCACCGTTGCCGGCAACGACCCCCCCCCCCTTCCCCTTCAATATTTAATCAGTTATGTACTCACGAACGGTAGCCCATTTAGCAAACAGATTTCTTTGAACGGCGCTAAGTGCGTAAGAGCGGGAAAACCCCGCCCACACGTAGTTTGGGCCAATGACAGGTTGGGGTGGGTTCAGGCCAATTGTAAAAGTAACGGGAAATTGTATTATTTAAAAAAATGATGTTTTACTATTCGCTAGTGATTAACAAGTCCGTTTGCGCGATTGTAAATTTTATGAATGAAAATTGAATGAATTTTTATGGTTCGTGTTTTGTTTCATCGGACTGTTGACTGCCTTCCTACTTACTTGTGAGATGTTTTTATGGATGCTAAAAAACCCTTTAATACAAAATAAAAGAAACCAAAGTTTGTTTCTTCACAATCAAGGACTGCAAATAACACAAATATCTTAGAATATATAAAATATAAACTATACTATTCCTAGTTTTTGAATATTTTTATTTTGTTAATCTACTAAAAGTATTTTTTTATAAAATGCATGTGTATGACTTATTACTATAATAATATCTTCTTTTAATTTTACATAGTATTATGTCTGTATTCCTACCTACTATAAAACTCACCTATTCATAATCTTTTTTTTATAACATGAATATATTTACTTTGATGAACTTGAACTAATCATCGTAATTCGAATCTATTATACTGATATTTTTTCTTTTATTAGGTAAATTGAATATTGAGTTTTACTAAAATAAGTAGATCATGTGCTAATAATGGCTTAATTTTAATATGGAAGATAACCAAGAAAAGTAGATAAGGAATTTTAGAACAATAGGTAATAAAACTATTACATTGAACACGTTTTGCTCGCTCCCATACCTTAATTTTAAGAATTGCTTTGACCAAAACATAAATATTTAAAATAAGTCTTAGTGTGTTGAGATAAGATTGTTTTTTCTTCAATTATTAGCTTGTTGTATATTAATTTACCAGTGCAATAGAAATAACCTTTTTTTGTCGTATGGTTAGTACCCAACCTGTACCCTGATGTCAATTGTTTAAGTTGCTGCTAGATGCTAGACTGCTGTCTAGTCTAGATGATAACAACTGGAACTGCCTTTTTACGCGCCTTCAGAAGCATGGAGACGCTTAGTTCAAATGCCACTGAATGATCACCCATCTAAAGACTGACCTTGCCTGACGTTGCTTAACCAAGTGAGTCGTTTACCGAACAGTTATTACAATTGACTATGAGAGCTTTAGAAATAACCTGAATGTTAATTAATGTATTTACTTGTCTTTCTGCCGCACTCACAGTCATCAATTAACTTTAATCGCATTTAAGTAATTTTTTGTAATCTATTTATTTCGACTCTCCGAGTCTCTTATGATTGTCTTTTAGTATTAATTACGAGATTATTGATATATTATCTACTCACTATCCGCATATTAAGTGTTATTTGGCTTCGAAAGTCGAAATAATCCATTTACAAAATATGACTTAATCACAATTAACTATAATTGACGTTTGCGTACGGCAGTTGGTCTTATACTTGGGTATAATTAAAAAAATGTGAAAAAAACTATTTGAAGGAATTGTCTGGGTATTCATAACTCAAGGTCTGCCAAGTTTGGTACCAGAAGTGTGTAACGCCTCCGATTTCACATTTCATATGATTTAATTATATTTTTCTATTTTATTTAACAGTAAAATAGAAACATGTAATTAAATCATAATAACCACACTATGCTTGAAAAAAAAACCTGAATACTGCGGCAGTGATAATAAATGATGTGGGATGGAATACCTATAAAAAGTTTTTTGTTATTAATTTAACATAATCACAGTATATTTCAATTCCACCTATGAATTGCTATATTATTATGTCGACGAATGCTCTTTGAAAATATTTTACACTATACAAAAAGCGATACAGCCGGTGGGGTTCGAACCATGGCACTTGCTCTATTCTGCAAATATCGCCGTAGACCTCCAGACCAAACAGTCATTAGCGATGTAAGGCGAAATTTGTAGTACTATTCTAAAGCACAGTTTTTTTTTTCATTTCTAAAAAAGCATTAGACACCCGCCGCAGGTAATCCTACTATTCAAAAGAATACCGATAAAAAAAAATGTTTCGAAGCTACGATGTATCAGTGAAAAAAATGGAAACAATAGATTGAAGCAATGCGATGGAGTTTTAAATGTTGTATTTTTTCTTCGACAATTTACATCCGATCCCAAACTAGGCAGACCAGTTAACTGATACTAATACTTACTTATACACTTTTTTTGTAAATACACACTTAAATAGTTAAAACACACAGACAGTTGGTGGGAATCGAACCCACGATCTTTTGAGTAGTGGCCAGGGTGTCTAACCACTAGACCAAGAGGCCCGTCAAATTTTTTTATGGTTCATTTTTTTTTTTGTCAAAGCTATAATGAAACCAGTTAGTTCATTTTGTTTTTTTTTCTAAAACTTTTAATTTTATTTTATCGTCCAAGCTAAGTAACACATTGTAAATCTAAATACTAATAAAATAACAATATTTATTTTTTTCCTGATAGGAACACATTTATTTATAGATTATTTATCCGTAAACCGGATCTTAGAGAGTATTCTTTGCTTCAATAAAATAAATTGGATATAAGGCAAAAGCTCAATTATCTTCTTTATATATAAAGATGTCTCCAAATCAATCCAAATAGAACTAAACTTATGTTTTCAAAGATCATGTCTTTTTAATTAATTTCTTGTTATCAGTAACTACTTATACATGCCAATTCTAAAGGGTTATCGATGGTATACCGACTTTCATCTAATAAGTAATTAACTACACGACTATGATTACTCGGCTTGTATTTCATTGAATACAGGTAACACGGCGATGCCGGCGCAAGCCTTTCAAAATGCAATAATAACAATGGCATTTATTGCGGCAATACGGGTACGCCCCGCTGCCATAAAACGAGGCGGAACTAGCTCTGCATTTGGACGCACGTGCAAGCGATTATAGCTCTAACAGTGGTACACCGGGAATATCCGTGATTGTACCTGTATTTAAAGATAATATTTCGAAAATTTCAATATAGTTTGTACCTACAAAAAAATACACGTGATATTGGGTAGGGGGGGGGGTAGTTTAAAACCACACCACATATCACCAGGAGGAGGGGAGGGGTTAAAAAGGGCCTAAAAAACATTACGTGATTAATGAACGACCCCTTACGACCGGATAAATTGTTTCTGAAGAAACATGAATTATGTAAAACTATGTAGACGATAATGTGATCATAACCTACCTAGATCATTTTACCGTCTTCGATGGTTCAATCTTTTAGTATGAAAATATCACTAAAAAGTATAAACTAATTTAAATATTATTGAAGTTGGTGCCAAATATACACAGCAGGTACGCCAACACCAACTTCTATAATATTTAAATTATTTTATACTTTTCAATGTTATTGAAGTCGGTTCGTTTTTTTTTTTAATATTTTATCATAATAATAGAGAGATTTTCTTATTACAGCTAATCGCCATTTTGTAATAAACACTGATCAGAGTGAATGACGTCAATCCGGTATAAATAAACAACTGTCAAACTATCATCTCAACATTTTCTTTCATACAATGTCCACTTTTATACCTACAGACTTTTATTCCTTCCTCCAAGCTACAGACAGATGTTTATTTAGCCCCAGTAGTCATAGTGTGTCCTGCCGTTCGAAAGATAATACAAGAGGCAAAAAAAAAATTGTCTGTAAAAAGAACCCTTAGGCTGCCTGTCCACCGGAGCGGAGCGAGGCAGCGGAGCGGAGAAACGGAGAAATATTAACCAATAAGATTGCACTAAGATTTTGGAGCGGGGTTTTTGTGCAATCTTATTGGTTAATATTTCTCCGTTTCTCCGCTCCGCTGCCTCGCTCCGCTCCGGTTGACAGGCAGCCTTATGGTGAGACTTCGTCTGTCTGTCTGTCACACCTATGTATACTATATTTCAGGATATACTATATTTCCACTGGTGTTGATGCTATCGATTTGAAACTTGGAATAGTTTTAGATGTTACTTGGTAGAGCATGCTAATGGTAGAGCGTGCTAATCGCACACTTCAGGCGGTCTCCGAATGGGGTGATGCCAACCTTGTGCGATTCAACGCCGCTAAAACACAAGCGTGTCTTTTCACCGCCAAACGGAGTCCTTTCACCTCGGCTCCTACTTTTCAGAATGTATCCTTGGAATACACCGACCGCCTTCAGTTGTTGGGAGTTGAAATTTCCTCAAACCTCAACTTTGGCGGTTCATTGAGTCCAAGGCCAAGGTAGCTGCAAGGAAGCTAGGTGTCCTTGCAAAGGTCCATCGGTACTTCACACCGGAGCAGCTTTTGATGTTATATAAAGCGCAAGTCCGATCGTGTGTGGAGTACTGTAGTCACATATGGGCTGGTGCTGCGAAATGCCATCTTTCAGCTTTGGACTCAGTGGAGAGGCGCGCTAAGAGGCTTATTGGTAACTCTGGGTTAGTAGAGACCAATTTACAAAGCCTGGAGCACAGGCGCAGAGTAGCCAGCCTCTCGGTATTCTACAGGATGCATTTTGGAGAGTGTGCGCAGGAATTACATGACTTGATTCCACCATCCCCCTTCCATCATCGGACAACGAGACGCACGGCGCGCACACACCCTTATGTGGTAAACGTGCCTTCAGTCCGAACTAAGCGATTTGCATCGTCATTCATAATAAGGACAGCTAAGGACTGGAACAGTTTGCCTGCGTCAGTTTTTCCGCCCGATTATAACCTGGCACAGTGTTTTTTTTACCCCAAAAAAGTGACATAGTTATTTTATTCATGAAATCTACAGAGCTTTCCATTTTGAATGCTAGAGTAGAACACCCGGATATTAATTCGCCTTAGATTCTCCAAAAAAAATTGTTAAAGATTTTCTGACCTTGAGCTCGAAAATTGTAAAAAAATGTATATAAAAATAACCGTACACAAATGATGGTTTAATTCGACAAGGGCTTATGAAGCAAATCTGGGCGCATATTAAACCGTCTTTATTTCAGTATAAAAGCAGATATTTACGATACTATCGGGATTTTTCATGTTTTTGGTTATGATTTTTTTCTGACTCTTCTAGGCTGAAGTAGAAGGTCGGTCTAGGACAGAAAGATGCCTTTAGCTAAGCCCAATAACGCATAAAAATACGACCTCCAAACATTGCGTAGGTTTTGAGAAATATTTTTTTTTGTTCCGAGGTCAATCTTGGGCAATTAGGGTTGTCAAAAAGGTCATAGCTAAAAAAGGTGTCAAGTAACTTCGAAAATGGGGTAAGTAATATTCGATATAATTACAAAATCTTTGATATATCACTCAAACGACATACATCGTCGTCTATTTAGTCTAATATGCTAAAAACAAAATAATAATAACTTCTATCATAGTTAGTATTACCTGAAGAGTAGATATACCAAGTAAGTGATTACCCTTGCCAAGATAACTCGACGGAGCCCCACGAAGCGGGGCTCCTATTTCTCGGTGAACATAAAAAAATTGCATGAAGACTAAGGGCCTTTCTAAGGGACTAACTTGTTAATTTTTGAGCATGTAATTAATAAGTGCGGAATAATATTTATTTTTCAAATTACATTGCTAATTTTAATCAAGCCGCCTGCCAAGCGTGGAGATTATTGCAACCTCTCCCTTCTAAGGGATCTTTGTTCAGCAGTGGACATTTCGGCTGCTGATTATTGCTAACTTTGCACAAATATGTATTTTTTTTGTTTTTATATTGAAATTAGGCTTTATTATTATACCAATAATGATGTTATCCTAATTTTATTAAAAAAAGTGGCTTTTTTTTTAGAAATTCATGAAAAAGTCGATGAAAATTTTCAACACTAGAATGTTCAGAATCATGTACTGGATCCCTGATATCGGTTTTCGGTACAATGTCCCTTACACCACAAAATATAGAGAGTACAGAAGGCAAGCTTCATACAATGGGCGCTCGAGTAACGCACACATAGACAGCGCTCACGGACACAAATTCTTGGTTTATCCCAGTCTAATGCGAACGCGGTTGCTATCCGCCTCAGACAAGCGTCGTACGCATCTTGTGATATTTTTTGAGCAAAGATGGAGTATGAATAATATAATTCACAGATTATATGTTACTAACATGTTATTATTATGATTATTATTTATTACTGATTGTTATTAATATTATAATTGTATGAATTATGGATCATTATCTGAAATAAATAGTATTATTATTATTAAATAGATGGTTATTGCACCTGTTCAGTAAATGGATGTTTAAATTCTATTTTATACGCGGTGAATTGTCGTTTTTTAAGCTACGAGTTGTTTCACAGAGGTAAATAGGTATTTGCTTGTATTATAATAACTAGCTTGTATTTTTAACCCCCGACCAAAAGCGAGGGGTGTTACTGGTTTGATGTCCGAAAGTCTGTCTGTCTATCTGTCGGTCTGTATGTCTGTCTGTGGATCTGATGATGGAGCAGGAGGATGGTCACGGTAACTCTGCACCAATAAACGTAGACCCACAGAATTTGGGCTCGTTGGGTAGGTCTAGACGAGTAGTTACTTGAAAAATAGTAATCAAGGTCTGATGATGGAGCAGGAAGGTAGTCACGTTATCTCTGCACCACTAAATGTAGATCCACCATGTTTAAGCTCGTTGGGTAGTTCTCGACGAGTAGTTGTTACAAAAATGGTGATCAGGGTCTGATGATGGACCAGGAAGGTGGTCACGGGAACTCTGCACCAATAAACGTAGACCCACGGAATTTGGGCCCGTTGGGTAGGTCTTGAAATACGAATGTCAATACGAAACGATAGTACAACACGTACACGTCTTAACAACGAGACGTCGAAAGTGTAATAAATTTGAAAGTCAAATCAAACTACTATTACGGATTATATCGCGGTTTATATAGATTTTACTATCCCGACGTTTCGAATTCTTTGCAGCATGAGGACATGGTCCTCCCGCGATATAATCGGTAAAAGTAGTTTGATTTGATTTCAATGTGTAATATTCGCGTAAGTAAAAGACAACTTTAAATTTGAAAGTGTTAAAAATTTAATTATTTTAGTAATTAACGGTTTTTATTTCCGTTCTTCCTATTTTATTATCACCAATCAATTAAACAACGAGGATACGAGTGCCACTACCACGATAGTTTTTTCGCATAAGCCAGAGTTGACAACCCGAACGCGACCGCCGAACGTAGGTATGAAAAGTGAGGTACATACATGAGCTTGCCTTCTGTACTCTCTATATTTTGTGCTTACACCCCGTATATTTTAAACGATAGAACTAATGTTTTCGATTAGATAAACATTATAATATCCAAATAACATTATACGAAATAAGTTTTAGAATATATAAATGTGATTTATTAAGAAATTATATCAACAGTTGTTATATCTCATGTTTATTATATCTTGTGAACGTTATTGAAATGGAAACAGACCAAAGAACTTTATATGAAATGGGACGCACCCTTGAAAATGGAAGATCTTCTCGGGATGCAGTTTTTAGATTTTGCGCAAAAACATTCGTAGATATGCAATCTGGTTGGTCCTTCTGCATTTTGCGGATACTTCTGATGGCTGTGAAACACCAGCTGTGGCGCAGTATACAGCTTCGTTTGCTACTTGTGTACCAACATGAGGGTTGGCAGACTCATGCCCCCTAGCAGTAAGCTCTCCAGTCACGGCTCGGACGGACATCCCCCTGCAGTTTGGGTAAGCCCCTGCTGAGGCAAAGCAGTGCAATGGGTCTGTAACGGCTCCATGGTGCCTCATCCCCTTTCTTCCGGACCATGTGCGCTGGGTTTTAGCAAAAGCCTATCGAGAGTGGACTGCTTCCCGCACCACACATAATCCGTCATTAGAAAATGTTACAGTCAAACGAACTTTATTACAATACAACCGAAACGTTCATAAAATACCAAAAATACAACAAATACGCAGTAATCCACTTTATGCAGATTTATTTTGATTCATTCTGTAGGTTGAATCTGGCTGTTGATAAAGATAATGATAATGGTGTTGTATCGAAATAATATTTTTTTCAACACACTTGCTCGTAAAGTGAGCCTTATTACATCGTTTTTGGGGCCATAAACCTAGCTATGACACACGCGTGCGTAATTATGACATTACCGCACTAGTGCGTGATAGAATTATCCCTATAAAGTTAAATTAGTACCTTACTGCAAGTTCTATGCGAGTAAACAGAGCATTCTTAATATAATCGGGTGATATATTTTTATAAAACCACGAAGAGAGAGAGAGAAACCACGATTTTCAGAGGCACAAACCGCCTCTGAAAATCCATATGCATTTTTGGAATAAATAAATGTTTTCGTCCTTAATTAAGTCAAATGAACTTTTATTTTTATCTAATTATTCATAATTCATCATAATTTACATACGAACTATTAAAATATTAGCATTTTATCACTTAAGATTATAATTTTGAAGTGGGCTGTATGTTCACTCACCTTGAATTGGGTAAGTGAAAAAAAAACGCGTGCGCCAAATACCATAAGTACATATCAATCAATCAATCAATCATTTATTGTTCACAAATATGCCATATTTTGCCAAGAAAGAAAGCATGCAAACACTACAACATAGTTAAGGGAATCACAAAAATTGCATATTATTCACTGATTTGCTAAAAAATCGGACACTTCGTAGTAACATTTATCTACTAAATATTTTTTTAATTTCTTTTTAAATAAGTTTAATTCAAGGTCTTTAATTTCTTTCGGAATCTTATTGTATATCTTAGGCGCAATGCAATAAATACCTTTATGTAAAAGAGCTGTCCGAGACGATCTTAGACATGATGTGTTATTATTTCGTCTATTCCTATCGCAGATATCATTTTATCGTGTAAATAATTTTTGATTCATTTTTACAAAAACTGTTGTTTCAAATATATATAGAGATGGTAAAGTTAAAATTTGGTATTTAATGAAGAATGGTTTACATGAGTCAGTACATTGTAGATTACACATGGATTGAATGCACCTTTTTTGCATTTTGAAAATAATGTCCCTATTTGTTGAAAACCCCCAGAAAATTACACCAAATCTTAAAACAGAATAATTTTCATATTTTGTTTTTATCGTATTTGTCGCTGTGTACTTAGTAAGTTATTTTGGGTTTTCCTCGCAACTGTGTTAAGAAACGTAGCATGAAACACGTGAGCTCTGCTCATTCGCTTCGTTTCGTTTTATTATTATCTACCCAAGTTACCATTCTCCTCTACGGAATGATTAACCATTATAATATTTTTCATGTTCTCAATGGAAAGTGTTAAGTGCAAAGGTCAATTGCAGTGGCAGCCCTAACGAGTTTTTTTTAAATTCATTTTCTCAAAACCTACGCGTTATTTGAATGTGGTATTTTTATGGGTTATTGGGCTTGGCTAAAGACATCTTTCTGT